>OX387189.1:7946936-8660057 GCA_947561395.2 Buxus sempervirens
GATGTCCACGGTGGCCCACTCTATCGACATTGACCCGATGGTAGCCCTTTTCCTCTTGGTAGCTTCACTCGTCTATCAGTATTCAATGACTTAGCACCATGTCCATATATAACACCAAGCCATTTTAATCCAGTCTATAGGTCGCCCCCTCCGAGACTCGAACTCGAGACGTGGTGGTTGGCTCCGATATCATTTGTATAGAGCAACACTAGTCCTTCTCCATAAGCCTTAGGGCTTTTGGAGCAATGGTTAGGCACGTAACAAATGGTATAGGAGCCAACCACAATGTCTCGAGTTCAAGTCTCGGAGGGGGCGACCTATAGGCTAGATTAAAATGGCCAGGTGTTATGTATGGACATGGTGTTAAGTGAGTGAATATTGATAGATGAGTGAAGCCGCCAAGAGGGAAAGGGCTACCACCGGGTCAGTGTCAATAGAGTGGGCCGCCGTGGACATCAGCTGCGAAAGCGTGGTGGAATGTTACAGTTTTAAATGTTAAGTGCTTAATTAAAGAAGTCTCCATAAGCCTTGGGGCTTTTGGAGCAACACTAGTCCTTCTCAATGAGTCATTTGAGATTAATATTAGATGATGATCTGAAGCGAACCATGCTAAAGTGGTCTAACACATATCTGGAAAATGTAATTCCCAATCTGAGGACACTAGTACCCTGTCAAGGCGACTACATATTACCTGTTCCTAGAGATTTGACCATGTGAATTGAAATCTTGTTAACGGGAAATCCACTGAATTCCACCAATTAATGAATGCTGAAGATTCTTTCATACTCTTTGTGGTTTTGCATCCTCTCATTTTCTCCCAACTGAATCGAATGATATTGAAATCCCCCATTAAACACCAAGCTCCTTACCATTTCTCCCGAGTCCGATCCAATTCCTCCCAAAGTTCCTTTCGTTGTTATTTATTCGGCCCATACACACGAGTGACCAACCATTGAAAATCTTCTGATATTCCAATGAGGGGAACTGTTAAAGTAAGTTGTCCAACAGTAGCCACTTATCCACGTAAAGTATCTGTATTCCACATAATGATCATGCCTCACAAGTAGATAAGCTTTCCAAATAACTTCAAATCATCTGCAAAGTAGATGAGATGATTTTCATTCTAGATTTTGAGATCTAATACCCAACTAATTGTTTCCTCGAAGCCTTACAAGTTTTGATAGTGCAAACTTCCAATCCATCTCAACATCTATCAATCAATTAATCAACCAAAGTTTAATGCTTATCGAACTAGTTGGGAGTCAGCTATGTTTTTCTAAAACGCCTTTTAAGTTACTACAAGCCTTCTATTCCTTTTTTTTTAAGATTAATGCACGACTCAGTCGAGCATGTATCGTCTGCACCCTTGTTATTGGTGCATTCAATCATTTCAATAGAGAGAAATGATTTTTTTAAGTGAGATTGACTAATCACAAATGGTTGGTGCATGGGTGAGAAAAATTGGGTGCAGACAATTTCTGTTCAACTCAACCTATCTTAGCCTTTGGCCATGGCGGGGGAGTGACAAAACTATTGAAGGAATATAGACAAGTTCAGACTTAACTTTTCTCTCGCACCTTTTAGTCCTCAGTATTGGGGTCGATAACTTAACTCCAAAAAAGGAGTCATGCTTGATGGAAATCTTATGTTGACAATGCTATTGTGTTGAAGGTGATTTGTCTATATTATCACAAAGTGATGGATCTTGTTTATTCTTACTCTTTCTATTTTTTTTCTTTTCACTGTCAACAAACATATTTGGAATGATCACCCAACCACTCAGCTTATGGGCATTGAGATTTAGCATAAACAGACGGGGAAGCAAGGTCGATCAATATTTTATTAACTTTTATTAATGAATAAGATGGCACAGCTATAACTTTACTTGTAGATATACTAGTGGGTGGCATGTGCATACTACAAGTACATATACATATATTGTAGTCTTTATAGATAGGTTGTGGTAGTTGCTGAGGGACAAAAGAACAAAGTTATTTGAAGTTCAACTTATTTATCCTGTATCTACGACTTAAAGCAAATAGATAGTTATTGGGGGTATTCTGTGAAAAGCAAATATAGGGCTAAAATATTTTAATTTGCCTTATATCATATCATAAGTAGTTTACTAACTCAATTTTGTTATATGTATAATAAATAAAAGAGGAGAATTAGAAGCTATAAGTGTAAAATAATATGTGTCAGCATATAAATTAGGGTCTTGTACTATGTACAATGTATATGAGCCCTTATGCATGCCCAAGCCTAGTGGTCCGACTCCGACAAATAAACCCGTCTCTAACCCTAAAAAAAATTGGAAGCCCAAGCCCAACTCATTTAACCCAGTTTTTGAAATTTTAAGCCTAATTTTTACTTTGATAATTTTTTTTTAAAACAATGAATGAAATATATATACTTGTCTACACTTATAAGTTTTTAATACTTATTATTCAATAACTTAAGCAAAAAATAAATCTATCACTAAGGGTAGAAAAAGTAACAATAAAAATAATAATTTTAAGATTTAAAAAAAAAATATTAAGCTATCTTTATACATAGATTGAGATTCAAATCCAAATCAGGCCAAAACAAATTGGACTTCAGCATGCATAAGCCCAAGCCAAACACTAATTATTCGGGCTTTAAATAGTCCTTTGGGCCTAAAAATTTGGACCTAAACCCAGTTTAAACAAGGCCTTGCTGACTAGACTAATGGGCCTGCCCTAAGAATGCCACCGCTACCAAATTTTAATGTAGGGGTAGATTAGACAAATGACATCAGGAGAGAGAGCGTGCGATAGAGAGGAGAGCGAGCATGCGAGCTGACCGTTGGCTTGACGAAGAGCTGAAACCGGCGACCAGGACCTGCCAATAACCAAAACTATTTGTAAGAACCCAATGAGGAAATGGGTTCTAACAAGATCCTCAATCTGAGAACCGGCGACCGGGATCTGACCCAACAAAATCAAAAATTACTTTAAGCAGAAGAACACCATAGAACGACGGCTGATCACAAGATCTTACATTGGTGAAGTTAGCTCCGGGAAGCTTTTCTTTTCTTTTGTTTAATCCAATGTTGCCGTCTTGCTTCGTCTCTTCAGGTGATTATTAGGCTCATTTTCTGGTTCACTCCTCTTTCTTTCTTTGTTTATTGGACATAATTCTGTAATTGAAAGCATATCATTTTTGTGATGTTTTTACTTTTCTTGACGAATTTACCATATATTTCTTCTGGGTATCCATTATTTTTCCCTTTTAAATGATTGTGATACTCATTGGTTCAGATGAATGTGAATGAAAAATATTGGCTCACTTTTGGTTTTACTCCCTTTGAGGAATAACACGCTTATTTCAACTGGGTACGTGTTATTTTGATATTTCTGAATCATCATAAATCTAGTTTACCTTTTAGATTCAATGACGGAATCATGCAATTCTGTGTGAAACTTTTGATTTCTGTCCGAAACTTCCGTTTCTTTCATCTGGGTACTTGTTATCTTGGTTTCGGATTGTGGGGGGATTTTAAAATTCGTGAAAGAAAACGAGAGCTTTTTATGATTTTCATTGTGGATTTGCTTTAGGGAGTTGAGACCTGGCTTTGTTGAATTGCTTATGGATTTTGAAAAAAATAAAAATAGACATTCATATCTGTGTAACATGTGTGTAAATGCTGGTTTAGAGAACATTAATGGATTGAGGTCAAGTCAATTGTGTAACGCCTACTATGCATTTGATGATAGATGGGCAAGAACACCTAATATGCATTTTTGTATAAACTTCAGCCTTGCTATGTATTTCCCATGTATATATAGGTATTTTGAGGGCTTCTTGTCACTGGTATTTTTCTTTTGTTGGTTCCCAATTTAAAATTGGATTTTATTTTGCCCCTTTGTTTTGGTGGAGATATTATCTGATCTTCAATGTTAGGGTTTGTCCTGTTTAAATTGTTTGGATTTGGTAACATGGGAACACTAGACAATATCTAATGTATATCAATGGATAAATTAATTTTTTTTATCCATTCTTTTACCTTTTGTTAGTAAAAAGTAGCAATATCTTTCGTGTTACTTTTCTGATCATCATACTTATCCTACAGATAAATATTATAAAAATAGTGTTGCATTGCATTGAATGATCAATCAATAAATTTTCTTTTTCTAAATTTATGGTATTTGCAGTTGGGGACTGGAGTTGAAAGTCTCTGAAATTATGAGACTTGTTTTACTTGACGCAGGGTCATCTGGTCAATGGCTCTAGACTTAGAAACCTAGCGAGACTAAAACATCAATTTGACTCACAGAAGCTTATTTCGTGAACCCCAACACATGTAATTCTAGTTGGCCTGGAAAACATTTTCCGCTTGGAAAAAGGGCATCAATTGAATCTGATAGCTTTCCTCTAGAGAAATTAGAAAAAAAAAAAAAAAGATATATAAAAATCAACAGCTGTATGCCTGACATACTCTTTTACACAAGATTATTGAAATTCATTCAGACGAAATTATTATCTACATGGCCTATCTGGTGTTCACCTGTCATCTGGGCAATCAGTATCTGCCATATCATTGATCCACAAAGGCAGACCAGATATTTTTTATGTATTTATTTTTCACAATTTTCTTGTACATCAAAAATGTTTATGCTGTTTATTCCTGACCAGATGGATAACAGTTTTTATGTGTTACTTTTCAGTTGTGAATTGTGATACAAAACAGTCAAATAAAAGGTGCAGATGAGATGTGGGGTGATGGAAAAAAACCTTATACACCAAGGATCAGGCAAATCTTTCTTATGTAAGAAAGAAACTAAGTCTAAACAAAGTTCCTCATTACATAGCAAAACTGGCTGCAAACTATCCTACACAAAGAGATGCAAACCAAAACCAAAATCTCATGTAAAGACAATAGGTTCGATCCCATCGAAGAGAAGAGTATCTGGCTTTTCAAGAAATGGAGCCAAGAATAACTCTACAAAGGGAAAATCAATTCGAAGAGTAACTGTTCATAGAGCACTTGACACCAAGTCTTCTGAGAAGCAGTCTTCCTCAAGGCTTTTATTTGAAAAATCTTCACTTATTAGCTGTAAAAGGCATGAAGATGATGACTGTGGTGATGAGAGAACTCAAAAGATGGGCAAAAAGAGAAAGCGAAAGAACAGGAAGGAAACGACAGAAATAGATGAAGCCTCTCGTTTGCGTGGAAGAACAAGGTACCTGATGATTAAAATGAAGCTGGAGCAGAACCTAATTGATGCTTATTCTGGGGAAGGTTGGAAAGGCCAGAGGTATGAACATTTATCTCAGCTGCCCATTTCAAGTTAGTGAAGACACCTCCTGCTTGCATAAGCCTAAAAATAGTTGAAATGTCTGTTAAAAATTTTCTACAATTGGTCTCGTCGTCAGAAAAGGAAAAAGAAAATCTTGAGAACCTGATCAAATGCCAAATCACACTTTGAATCCCCCCATAATCTATAGAGGCAACCAAATTGGAGCAAATTTTAAACTGAGGCTGTGCTTTTCTTTTGGATGGATGATGTTAGAAATTAGCACCTTCTTTGGATACATGTTGGCTTAACAATTTTCCATGAACCTTCAAGATATTTTGCAGATTAATGCTGTTTCTTTCTGGTGAGCTACATTCTGGTGTTTTTCTCCACATGTCTAACGCTATAAATTTCCTGTGCCTTACATGGTTAAAACATAGAATGGGAGACTTTTCCACCTAGCCAACTCCATCCAGTGCCAGAATTGGACCCTAAGTGGGAAATTTCAGCAAGGCCATTGCCTAGAAAGTAAAAAACTAGGTGCCAAAGGTTGTCAATAGATCTTTTTGCAATATTGTATTTCATGTGCTTAAGGGCTTGTAAGATACTTCATTTATAAGTTTATAATATAAAACAAGACTTGTTTCATCATACACGTTAAGTACTTGAATGAAACACTAAATCAAATGAATTTTTTTAATGGTGTGAAAGTATATAGATGAAACTAATGTATACAACTTCGACAAGATGATATGGGATCATAAGAAGAGGTCAATATGATAATATGATGATGTTGAAAGATCAAAGGGAAAAAAAGAAGACCAAAATGGATCTAGATGGATTTAGTTGGAAATGATTTAGATAAACAATAACCTGATCTAAGATGTGATCTTTAACAGATTAGGATGGGAACATAATTTTTGTAGCCAACATATTCATTTGGGATAAGACATTTTATTGTTGCTTTTGTTGTTGATTGATGGTAATAATATTTGACGATTACGAGTTACGTCATAGATGTATTGACGTATTTTTTTCTTACTTGTTCTGCGAACTTAGTGCATTGAACTGGCTAGATTATGGTAGGAGATTCTTCACAAGTAAAATATATCTTACTTTTCTTCAATATATTCTATGCAGTCGGGAAAAGATTAAGCCAGAAAAGGAGCTACAAAGAGCCAAAAAGCAGATATTGAAGTGTAAGCTTGGAATCCGTGATGCAATTCGCCAGCTGGAATTGCTTAGTTCAGTAGGATGCATCGAAGACTCTGTGATCGCTGCAGATGGATCTGTTTACCATGAACATGTACACATATTTTCCACTTCATTTTACCCACTTAAATATTTAAAAATTTTCTTCTATCACGGGGGGAGCAAACCCAATGGGATTGTTTGGAAATTCTGGATATCTGCAAGCTGGTTGATGTTCTCAGTATTCTTTAAGAATCAAAGCTTGGAGCATCAAAGTTGATGCTAATGCAAGTAAATATAGGGAAATCATGGTTTCAAAATGTTTGTTCACAATTTCCAGTCAAAGAAATTTATCAAGCTGCAGCTCTTGCCCTGGTTGGCTTAAAGTTTTGAATAGCCTTTAAAAAATTTGTGTTTTACTGACTAAATAATAGGTGTAGAAGTAGAGAACCTAATTAAAGATAACTACCATTTTGATGGACCTATACCATGGAGATGATCTCTACTGAATTGACTTCATAAAGTGATAACTACCAATAAAAGAAACAAAAATTTGACCAAGGGCGTAGTAGAACTCTTTAGATGAGATGGTTACAAATTTAAAATCATCCAATCATTCACAGTTTTGATTATGAGACCTCATAGGTAGAGCACATAAAATATATGCTCCCAATTTCTTTTAAAATCCATACTACAGTTCATTCTAGTACTGATTTTTAGTGCCATAGCTTTTCCTCTCACATATTCATTAAATTATGTTGCTTTGTCCAGATTTTCTGTGCGAAGTGCAAGCTAAGAGATGCTTTCCCAGATAATGACATTATACTCTGTGATGGAACTTGCAATTGTGCTTTCCATCAAAAGTGTCTCGAACCTCCATTAGCAACTGAAAATAGTAAGCCATTTTGCTCAACTCAGTATTCTAGATATAATTATAACTAGTATGTCTAAAATCACATTATTGAAATGATGAGTATGCCAATTTTTGGTGTATGGTATTATCTTCTGGGTAAGAACCCCATGTGCACCCTTGCATATATACCACATATACTACAATGCTGTTGGTAGATCGTTGTTACATAATGGCATATCTTTAGACTTCCACTTTTTGTCTGATGAAATTGACTTCTAGTACAACTGATATCAATCCAGTCCCCCCAGGAGATCAAGGATGGTTTTGCAAATTTTGTGACTGTAAGATGGAAATACTTGGAGCAATGAATGCGCACCTTGGGACCAACTTCTCTACAAACAATAGTTGGCAGGTGGATAACAATAAACATCTTTAAGAACCTTCTATTTGCTTTTTGATATTTTATTCAATTGATAAAATCACTTTTGTGGGTCAATATAGGATATTTTTAAGGAGGCATCTGTGTTGCCTGGTGCTAGTAATGCATCTCTTAAACCAGAAGAAGATTGGCCTTCTGATGATTCTGAAGATGATGATTATGACCCCAAAAGAAATGAAACTAGCAGCAGCCACAGCAGAGCAGGAACTGAGGACTATGAGACTGATGATGCAAGCTGTTCCAGTGGCTTACTTTGGTCACTTGGAGAAGATAGTTTGATATCTGGAAGATCAGACGATGAATGCTCAAATTGGAGAGCTCAGGGTAAAAGTAGAAGTGGCTTTGATAACCATAATGCTGACTCAATTAATGGCATAGACTCTGGTGATGCTGCTGATCATGATGTCATAAGTTGCCGCAGGCAGCGGAAAGATGTTGATTATAAGAAACTACATGATGTGAGTATCATAGAGCTCCTAATAGGATGCTTTTAACAGGAAATGCATGTTTTATGCATTACATGGCTCTACATTTCTCTGTTGTATATGGCGTCAGCATAATGGCTGAAAAAGTTCCCTATCCACGCAAAATAAATCAATTTGTTGTAGTCAAGCATGTGTCCTACTAGAACATTTGTTCTTTGTTTCCAGTGCTGAGTCCATGATGCATCCATGTCTCAAGCATGGGAAAAGGTCGATTTGTCACTAAAAGGGGAAAAATTTTGCTACTATGCTTTATTTTTTAGAAGTATTTTTGCTGTTAGAGGTTCAATTGTAATCTGTCATTCCAACACATGGAGATATTTTTATGGGTCTTTCAACAAATATAGTTAGTCTTATTGATGGTTAAAAGGGACCAACCAGTTAAATAGAACCAAGAGAACTCGTTGATTAGGTAACTTTGAATTTTTGTATGTACAGCTCTTACAATATCACTATTCAGTAGAGCCTTCATCAGGTTGAATGGGTGGAGGTCTATATTTGCTCATAACCCATAGGGCAGGTCATGTGTTTTGTATAGCGAGGAATGATCCAACAGTCAATGTGCACAACATCTTATTAGGGAAATATATAGTTATGCAGCTCTTTCTTCTGTTTTTATGGAGTTTTTTATGTTAGAGGATTTTATATTTGATGCTGTCCTTCTATAGGAAATGTTTGGCAAGGATACACCAGAAAATGAACATGTTAGTGAAGATGAAGACTGGGGTCCAGGAAGAAGAAAGAGAAGACAAAAGGAGTCTGATGCAGCTAGCACCTTAATGACTTTGTGTGAAAATGAGCGTGGGTGTGCAAATGCAGTGCTAGTTGAAGAGAAAAAGAAATTTCCTTCATTTTCAGAAGATAGAAAGAGATTATTCAGGATTCCTCCCAATGCAGTTGAGGTAACTTCCTTCTCTTCAGAAAGAAAATTTAAAATAAAAAAAAAGGAACTTCCATTTGATATCAAAGAAAATGTGTCATTTTAAGTTATGAATCACTAAACATACCTTTACACTTTAAAATTCTGTGTATATAATTATTTGCCTTGTACTGTGCCAGAAACTTCGTCAGGTATTTGCTGAAGACGAGCTTCCCTCAAAAGCTGTCAGAGATGGTCTTTCAAAGCAGTTGGGTCTTGCTTCTGAGAAGGTAAGCTATAACTTCTTAGAATGTGAAGTCACCAAAACTACTCATGCTATCAGATGGGTAGATCTCTCTACAAAGTTGAAGTCCTTATTGCTTTGCCCTTTAATAACAATAACATGCAGGGAAACTCTTTTAATGGCCACTTCCAAAGTTCTTTCAGTCATTTATATGTTTTTTTATTGCACAGAAAAAGGAAATTTGAGAAAACTAAATATTTGTTGCCAGAAAGTAAGATGGTATTTTAGACATTGAGGGATCATACATATATTTTTGACACTTGGTCTGTTGTCAAATAGGTGGCCACCTGTATCTTCTGTAGGAAATTGGCTCTGCACTTAGAAAAAATTTGTCTCTTTCATGGATATCATGCACTTGTTTATTCAGCTTAATATCAATTTGTATTGACAAACCAAGTATCACTATTGACTTGATATTTTCAGGTGAACAAATGGTTCAAGAATGCTCGTTACACAGCTCTTAAAATGAGAAAGGTAAGTTGGTATTTCCGAAGCGTTTTCAGATCATAAGCCAAAGATTGCCACAATTTTCTGGATATTTCTTTTTCCAATCATTTATCCTTGAAAATATTCTTCATGTTTGACTTTTAAGTAATTACATCAAACGTCCTCGAATGACCATAGAGACATTTCCAAATGAGTCATAATACTGGGTTTTAGAGGGACCAACCTGAAATCCTTCCATTCTTTTCCTTCCTGGTGCCCACTTATTAGTGAATTCATGGTCTTGGGGCTGGAATATAAAAGCCTACCCTAACTAAAAGAAGTACAACTACACCATGCTTGCTGGATGTAAACATCTTCATCAACTGCTTTTGAGTTCCCTGGTTTTCCAATTAGGTTGTAAAAGCAGAAGTTTCTATGATTCTTGGATTGTGTGAGACCTATAAATTTGAAGACGAATTACTTTCAGTTCTTGGCATTTTATTGGAACTTAGTTTTTTCAATGTTCCAATATTAATAAATTTCACCAACACTAAATTACAGGCAGAAAACAGAAAACAGCTTCATGGTTGTGCAAGTATCCTGACAGAATCAAGTGCAGAACCGGGAAAGAACCACAATATTGTTCGATTACCATCAAAGAGTAGCCTATGTATGTTGTCATCAGTGACCAGGATTCGTATAACCAAGAATGTGAAAAAAGTTCATCGAAGGAAGAATTCGAAGTCCATAATCACCCCTTCAAAGAAAACTCAACATAAAGGAGCTGTGAGGGCAATATCCAGCAACATAAATGAGGTATGTGGTAACTACACTGCTTGCCTTCTTGGTGCTTAGTATGCAGTATGGATCCAAAGTGAAAAATGGTCAACAGGTAGCAGTTGGGAGACAATCTTTATCATCTTCTAATGGCATAATCTCATCTGCTACAAATGCTAAAAATCAATAAATGAATCGAATAAGTTGGTATCTCAAACTCTTGACATACACTTACACAGGAGACCTACTATAGCAATTTGGTGTGGAGATGTGGGACCAAAAAACCATTTGCTTGCAACAATGAGTTAGCAACTTCACTTCCTGATTTTTTGGGATGTGAACATGCCCACAATTTTGTGTGTAATGCTTCTTGTAATATCATTTGGTTAACTTCCACACTAATTCTTGATAAAGAATTCAAAATTGCAAAAGAAACTCAAGCTACACCTTACCATAAATGATTTAAGTCAATTAATGAGATTCTTGCTGGTCTATCTTGTGGTCTACATTCAATATAGCTGGTGTATGTTCATTATTTATTTTTCTGTATTATTTACTCTATCAACATCTATAAAATCATTTTGATATCTGATATGCTGCAGAAAAATCGAGAAGATCCTAGAGCGAATCAGTCCACTTCCAAGTCAGAGAAACAGATGAGACCAAAGCGACGGGGTTCATCTTATGACCAGGTGCAGTAACCTGCTTTTTAGTTTGCCATATAAAATACATGTATTTAGTATTCACTGCATTTGTGTTCTCATGATATTATTATATTCAGGTCGATAAGGGGTTAAGTTGTGATGTGAGCTTGAAGAAGCTATTCAATGATTTAAAACGTAAATCTACCATGGGAAAAAAGGTTAAGTCAAACTGCAAAGGTGGAACCCCCGGCATAAATGAAACAAAGAACAAAGAGCAATTATACGTGACTGAGATGGAGAGACTTTGTCTTTTGAAGGACAGGGTTGACAGGCTTAAGATGGCATTGCAGAGAATGTATAATGATGAAAACAATGTAGTGGACAAATCCCATGAACCCCTTGTGATCTATGTTCCCATAGCTGAGGTCAAAGAAAAGGTCTGATATTGCTGATCAATTAATTCCATGAAGATGTTTACTTTCCTTTTTCCTTTTTCTTTTTCCTCTTTTTTCATTACTTTTGTTCAGTTTCCCAAATGTGCTTTCAGAAAATTTGAAAAAAAAAAAAATTTATATGATTTAGTGTCTGCAATTTGATGGAATAGAGAAGTGTTCCTGTTCATGCTGTTGACTTCAACTAGTTAATGCATTTCGTTTATGTTGATGTATATTGTGCAATCAGAATGGGTAAACAGCATTTATATTCTTAATTTGGAGGTAGGTCTTCATTGTTTTTGAGGTGTTCAAACTACTTTTCTCAGAAATTATAAGGGAGTGCAAGTGTAAATTTCCTGATAAAAATTTGGATTGGAAAACTTTTCTTATGATATGATTCATGGAACTGCCGGATTTGTTGATTATAATACCGTTGTCCACTCCAGTCTCATTAGATTGGAAATTTGCATGGATACTTGAGCAGAAAATTCATCTAATTTCAATCTCCATTTTAGAGCAAAGTGTAGAATCTAAACCCAGCTGAATCCTCTCAAAATGGCAACCATTGGAGACAGGGTTCTTTATTTGGGCACAAGTATCCTACCCTCCATGGCTTCTGGTTTGTGGTATTGGGAACCTCGTTAGGGGAACTGAAATTCTAAAAACCTCATAATTTTCAGGACCCCAGACACACTGTCTTAAGAACATGATCCCCGGATAGTTTGCTTATACTATTATGTAGGCCTCCAGTAGGATTTGATGTTGCTTCCTAAAGTGATTCCTTAGAACTGCTCTGAAGATGCGTTTAGATATAGCTAAACCTTATTCAATAAGGTTTCATGAAGTTCCACTTGGAAATCACATCAGCAAGCACCAAGCTCACACGGCCAAGGAGCTGTAGAGACCAGGAAGCAATTCCAGAGCACATGAATGCAAACACATCGATAAGAAGATGATTATAACTAATAAGATACAACAGGTTAAGCTTCCAGCTTGATCCAAATGCCCAGACCACCCCCAAGGTTTTACACCAATGTACAAACAATTACCGAATTTTTCTGCTGCTGCTGTTCATTTTCTGTTCTGCTTCTGTTCATTTTATCTTTGCAGTTTGAAAGCTTAGGTGGTTCGGCACCAGGAGAAGCTCGTCTTCAAAACTGAATCTGTATTCCTGGAGACTGAAGAGGTTTCATAATAGAGTTACAGGTTTGGAAATACCATCTGTAATTAATGGTAAAATAATGAAATCGATGTTGGCCATTGATGCTTTCCGGCAAGCCGACCTGCTAAAATAATAGTAATCATCATCATCATCATAATTAGAAATTATTTGAAATCAATATCAATAAAAACCACCAATCATACATACCCTCGTAGTTCTTCCTTGCAACCGAAGGCATTCTTTGTTTTGCTTCACAACCTAGAAGACAGTAAAAGAAAAATTCAGTAAAATAATTTATGAACACCATATCTATTTTTCTGTTATTTGGATAACTGTAACAAGCGTATTGTCCGCTTTAAGCCTAAGCCAGCATGGTTTTGTCCTCAAAAGGCACCTCATTAGGTTGAGTGTTCTGCCTGACTCATATACCCAACCTGGATTTCATCTATTTCCGATGTGAAATCGGGATGTTACAATAACACATAGAAAAAGGTTAAATACTATGTCATATGTCAAGGATCTAGAAAGATAGAAACAAAGGATAAATAATAAGCATGGAAAAGGAGAGAAAGTCCAAAAGGAATTCAATGCATCTCAACAAAGTCAAAGAATGCAATTGAATAAGATGCTGCAAGTAGATTGCAGTAGAATCAATATACATACAGAACATGATTGAGGTATGTAGCATGGAGGGAGACAGAGAGACAGAGTGGCAACAGTTGGACAAACATTGCTGTTCAACATTGTAATATTCTGATTTTTCCCTATTTATTATGATTATTTAAAATGGGCAATCCTAGGGAATTGTGCTCTTATCTGAGATTTTTTTTAAATAGGGGGTAATGAAAAGGTCCAAAACTAAAGGTTTTATGGAAATCCAAACGTTGGAAGAGGTTTGATCAAGGTAAGAATACTTTAATTATTCTCTAGAATCTTATTGGTTGATGTTAGGATGCTTGGAGGAGGTGAGAAGCATGGTATCATGTTCTATTAAAATAGGTTTTAATATAGGTGCTTGGACGTATGAATGAGTTTTGGCAACTTCTAATTGAGACTTGCTTTGCAATTGACGGCTGGAGCTTGAGGAGAAGAGAAGTGCACGTCAAGGTTGCTGAAAAACCATAGTTGTGAAGGATTCTATGATTTAAAGAGGAGTCACTGCTGTAGAAGGTTGCTGTGATGCTTTGGCAGTGATTGTGCGGGTTTGGTTGCAAATACAAGGTAAGTAGTAGAGCTAGCAAAATGTGATCCAACCCGGTGTGGGGGGGGTGGTTCAACCCGAACCGACCTGATTTAAATGGGTTTGGGGTAGACCCGTATATTAATTGGGTTGGGGTTTCCCCAACCCGCCAGTAATCGAGTCAACCCGATGGGTAACCCGATTTTTTTTTAAAAAAGTGACAAGGATCTTGCCCGACCCGAACTGAACCCAGTTCAACCCGACCCAATTAACCCCCCCAACCCTATTCTAATCATATTTTTGAAAAATAAAAAATAATAATAAACGGGTTGGCGGGATGGGTTCGGGTTCGGGTTGGGGTTTTTCCAACCCACCATAATCAAGTCCGACTCGAACCCAACCCAATTATGACCCGACCCGTTGCCAGCTCTATGTGAAAGGATGGTTTTTGACTTTTACATGGACTTGGTGGATTTCATCTTCTCCTACGTATATTGGGATGATTTTGTTAGCTCTTCCATTTATCTTGAAAGCATAATTCTTGTCCTCCCATATATCTGGGGTTGAAACACAGTTTCCCTCCATGTAGCTTGGAGTAGTGGATCTATGCCATGCTGAGCACTTTTTACTTTCAAATTTGAGTTTGATCAGTGTTTTGTTAGTTTCTAGCGAACATAGCTCGAAGCTAGATAGTGAAATGGGGTATTCTTTGCTAGGTTAAGCCAGTGGTCCATATATGTTCCTACCATATATCTTGGTGAGGCATTTCTGTATCTAGTCATGCTGCAGCAATCCTTCCACCGTGCATCTCGATGAGGTCATTCTATTTGGTATATTGTTGTAGTTTGATTGGATCGTACTTGCTAACTCAAATACTGTACTTGGTTTCGGTGTTCTGCAATAAGTCGATGTCTATGTACTGTATTTGGTCGACTTCGAACATAGGATGTGAAGTGGCAATTGGAACGGATCCTTATCCTTTCAAAGATGTCTTATTTCATGAGTCCTTTAATGTCACGCATTGCCTTGGTATTTGATTTTAACTGTGGAATTTAATGAACTTGGAAACTATTGTATTGTTTGGTTTACTTATGGATTTCACCGAGGTTCTTATTTATTCTCTTGGTTTTCAAAATTGGCTTCTTGTTCATGTTGACTACTTTTGGGAAAACTCGTGAATTCTTTTTATCCATGCATTATTACTACTTACTGAGATTTATATCTCACGTCGTCATTTTCAAATGTTTTGTTTTTCAGACATTCCTGACGAGGACTATCACGTTGGAGTACAGCATCCAAAGGATACATAGGACTTTCTTGAGGATGATTACTTTTGCTTGATGTAGGATCAAGGTTTACCATTTCGATGCTAATGGGCGTGTCGCCCAAGGCACAAAACGAAAATTTGCCGCCAAAATACGGGAAAAATCAACAAAAGACAAAAACTATGAGTTCTTTTATTTTAGGGAAGTTTTGCCAAATTTCATCGGCATGCCACCCTGTTTCACCGGTACGCCGCCAAAAATCTCCAATCAAAATGGAAGAAATTTGTGTTCCCCCCCCCCCCCCCCCCACCTCACCTATTTTGCTCGACACGCAATCCCGTTTTGGCAGCACGCTAAGAATATTCGCCAGAAATGCAAATCAACGATTTTATTCTTGCGAAACGCATCGCTGACTAAAAAAAAACAAAATTCCGCAACTGTAAACACTGTAGATGATGGTTTTTAGTTATTTCATTTTGACTTGGGGATTATTTTGATTTAAAGAGTTAGATGACCTTGTTTCCAAACTTTTGTAATTGAGGTTTATTTTGTTTGTTTGATGTCATACTTCCCCACTTATTTCTTGAGTTAGTGAATTAGTGGTTTTAAATTCCTATCTACTTTGATATATTAAATTGTTATAAGTCTGGATTAGCTTGATTTTAGGCCCATGAAGTTAGCACTTCAGATTTGGATTTATTTAATTAATAAATCTAGATCCGGGGCGCTACAAACATATCCAGAAAAAAAATTTCCCTAGGAGAAAGATGTTATCAGTAAGTTTTAATAGTGTACAATGGGAGTTCCCAGAGGGAAGGGGAGCTCCAGAGTGCTTTTCAACAATTCAAAACATTATTTATGCATAAATAATGTTTCGAGAGGGAGATGGGGGGGGGGGGAGGATAAGGAAAAGAGGGGACAAGAAAAGAGGAAGGGTGGGGGGAGACCAGCCGATCAAATAGATAGAGAACAACTTCCTAGAAGAACAACTTCCATCATACCTTCTGGAAACTTGTTTTCCTTGATTTTAGGGCTTACAAAACAAGCCAAATTTCAAAAATCCTAGAAAATTTTTTCCACCTCTTGATTTTCCAATTAAAAAAAAAAAGCCAAAAGGAAGAGTGTGTGTGTGTGTGTGAGTGATATAGAGACTGTCTGTCTATGAGAGCCTTACATGGGAAGTTGTTTTCCATAAAGTGAGATTAAACTTCAAAATACCTAAACGTTGATTGGAAAGAGATAAAGTGAGCCCAACCCAAGAACACAGGTAAGCTAATTGATGATCACACAGGTTATCCAATCTCAAATCATTTTCATCTAAAAAGGTTATGACAACACTATGCCAATTCCAATGGGAGAACAAAATTTGGACCCTTGTATATGTGACTAATAGAACAAAGGATAACTTTTTACTTACCATGTAAATCCATTTAATTCTTTATCAGGAAAAATGCATAAGTTACATGACAATATGCACACATACTTACACTAATTTTGATCATCACCATGCTTAATTCTCAAACTTCTATGTTCGTATTTTATCTGAAACATCATTCTTGGTGTGACTCACTTTCTGCCTTTTTACTGCCAGCCGAGGCCTCAGCTACACGTTATTTGAAATAATGTAATGGTAAGGCCAAACTATAAAACAGTATTATACAGTGTTTAAAATGATAAAGAGCAAGAATAAACCAAAAAAACATCTAGTGCAAAATTCAAACACATTAATGACAGAAATATACAAGCAATGAAAGCAGTTATAAGAGAGCAAGAAAAGTCCAACTACATAAGGCACTCAATCAACAAATTAATTATACAGGGACCAAGATCCTACTACACGTGCATTACAAACATAAATGTAAGTACAGATCAAAATGAGAAACAGATCAAAATAATAATGAAACAGAAAAGAAACATCATACTCAACAAGGAAGAAAGAAAAATTAAAGCTTTTAACAATTCTGTTTATTTTTCTTCTTTTCTTTTTATTTTAATTGCTCTAAATTTCATGTTTGATTAAAATGCATAAACTCTAAGGGTTTCAGAAAAAAATTACTATTATCTCGTATGTTTCTTTGAATTACTTCCTAATTAAGAAATATTTGGAATCTTTAAGAATTCTCATGAGTTCACTCGGGTTTTCCATCTACATATGATCCTTGAGGTTTTCATTTTATCACAAGTCCTTGCAACAACTGGACTCAAAATGCATACGGAAATCAAATCTTGGATAAGCATATAATGAAGTTTTATGAGTCAATTACGCCACTTTATTAGTAAAAAGGTAATATGGTCGTAGATCAAGATATTTTCAGGTTTAGATTGATCCTAGTTCCAGAAAACTTATGACAAAGCCCATCTCACAAATCTGAAATGCAAATTCATGCCTACTCAGGACATTTTCAGGGTACACCTGATTCATTTACAATCCTAAAACAGTACATGTTGGAAAAGGATGCCTCTCAACCTTCTCTTAGCCCAATCCCACCAAAACCAAAAAAATAAAATAAAATAGAGAAAATCAGAAGTAGGGCACAAGATTTTAATGAAAAAAGGGCAGAAATAATGAGTCAAATCCCATCTATCTGCCAAATGTTGCCATATGAGATGTTGGGATGGCAATTGAATGGATCTTTTGAGCAAAAAGTTTGACTGCCACATATAAGAGTCAAAACGATCTAAACCCCTTTGCAGGGCAGGACATCAGAAACATTACTACATAAAAATATTTCAAGCTTATATAACCAATATCCAAAAAGAATAAAAGGGTTACTTGGACATACCAGTTCTATGTACTTTAGATGCATTAAAACTTGTTCCGTTTCAATCTCCTAAAAGAACAGCAAGGTAAAGAGAGGTTAAATCAATATAACCGTGGGAAGAAATAAATTTGTGAATAAAATTGATCCTCGCTATTAAAATAAACACGGAATTTAGTAAATGCTATATAGTAACAATGGAGGAGAAAGATACCAAAAGCAACACACTTAAGAAGGAAATTTTTGCAATATTGCCCACAACTGTTTTCCACAAGGAGAAGGCATCAACTTAATCAAAGTTACCATATAATATTAAAAAAGAAAACAATAATAATGTTCATTGTTCAATGGTGACCTTTATCATTTATCATTCATCTAAAAAATGCTTGATTTCAGCTTCTAACAACTGTACAGACAGATTTTTCAAGCATGACCATCATTGGAAGTCCAATAAAAGGTCAAATAAAAATAAAACAGTATTTGCTACTAACTGTTATGGAAAGAAGCAAAGCCAACATAAATATGATACCAATAAGCTAACTAGTATATAGAATGTCATGTCCAATACTCATACAAAATGGACATCCACAAATACAAAAAAAAAAAAAGTAGGTCGGTCCTAGATCCATGTGACTTACTATGGATTTGGGTTTGGGTTATGTCGGATTTTTTAACCAGGTTCATGTCATGATCAGTGAGTTATATCAGCAGAACAGAATAAGGGATTCCAAATATTCTGTTGATCAGGCGACACCCTGATTTGAACTGGGGAAAAGGGTTTGCTGCCCCCACTGGAACAGCTCGAAATCATTATCTGGGGGAAAGGATTTGCAGTCCCCACTTGAACAGCTCTAAATCATTTGCAGTTCCCACTGGAATTTTATTGATTGATTTTTCACTTTTATTTCAGATTATTACCCTTGTGTACTATATGTTATTATATCTAGTATAGGGTGGTATGATAGAAATTTTATCACATCTTGCATAGATCATAAAGGGATTGCCAAAAAAACTCTCGAGGCCAATAATCAGCACTTTTTTTATGACTATGGCCTGTAGATACAAAAAACAACAATTAAGATCATATACTTTTCATTCTTTTTCTTTCTCGTCATTGAAAATTTCTTACAACAAAGGCAGCTCACAGTTCTCTCAAGTCAGCCACTCATCCACATATTACATTTAGAGATGCTTTAGAAACCAAGATCCAAGATTTCCCAATTCACATGACTGGAATCCAACACCAGAATTGTTAAACTAACTCTTTTCTCACATGCACATCTCAAATTTCTTGACAAAATCGAGCAAACACTCTGGATTAATTGTGTCAACATAACAATAATAAATACAACCAATAATAGGAATTATTTGATCTAATTACTAAAAAATTAATATTATAGCCGACCACATGATAGATTGCAGTATCACATCTAAGTTAATAAACAGACAAGAATATCCAAATATTTCACAAGAATTAAAAACAAATCAGTAGTTCCACTTAATTGGACGATGAAGTTAAAAGAAATATTATGCTAATTTATAAATAAAAAAAAAGGAAAAGACAAATTGAAAATGTTATTTCACCTGTGGAACAGCACAATCAGCATGGATTGGATCCCAAAGGACAGAACATGAGCAGTCCCAGTCATCAGTTTGAACTTCAAAAAGAGGAGCCCTATATGCATGACAAAATATATATATTTTTTTTTTTTATGAGTTGCATGACAAAATATATTATTACTTGTAATTTTGTCAAAGAAGTAAGATCATCATCATATTTTCAACCAGTTAATTCTCACTCCTGCATGAAAACGAAGGTTCATGCAACAAAATATAGATCAAAAAAAAAAGAGGGAAAAAACAACAGGAAACCAAACATTCCATCCCCAAGCATGGTATAAAATTTCACCAAATCATGGTTAAATTTTGCTTTTCACTACCTAGAGAAATTATTTAGAGGCTTCTTCATAATAGAGAAGTTATGTAGAGGTTTCTTCATAATCTAACATTTTTTTTTTTTGGTGAAAAAACCTTTGAAACTTTGATCTTTTCTATATACCCATGACAAATCAACTCTACAAGCACCTTTACAAGAGTTTGCAAGAACTAACAGTATTTGTGGCACATTTGGAGAAGGAAAGCTGGGTTATCTAGGTTATCACTCTGGCCATTTTTATTTTTTTCGTTTCTTCTATGTTTATCCTAGATTGGAGGGAAAATCTACTGAAATGAATGTATATGTACCTATTTGATATATTCACAAGAACAAGATTCAAATTTGAGAAGTGAGAAAACTAGAAAGATTGAAAGTAAAAGAGATTAATACTTTACGGGATTTTCCATCCCGAAAAATTGACCAAATATTGTATAATAAATGAATATATGAAAGGTGTTTAGGGCCTTTCCACTTGGATGAACTTTTTTGGGGCAAAAATGAGTACTAATTTTGTGCACTGTAATTTCGAGGGCAAAAAAGGACTATGAAGGAGATTTGCAATGAATGAAGCATTGCACCTTTCTTTCATAAAATGCTGAATTTATGCTGATCTGGTCACCAACATAATTAATTCTTTAAAAATTCTCAAAAAAAAAAATCATTAATAAAATATTTATAAAAATTCTCAAAAATGACATAATTCTAGAAGAAATTTAAAAAAAAATGTTACCAGTTGCATGCTATTTTATCATTTGCAGTCATTTTGTAACCATGTATTGAACATAGGGTCAAAAGGCAAATAAAAGGGAGCAACAGGCATGCCCGGAATGAGGAGACAGAAGCCAGCATCACAATCCTATATTTCCAACCATGGGTGATGATAAGGATCCTATTTTATCCTTCAGCCTTTTTCATTCATTTAATTAAAGCTGGATTATAATGTATTTCTTCATGCATAAGGGTGATTATGATATAAGAGGAAGATGACAATTCCCTAGGTCTAAATTTTGTAACAAAAAAGATGGGAAAAACTTGGCTCACTTGAATTCTATAGCAACAACAATGGATTTCTTCTTCAAGATTCCAAATGACCAGGCAAGAGATAAAGTGCTCGAGTAAGCACCTTGTCATTTTGCAGGAAGATTGATGATTCTTAGAGATTGGGAACCCAACCTGATTTTGGGAAAAACATCACTCAGTAAAGTCCCAATTTGGCTAGTAGTGCGAGGAAGACATTGATTTTGGATGAGGCCACTGACACTGAGAAGAGATCTCACATGGATTTCACAAGGGTCTGTGTGGAACTTGCTGTTGACTGTAATTTTCTGGAATTCGTTTATTTTAATTTGGGAAATTTGGAAGGCGAAGCCCAGGTCACTAAAATAAGGGTGGAATATGAGTGGAAACATCAGAAGTGTGTGCATTGCCAGGTGTTTGGGCAGACAGATAAGGCATGCAATAAGACCTCTTCAAAGGTCTAGGAACCTACAGGAAATATTTTGGCAGATGTGTAGAATGATTTGGTGGGGATCAGGAGCCCACAATGAAGGAGATATCTTCATGTGGTATTGGTTTGAGGAAGGAGATCAGCTCAACTACGTACTATCAATTGCAAGGAAGTGAGTTCTGCCAAGTGCCGATGTAGAACATTTGCTCAGTCTGAATTATGTACTTCAGGGTGGTGCTGACCTAGGAGTGGAGACCAAGACGACTGATATAGGTGACATGGGTGATTGCTCCTCTAAGACAGCTTATACTCAGAAATCAGCAATTGAAGACACTGTTAGTCCAAACAGATTTCAGTTATTATCCGAGGATCAGAGCACTGCTAGCAGTTCTGAGAGTGTTGCTTCCAGTGACAAGAAAAGCAAAACAAAAAAATAATAATAATAATAATAATAACAGGACAAAATTTTGGTAGATGAAATAGTTAAGAAAGAGGGTAGGGCACTGAAAGTGCAAAAAAAGATCAAACAGGGAACAGCTGAGGGGGTTTCTCTTTATTGCTCTTCACCATTACCAACTAAGCTGCATGGAATATTAGAGGTTTCAAAGACCTGACTAAGCAAAATTAGGTAATTGAAATTATCCAAATTCAGAAACTAAGCCTCACTGGGAGATGCTTGCTTTGAACAGTCGTATACAGGTTGTGTGCAACCCTAATGACTTAAAGTTACTCCTTTATCTATCCCAGATCAGGTGATTCATTACAGTATTGAAATTACCAGGACTCGAAAGTTCAATTGGCCTGTGCTTCTGTGCATATGGGGCAAACTACTATCAAAGTGGGGTCAATGACACGAATCTTGTCTCTCCATCCCGCTCTATCAAAAATAATATTTTCAGTTAATTTATGTTGTTGTAAATCCTGTTTTATAGACTCCATCCATGTCTTTTTAGGTCTCTCTCTTCCTCGCTTAGGCCCTTCATTTTGCATACTCTTACACCTTCTAACAGGTGGTGCATCTCTAGGTCTCCGCTTTATGTAACCAAACCTCCTTAACATACTTTCCTCAATTTTATCTCTAATGCATGTTATGCCTAACCACTTTTGAAGTCCGAACGTCTTTATTTCTTATTTTGTCTTTCTTAGTTTTGCCACAAGTCCATATTAGCATCCTAATATCGGTAATACTTATCTTCTGAACATGTTGATTCTTTGCCGCCCAATATTCTGTACCATACACCATAGCTGGTCTAATTGTTGTCTTATAAAATTTATCCTTCAATTTTGTACTCTCCACTTAAGCCAACCAGCTCTAATCCTATGTGCAACAACTTCATCAAATTCTTCATCTTTTTATATCAATGATCCAAGATATTTGAACTTATTACTTAAGAAATATCTTGATTGTCAATTCTAAAAGTTTCACTAATTTTATTGTTAATTGAATTAAAAGGGCATTTCATATATTCAGTCTTCACACGGCTTATTTTAAAACCTTTTGATTCTAAGATACCTCTCCACAATTCTAGTTTAATATTTACTTCTCCTCTAGTGTGACCCACCAATACCACATCATATGCAAAATAACATACACCAAGGCTCCTCATCTTGAATATGACTCGTTAACTCATCCATAACTAAAGCGAAAAGATAAGGGCCAATAGCTGACCCTTGATGCAGACCTATCTCAACCGCAAAATCAGTCATCTCACTGCCAACAATTTTCACTTTAGTTAAGGCTCCCTTATACATATCCTTCATTAAATCAGTATATTTCATTGGCACACCTTTTTTATACTGAGTTCACCAAATTAATTCTCTTGGGACCCTATCATATGCTTTTTTTTTTATTGGTAATAATAGAATTTATATTAATAGAAGAAATAGAGAACATGTACACCAAAGGTGTACAGCAACAAAGGAAAGAAAAGAAAAAACACAGCTTCTACAACATCATAAAATCCTTGCACAATACTACTTCCTGAAAATTCAGATCTTCACAGGATTCCTTAGAAGATGACCAAAACAAAACACATCTTAGAGCAGACTCAAATATGCCTTGGACAAAACACATCTTGGAACCCTATCATATGCTCTTGGAACCCTATAATATGCTTTTTCTAAATCAATAAAAACCATATGCAATTTTTTTTTCTTTTCTCTAAACTTTTCTATTAATTGTCTAAGTAAAAATATAGCCTCGATAGTGGATCTACCAGGCATAAATCCAAACTGGTTTTTTGTCACTCTAGTTATTAGTCTTAACCTATGCTCAATCACTCTTTCTCACAATTTCATAGTGTGACTCATAAGTTTAATGCCCCGGTAATTTGCACACTCCTACACATCTCCCTTATTCTTATATATTAGTATTATTGTATTAATCCTCCAAGAATTTGGCATTTTCCTAGTCCTTAAAATTTCATTAAATAATTTAGTCAACCAAAATGCACAAATATATCCCATGGATCTCTGTGTACCATCCCCATTTAATAATTTCATAAGATATTCCTTCCACCTTTCTTTAATCTCTTCATCTTTTACCAAAACTCTTAATCTTCACTTTTATATCTAACTTGATCTAAGTCCCCCGTTTTCCTATCTCTAAATCTTGATAATTTATAAATAAAGTTTTCACCTTCTTTAGTACCTAACTTATCATATTAAGTTGTCATAGGCATGGTTTTTAGCTTCACTAATTTTCTTCTTAGTTTCTTTTTTAATATTTTTATATCTTTCTAAGTCTGCCTGGGTTTTCTTTTTTGCTAAATTCTAAAATAAAGTCTTTTCTCTTTAATAGCTTCTTGGACTACATCACTCCATCACCAAGTTTCATTATGAGCTAGAATACTACCTCGTGATTCTCCTAATACCTCTTTTCCAAGTCTTGTGCTACAATTGGCCATTTCATTCCACATCAAGTGGCCTCTTTCATTAACTTATTCTTAAAAGTTACTAAATTTTCTCCTTTCAACTTCCTCCATTTTATTTTTGGATTTGTTCTAGTTTATTTGTTTTTCTCACTTTTAAAACAAATATCCACCACCATTAACCTATGTTGAGAAGCTAAACTTTCACCTAGAATAACCTTGCAATCTCTACAACTAGCTTTCACTCCTAAGAAGGAAAAAATCAATTTGACTCCAACTTGACCCACTCTTAAAAGTCACCAAATGCTCAAGTGTCTTTTGGAAAAAGATGTTTGCTAATGCTAACGTAAGGTCATAGGCCATTACAAACTCAAGGACTGATCTTTCTATATCATTCCATTGACCAAAGTCTCTTCCTCCATGAATTCTACTATAACCATCACTCTCATCTCCTACATGGCCTTTTAAGTCCGCTCCTATAAATATCCTTTCATTTTCAGATATGCTTGTATGATTGTATCAACCCATCCATTTCTTCCCAAAAAAGTCTTGTAATGCTTTCATTTAAACTTACTTGAGGTGCATAGACGCTAATAATGTTAACAACTTCTTGACCTATGATTAACTTAAGCAAGATTATTCTATCACTAATTCTTCTTAGTTTGTGGAGAGAAATCAGCTTAAACCGTACACACAGCCCTTAGCTTTTGTTTTGTGATTTCAATTGTGTGAGTAATTCAGTGGAAAATGTGGAAGGTAAAATAATCCATGTTCAGTCTATGTCAGATTTCAATGGCTGTATTAAATATTGTTCTTTGTTAGTGTTGAAGTTCAAGGCCTTTACTCACACTTGGAAAAATCTTAGTGAGAGTCGATAAGGATTGCATGTAAACTGAATATAGCCTCGGTGAACCTAAGTTGACATAAGGAATTTAACGCATCTGAAGTAGATAAATTGCACTGGATATATCAGACATCCTCCAGTGATTGTTTCTCTCATTCTGGTCTTATATACAAGAAATAGGCTTTTTAAATTCTTCAACTTCTGGACATCCCATAAGGAGTTTCTTCCTTTGGTTAGTGAGGTATGGGATTCTGAGATTAACGGGTCTACCATGTTTAGAGCTGCCTCTAAACTCAAAAACTATTTAAGGGCAAACTGAAGGAGTGGAGTAACAAGCTGTTTATGAAATCTCTAACAATTACAAGCTACCAGATCAGCTTTGGTGGATTTTTCTTTTTTGATGAGTAATGAAGTGTATTAGTTCAATAGATAAAGAATGTACAAATCGGTCATGGTAAGTAAGGTGAACCCCCTCAGAGCCCATGCCAACCTCAAACATAAAACACCTTAATACCTCAACCTAGAAAGCTATATACATCAGAGAGAACCAACCAGGTTGACTCGTACAACACCCCCACCACATACTACTCACATAACTCCACAAACTCCCCAGATAAACCCCTGACAAATAATACATCTCTAGATGTCCCATTCTTAGCCAGCCGGTCGCAAACATCGTTCGCCGCTATAGGTATATGACTGAATGAGGCATTCAGCTCACAAGCCCCAACTCTGGCTCTACTAATGAGATGTGATAGCCTCCAAGAACCTGTCATATCTGTAGTCATCCACCCTGAAAATAGTGCCTTTTGATGGATTGCCAAGTAGATCTACAAAAAATACCTTTTTATGGGCATCTAGCCCTCAAAGAGAAAGTTGAGTAAATAGATGGCTAGATTATTGATTTTTGAAGAGGTTCAAGTGAGACAAAAATCACAAGTTTAATGGCTCAAATATGGTGATAATAACTCCTCCTTTTTCCCTAAAGCCTTGACTTGAAGAAGAGCTTCCAAAAATTTTAATTGTATATATGATGAGAATGGCAACCGAACATCAGATCAGAAGTTAATTAAATCAATGTTTGTAGATCATCATGTCATGAAGTTACTAGGGAAAAATCAATCAATATTTCACTAGTGCCTGTGCATTTCCCCACTTGTAGAAGTTGAAGCATGAAAAAGTGGTATCTCTTGTACAGGATGTCACCTCCAAGAGAGCAAAGATACACTCCTCTCTTAAAGAGGACAAAGCTCCGGGTCCGGATGGATACACACCAGAATTCTTCAAGGATGCTTGGTCAATAGTTAGAGAGGAATTTACTCTTGCTTGGTAGCTTCTTTACTTTGGGTGTGATGTTGAAGCAACTCAATAATATTCTGATAACTTTGGTTCCAAAGTATGACAATCCCTCTAATATGACAGATTTTAGGCCTATTTTGTTGTCAATAAGATCTACAAGTATATTTCCAACATCTTAGCTAATCAACTGAAATAAGTTGGTAGGAACTTGGCGGGGCAATATCAGTCAGCCTTTATAATTGGAAAAAGAATTTCCGACATTGTTCTACCCGTTGACCATGACTCTATCTTTCCTAGGAAAAAGAATTTCCGACATTGTTCTACTCGTTGACCATGACTCTATCTCTACTCCTACCTTCTCTTTGATGATCAATGGTAGTTTGGAGGGATTCTTTCAAGGTGATAGAGGTCCAAGATAAGGGGAGCCGATTTCTCCTCTATTATTTGTTCTTGTCATGGAACTGTTCAATGGTATCTTAGAGGATGGCATAGCTGCTGGTTTTATTCATCACTTCAGATGTCAAAAGCTCAACTTAAAACTGTTATGCTTTGTGGATGACTTTTTCCTCTTTGCTCATGCCAACACTCAATCCTTGACCAGTATCTCAATTCTCGAATGCATTATCTAGATTTGAAAAAGGCTTCGAGCTGATGGTGACCAAATAAAAAAGTGCTATATTTACCTGTGGGGTTGATGAGAGAAAAAGTGCAGAACTGTACAATATGGCCAGTTTCCCTCTTAGAAAATTGCCTATCAAATATCTTGGACTACCTCTAACCTCTGCTAAATTGTCTGCTCGCAATTGTGAGACTGCTAATTCAAGGCAAGTCTAAAATCCATTCATGGAAGGGGAGAGCTTTGTCGCATGCTGCCCGACTTCAATTGATCAACGCAGTTCTTTTCTCCAATAAAGTGCACTGGATATCTGTCTTTATCTTGCCTAAGCAACTTATCTTTGAGCTGAAGATGTTTTCTAAAGGTTTCTTGTGGTCAGGAGTCTCAGGACCAGATTTACACACACACACAAAAATTCAACCCAAGTTTTTTGAACAAACTTTGTACCCCAAAAGAGGAAGGAGGACTCAGGTTATAAACTACCATTGGCAGATCTATAGTAATCCTCAGAAATTGTGAGCATGATTCAAAAAATTGTATCGAGGAAGAGTTTCAATCATTCCAAAAAAAAAAAGGAAATGTCTCGATATGTGTAGAAATGCCGTAAAAATTAATGGAGATCCTTCAAAACTTAATACAAGACTCAATCAAATGCATAAATAAGCTAAAAAAATAAAATTGACATGCATCTCACATCATACATCCATTTAGTTATATATGTTAACATAAAAACAAATATACGTGTATGCGTATGGAAACTCAAAGAAAAGCTCCATTAAATGTAATAACAAGCTCTAATAATTGAACTTAGCTTACAAAAGGATTATTTGATCCCAAAAAATATTGAAAATGAATCACTTTCATTCAAAGAATATGATCAATCCATTGAGCTCTAGAGTAACAATGATTCATCACATATATATTATAGCATGAAATTTACAATTTTTTTAGAGGGCGAACCTTGGCGCAACAGTAAGGTTGCTCCATTGCTATGTAAAGGTCACGAGTTTGAATCATATGAAACAACCTCTCCGCTTATTGGGATAAGGCTGCGTAGTGCGTACAATAGACCCTTACCAGCAATGACGGAGCCTCGTACATTGAGCTAGCCCTTATACCTAAAAATATATATATCTTTAATACTTTTTACATTTTTATTAAAATTTTAAAACTACTTTTTTGGCCTAAATAGCGTGATGAATTTATGGAGCTGATATATCAGCCCTAGGCAGGGGTGCTTATTGGGCCTGCCCAGCACGGCGCATGCAAGTTTATCCCATGCGGCCATGCCTGCACGGCATGGCACGGTATGGCACGGTCCACAGTGGAAACGGGTCGTGTCGTGCCCGGCCCATTTATCAATATAACCGATACGGCATGGCAAAAGGTGGGCCGTACCGTGGCCGGTGGGCCACACGTAAAAATTTTAAAAAACAAAAAAAAAGCACTAAAGAAGGTTTTTTTTTTTTAAAAAAACATTTATGTAGCATACATGTTCTGCAAAACCTTCTTTACTTTTCTTTCAAAACATGGATGGCACGTAAACAGTTCTTGAAAATGCAACAATACTTACATATTGGTGAACCGTGCTGAGACGAAAAGTTGCAAAGGTGTCTACTTGCTTCGATTACTCTTGACTGTCCAAGCAATAATCGACGCAAGTAACACTTTTGCGACTCCTGTTTAATCGTGAAGAGGCAGAAATGAAGAAAAAAAACAAAATGATAACTTTGTAAGAGCCTTATTCAACAATTTGCTAACAATCGGGCTCAAGGATGCGCCGATGTGACCACTGTGTCTCTGCCGGCCATTAGCAAAATTGCTGAACATGACTATAAGAAGAAAATAAATAAAGCAACAAAAAAAATTGATAACTTTCTTAGAGTCTTGTTAAGAAATTTGCCAATGGTCGGCCTAGGGACGCCGCCATGTGAGCACTCTGCCATTTGCCAGCCATTGGCCAAATCTCTTAACAAGACTCTAAGAAAGTAAGAAGAGAAGAGGTGTGGTTTAGAGTGGGAAGGGTTAGGCCTATTTGTAGAAAATCAAAACTGACTTTTTACAACCTCTACCCTCAAATATGACTGTTATTTTGGCTGTTGGAATGGTAGAAATGGTCATTTACAGTCAATTACAAGTATACCCCCTAATATGGCTATCGGGGGGTAAAATTGTATAAAAAAACAAAAAAAATCACTTTTGGGGGGGGGGGGGGGGGGGGGGGGGGGGGGAGGAAGGGAACGGCTAGCATTTTTGGGCCACACGTGCCTGCCGTTGGGCCAACACGCAAGCCGTGCTGCCCCATGCTTCACGAGCCACAGCCCGCCGGGCCAATGTGCCTGTCAGGCCTTTTGCCCGCCCCCCAGGCACTGCATCGCTAGGGGGTCACAAGCCCAGCCAGGCACGAGCAAGCTTTAAGTATGCTGGGCCATGCAGTGCCCGTGCTGGCCCAGCCCAATAAGCAACCTAGCCCTAAGTTCATTATTTAGTTGTTAATGAGGTTGATTAAACAAGAAATTTTTCATTATTTTCGTTTTTTAAATCCCCAAAAAATACAGCAAAAAAAACATTTTTTTCATGCTTTGGTCCATGGATTTCTCGCATGCTTTTCAGTACCAAGACCGGAGATCAGAACATTCTCGGCCGATCCCGGTACAAACCAGACCGGACAGTCCCGGACGGTCCAAAAGTTCAAATAAAAAAGAAAGAGAATGCTGTTAAAGCAGTCCCGAGTGTCTTGAGTTCCAACTCCCTTCCTCTCCCTCTCTCTCTTCTCTACAGACTTCCTCGGCTCCCCGCTGTCTCTCTCATCTCGCTCCCTTGATCCGACTAGCAACACTCAGAAAATCCCTCACTCAGTCCTCCTCTCTCTCTTCTTCAATCCCTCACTCAGTTGATGATTGCTCTCTCTCTCATGTGTGAGTCGGCGTGACAGCGTGAGCGAGAAATAGTCGTTGCCGTCGACAACATGTGATGTCTTCGAGCCCCTGCCAACCGGAACGAGCGAGCTAAAATTGGTCGGAGAAGAAGATGCTGACGGCCTGAGAAAGACGGAGGGAGGACGTGCTCCTTCCCCTCCCCCTCTCTCACTCTCTTCCCCCCCCCCCCCCCCTCTCTCTCTCTCTCTCTCTCTCTCATTCTTTTTTTTTTTTTTTTAGTGAGTTCGACGTTTGGCCTGCAACAGCATTGACATGTTGCAAGCTTAACCTACAACATCATTGACGTGTCGCAGGCTTAGCCTGCAAGTTTTCGATTAACTTGCAAGCTAAGTCTGCAAGTTTTTTAAAGAAATTATGCTTTTAAACTTGGGTGGTCCCGCGTTAGACCGCTCGAGTCAAGGTGATAACGTCCGATATCGTCTCGACTCGGGCAGTCCAACTCGGGACTGCCCGAGTTTAAAACGCCTAGGACTTGGGATGGTCCTGGACCAGCCGGTACAAACCGGTATCGGCCGGTCCGGTAAACCATGATTTCTCGTGAATCCATAAATCTATGATTCAAGTAAGCCAAACAATTGATTTCGGCTCAAATTATATGTAAAATCAAATTTTATATAATTGATTCTCTTGCTTCTGTAAAGTTGCTAAAATCTGTAAAACTGGGCTTTGGTTTTCCACGCAAAGCTAAATAAAAAATAATCAGATCAGATTAGGTTATTTTTTGCATTTGAATATGTGGTTGTGAGGGTTTTTAGTTGGTTCTTTGAGATCTGAAGATTCAACAGCAGGAGGTTCTTCACCTTTTCTTGGTTTTTTTACAGGAGAAACAGTGTGTATCAATAAATATCAATCAGTATCTACAGGGTATCAAGAGTTTTGGTCGAAACTCTCGATATGCTGTATGTTTCAATGGATAGTTTGTACTTTCTATTTTAACTTCCCCTATTTGTAAGATATACTATTGTATCCACCAAGTGAATACACGATATGTATTGATCAATATGGTTGACATGATACAATGTATTGATTTGAACCACACGTGGGTGAAGTGGGTGCAAGTATATCTGATCAAAGATAGGAAATTTTGGAAATGAATATTGCCTAACCACAGTTCCTGGAGTTGACGAAATATCTTCTAGACACCTTGCGGTGCCATTATTAAAGAAAAAGGTGAGGGATGCTAGGGCAAAGTATGGTTCCAAAATCATTTATGATTCGGGACTGCCTATAAATGCACAAGTCCTGATGCTTATAAAGGACATGAGTGGGATCCACAAACTACCACGTTGTTTGATCTCCATGAGATTTTGCAAAACCTGAATGAGATACCTAATCCCAACAGTAGCTTGCCAGTGGTGTGGTATGGACTGCAATATGGTCTTTTTGAACTAGGAAGTACATGAAACAATCTGAGAACAAGCTCAAACCAAGGTGGAATGGTACCGGGCCACGTGGGTTCCCCTGTGTATTCCACACCACTCATTCATACTTTGGCTAGCCATCAACCAGAGACTTACCACTCATGACATATTGGCTAAATATCATATTATCCAATAGTCAAGATGCTTATTTTGTCATCAACAAGATCCATCAATTTTTTAGTGTGATTTTAGCTTCAATATTTGGACAAGCATCCTTCATATGTGATGCCTTGTAAGTGACAAAAAAGGCTAGAATTAAACCATTGCCGACGTTTCAAAGAAGTGCTCAGGACCTGCCTCTACACACCTTCCTTTGAAAGTGGCATGGAGTGCAACAGTATATGACCTCTGGATAGAGACAAATAGGTGAGTGTTCAAGAATGCCTCCTTACCGAATCATGAGGTGCTTTCAAAGATAAAAATGAATATGTATGAAATTTTCTGGCCTGAGTATAGACTTGAAGGATACACCAACCAGCAGGTGGCAGAAAATTGGGGTTTCTACCCTAGGTTTTGGATATAAACTAAAACATTATATTTTGGTTTGGGTTCTTGGAAATCCTTCTATTTCTCTATACTTAATATAATTCTCACTTAATTTTCAAAAAAAATTTAAAAAAAAGAATTAAAGATAAATTGCAGTAGTTTATTTCGGATGCTATTTTGCTTCCAAAAACATTAAAAAAAAAAAGAGAACGAAACACATCAAGCAGTGAATTAAACAAGCTAACAACCCTAGCTTGGCTCGTGCTTGTAAAGGAAATAAGTATTTGTCAAGATGAGGCTCAAAAATTATTGGAATGATTCAAACATGGTTCAGATGCAATCTTCATCTAATAACACAAACTTTTTGAGCAATCTATCTTCCAATTAAGCATTCCTTAAAGAAAAATGATTTTAATGATAAGAATGAGATGGTATGACCATATATTGGGCAGTGGTCGTAGAGGTCCTTTGTACATTCCATCTTTATATATATATACTCATACTCTCATTATTCATCAAAAAAATGATAAGAAAAAAATGAATATAAATTTTATATTAACAAAACAATAAATATTGTATATAGTTGACTCTTACCTGCGCCACTTTCCACAAATTCTTCCAATGCTTTCATTATTTTCATCATATAAGACTTCACGACATTGAAGCCAATTACCTATCGAGCTTGGTTTTGAGGACTTGTCTGAATTCCACTCCTAACAATCCAGTATAATGGTTATTCTTTCTGCAATACTTCCACATTATATAAATAAATGATATTCACAAAACAATGGTAGGTACAATATTGAAAAGAAACCTTACATGCAATGTAGCAAACTCTATTGGATCCATTTCCAAGGGTTCACCACCAAGATAATTCACATCACTGCACCAAAAACAACCAAATTCAATAGAAATTACAACAAATGAAACAGGACCAGAACCATAAAAAATAAAATGGAAACTGACAAATCACATTTTGATCATATTCACTCAGCACGTGCTAAGATAACTGATACATGGCAATCAGGTTTTAGGAGGAGATTTCAACAATGTAAGGCTGTTGCATGCAAAAATTGAGTGCAGGTACGTGTACTTGGCAGAAATGATCCCATCAATATTCCCTTAAAGAAAGTAGACCCAAAAAGGAATAAAAACCAAGAACATAATGATGTGTCACTACTTAATAGACTCTTGGCATCACAAGGGTGGGAAGAGCATTTCCAAGATATTTCTCAGGTAATTCCTATTAAATCAAAATCATAACGTCCAGTCAACTCCATTAGAAATGAGAAAGCCCACATCATGTTCAAAATAGCGGCACATATTCAGTAAGTTAAGTATGCTGTTCCAAAAAAAAGTTAAGTATGCTGTACTTTCCCCAAAAAAAAAAAAAAAGTTAAGTATGCTGTTCTCCAGGTCCCGAGCGAAGGAACCAAAGGGACCCCATGGGTGGGTGAGGGTTGTAACTGAGCCCTGATTTTATTTATCAAAATTAATAAACAAATAGAAATAAATAAAGAAAAAAATCAAAAAAAAAAAAAAAAAAGAGGGTCATCTTCTCCGTCATGGGTGCAAGTATAATTCCAAACCCCATAAATATATGTGCAAGAACTTGTTCTTCCTATTGATTTAACTATATTTGCATATTGATAGTCTAAATCAACAATTCGTATCAAAGAAAGGTTAGTTGTAGCGATGGCATGAATGCCCCATTTACCAAGTATAATCATCATAATCATAAGCCAATTCCCACCAAAGTAGGGTCGGCGTACAAATCTTGTTTCTCCATCCAAATTGTCAAATATCATATCTTCAGTTAATCTATGTTTTTTTAGGTCTTGTTTTATACACTGCATCCATGTCTTTTTAGGTTTTCCTCTTACTCAATTAGGCCCTTCAATATATATACTCCCACAACTTCTTACAGGTGCATCTCTAGGTCTCCGTTTTGCATGACTACACCACCTTAACCTACTCTCATCCATTTTATCCCTAATGTATGCCATGACTAACCAATTTCAAATGTCTTTATTTCCTATTTTGTCTTTCTTAATTTTCCCACAAGTCCCATCTTAGCATCCTCATCTTGGTAACACTCATCTTCTAAACATATTGATTCTTTGCCACTCAAAATTCTTTATCGTACAACATATCTGGTCTAATGTTGTATTATAAAACCTACCTTTAATTTAAGTAGAACACGCTTAGCACACAAAACCCTAGAAGCACCCCCCAACCCCCAAGCCAACCAGCTCTAATTCTATGTGCAACATCTTCATTAAATTTATCCATCTTTTCATACCATTGATCCAAGATATTTGAATTTATTACTTAAACAGATATTCTGATTGTCAATTCTAATAACTTCATTAATTATATTGTTATTTGAATAAAAATGGCATTTCATATATTTAGTCTTCTCACATCTTATTTTAAAAACCTTAGATTCTAAGGTGTCTCTCCAAAATTCTGGCTTAATATTTACTTTTTCTCTAGTGTGACCCACTAATATAAGTATGTAACATCATCTTGGGTCGTCCTTCTCCCTTCCTTCTAGGGTTATTCGATCGATGATATTTAACCGTTTTTTGGGCATCCCTATGTGCATAGGGTATGGGAGATAGTGATGGGTATGGAGTTGTACTCATGGGTGCTCCTATTTCTTATGGGTTTTTTTTGTTCTAGATGTATGTGCCCATGCACCAAGTGTAAAACATCTGGTTCTAACTTCTAACATGTTTTGTGGGTGTTCACTTTAGTCATCATTTTGGCTATTCTCTTTGGGATGATAGGTGTATAGAGGGAGATTCAGCTTGTAGAGGGAGGGTATGTACCATGTAGAGGCCTTGGGCTTATGATTGAGCACCCTTTTATAGGGATGTTGTCTTGTACTATTTTCTCTCTCTTCTATATATATATAATACTCATTACCAATCTAAAAAAAATACAACATCATCTGTAAATAACATACACCAAGGCACCTCATCTTAAATATGACTGGTCAACTCATCCATAACTAAAGCAAAAAGATAAGCGCTAATAGCTAACCCTTGATGCAACCCTATCTTAATTCTTAACTGGAAAACCAATTGTCTCACCGCCAACAGTTTTTACCTTAGCTAAGGCTCTCTCGTACATATTCTTCATTACATCAATATATTTCATTGATACACCTTTTTTATACAAAGTCCACCAATTTAATTCTCTTGGAACCCTATCATTTGCTTTTTTCTAAATCAACAAAAACCATATGCAAATCTTTTTTCTTTTCTCTAGTGATGCAGGGGCATTCTTTTAATTATTGTTATTTTAGATGATTTTTAGAGTATTTTGAATTAAATAAAAAGTTCATGTGACTAGCATGTGACTTTTAATTATCTTGGATGGCTAGGATTTGTTCTCCTTGTTTCTAATGTAAGGCTAAGATCCTAGGGTTGTTAAGGCTATTATAAATAGCCTCTTTTAGTTGCTGTAGCAGCCATTATTATTGATTCTACAGAAACTACAGATCTGAGTTTTTCTCAAGAACTCTTCAAGCCCTAGGCTGTTTTATGTTCCTACCTTAATCCTACACTTCTCTTTCTATCACAATCTATTTGCTACTAGTTTTTACCTTTCCCGGATTATCTAGACTTTTCTATTGACTATATAAGTAAAAAATAGCTTCGGTAGTGAATCTTCCAAGCATAAATCCAAACTGGTTTTTAGTCACTTAGTTGTTAGCCTTCATCTATTTTCAATCACTGTTTCTCACAATTTTATAGTGCAACTCATAAATTTAATGCCACAGTAATTTGCACACTCCTATACATCTTGCTTTTTCTTATATATTGGTATTATTTACTAATCCTCCAAGCATTTAACATTTTCCCAGTCCTTAAATTTCATTAAATAATTTGTTCGACCAAAATACATCAATATCTCCCATGCACTTCCACACCTCTATAGGGATGCCATCTAGGCCTAAGGCTTTTCCTATTCTCATTTACCAAATATGATGTGAATTTCAATTGAACTAGGAATTCTGGACTCTACAACATGGGTGAATGATCAAGTGGTGCAGCAAGGCTTGGTAAAGGCCTTTTCAAGAAGTCCAAAAAACCAGATAAAGTCATTGATGATAAAACAGGAAGAACTAGGGGTGAGCGTAGTGAGTACAAATTCATTCTTGAGTTGCAAACATGGTATATCATGGATGAAGAACCACATGGAGGGATCTTGGCAAAGTTGGAGTTTCAATATGTCCAAGTTTCTAATAAACAAACTATATCTAAGCAAAAGCTATAAAGGCTTAAGATGCCAGAAAGTGCAAATAGATTACTACATATCAAATTATCATATCATTAGTGATCAGTTGAGGATTGATGTAAATTTCAATTAAAAATAATAATATTTAGGCACTACTGCTTACAGTCCTTGTTTCTTACAAAGACCCATTACTACCCCCCTTATAGTAAAGAAGACTCCAGAAACAGAGGAACTTACAACTCATTTTATATACGAGCAAGGAAACAGAGCAGCCAAGAATATTCTTAAGGTGAAGGGCTTGTCGCAAAGAGTAACCAGAAACACGGAACAAAGAAGGAGAAGGATCAATGGGATAAGAAGAATTCAGTATCAAAATCAAGGGCAAGAAACAGAGATGTAGAACGCTTTAATTGCATCAGAAGGAATATGCGAAGAGAAACCTTGCACAATGGGAAAACAAAAAGGAAAAGAAAAAGTAGGAAAAATCCTCAAACTCGGTGACGCAATAGAAGAAAGCTCAAATTTTGATGACATAGATACATTTTTTGTCTCATCAGGTGTCTGTCACTTTGTAGACTCGTGGATTCAAGATTCCGAATGATCTTCTCATGTTTTCCCAAGTAAGGATTAGTTCAACACTTAAAGGTTCATATATTGTGTAATGTTCAAACAGGTAATGATACTTTATATAAGAAAATTGGAATAGACACAAAAAAAAATTTAATATATTTGAAGTTGCGAAAATGTTGGGTGATGTGAGAAATGTTATAAATCGAAAGAAACTCTAATTTTAACAGGAACTAGAGTCTATATATATATATATATATATATATATATATATAGGGAATTACAAAGGTGACTAAGAACGATAATATCATGATGAAAGGTCACAAACTAATAGAGACTGCCATTGAAGATGGAGCTGTTGCGACAACATTTGCATTATACTCTTCCATTGCATGTGCAAGTGGGGCATACGAGTGAGAGTTGCTTGATGGAACTTAATAAGAAATATGTATTAAAGGGGATTAAATTAAGTAAGTTGGATTTCTGCAAGTACTTTGTTCTTAGAAGTTAGAAAGCATTATATGTTTGATCTTAGCTCAGCTAAGCACAAGCGCAAGGTCATTCTTGACTAAGTACATTCAGATGTTTTGAGGCCAATGCAAGCTGATCAAAAGATGGATCTGACTACTTCGTGAGTTCATTGACGATAACTCTACGAAGTTTTGGGTTTACTTCAAAGAAAACAAGTCAGAGATTTCCACCAAATTCAGGTCATGGAAATCAAAAATAGAATGAACAAGCTACAAAAAAGATTAATTGCCTTAAGAAATACAATAGTACAGAATATAAGGATGAAGAACTTTTGGAATTTTTCAAGGAACGTGGCATTAGAAGACAATTCAGTAGGAACAACACCCCAATAGAATGATGTGGTAGAAAGGGTAAATATAAATATTGAGAGATGGCAAGATTCTTCAGATCGGATGCCGTTTTGCCCATGGTATTAAATATTGCATCGCACAATATGTATCGTGTATCATGCAACATTGCACAAGACACTGATATGTTTCAAAAAATACTTTTTTTTTGGAAGATAAGTAAGTTTGTATTATATAATATTTAAATTGATACATAACTAATGGGTTAGAACCCATCACTTTGTTCAGCCTGATCATGTGACATCGATGCGCCAAATAGACCCCTCTAGTGAGCTACCCAACACCCATTCAATCCCGATTGTATCATGCAATAAAGTCACATACATGTTGGAAAAACATTCCAAAACAAGAGAACAGGCAAATCTTTTGAATGACCTGTTCTCTCAAACCAAAAAGAGTTCGAAAAATCTTTCAACCTAATTAATCCACAAGCATATTTTCAACCAAAATTGTCCACTAAATTTTGAAAAACAACTTTGTTCAAAGGGTTAAACAAAGAAAATCAAATTGGTCAATAGTTTTGACAGGTATTGAAGTTTTTCGATTTTATTCATTATAAATCATTATTTTTTTATGTTTATATATGATTTGGGATTCCTTTAAATTAATCTATTGATTTCAAGTGAAATCTATAAATCTAAATGGCTCTTTGGGAAAAAAAATCACAATTTTTAGGTCCCAAGAAGATTAACAAAGCTGCTTTTTTTTTTTTTTTTGAAAAAAAAAAAGTAAAACTTTTTACTTGGACATCAAATTTTTTATATACCAGCTCCACAATTCTTGCAATTTTTCATTTTAAGAACTTATTTTAAAATTATTTTCCAACAAATTAATTATAATATAAAAAATGAAAAGGTGATGTTGGATATGGTTATGAGCATAGCGGTTCATCACATCAGCATAGCTTTGGATATTGGCATGGCTAGGAGATATCATCATCATACTCAGATTATGGGCAAATGGGTTAGTATAATGATGTTGGGGGATGCTATGGATCCACTACAACACAATATGAATAGTTCAGAAGGGAGTATGAGTCATTCTATTAGAACTACATGAATTAAGCTTCTTATTGTCAGCATGTGCAACAATTACATAACATGCCATTGAGTGATTGTGAAAAATCTGAAGTTGACCCTGCAAGTCAATCCTTTGTGGTCTTCAAGATGCAATGAGGGAGCACTAGAAAAGCAAAATTTATTGTTGAATTAGCACTCTTTCTTATAGATTTTTTATTTAGTTATTGATATTTGCATGGATTCAAGGTCATGGGTTCGAGTCACAGGAAACAGCCTCTCAGCTTGCGGATGTAAGGCTGCATGCATCAGACTCTCCCCAGACCTCATGCAATGGCGGGAGCCTCATGCACTGGGCTAGCCCTTTATATTTGCATGGATTATGCAACATTTTTGTATGGTTGTATTAACTATTAAGTGTCACTGAGGGTTATTCTAGGACTCTTAACACCTTACATACTAAAAACCCACCAGAGGACAGATAAATCCATTGATTGCACCACACGGGTCAGAACTTGATAATTCATTCACCACTTCTGATTTGCAATCTTGAAAATCGCCAACATCTAGCTTATTTGATTCTATGTTTGTCATCTATCAAGGCTGTTAAAGCCTCTAACATCCAATAAAAACAATTTCATCATAAAATGATAAGAGTCAAATGACTTCCTTTCTCCCACAATCAACACCTTCCAATAAACCCTCATAAGCTCCTCCCCCTAGTGCCCCCACCCACCCATCTTCTGTTATCCCTGCCCTTTTCCCAAGAATCTTGCTAACTTCAACAACACTCCATCTCCTCCCCTGAAAGAAATAAATAAAAAATAAAACCAAAAAAAAAAAAAAATCAACCCTGCATCCTTTTATTGACATTTGAAATTTCATTGGCCTCACAAGCCACTTTCCTCATCTTTTTTGCCAACCATTTATCCCTTTAATCTAACCCCAAAAAATTTTTACCACATTCTGAGGTGCACAACAAATGATAGTCACATGTTTTACACAAGAAATTCTTTTGAATGCCATATAAAGTTCAAAATCCAACTCAGAACCACCATACCAACAACTTGTGTATGCACCTTTATACATGTTCCAACCATGCACATACAAAAGGAAATCTAGAATAACTATTAAATCCTTGGCTATAAGCTTGGAGGTTAACTAAAGTTTAAAAAAACATGGGTCTTGAAACATCCTTTGACAATCAACATAATAAATTTCTCTCCGTGAACAAATTTTGCAACAGTAGGATACCGTAAGTTATTATATATCGATGTTGCTAAATATATTGCCATCTAGTTAAAGGAGATATATCGCTTGATGTAACGAGGGTAAATTGCAAGAAAGCACTTATGTATTTATATCACCTCCCAGGGAAAGGGGATATATCGCTAGATATCTAGAGGGAAATATCGATATTGAAAACCATTGTATATTTCTACTGTCTTATGACACTTCAACAAGGGCTCAAAAGGACCTGTACCCAGTAATTTCAAACAGATGAATAACCACTAAGGGAAAGCTTGCATAGACGCAATTCCTAGACTGAACTTCTTCTTGAAATAAAGCATTCCATTAATTGACTTATCATCTACTTGTAGGCAATTAGGATGGTTACTTTTTGAAGAAAACTTACTGAGTTTTTTAAATGCATCCTTCAGTCTAAATCTTTGAAGAAAACTTTGAGCACTCAAAATGAAAGCCATGCCTTAGTCTAGGTCTTGGAGGCTTCTACCTTTTCTTTGACAAATACGCAAGGTCAAAACCAAACCCATGAAAGATGATTTTCAAACATATGCCTCAATAAAACATTAGATGGTTAAATCCTCATAAGCTTGCTTGAAGGGGAAGAGTCCAAACAAAACCAAACATGGGTATTAGTTTTTTTCTAATGAAACATAGACTCTACATAAGAGAATTCGTTCATGAAAACTCAAGGAGTAATTCCATTCTAAGGAGAAGAGTTCAAGTGACATTGTTTTATTGTTACTTTTTACGATGTGTACTCTTAAGGGCAAATTTCAACAATGAATTAAATACCCATTTACTTCTAAGTTATACAGAGAAGCATACAATCCAGTCAACTCCAAGAACTGAGAAACTGTAAGGAAAAAATGAATCAAGAGCATTAAAAAACCCCTAAAAAGATCTAATATCTGCAGACTGTGGAAATCACCAATAAGTTAAACTAAAAATATAAATAAATAGACACAACGCGTGCGCACACACAGACACACATTGGTACATGTGATGCAAAAAATTTCTATAATTTAAGTTATGCCAATTTATAACACTTAAAATGACGTTCAAACTAATATTCCAACAGAATTTGCTTCAGGAGTAGCTCTAGAAAGGTTAAAATTTTTGTAAATCCATTGAAGGTAACAGATATTAGCAAATCATATAAACATCTGAATGAAAACATGAGTTGTTTACAGATACATAGAATACCTGAAAACTGGACCAGACCAGTCAGGAACTTCTGCTTGAAAGTCTTTGCCAATTCGAACACCTGATGTGTATGGTCGAGTGTCCTTCAACATGAATGCTATGGGACCTAATTCATTTTTTGATGCTCCATTTCTACAGTCAGCCATTTCATTCGTGGTTTTCAAACCATTGGCACCCTCCAATGAAAGCTTACGTTTCTTTTTTATACAGTGTTGACAAAACCACTCATCAATTGGTATTTTCCTTATCCTGGGGTTGCAGCATGATACATGAAATGCTTCTTCACAGTGATCACAAATTAGCATATTTAGAGTCTTGTCTGAGTGACTACATATTTTACATGGCTGGAAAAAACTGTCTTCATTATTAGTACCAAGTAATTCAGTAGAAGAGCAAGTTCTAGTAGGCCAGACCTCAAGCAATCCATGAATTTTTAGTACATGGATGCATATATCTTTTGCAGAGAGATCTTCCTCAAGCTCCTCCAAAACCAAAATATCAGAAGAGGAGCACTCCCCAATGTCTTCCACTTCAGTTTTCATGGAAACTGAACCAAGTTCCATATTTGACTTTGATGATGAGCAGCTATCATTTACACTGCAATATTCAGTGACAGTTCCATAGACATCATTGTCTTGTACTTCATCGAACCCATGCACTTCTCTAACTGAAGATCCATAAATATAATCTGTCTTTGAAGCAACAGTATAACCCCTAGTGCAGTTACTCTGCAAACAAGGAACATCATCAACTTTTGGTGGATAAAGGTGACCACCAGTGGCATCCCTATTACCAACATCTCTGTTGCATGCCTCTGTAGGAATAACAGGTCTAATACCTTCTACATTAAGTTCAATTTTGGGATCTATAGGATTGATCTCACTTGGCAGTAAAGGCATTTCAGAACTTAATGTCGACCAACAACCACAGCTTTCCTTAACTTTAACATCTGCCTGAACTGGAAAAAGAGTGACATGCTTTCTTTGGAGCTTTCTTCGCCTATATACACATTTTGGTGCAGAAGTTGCACACATATTGCCAACCACCGAAATCTGGGAACAGATCCCAGTTATGGAACAGGATTGATCATCATCTTTCCTTTCCGTGCCTGAAAAAGATTGTCTGCAGCTATCCTGAGGATGTTCACATTTTGGACATGTCTGCCACATTTCAGTGTCGGGATTCCAATCAAATAAGTCCTGATTCTGATTGCCATGGTTGGATGCAAAGGGTAGAGCATCTTCAATAGAGCCAGGAAGAGAACTCTGTATCAACATTTTCACCTGTAGTAAACTTTGAAGCGTCTTGGGATTCACAAATAGTGACAAAATTTCCCAATTACTCCACAAAAATACATGGAATGCATGTAATCATAGGAACCAACCTCAGAACTCACTAATCCATTCATTGATGAAGCCTCCTCCTCTGACCTAACAAAAAATCAAACAGATTAAAAGGAAAATATTGTGACAAAGTCAAGGAAAGACCATTCACAGATGCATCATTTGCACACTCGAACAGCCAAAAACACAAGTACACATACATGAGACTGCATTATTAAGTACCCACCAAAACTGATAATACCTCACTAGTAACTTCAGTTCAGTGGTATCAAACCCTCAACTTACTACAGAACATAATAACTTGGAACATCCACTATTGTACCAAGTGGTCACTTAGGCACCAGAAAGACATTCTAAAAGCAGAAGATTTCTAACACCATGACCCATATTTACCATTCAACCTCCCACTGTGATTAAACACAGGTTACAGAATTACCCTAAGCTGTAATGCCCCAGATCTGGAATAATTAATAAAAAATTATCCAAAACCCGAAGTGTTAATGTTGTAGGCCAAAAACAATAATAAAATTCCAAGAAATTTTCATAGAATTTTAATCTTACAAAACTCAATTCTATTCCTTATGTACTACTAGTAATATTCTCAATCTCATAACTTGGTCGTTTCTCAACCAAAACCCTTGAAATTTGATTTATTAGATTCTTAACTCATAGTTCTAAATTAACTTATAGCAGTTTTTCAAAACTCTATGTTGTTAAATAATTATTAAATTTCAAAGTTATCTTTATCGAAAAACCTGTGCACACCAGTAACCAATAAAAATTATTTTAAAAATACTAAACAACAGAATATTATTAAAATTATAATTTTAGGTGAAACTAGACTTAAAATCACACAACTTTCATGTAGATCACTTGACCCAAATCTTCCTCTAAGAAAATGTAAAAATCCTATTTAGTTGAAAATTATATGCAGAAATTTGATTTTTCTGGGTTTCATCCGAAATTTGTGTTTTTCTAATTTTCTTCCTTCCATCCTTATTCCAGTTATTGAATAACATATATAAACCTTTCTAAAACTCCCTATAAACAAATCTGATACAATAAACTCAAACATCTCCATAATAATTGAATTTGCTCTTGAATTATAATCAAAAACCAATGAATAAATCTCCCAAAAAAAATTCAGATCGAACTAATTTGTTTAAATCCAATTCCAAATCATGTGAAACTATTAAAACACCTCCAAATACATCCAATGAAAACATCAAAACCAATATTTGTCGCTCAAACACAAAATCATGCAATTTTCCAAGTTGTAAGGGTTACTACTTACCTCTTCTTGCTATAAATCCAAACCCAAGCTTTGAGATGATCAACAATCTTCCTTTCTCTCTTTCTTCTTCTTCCTCTAGCCGTGAGTTCCCTTTTTCTCTCTCTATCTCGATCGTATAGCTCAACAAAGAAACCCCAAACTCTCACTCTACGTGTAGATCAACAAAGAAACCCCAAACGCTCACTCTAACTCTCTCTTTTATACTTATACCCAATTAGGAGTCCTAATTCTACTTAGAATCTTTCTTACTAACCCCTTTCCTATTTTATCTCTACTTTCCATCTAAATCCTCTTTCCTAATTCCCATACGATTAAAACTCCTATTTTAATTTATTTTCGTGCTATTTTAAATTCATATTTTTAAATATTACCTAATAACCCAAAACCTCTCTTATTTACAAATTTAAGGCTCCTAATTAAGTATAATTACTAATATGTCCTTTTCTCACCTTTTAAAGCTATAAATCACGCTATTTAAATTCAAATTTAATCCAACTTAGGTCTAATTAAATTTTGCAGATCTAATAATTATTTAATTAATCAATTTATTAATTGGCCTTTTCGGAAAATGACCAAAATACCCTTTCTTTATTTATACCAACTTTAACCATTGGATTTTTTTCAAAATTTCCAGATTTAATCTCCCCATTATTTCTCTTTATAATATGTGTTTGGATCATAATTTCAATCTCCCAAATACTTAGATTAAATCTCTATTCATCAATATTTCAAATTTATTTATTTATTATTCCCATATTCAGATTTAAATTTATATTATTATTTCATCAAAATTTAGGATTCTACATAGCCATTCACACCAGAATGCCGAGCATTCTAATCCAAACTATTACTCCAAAATATTGCAAGGCATTGGAAATTTACAATGATTGTCTTGTACAAAACAAAACTATACATACTACCACTAATTAGAATACATGCTTTCTATCAACGAAATCTGGACTCTGCTTCTCTCTCTCTCTCTCTCTCTCTCTCTCTCTCTCTCTCTCTCTCTCTCTCTCTCTCTCACACACACACAATTTCACTTCCTTCAGTCACCTCTTCCTTTATTGAGCTTTTATTTGAAAAGATATGAGAATTTTGATGAGTTTTCTCAATCCAGTAAGTAATAGCGATTACAATTATGCAATACAAATTTTATTAAATCTAAAACATGTACTAGTGTAAAAAAGAACAAAATTGTATACATTCATAACTTAAAGAGTATATTGAAAATATTTGAGGTTCGCATATAAAAATCCTGGCTACTCTATAACTAAGATCACATAGATATCAGGTGCCTTCCCTAGGTGATATCAGATAACGTTTCTTGCCTACTGGCCTAAGGCTCACGGTAATCTTCTCATGCCGCACACAAGGGCCACAAAGGTTGACCAATATGTCACATATCAATAACGAAATTCCTAACCAGGGCTTTACATATCACATATAACATATAACATATGACAAAGGGATACCACCAAAGGTGAAACCCACTAAATACCACATACATGAATATATACATATGTGAGTTTTGTGATGAAACACCATGACCCAAAACAAAGCGGAAGTGACACTTAGTCACTATAGCCAAAATTCCTTTAATAATACAAACCACAACTCAATGGAACATGTATGAAAATTATGAAGCCATATAACAATACAACATATACAAAAACAGCCCATATCCAAGACTTCTATAATACAAATGGCTTCAAATTTTATACCTACGAAATCTTTTCACTATGCACAATCATTTAAATACATAATTTTCAATACCAAAAATCTCGTAGAAAGGATAATTCAATTACTAAAATAAGATGCTTTCTCTTTTCTTGCTCATATCTCATGGGCCTTGTAATCTTCTATGTTGATCTTAATGAACTTCCATTAACTATCACAAAAAAAATAATAATAATAATAAGATATTTTCTTTAAATAAACACAAAACAATCCCTACATAACTTTCAACAAAAGAAACTGTTCCTCTTAATTTCTGAATTATCCGTTCGACAAGTTGAGATACTATCCTTAGCATAACGCAAGTTTCTGGACTTTCTGCCAAGGCTCAAACCATCAAAAAATCCTTTCCAGATATTTTAAATACACTAGTGAGAGGGCACGTACGTTGCACGTGAAGCCATTTCAAGATATTTTATACTTAGAAGAAGCAACCTCCTTCCCTATTCTTAGAATTCAGCTTGTTCTTAAGTAAATCTGAGACATACAAGATTTTCATCACATAGAGATCAGAAATAATTCATAATTCTTTGTAATGACTCCATAACGAAGTGTAGCTCCTACCAAAACTAGGTTCCTGAGGAACAAATTGAAGACACGCTTGATCTCTGAAATTTTTATGCAAAGTGATTGCACCTAAAATCGAATAGTTAAAAAGATGAATTACTTATGTTAATCCAAATATTAACAATGTACTAATATTACAAAATATGGCATCCTGGAACTAAACAACCAATTGTTTACAAATTTTATTGCTTTCAAAAACAAAGTTAATAGGCAACAATAAAATAGGATTAACATTTAATCATAACTCCCTAACACATAATAATCCTATTTTATTGTTGCCTATTAATGTGCCCATATGTTTTTTCTTAAAAATTTAATCCTATTTTATTTTAGTTACAGTTAAAAAGACGTCTCTATTGTTTAGTTATTAATAATTAATATGTATATAATCATATTTTAGTTGTAATTTATCCTATTTTAACGATTTTGGGTGTAGTTTTAATTTTAGTTAGTTAAAGATTAACAATATAGAAGGGAGGCATTATACTTATAAAATAATGATTTAATAGGATTAACACTTATCTAAGTGTAGTAATTAATATAAATTTAATAGGATTTTCATATAAATTTATTAACTAACGATATATACTTTTCTAGTGGGATTAATTAATGATATATATGTTATTTTAATAGAACTTTAATCAACATTTGTTGACGTCCCTTTTATTAGTTTATCAATATACAGCTAATTTTTTAATTATTTATTTAATTAAATAAAATAAAATATTTAGATAGAATTCTGGAAAAATACGAAATTTTATTATTAATAGAAAAAATAAAATAAGCACAAACAATTCTATTTGTTTTTTCTTTCACTTTAAAGGATAAAGATTATTTTAATATAAATAATGTAAAATAAAAAGTTATATATAATTCTAGATTAGGTAACTATTTTTTGTTTTCTTTAAGCATCAATAATATAGCACTCTAAAAGAGATAAATTACTTTAATAAAAATATTGTAAAAATAAAAAATAAAATAGAATTTAAAAAAAGGATAATAGGCTATTAATGTTGATAAAATTTAAGATAAGAACAAAAAAAATTATCCTAATACATTATTAATTAATAGTCGAGATAATCTCTTATATTTAATTTAAAAAAATTTCTAGTTTCGATGGGATTTTTTGTTTTTCAATTTTTTTTTTTTTTTTTGGGGGGGATTTGATTAGTTTTGTTTTATTATATAATATCTTAATGGTTTGCTTAGGTGGTTTTATCAAAGAAGGATTTGATTAATGGGATTTTCCTTTTCGTTTTTTTCGGAGGATTTGTTCAGTTTGATTTTATTAAAAGCACGAACCAACCTAAGTGTTTTTTTATTTCACATAACTAATATTAAAAATTAAAAGACTGATTGTAATAATCTAAAACAAATACATAGTATGATAAAATTCTTTTCACCTTTTTTTTACTAATTATTATTATTTAATCATACTATAGTTAAAAAAAAGTTGAAAAGAATTTAATAATTAGAAATTGATATATATCATAAAGATATAAATAATCAAAAATCCTACTATAATCAAACAAAAAATGAAGATAAAAAAAGAATTTAAAAAAAGTAATAATTAGAAACGAATTTTAAAAAATTTTAAATTATCTTAATAATTAAATTATCTTAATAATTTTAAAAAATTAAATCACATTATAATTAAAAAAAAGGTTAAAAGAATTTTAATAATTAGAAATTCATATATATATCTTAAAGATATGATTGAAATTAAATATTAAAGGATAAGTAAAGATTATTTAACCTAATAATTTAAGTAAAAGGTAATATTGAGATTATCTAACGAAATCAATTATATATAAAGATATGATTGAAATTAAATATTTAAGGATAAGTAAAAATTATTTAACCAGATAATTTAAGCAAAAAGGTAATATTGAAATTATCTACCGAAATCAATTATATATAAAGATATGATTAAAATTAAATATTCAAGGATAAGTAAAGATTATTTAACCAAATAATTTAAGTAAAAAGGTAATATTGAATTTATCTAATGAAATCAATTTGGTTAAGTAAATGGTACTTTTGAAATTAAATAGTATAGAGAAGGGTACTTTAGGTATGTGAAAATTGAAACCACCTAAGGTAGTTCGTGCTTTTAATAGTAGTCTATATTTCATACCTTTGTAAAACATATAAAAAAACATACTATGATGTAACAAAAGGCATACATGTTTATCAGTTAAAACTGATAATCATGTATGTTTCTGAACATTACACATAAAATTCATGTGAAACAAAGTTCCGAAATTCAAATACAGTCAGAAAACCTTTCACAATGTCTTCTAAAAAAACCTAGAAACCTCTCACAGTATTTTCTAGTAAAGCGGAAACCTCCTATGATGTTTTCCAGAAAATCAAAAGCCTGTTATGATGCTCTTTGGAAAATCAGAAATTTCCTACAATGTTTTCTTAATAACTAGAAACCTTAAACTAGAAAAACACACTTCTTTATAGCACAGGGCTGCAACTTGGGTCGGTTAAAACCGAAACCGAACCAGTCCAACCCGACTTTGGGTTGGTTTGGTTCGGGTTATATAGTATTTGGGTAGGTTTTGGTTCTAAAAACAGAGAACCGAATTGATTTGATTCTGTTTTGGGTTGAAGGCTTGGGTTAACCGGACTGAACCGAAAACCAGACCGAATTTCCTAAGTGTAAAACCGAACCGAACCAAACCGAAATATAATAATAAATATAAAATATACAATAGATAAAGTTGTAATAATAAAATATAACTCATAAAGTATAAGTTATAAAATAATGAATAAGATTATTATTTTATAAATCTTTGTAGTTCATTTGTAGTGGCATTTTAACTTCAACCATGCCATTACAAATTTATCAATTTAACTTCAACGAGAATTTAAATTTATCAGCAAGACCAAAAATCTCGTTGAAGAAGTTCATGTCACGAGTCTACTCGTGAACTTATTTTCGATGAATTGTCAATTTGAGATGATCACACCAATTTGGTGTCAAGTGTATATAAGAAACCTTGTCTAAGTCATGAGGAAAAGGCTTCTGCTATAAGCTTTTGAAAGAGTACTTTCAATCACATTTCTGTTGCATTAGACAATCTGGTTGTGTATTATTAAATTGATTCATGAGCTCAAAAGTGCGATCCAAAACAATTAACATATGACTTGGGATTCTAAGCTCTTTGCTCCATCTTATGTATGCATATGAACTACTTAAGGGATTGGACCGCATGTAAGTGATAATCCTTTAAATTTGTTGTGTGTATTCTTTAAAATTTTTTTTGGGCAAAAGTGGGAATCTCACTCTTGATAGACCCAAACCGAATTGAACCGAACCGAATTTTGCAATTCAGTTCAATTTGGGTTGGGTTACGGGTTTTCTTTAAATAATCGGTTCAGTTTTCGGTCCTGAGGTCGGTTCGGTTCGGTTTGGGGCCGATCATCAGTAACCTTGGTTTGATCTTGGGTTGAGGCCAACCCGAACCAAACCGCACCGAATTGCAGCCCTATAGCACACCCATAGTCTTCACTCATAATTATTAAATCCTCCTCTACCCCTTTCTAGTCCTTCCTTGTCTTTTTTCGTGCCACCACTTTAGGTCAACAATCCCCCATCTCTCCCCCTCCCCCCCCCCCCCCCCCAACAAAACAAAAAATAAAAAAAAGCAATCCTTTTATAGCAACTTTCTTTTTCTTAAAGCCTAAGAAAACTTAAGGCTGTGTTTGGATAACAAGAAACTACATCATGAGAAACAAGGGTTTCTCGTGACACAGTTTCAGACCTCTTGAGCCAGATGAAAAATAGGCTTATTTGTCCTCCAGCATTTTCTCAAATGCCAAGTCCCACAAGATTTTTTTTTTCTTTTCCTGGTATCCAAACACTCTATGCATTCAGGAATCCTTCATTTTCTTGCGTTTTCTCGGTATCCAAACGCAGCCAAGGCTTAAGTTACTTAAAGGTTAAGTTAATTGCAACATGATCCAGTGAATGCTCCCCATGCTTTCAAGTGTACACCAACCAATTATAATTTATCATTCTAACTACTTGCATTTAAACATTAGTAACCTTTTCTTCGCCAATTTTATCTCACTAATTATGCATAATAATGCTTACTAATCTACGAAATCTGCTAACATATTAATCCAATAAAACAGTACAATTAACAATAATTAGGGGACTAAACACACATACAAATATACAATGATTGATTCTAACAAGATATTAAGGCTCAAATCAGTACATGGCTCTTATAAGACTGACCTCCTGTTGCAATATATAGTATGAGGATTCATCCAAGAGTAAAAATCCAACCGCCATTATAAAATCTGCATTCGTATATACCCAGCTTGTGATTCAGGATCTGTAACAAAGAAGAACTATAATTAGGGAGAATTTGAAATAATAGCAAAGCTGTCGGACAAAATACGTCGTCAGGATGTTAAGGAAAAATATGTCCATATTCCTAACTACAAACAACAAAAAATCAGAAAGCATACCCTTGCCCTTTCAAAGTCTACAAATATTTATGCTCATTCCAAGGCACATTGTGGTAACGAAGGCAACCTAAAGGGTTTGTTATCCATAAAATTATGACAACCCTTAACCCCATGTACATAAATATAAATATATATTAAATGAGAAGAATGAAAGGTGCAGAATAAAATACAACAGTATAAAGGCCTCACAACACAAGCCCTGACCTCATCCAAAAACAACCACCAATATACACCAGGTCCCGAACAAACATAATTACTAGACACCTGTAAGGATCCACTATATACCCTGACAAAAAACAAAGTAAACCCCCACCACCTCCGCAAACTCCCCCTCTCCATGCCAAAGAAAAACACAACTCTCGAAGATCCCAACTTAGCTAACTGATCTGCTACCTGATTAGCCTCCTTTGAACATAATTGAACGAGACATTCAGCTCCCATGCTAAAGATCTATTTCTACTAAAGATACAGGATAGCCTCCAAGAGACCATGGAATTCAACATCATCCATATGATAATGGTTGCTGCATCCCCCTCAATCACGCAATTCCTTAACCCTCCCCGCCTCACCTCGGACAATCCAACAAGTAAGGCTATCTCTACCTTAATGGAGTCACCCCTATCCATTGGGCCACTAAAATAGAAGAAATCACAAGTGGTTCCAAATCACCCCTCCAATACCTAAAGGTACCAAGGTCCCAAGTTCCTCAAAGAACATCAATCAAAGTTGACCTTTGCCAAACCAAAGTCCGGCTTCCTCCATCTCGACATCCCTACCGAAGGACAGGGCAAGATAAGCACCAATGGTGCCACTCCCTCACCACCTCTACCACACAAATGCCCCAAAACTCTAGAATAATGTGACTCAATCACATTCTCAATAAAGGATAGAATATCCTGGAAGATCCTGCAATCCCTCTCCAACCAAATACACCACACGACAGCATAAAACACTAAGCTATAAATAGTGTGACCTCATCTCCCCAAGTCCAAGACTCACCATTGATCAAGCCATGCTAAAAAAGTGTCCGACAAGACCGAAGAAATTCCAATCATCTATAATAGTCACAACAGTATTACTCTCTCAAAATAGCACTGAAGAAATATATGAGCAATGCTCTCCACTGCCTCCATACACGGAATACAAAGTAGGGGGATGCCAACCTCCTCCATCTCCTCTGGACATGATCAGCCGTATTTATTCTGTATAGAAGTGCAGTCCAAAAGAAAACCTTGACCCTTAGAGGTACCATGGGCTGCCATAAACAAGATACAGGAAAGGAGACATGAATAACAAAGACACCTAGACTAGAATTAGTGAAAAGGGACTTATAAGAGGAAAAACCAGAAGAAGAAGGAGGCCCAAATAACCCTATCAAGGCTTGATGAATCAAGGAACACATCCTTCAGGAAATCAAATAGCGAGGCTAGCTCCCCTAACTCGACCGCTCAAGGATCTCCCTTGAAACTCAAGTTCCAAGATAAACCAAATGAAGACCATGACAGAACCTCAACCAAAAAAGCATCATGATGAAGTACCACAAAGAATAGACGTGGAAACTAAGCCGATAGAATATATCTGCCCCACCAAAGATCATGCTTGAGCCAAAAAGAGGAGTTGGATCCCACACACAAAATGAATGTGAAGATAAAAAAATAAGGTTTTAACTCATCGCAGCTTTCCGCGAGCTACTCCCAGGGGGCATGCCATCAAATTGATCGAGACACCCATTGTCACCGTTACCATATTTACTAACAATCTTGGTTCCAAAGACTGGCTTGTACCATGATAAAGCACCACACCATTTGGCCAATAACAATGAGTTACGAGACGCCAAAAAGCTATACATTTCTCCACTCTGATGCAAGAGCATACTTTTAATTCTAGTTATTTTAGATGCTTTTAGAGTATTTTCAAATAAATAAATAGGTCATGTGACTAGAATGTGACTTTTTAATGATCTTGGATGGCTAAAATTTGTTTTCCTTTTTTTCTAATGTGATGCTAGGATCCTAGGGTTGTTAAAAGCTATTATAAATAGCCTCTTTTAACTGCTGTACCAGCTATCATTCCATTAATTTAAATAAGTTCAGAACTGAGTTCTTCTCAAAAACTCTTCTAGCCTTAGCCTGTTTCACATTCCTACCATAGTCTTACACTTCTCTTCCTCTCACAATTTGTTTGCTACTAGATTTTTACCTTTCTAGACTACATTAAGTGGTATCAGAACCAAGTTTCAACAATTCTTGGCCTAACAGTCCACATGAGAAACGGTTTGTCGCTTCTCCGACCCAAGCCCGATATGTGAGGGGGAGATTGTTGAGTTATCCCATATCGGTTGTGAAAGGGACTGGTGGTCACTTTATAGGTGTGAGGGAAAGCCTTATCCCATGAGCTAGCTTTTAGGGTTAAGAAAGGCCCAAGAAGGAAGGCCAGGGAAGTCCTTTAGTGAGAAGCTAACTGATAGCAAGCGACGGTACTCAACATATGATATGGAGTTTTATGCTTTGGTGAGAGCAATTCATCATTGGCAGCACTACTTGGCGTATCAAGAGTTTGTAGTTTATTCTGATCATCAAGCATTAAGGTATTTAAATCCCCAGAGGAAACTGAATTCTCGTCATGCCAAGTGGAGTTCCTTCCTTCAAGAGTTTAATTTTTCAATTAAGTACAAGACTAGTGAGTCTAACAAAGTTGCAGATGCTGTAAGTAGAAGAACTTTGTTACTAACAATGATGGCAACCCAAGTCACTGGCTTTTAAGAGTTGAAAAATCAATACAAAGATGATCCAAGTTTAGTGAAATCTTTGCCAAATTAAAGGACCCAATGGGGGGAGAATATGCTACCATATAGACTACAAGATGGGTACTTGTTCAAAGGCAATCAGTTGTGCATACCACAAGGGTCCTTGAAGGAACAAATTATTAGAGCGCTTCATGATAATGGATTAGGGGGCCATTTTGGTAAAGATAAGACATTGGCAATGGTCAATGAACGTTATTTTTGGCCTGGAATGTACAAAGACGTGGGTAGGTTGATAAAGCGCTACCAAGCATGCCAATTTGGTAAGGGAAGTTCACAAAACACTGGGTTGTATACACCATTACCAAAACCAACAGCTCCTTGGGTTGATTTAATCATGGATTTTGTGTTGGGCCTACTGAAGACATCAAAGGGCTATGACTCTCTCTTTGTTGTGGTTGATCGATGCTTCAAAATGACTCATTTTATTCCTTGTTCAAAGACTTCTGATGCCACACACATTGCTGAGTTATTCTTCAAAAAAGTGGTGAGGATGCATGAGGTTCCATCATCTATTGTTTCTAATAGAGATGTGAAGTTCATGGAACACTTTTAGAGGATTTTGTGGAGTAAATTTGGAACTGAATTGAAATATTCCAGCACATGTCACTATGGTTTTTTGGACCAGGACCGGATACCGGATCGGCCAGGCCCGGTCCCGGTACAAAGTGTATTGGACCAGCCGATCCCAAATAAAAAAAAGAAAGAAGATCAAATCTGCATGTAAGTTCCTTCCACTTCCCTCCCCGTCCTCCCCAATCCCCCCTCTCCCTATCTCCATCCCTCTTTCTCTCTCCTTCCTTCTCTTTCCCTCTCACCAACCCTCTCTACCACCGACCCTTTCTCCTTCCCTCTCTTTCTCTCTCCTACCGAGGCACTAACCCTCCCTCTCTCTAGCTCACTCTCTCTCTCTCTCTCAGTCTCTCTCTCTCTCTCTCCCTTCCCCTCTACCTTCGTCTCTCGTCCCTCTTGTTGTCAGCAGCCTCCCTCCAGTTCCTTCCCTCTCTCTCTCGTCTCCCTCTCAGCCTCCTCTCTTTCTTCTCTCTCTGTATCTCTTTCTTTTTTTTAAATTAAAACTAATTTACTTAAAGCCTGCAATCGACTTTGCAATCCAAGCCTAAAAAGTAAACTGAAGTTTAACATTTTTAAAAAAATGGAAAAAAAAAAAAAAAACAAAGTTTCTTATCCTTAATGCATTTAAACCGGGCGGTCTCGAGTTGGACCACCCGGTTCAAAACAGTACCTGTCTGGACCGAGCAGTCTAGAGTTGGACCGCTCGATCCAATACTCCCCATTAAAGCACCCTATCCCAGACCAGGACAGGGCAATCCCGATGCAGACTGGCCGATCCGGTAAACCATGCATGTCACCCACAAACTAACAGCCAAACCAAAGTAGTTAATCGAAGCTTGGGTAACATGTTGAGATGCCTTGTGGGGCATCATGTGAAGGCATGGAAATCTATTATATCACAAGCTAAATTTGCTTACAATAATTCAATAAATAGAACCATCAAGAAGACACATTTTGAAGCAGCTTATGGACTGAAAGTCTGAAACCTCAACATATCTTGGATTTAGTTCCATTCCCACAAGAAACACAGGTTAATGATGATGAAGAAGCTTTTGCTGACCATATCAGAAAATTTCATGAAGAAGTGAAGAATTCTCTCCAAAATAGCAATGAAGATTATGCCACAAGAACAAACCAACATCATCATATCAAGGAGTTTGAAGAATGTGATATGGTTTTAGTACATTTGAGGCGTGACAGGTTTCCCAAAGGAACTTATCACAAGCTCAAGTCAAAAAATTTGGACCGTGTAAATTGTTAAAGAAAATTAGCTCAAATGCTTATTTGGTTGAGTTGCCACCAAATTTGCATTTCATTCTCATCTTTAATGTTTCTGATTTGTATCCATTTGAAGGGTTCATGGGAGACCTAGAAGCTGTTGAAGGGCAATTTGAACAACTACCAAAGGTGAAGAAAGATGTCATTGAAGATGTGCTTGATGTCAAGGAGATTGTATTGAGGAAAGGCAACAAGTATAGACGATTTTTGGTGAAAGGGTTGGGTAAACCCACTAGTGAAAGTACGTGGATTACTGAAGATGAATTGAAGAAAACCAATCCTAAGATATATGAAGAAACAGCCAAGGTTTTCTCACCGAAGTCTAGCTCTTTCCACATAAAGGGGTTGATGCAGAAATTTTGGCTACTTTAGATGCTTTTAGAGTATTTTGAAATATATAAATAGGTCATATGATTAGCATGTAACTTTTTAATGATCTTGGATGGCTAAGATTTGTTTTCCTTTTTCTCTGATGTAAGGCTAGGATCCTAGGGTTGTTAAAGGCTACTATAAATAGCCTATTTCACGTTCCTACCATAGTCATACACTTATTCTTCCTCTCATAATCTGTTTGCCACTGGTTTTTTACCTTTCTAGACGACATTACACTCTCTCAATGACCATTCTCAAAATGCTAAAGATTTAGGAGAAACACCTAGCAAAAGCCCTAATCAACCTTGATCCCCTTTATAATTCTTCTATAAGGATGTCTGGACTTTGAGTTACTCTTGGTCCTAATTTTTTTAAATGTTAAAAGATCACAATGTTTGATTGTGTGTATCCCCTCGTACAGGGTTTTTCCAAGGTTAACACCAATCAGATTCTAACATTAATAATAAAAGTTCATGATTAGCATTTAACCTAGAAAAGTGTTCAGAACATGAAAAAGTGTCGTACAGGGTTTTTCCAAGGTTAACACCAATCAGATTTTAACATCAATAATAAAAGTTCACATTTAGCATTTTAACCTAGAAAAGTGTACAAAACATGAAAAAGAGTGTCAAGGCATTAATTATGTACTAAGGTAGCAAGATCCCTTTTGGAAAATATGGATCTCTTGTAGAGTTACTTCTCATCTCTCATGCTCTCTTAGATCAACCATGTTTTTGGGAAATGTTGTAGCAAGACATTTTATGACAAAATGACTCAAAACATTACAAAGAAATAACATTGAACATTGTAAGAATATTAAGAACATAAACAAGATTGCCATCCAAACGTGATTAATTAATATTCTAAACTACATACATAGAACGCCTTCAAAGTTCAAACATAAAACTAAAGCATTATTAGAGCATAAATACTAGAAGTAGCACTCCAAACATGGGATTAAATTGGGGATGTTCCTTAACTGTGGTTCAAAATCCAGAAAGCACAACTCACAACTAAATACATTAGAATAACAATAGACCAAATACTGCATCTGACAAGTCGTCCCACCTGCATCAATAACCCCTAAACTCTTTTTTCTTCATATAGATTCAAACAAAATATACCAGGGTTTGATGTGCATTATCATATATTATGGGGATTATCAATTTATAAATCTTTTGTATTCATGTAGGTTCGAAGAAAACAATACCAGTATTTGCTTTGCAGTATCGTATTTTAGGAGTATCATCAATTTATATTGTAATCAATCTCCCTCAAATAATAGACTATAGTTTTTTTTTTTATCGGTAATAAGATTATACATTAGATATGAAAAATAAACGAGTAAAAGGTACACAAACAGTGTACCACTAAAAACAACTGAGCCAACCTCCCAAAAAGAAGAGAAACACACGGGCTACACCGCCAAAACATCCAAGAATAACTCACAAGATAAGAACACTTCCAGCTGAACACAAGAGAAGGATGAAAACTAAGAAGACCACCAGAACAACTACTCTAACACCTTCGCCCTTCAATCTCTCTGACCCCAACTCCCTATTCCTAAATATTCTTCGATTTCTCTCCCCCCAGATAGCCCAACAAACTTTTGAAGGCACCATTTTTTTTTTTAATAAATAATGAGAAATATATTATAATATAAAAAGATGAAAGAGGTACAAAGATTGGGACACATCCCATGAGGAATGGGATGCATCCAAGACTACATCCAAGAAAGCATTCTCAACAGAAATAACAAACAGCCATCGGTATTCCCTTACACCTCATGCTAACCACCAAAGGATATAAGGCTTTCCCAATTCCTTATGATTTCCCCCACCCCATAGTCACTCCATTCAATAGAAACAGATACCCAAAAGGATTTGACAAGATAGATTTCCCCTTCTTCCATCCCCAAGCCTCAATAGCAAAGTTAAGTTTTTCCAATTGAACCCAACTCATGTTGACTTTCTTCAAAATACCACTCGATACCTTGCTGGTCACCAAGCAATGTAATAGAAGATGATCCATATTTTCTTCACTCATTTACACATGACACATATGTTAGGAAGATACCAGCCCCTATTCTTCAAATGATCCACTGTTAGGATCTTATCTAGAACTGCTGTCCAAAGAAAGAAGCCAAATAATAGACTATAGTTCTTAGCAGATTGCCTGGCAACGTAGCCCTTTTGTAGGCCGAACACATTGTTTTGTTGTTTTATAATTATGCTTGGTTTTGCTTATTTTCTCCATATATTTCTTTCTTAATTTGCATGCGATCCATGGAAGTTTTGAACTAAATCTAGCAGTTTGGGGGTATCAAATTCCCCACAACTAGACTTGTAGTGCAGAGTGGAAAGTTGGCTAAGACACCATTAATTTTTTATGCAATTCTAAAATCTTCAACAAGCCCGATCTAGAAGTCAGTTTACCAGAACATATTTAATGGATCCCAAGAGGCAAACCCCATCTTGGATTATACAACTTTCAATCAAGATCAAAAGAATAAACAACAAGAAAGATAATAAAAAAAATTAGAAAAAAAAATAAAGACTGCATCACTATTCAATAATACAATTCAAATTGCATGGTTTCTCACTTATTCAATATATCATTGGAAAGAAGAATTGGGCTAAAGTACGAGAAAAGAAAGATAATTACTCTTTCACCCCCACTAAATCCCCTCTCCGCTGCGCGCAAATCTGAGGAAGATCAAATTAGGGTTCGAGATTCATATCTAATATAAAATCAATCAACCCTTCCTCGGTGCAGATATCCTATAGACGATCGAATCCGACTCAATATGAATTTTAACCTTAAGACAACAAGAATCTTTGCATAATTGGAGACACAATATATCGACGGGTCGCACCAAGATAAAAAAATATGCACGTCAGACGGCCTTTTATTCTGCGAAAATATTACTGTACTGGTTTCTTTTTCTGCTGCCAGCCACAGTTTCCTACAATATAAATAAGTAGCTGTTTGGTAACCTTCTAAACTGAAACAATTAAATTTTGAACCAATAACTTGACAAATTCCGGATTAGGGGTGCTTATCAGGCCGGACTCACACAAGCACAGGACGGCCCAACATGCTTAAAGCATGCCCATGCTCGGCTTCAAGCAGGCCCAAGAGTGCAGTACACGAGTCAAGCCAGCCTGTCATGCCAGCACACGCAACCCGAAGACGGCTAGCCGTTTTTCTCTCCCAAGGTGTTTTTTTCCTTCTTTTTTTTACACAATTTTACACCCCCACACACCCCCCCCCCCCCCCCCCCCGCCCAACAGCTGCATAACAGCCATATTAGGGGGTATACTTGTAATTGACTATAAATGACAATTTCTACCCTTCTAACAGCCATATTTAAAGGTAAATGTGGTAAAAAGTCACTTTTGGTTTTCTATAAATAGGCATAACCCTTCCCACTGCAAACCACACCTCTTCTGATCTCTTCTCTTCTTACTTTCTTAGAGTCTTGTTTAAAGATTTGGCCAATGGCCGGCAAACTCAACAAAGTGCTCACGTGGGGGTGTCCCTGAGCCAACCATTGGCAAATCTTTTAACAAGACTCAAAAAAAGTTACGATTTTTTTTTTTTTTTTTTGCTTTCTTCATTTTCTTCTTAGAGTCATGTTCAACGATTTTGCTAATGGTTGGCAAAGACACAGTGCTCACGCTGCGCATCCCTAGGCCCAACCATCAGCAAATCGTTAAACAAGGCTCTTACAAAGTTATCATTTTGTTTTCTTTCTTCATTTCTGCCTCTTCATGTCTACATAGGAGTTGCAAAAGTGTTCACCGATATGTGAGTATTTTTTCATTTCTAATAATTGTTTACGTGCCATCCATGCTGTAAGAGGAAAGTCAAGAAGGTTTTGTAGAACATGTGTGCTACATAAATGACTTTTTTTTTTCTTTCAAAAACCCATATTTAGGGTGTTTTTTTTAGACTTTTTATTATTATTACGTGTGTGGCCCGCAAGCGGCCCATTAGCCCGCAAACCACTACTATATCTATAAACGGGCTGTGCCGACCTGATAAGCACCCCTATTCTGAATCCAAGTTTATCTTGGGATGAAATCGTCTGCCACATGAACCTGTGACAGACATGGTTGCAGCCGTGAGATGCTTTCACATGGAGCGTCTTACGGCCCTTGTTTTTCAATGACAAAGGCCGTGAGATGCTCCACATGGAAGCATCTCACAGTCGTAGCAGTTTCTGCCGTAGGCTCATGTGACAAACGATTTCATTCTAGTTTACCCCCCATTATCTATATCAACATCTATCTATATCTATACTACTATTAAAAACACTAACTACTTTTAAGTGTTTTCAATTTTCACATGCATAAAATGTCTTTCCCTAGAATCTTTAATTCCACGTGTAAAGTCTTTCTCCAATAAAATCCTATCACATTACAACTTTTTTTTTACTGTGAACAGGAGTCTATTTAAATTCTATTTCTTCTCTGATTAACAATAATTAAAAAATGGATAATTATTTTATTAACGATAATTAAAATCAAATATTATATTTAATTGGAGAATAAATATGAGTCCTATTAAATCAAACTTCTTCTTGATATTTATCCTTTTCTATTTCTTCTCCAATTAACATTAATTAGAAAATAGATAATTATTCAATTTATAATATACGTATTTAAATATTAAAAAATATCAAGAATAATAACAAAAATTTTGTAATATGTTATCTCATCTCGCATTATAATATAATGAATATTTATTTAAAATAAAATAAAAAATATTTATTACTAATAAAAGCATGACGTACCATAATTGTCGTTTTCATAACTGTGTTTCCAAATTAAGGCCCCTATTTAAAAAAATCCTCAATCTTCAAGAATTTTTTTTGCGAACCCTTTTTTTTAATAAAATTGCGCCAAGATGAAGGGGTCGAGTATATAAAAGGAAAGGACTTTTTATTTATAAAAATTCTCCTCTTAAAGAAATATAAAACTATTTTTATTTTGTATTATTCTAATTACTAATATAAGGAAATATAAAAGAAATAAAAGGATAAGCAACTTATTCAATTAATTATACGTAGTAAATATAAAGAAATATAAATAAAGACAATGACAAATAAAATAAGCCAATTAATAATAGGTGGAAACTTGAGATTTTTTTTTTATCTAAAATAAAATATTATTTTTAGCATGAGGATATTTATTAATATTAATGAATCAAGATGAAAAAAATAAGTGATAAATGGGAATTATTTAATTATTAATTACTAATGTTGGTTGATATTTTTGTTTTAGTTTTATTCTTATCTAATATAATAATTAATTATCCTTTTTCAGAATTATATTTTTTATTTTATATTATCTTCATCAAAAAAATCCTAAAGAAGTAAACAAGAATAACACCTTTCTAGAATTCTATCTATATCTATCTGAACTAGGTGGGGTAGCGCGTGCAAGGCACATGCACGTTCTAATATTGGGTGAGGTTAAAAAAATGGAGTTGTAATGAGTGCATTACATGTGGCAGGATCATATGTGGACCTTGATGGTACTACAAAAAAATTTTGAAAGGAAAAGATTTTTGTTGAGAATAAGAAGTAAGACTTAAATCACTCGGTTCACAGCATTTAACAATATACGGAAAAAGAAAAAAGGATGACTTTCTTTACCCAAACTTTCTTTAAAGTCCACATTTATTATCTATCCTTTGTCTTATTAGGGGTGCATTAAATCAATTGTTACAACGTTTTCATAAATTTAAAGGGCTATAGCGCTAATCCCGACTCCCTTATCACTTATAATGTTGACTAATTAAATATTTAAACAAAACTTTACATGTGTACAAGCTAAGCCTTACATGTTTAGTATTATATATATTCATCTATTTTTACCCAAAAAAAGTTAAGTATTTAATGAAAAATTTAGCATAAACATTTATATGCATTTCGTTCACCGCTATGAAGATGGAAAATGGGTTGTTAGTTAAAGCTTATGTAACACTCCGGAATTTTGAGAAACTTAAATTAAGATTAATTAAAATTATTAAATAAGAACAATAGATGATTAAAATTTATTTGGTTTAAATTGGTTCAGTTGGTTATTGGTTTAATGGGTTATTGATTAGTTTAGTGGTTTATTATTTGGAGTTGGTTCAAGTGGTTAGGTTTAGATGAGTTGGTTCAAGTTTAAGTGAACCGGTTCAATGGACTAATGGTTCATTGGTTTAAAAAAAAAAACAAAACAAAGCAAAAGTTATTGACGATTTATGATTTGGGGGTTTTGTGTTTTGTTCGTTAGGTTTAGAAGGCAACGAAATAAGAGCAAAACCAGGGGAAATGTAGAAGAAGGGATCGCTGGAGGAAGAAGAAAGAAAGGGGAAGGGGAAAGAAGAAGGGTTCATCCACTTTGGGTTTTCGTGAGGAGCAGAAGAAAAGGGGAAGAATCGTGAGGAGCAGAAGAAGAGGGGAAGAAGAAGAGAAGAGGAAGAGAAGGGGACGTTTGTTGGGGGATTAGCCGCAGAAGAGAAGAAGGAGAAAAGAGAAAGAAGAAAGGAGGAAGAAGAAGAAGAGGAGGAAGAGACGGGTTGGTCGCTGGTCGTTCGTTGAGGGCTGGCAGAATAAGGGAGAGAATGAGGGTTTGGGCGTATATTTGCTCAATCGCAGGTAAGTAGCATAGTTTTATCGATTCTCGTTTGTTTTTCTGATTTATGATTATGCAGTCAATTACTGTTGGGTTTCGTTCGATGGATTTCTGTCAGTAGCGATTTTCTTTTTCTTGAGTTGCCGTTTTCATCTTTGTGAAATTTTGTAAAGATTTCTTAAATGTTAAATTTCTCATGTTTAATTTACATTGGTATGTTTAAAATCTAGTTTAATATGATATTAGATGATTGCATGTGATTTAAAACCATTTGGTGATATGTATTGAGCATAGACAAGTTTCGAAATTTACAAATCACCGACTGGTTCGTTGTTCGTGTGGAGAAGTTGAAGTTTTCTAAAATATTTAAATTCTGGTGCAAGACATTGATAGTAATTAAAAATTGAGGTATTAGTTTAGGAAGTAATTAAGTTAAGTATAAAACTTATACTGTATTGATAAATTAGTATATAGAGCTTAAAGGATTAAGTTTTAGTTCAGATTTTAGTTAATTGACATTGAAGTATACTAGGGATCATATTGTTATTTTTAGAATTATAATTTAGGTTCAGGTTTTGTGTGGGTTCTCAGTTGTGATGAGGGTTGTAATTTAGGTTTAGATGGTTGTTTGTCAGATTATGGTTTTTATTGCTGGGAAGTATTCAGGTGTTTCAGAAGTAAAGAATAATCTTACTCTTATTTGAAATTTTGGATGATTAAAGCATGGTTAGGGAGTTTTGTCTTAATGTTCATATGCTACTGTCACGAAGTGTCTTGGTGGTTATCTAAATCAGAAAAATATTTCAGTTATGAAATTTGGCATTTTATAGTGTTTCTATCTTGATTTGGGGGTTGAAGGTTTGAATGGATGTTATGAGCAATTCGTCGTAACACTTTCGTGAAATTTTTAGCTTGATAAGAGGGTTTACAAAGAGTGTATTGGTGGCAAGAATGACATGGAATGGCTGGAAGAAAGATCAATTGATAATTTGAAGTTTAAAAGGAAACTCATTCTTTTATTTGGTTTAAACTGGTGTAAGATTTCGGTGGCTTGCGAAGGCTAGGAATCTTCGCGTAAAAATTCATATTAGCATTCTAAAATTTAGTTTAGGGTATTTGTATTTGAATGGAATTGGTTTGGGATCAATCAGAACTCATGGTATTGCAAGAAAAATCCGGAAAAATGGATGATTTCCGTCTATTAGAATTAGCGGCTGTTTTAAACCACCTATAGTAAAATGGTCGTAAGTTCCTGTAGGAAACTCCGAATGGTGTACCGTTTGTTGCATTGGAAACTAGACTCATAGGGCTTTCCAATGATGTATAGCATGCATACAAATTCCACATAGATTAAATCAGGTGAAATATTCAATTAACTAGTTAAATTCAGTTCTGCTGAGTAAACAGCAACTGCAAACCAACGGTGGATAATTTGTATCAGTATTATCCAAACATGAAATTGATCTATTTCTAACTTGTGTTCGAAGGTGGTTTATAAAAGGAATTGAGATTGTAATTGGAAATTGAAGCTGAGGTTTCTTGTTCGTTGAGAAAGGCAATGAGCCTATAGCATCCCGAAAGGTAGAATGGCCTAGGGATTTAAGGGCAAGTGAACAGCGAGGTTCACTTGGATTGAATTTTACTTGGGCAGTTGATTTCTTACAGGTTTTGTTTAGTCAATTATTTACATGGTTAATTATGATACGAGTTTAGGCCGTATAGAGTTGGTCGTGGATCCACAGTCCGGCTAGCTTGTGTGTTAGTGATGACTTGTCGAGTTAACACCCAGGGCCACATGCGCTACCACCGTGTGGGATCGATGAGGCTCTCTTGTGGGATAGAGGGCTGCGGCAACCCGTCCGCCGTGTGGGATCGGCGAGGTGTGTGTACGAGTGAGTATGCGTGTGTATGTGTGTATGTGTGCGTGGGTGCATGTGTGGGTTGTTTCCTTGCCAGCCCATGCGTGGGTGCTCCACTCCGGGCGAGGACCCTGATCAGGCTTGAACCGTGAGTCGTGAGGTGGCAAACCGGCTGAGGGGTGGTTGTCTCGATTTATAGAATCACTAATCCATGAGTTTTGTACATATACTTTATGCTGACATTGTAGGTTGGTGTACTCTGATTTTATCTGTTCATTACTAGTATTGTGTAAATGATAATGAACTGCTTATTCGTATGATGTGGATAGAGATTTATCGTATGATATGTTAGCATGTTATTTCATTAGCTTAAAGTTGCATAAACAGTTTTATATCATGCATGTGCTACTTAGTGGGACATTAGTCTCACCCGTGTTTTGGATTTATCGGTTTTGTTTTAAATTCTGCTGGTGAGCCGCATACTGGGACAGAGTATCAAGGGGGATCCGGAGTATCGGCAGAAGGATCACTACCCCGGCTAGATCTATAGAAGGAAAAATAATTATTTTTGGATAGTTGTAAAATTTGTTTTGAATATTGTATGTTGTAAATGATGAGAGAGAGAGTGTGTGTGAAGCTTAGTAAATCTTATTCATAGATCTGTACAGTTGGATGAGTTAGTTCTTTTGAATGAATATATAAACTGTGTTTATTAGGTGATTGTTTGTGGTTTAAGGGCTTAGCCCATACTCGTATGTATAGGCGTTATATAGCCATTTTTCTGAAAAAATTCTAGGGTGTTAATTTTGTGTCTGGTTAGTTCTTGAGTTAGTTTTTACTACACTTTGGGCCCTAAGCTAGCGCCCAGGAGCCAATATAAACCCGATACGGGTGGACCTGGTTCCAGGGTGCTACAGCTTACATGGCATTCACGGTAATAAAAAGAGAAAGCGTTTGATATAAAATAATTTTCTTTTTCATATCGACAAATTAGACAAATGACTAAAAGATAGAGCATAATAGATTGATGTTCTCAAATATTGATGAAGTCGGGCTACTGGTTTGCTTTATTTATTGTAGTTATTGTTTAATTGTGATGTTTACAAAAAAAGGAAAAAAAAAACTTGAGAACCATTTCTCAACATTCGATTGCAGGCTAGTCCTTCTTATATCATATGTACCATTTAAAGAATTATTAAACTATTTGGTTCAAAAATTTTGTTTTTCTTTTTAAATTATGTTTAGTGCCATTTGTTTTATAATGTATAATAATAGGTTGTTTTATATGCCATTTGTATGTTATAATTTTAGGCTATTTTTGTTATATTTAACTTGCATTTATTACATTTGCTTGATGCGGTTACCCATGTTAGATGATGGGCATTTTTTTGTTTTATTTATTAAATTATATTCTTCGTACAAAGGAGTACATACAATGGAAAATTGGTTTTTAATGATACTTTTACAGAATAATTCAGTTTCAATCACCCAATTATTGGTAATTGATAATCAATAATACTTTTTTAAAATAATTGAGAATTAGTATCATTTTAATGTCCATAAAAAAGTTCTTTCAAAAATACCTTCAAAAGACTTTGAAAATCTTTTCACTTATTTTGTTATAAGTGAAGTTTGCAAGTCTTTTTAGGGTATTTTTCCAAGAAATTCTTGGTGACCAATAAAATTTCAATTATTTTAAAAAATTTTGAGGGTATTTTTCGAAGAAGTAAAATGACATTAATTTTCACTTATTTAAAAAAGTATTATTAATTCTCAATTACCAAAAAACGATTGACTGAAACTGAAATATATTGAAAAATATCACTAAAAACCAATGTTCCGATTGAAGGCGAACAAAGCGGGGTTGTCAGTCAATTCTCGGTAATCAAGAAACAGTGATATATTTTTTAAATAATTAAAAATGAGTTTTATTTTAATGTGTATAAAATTAGTCATTTTGGAATAAACAATCGTTCTTAATTATTTTTTTAAATTATCATTATTCCTAAATTACCAAGAATTAAGATTGAATCTAAATTATAATAGAAAAAATCACTAAAAACCAATTTTCTCAAAATTTTTTTTTTGGGTAATGTACCAATTTTCTCAAATGCCTTTATCTTTTTCGGACTATATTACTAATATTAAAACTTTGGATCGGTGCTTTTTGTAAGGAAAGCATTTTATAATATATTTTATAATTGATTAAAGGACAAAAATCAAACAAAAGGTTCCGTGTGATTTGTACTTTTATAAGGGTAATAGATTATCAATTAAAGAAAAAAAATTGTATTTTAAACCCCACTTATTTAAATAAATCTTAAAATAATTTCAAATCCTTATTCAAACAAAACGAAAAAGAGAATCCTAAAAATAATTAGAAATCTTATCTAACTAATAAGGGACGTTAATTAATAATGTAGAAGGATATTTTTTTTATGTCTTATCTTAGATTTTCTTATTAATAATCATTCGTTACTCTTTTATAAATCTATATAATTTTATAATTTACAATATTTTATTTAAAATCTTTATCCTTTTTAATGTCCCATATGATTGAAGCAACTCTTTAAGAAAAAGGGATTCATTACATTTTTTGGAATTCTATCTAATTTTGAATTGTTTCTCTTGAAAAATTTTATCCTTATTTTTGTTCTCATATTTTATTTTTCTATTCATAATAATAGTTTGTTGCACAATCAATTTTTTTTCTTTTATATAATTTTCACTATAAATTCCTTATATTTAATTTTCTAATTAATGCATGAATAAAAAAAAGTGAATCATATTGTGAGACCCCAGATTCTTGATCATTTGCTTAAGTGATTAAGCAAGAGATATTTGGGTAAATTGTAAAATTCTTTATTTTGTGGTGAAGGTGAAGGTGAAGTTGGAGAAATCCACACTTGAAGCCAAACCAAATGGCTAAGTCAAGGTTTATCATAAATGTGTAAAAGTAGGCATTCCTTCCATTTGAGCAATCTCTAAATTATTAAATAAATTTATTCCATGTCATAGAATGGCTTAGTTGTAAATCTTTGTGTGCAGTAGAAGGAGAATGGCAAGATGGTAAATATTGGTGTCTTGAGGGAGAAGGGCAATCTTGGAAGTTGCTTTTAACAATTGGGGAAAAATTTTGTTAAGTGTTGCCCCATACGTATAACCCCAAAAATAAGCAAACCCTCTTCTCCTCTCCAAGCTCTTCCCTACACTCATTCTCCTCCCACTCTTCTCCTTACACACTCTCTTCTCTTCTCCCCATTCTCTCCATCTTGTTGGGCAAAGTGAGGGGAAATACTCTTGCAAGAAATGAAGAAGAACACAAAGGTTGGTGATTTTCATTTGGGGGTTTTGCTTGGAGGATTGTGAAGGATCCTTCAAGGAAGCACAAGGGTGCTGTTCGTGGCTTGCTATAGGAGCAAGAGGTTGAGCTAGCTTCTTGCTAGAGGTAAGCAACACCCTTCCAACCCAAAACTCTTTGTTTTCTCGTTTTTGAAAGAAATGTGATATTTGGGGGTTTGTATAATCTTGTTTCCTTTACAAATAGGCAATGTATATGTTAGGGGTTTGATGAGTACTAGGTAACTATACATCCTAGAGAAATTTTAGAGACAAAAACCATAGAAAATGAGTGAGATTGAAGAAAACCCAAAAAAATCACGTATTTGGGAATTTTCGCAACCTGGAAATCGCCAGGGCGCCTGACAAAGCGCTCGAGCGCGATGTCGAGCGCCCATTTTAATTTATAGTCGTAAGCGTGGCCGCTCGTGAGCGCTCGAGCACCCTAACGAGCGCCCCGCCCGTGTTTTTTTAAAACTCAGAACCCGAGAGTTGACATTTTTGGCTAAGCTGGGCACCCAAGCCAGTGCTCGAGCACGCACTCAGGTGCCCTGGGCAGTTTTGAGTATTTTGGGATTTTAGAGCAAATCCAACTACGGATTGTTTTTATTTGAATCCAACCCATGGACAAATAGGATTTAGGTGTCCGGGAAATGTACCCACTGGAATTACCTCAAAATTCCATTTAACCAAAAGTTTGGGTACGTTCTACTAAAATAGGTTTCATAGAGAGTTTATGTTCCAGATTTTTATAGGAATGGGATAATTTAATTCCACCACTTAGAACACCTTCCAAATGATCCTTAGAAATAGAAAACCAAAGCCCAATCAAGGTTGTACATCTTTCCAAAGAGTTGGGGCCTAAGTTGCCCAAGTGATGTATGAAAATGCAGGATTTAATACCATGAACTTATCTTATTGCTATTGGTTATTGTTATAGCATGTGATATATTGTGAAGGGCTGTAAAACCCCAATTTTCTAGATGATTTTTATTGGAAAAATAAAATTAATGAGGTGTGTATGTAGGGAAAACTTGGTGGGTGAGTGTTGCACCGAATCAAGCTGATTTAAATCTAGTCGAGCGGCAAAGTATATTGGGTAAGTATAAATAGTTAGCGTATTTAGACTAGTAGGTTTTACGTTTTCGCATCCTTGGAGTTGAGAGAGATTTCGGCTGGTGATTTAGGGTTTTGAAGAGAAGAAGAAGACCGTGTGTTCCTACCGATCGATGTGTTCAGAAAAACTCTTGCGAACCGAAGGAGATTGGGTGGCGATCGACTGGGTGGTGATCGACTTGTTAGATTGCTCTATGAGGAGTTGCTGTTGCAAAGCTTTGGAGCGTATAAGGTGAGTAGCATCGTTTTGATTTATCGTTGGCTTTGATCTCTATGATTTGCCGAAAGCGTGGTTTCTGAATAACATATGTTCGAGTGTGAGTTTATTTCATGGGTTTAGAAGTCGTGATTTTTAATGTTGTTTAGATTAAATCTGAAATATGTTTAAAGGTGTTTTGGTAATGGTAGAAGCATAGATGAGTGGTTACAGAGGTCAAAAGTAAGGTCAGTCATGGAGTTCTGAGATCAACAGAGAGTCGTGTGTCGGAGGTAGGGTCCGCGGACTTGGCGCCTACCTAGCGCCAAGTGAAAGAGTCGGCGCAAGCTAAGTCCTTTGTTCTTGCCGAGTTTGCGCCTAGCTTGCGCCAACCACGCATGTGGTATTTCCTTGTATCACCGAACTCGCACTTGTCTCGCGCCTAGTAGCTTTAGTTCGCGTGAAGTGTTGTATTGGTATACGCTGAGTCCATGCCGACCTCGTGCCAAGCGCCAGAGGTCAGCGCACCCAATAGAATATTCTGAAAGTTAGTTTTGGCAAATCCAAGCCAATTTTTGATACTTTGAGACCTCAAACTCATACCCCAAAGACTATATTAGGATATTAGAAATATTATATCTGTTCAAAACAATTGGGAGGGTATTGAACCAAATTCTGGGTATTTCTATAACTTGTCGAAGGGTGAATTTAAGGAATCTGGGTAGGTTATTGCTGTTCATGATCCTATAAGTAAATGAACCAGTCTAGTTATGTATTTGATTTGTTTTCTGATTTTGAATTTGTATAATCTGGTTTTGTTCGATATCTAAGGACTGAATAGTATTGAAAATGTCTTGTGTGAGTAAGAGGATTTTACCGCAATGAGTTTTGTTGTTGTGAGGTTGGGATACCTACTGAATTTATATGAATTGATGTTCTGGTTGGAACAATTTGTGATGAGTGTATTGGGATACACAGGATGGTAATCAGTGTGGGTTATTGTTTTGCAATTACGCAGTTTTGTGAACTTGTTAAATTGGTTTTGGGTTTAGCTTCCCTTGGATCCATGTTAAGCTTAGTAATGTGATGGTATTTATTTGTTGGTGTAATTGCATGGCTTGTGTGTTGCCACGACCGATGTAGAGCAGCCAGATACCCTGAGTAAGCCTGGTTGTCAATGCCGATACCGGGAGTAGGCCAGCATTGGATGATGATACCCTGAGTAGGCCGTCATTTCAGAGTGTCTGATACCCTGAGTAGGCTGAAACTGTGTACATGGAGGTGTGGAGTGTCTCCTTGGCATGTAAATTAACCAATTTAAGCAATATGCATGACATTGACATTTTGTTGATTTATCGGTACTATGGTTGTTTATTTGTTGGTTATTTATCGAAGCATGTTTATAACTGTGGATAACTATTTTTGCATGCATATGTTACTCACTGAGATATTCGTATCTCATTCCTTTGTTGTTGTTTGTTTTCAGATATTCGTGGTGAGGTGTCTTCTAGGGTAGATCCGACTAACACATATAAAGAGGAAGACTATTACTATCATCCATAGACTAGTAGGTTTATTATAGATTGAAACTTGATACAATTGTTTTTGGGAAATGTAATAAGGTAGTTGTTTGGAATCATTTGATTTTAGTTGAAGATTATATTACACTTCTTAGATAAGAATTTTAATTGTGCACTCTGATATGGTATTAATTGCATGATTATCCAGCGATCACATTTATTTGGATCCTTACCTATCCCTCTGTGAGACGTGTTATATCTTTAATGAATAACACGGATCCGGGGCGTTACAAGGGCATTGGCCCAAATTGATTTGCATAATATGAAGGGCATTGGCCCATTTCTTGTTCTATTTATATGGAGGGCAATGGCCCAGTTCCATGAGACAATGAAAAAGGGCTTGGCCCAAGTTGACTCGTGTAAGGCTATGAGCTACCATCGAGATTGTACATACACGAATGGCATGGTTTGTTATATGAAATTGATTAAAGGAATTTGCATAATGAACAACCTTAAGTCATGGATCCATAAACCTTAAGTAGGTATGTTCGTATATAATGCCATGACCAAGTTACTATGGTTCTTTTGTATTATCTTGTATCATCCTGGCACCAAGGAACATCGGTGGTCGATGCCCATAGCTACGAGGAATCGGCATAGATGCCCGATGTCAAGGGTAATCGGCGTTAGATGCCTAGCCCACCATGAGGAATCGGTGGAGTTAGATGGGGTCATGTGCAATATGTATTAAACCACCTAGATAATAATCTTATATGATTGATGTGTGATATCTTTTTTGATTGTCTTATACTCGTAAGCACAGAACTACACTAGTTGTATTACATTGAATTTTTGAGGATTTAACTATTATTTCAACTACCTGCATATCATGGTTTCTTTGGAATGATATTAGCATGAACTGCATTTTATCGATCATGCATGTGTTGCTTACTGAGACATTCGTCTCATAAGTTGCTTTATCGGTTTTGTTTTCAGAGCCGTCGACGTCCGGTGTGAAGGACCGGATTGGGGACAGAGGAAAGGAGAAAGCACCAGGGTATAGAGAGGAGGATTACTACCGTCCCACTTAGAGTTTTATTTTCTTGTATCTGGTAGTTGTATATTTTGGATTGTAAACCTTATAACTGAGAGGAGTGACTAGATACCTATATTTTGTAATAACCATAATAGCTTTTGTATTTAATTTTGAAATCCACCACGGGACTTGATATATTTTATACATACACACTTTTGATACGCACATGTATAAACTGTTCTTCCACATTCACTTGTATTAGGAGAAGTTTTAAATTATCCATATTTTATTAGGTTGAAAGACCAACCCGTGACGACCGGGGACAAGTGAGTGCCTTGCATGGGAAGACCTGGTTCCAGGTCGTGACACATATTATTATTCAAAATCCTTATAAATGAGATTAAATTTAAAATAACACAAAAATGTTCTTTTATATTTAGAGTCCCAAAATAAATTCTCAAGAAAATAGAAAAATAATAACATATATTAAACTAAAAAATAAACATGAAATAAAATAATATAAACTTGAAATCGTTCTTAACGTGCAACGCACATTGACATCTACTACTACTATTAGAAACACAAACTATCTGAAGTGTTTTTATTTTTGCATACCTAAATTACCCTCCTCTAAATCTTTATTTAATTTCATTTCAAAAGTAACATTTTCTTTTTTATTGCTGTGTGAATCTAATAAAGTTATAGATAAACGTTGGTAATATAAATATCTAGGATTAAATTTTAATTAATAAAATCCTACTAAATTATATAACCCTTAATTTTACTTATCTGAAAGACTAATTAAATAATAAAACCTAAATCATCAATAACAATGATTTTGTATATCTATCCGTTATTCTAAAATATTTAATTCAAAAACTACTTGTACTTTATCTAAAAGAATTTCAAATAGCTAGAATATTTAATTTCAAAATTAACTTTTTTGTTATTTGCATGAGTCTAAAAAATCCTACTAATTATATTAACATTAATTATATTTATCTAAAAGATTTTTGATTAAATAACATAAACCTCAATTATTGATACGAGGCTAAAGTTTTGCCTTGCCTCAGAATGTCCAAATGGTACAGAAAAGGCAGTTTTATATTTGTTTTCTTTTGCTATTTGAATTCTCCAAAATCCTGATTTAAGGTCAAATTTGGAAAATATATAAGCATTATATAATCTATTTAATAAATCCTGTTTATTAGGAATTGGATATCTAATCCATTGCAGTACTTTATTAGGTTGTTTATAATTAATAACTAATCTAGGGACTCCTCTTTCTATTTCTGCAACTTTATTAATATAAAAAGTAGAACAATTCCAAGGTGAAAAACTTGGTCTAATTAATTTTTTATTCAAGAGATCATTAATCATCTTTTTGCAATGTTCAATTAATTCTTTATTCATCTGAATAGGATGTGCTTTAGATGGAATCATAGATTCATGAAAATTAGAAATATATGGTAATTTGACTATGGCCCCAATTGGTTCAATGAATTGGAATTGGAATTAAGAATTATAATTCCAATTCTAATTCATCAAGAATTGGAATTGGGTAGAATTGAAATTATTGTGATTGGATGGCAAGAGAATTGAAATTTGGAATTACAATTCCATGAAGAATTGATTTAAAATCCAATTCCACTGATTGGATGAACTTATGAAGAATTGATTTGTATCATTCCCATGTTAATAATAATACGAATGACTGATTATCATGACATATGAATTCCAATAATCCATTCTCTGCAACCAAAACCAAAACAACACTACTGATTTTTAATAATATTTTTGTCTTAATCAGGTCCTCCATGTAAGACCAGACGATTATGATCAACTCGATAGGTCAAAGCAAGTGGAAACAGAAGAGAGAGAAATATAGAAGGAGAGAGAGGAAACAAAAGAGATAGAGAGACGAGAGAGAGAGAGAGAGAGAGAGAGAGAGAGAGAGAGGAGAGAAGAAAATAGAAGATACGTACTAGTCCATGCAACACCAGCAAGGAAGAGGAAAATGAGATTTGGTACCTTCGCAACACCAGCGAGGAAGAGGAGAATGAGATTTGATAGTTTCTTTATCAGTAGAGCTGGCAAAGGGTCGGTTTGGGTCGGGTCATAATCGGGTTGGGGTTAATTGGGTCGGGTTCAGGTTAAACTAAATTAAGGCGGGTTGGAAAACCCCCTAACCCGCCAACCCGTTTATGATTATTTTTTATTTTTATTTTTTTAAAAATATAATTAAAATAGGGTTAGGGTTAATTGGATTGGGTTGTACCGTGTTTGGGTCGGGTTGGGGGTTAATCAGGTCAGGACATGACACTTTTGTCGATTTTTTTTTTAAAAATTGGGTTACTCGTCGGGTTGCCGGGTCATAATCGGGTTGACCCGATTATTGGCGGGTTGGGGAAACCCCAACCCAATTAATAAACTGGTCAACCCAAACCCGTTTAACTCGTGTCGGGTCGGGTTGCATTTTGCTAGCTCTATTTGTCGGGCATATATCGTGCTTCTAATTCTCTACCTCGTATCCCCAATTCTTCTCGATTTAGTAGGGAATTAGGTAACTTCAAAAATAACCTATAAGCTAATTCTATGGAATTGGGCCTTAATTCCAATTCCAAATTCCAAATTCCAAATATTTAACCAATCAAAAGAATTGGAATTGGGAACCCAATTCCAATTCTTACCCCAATTCCAACCCCTGATTCTGCGAACCAATCGGGCCCTATATGTCTTTTTCTTTCCCAGAAAGCAGTTGGGAGATCAGAACATATTTGTTCTTCTAATTGTATTCCAATTTCTTTTTGAACTTGTAGGTTTTTAAGTTCATAATTAATATGAGTAAATTGAATTTCCTGTTTTAGATGATTTACGAAGACATTTTTTGTTTTGATTTGATCCTTTAATTCATTGAGGATCTTTACTTGAGGATTTTGTTCAAATTTAAATTCTAAAGGAATTTCATATGCTTGTGGAATTCATTGTGTGTGAACCATAAAAGGTTGTATCTTTACTAAGAAAGGAGTTCCTAATATAAAATTTTGAGATAGGTTTCTTACTAATAAGAAGAATGCAAGAATAGGGGAACCTACTATAAAAGACCTTAAAACAGAAATAAACCAGGTCAAAGAAGAGATAAGATATTTAAAAAGAAAAATTAATATTTTAGAAGAAAACCTAACAATATCAAAGTTAGATATTCCTAAAACAAGTCTTAAAGGCAAGTAAAAAGAAATCGATTACGATGAACCTCAATTTTTAGATATGATATCTCAACAGGTTCAATCTCAGAAGTGGCACACTAAAATAGTTGTAGTTGTAAATGGTGAATATAATCTAGAGACAATCACCTTATTAGATTCAAGCGCAAATATAAATTTTATTAAGGGACTTATTCCTACAAGATATTTTGGAAAAATCACTTAGAATCTTAATATTGCTAGTGGACAAAAACTTAATATTAAATATAAGTTGCTAGAAGCACATGCTTGTAATCAAGGAAAATGTTTTCTTACATCCTTCTTATTAGTAAGAAACCTATCTCAAAATGTTAGATTAGGAACTCCTTTCTCATTAAAGATACAACCTTTTATGGTTGACACACAAGGAATAATTTCATAAGCATATGAAATTCCTTTGGAATTTAAATTTGAACAAAATCCTCAAGTAAAGATCCAATAGCTCAGAAATATTTATTATCAAACCATAATATGGTTTTGGAATCAATGGGAAAAAACAGAGAATCTTATGAAAGTATTCTAATAGATACCAACTCCGCGCTTGGCAGCTATCAAAATAGAAGCAGAGACAACATTGCATATTCAAAAATGCAAATTCTGTCAGTAATGGATTTTGATGATTGGGGATTAGATCCTAATAGGATCAAGAGATCTCAGGGCCAAAGTAACCAATTGCTTACTTTTTCTCTGTTATTTCAACTTAACAGAATAGACACTAATCTATTGTCCAGGAAATTAAAATTTCTCCATGAAAAAAGTTTTTGGAAGTTAATATCTTCCAATCCATGTATTGGTTTGTGCTAAAATTATATCAGTTTTATCCATTTTGAACTATTTTTACTCAATAATTAGTATAATATTTTAAATTAAATGTTTTATAAGTATTAATAGTTAGCAATATATATTGCATAAGTCATCTGCTAGGTTCAAATGGTATGTATAATTGACTATGAAATCTTGACAGTTGTTGCTGTTTAGAATTATGTATGATTTATTTCTTTGTCTCTTTGTCTTTGTTTATAATTAATTGATTGAATGTAAAAATTTTGACTTACGGCACATGAAAATAATGAAGGATATAAGGTCGTGTCTTAATCCAATAATTAGATTACTATGGCATTTGAATGACATAAGGCCGAAATAAAGGAGTTTGTAGCCATCGCATGACATAATAAAGATAAGGTATTAAGGGAGATGATAAAAAATCAAAATCAATTAGTTTTGCAACTATGAGAGCTATTTAGATGCATGTCATTTAGAGTTTATTAATTATTATTTTTTATTATCTTTGTTTTTTTGTGTGTCTTGTGTTAAGTTCTTTTTTTATTATCCACTAATGTTCATTAGTTATAAAATTTTAATGTTTTATAACAGATTTCTTCGTTAGTTCATTGGGCACAAAAAAGAAAAGAAAGATAATTGAAGGCTTGATATCAAATGGTGTTTGCTCACTCTTGTTTCTTGTTATATGGATCTGAATATTACTATATTGTTCGTGGAATAGGAATGGTATATATATATATATATTTTACGCTTTGGGTTTTGGTATTGATTTTTTTGATTGAGTTTCTTATTATGTTTTATACTTCTTTGTAGTTTGTAGTTTTTTTTTTAAAGATTGATGTGTTAATAAGTGACAATAATTGTATCTATGGTCTAAAAAGGGCTGTGGTTGTGGTAATTGTGAATTGGTAAACTCAAAAGACAAAGAACTTGAGTTAATAGTAATAATGGGCAAGACAAACATTGTGGTCAAGTATCAAAAAGCAAAGATGCGGAAGTCAAAAGTAATTATTGGTTTGATTTGCGTGTTTATTTTTCTTGTTTGTAAGTGGCTGTGTAAAAGTTGTAATTTTACTCGGTTATCTATATTTAAATGTATTTTTTTATTAATAGAATGATGATTGAATTGAATGTGGTTTGAACTTTACAAATATGCGGAGAAAAATATATATGTTATGTAAATAATATAAATCAATATATGCATATTTGTTTTATTCATGTTAATGACTATGATTAATTGCAGTTTGGGATTTGTCTTATTTGTTATGTGAATTTTTTATTCATGCTAACTAATACTACAAAAAAACAAAGTGGAAATGGGAAAATGATTGTGAAATCCATTAAACATGATTATAGAATCAGAAGGATTACAAAATTTACAACACATTTTAAAGTTTATATAAAATAGTGAAAATGTGAAAAAAAAAATTTGTGCAAAGAAAGATTATGTTTTTCGATGACTGTGGTTTTATTTTTTTTGTTTAGGATTGAGTTACCTACTTGTTTAGTGGGTGAATATAAAGACTTCTATTGTTGAGTAAAGCATAAGAATGTGATCAATTTTAAGCACAAATGATGGGGAATGAGAATTGTGTCTAAAAATCTAAGCAAGATAGTGAGGATCATGAAAGTTTGTCAACAAAATGATAAGAACGAATATATTTTGATTTGCTTCCTTTTACCTTCTTTTTCGTTTGTAAAATAGTTGCATTTCTTCTCTTGGCAAACATGAGGTCAGATGGTAAAAGACGTATTTGCCATTAGGTAACTAATGTACGTTGTTAAGGTTGTGCTATTTATAACATCTTGAAATCAAATGTTGTAGCGCCCTGGAACCGGGTCCACCCTATCACGGCACTGACCCTTCCCCGAGCCCTACTTATGGGCCCAAAAGAACCTAATTAATACAATCAACCTGGGCAATTACAATGTAATCATCAAAATGCATAAGATAAAGAAGCATGGAATAAAAATTTCCATCAAACAAAGATCACCTGTATAATAACTTTGAAAGATATGATATCTATGTATACAAAATACAACTAAGATGCTCACCATCTCTTTCTCTCATATGCACATTCATATACAAAGGTGATAATCTAAAGGTAACTCTCAAGTTTATAAGTCCAAAAGGAATATTTACATCCCATTTACAATTCCCCATTTACAGTTTCAAAAACTAAAGACAACAACATCACAAGGGGAATCCTACTATGGGTGGTAGTAGTCCTCGAGCCTGTACTCAAGTTCAGCCTCAACCTCTGCCCCAGTACGTAACTCACCAAGATGATCTGAAAACAAATTCAGTAAAACAAAGCACGCGTGAGACGAAAGTCTCAGTAAGCAGCAAATATGCATGTATAGAAACAATTTATGCAATTTAATAACATCCTGATAGCATGCTCCAATATAAAGTACCAAATGTAAACCAAAACAACTTAGTCTGATAATACATAAAATCAGTTTAATAAAAGCAATCATTTATTACAAGCATGTTTTGTTAGGGTTCGTGTGTTTTTAAATTAGATTAATGACCACTATCCATTTACCATCTACACGACCTACAGAGAGAAGCCTAGCTAGGGACAACTCAGCAAGCGAAGCACCCACTTATGGGTTGGCAAGTTACAACCAAACCGATAATCAAGGCCAAGTGGAATACCCCATCCACTGCCGAACCATACCACATGAATCACAAGAATATCCCACCAGTACCCAACGGCGGGTGGTTGCCGCAGCACCTCTATGCCCCAAGAGGGCTTCACTGATACCCCACAGTGGAAAGCTATATGGACAAGGACATTAATGCTAACAAGACAACACTAACACACTAACTAGACTCACTGTGGATCCACATTAAAAACAACGTCCAATTAGACCACTCACAAATCAAAACCAAACCATTCAAATCCATGAGTAAAACCAGTGCTCAAACCAGGGCCAAGTGGAATTTCCCATCCATGACCAAATCATAACATATGTCAAGTGGAATTCCTCATCCACTACCAAATCAACCTAGACCAAGTGAAATTCCTTATCCACTGCCAATAAAACCTTAGGCTAAGATGGAGCGCCCAAGATCTGGGTCTACCCTATCACGGTGCCGACCCGTCCCCGAGACCTACTTATGGGCCCAATAGAACCTAATTAATACAATTAATCTGGGCAATTACAAAGTAATCATCAGAGTGCATAAGCTAAAGAAGCATGGAATAAAAATGTTCCATCCAACAAAAGATTTCCTGCATTATAATTTCCAAAACATGATATCTGTGTATGCAAAACACTACTAAGGCAACTAATTGCTCAAAGTTCTTTCTCAAGTATACAGACATGTACAAAAGATATCTCTCAAAGTATAAATCCAAAAGTATTATTTACATTTCATTTACAACTCCTAAGACAAAAATACAACATTATAAAAAGAATCCTACTGTGGGTAATAGTAGTAGTCCTCGGGTCTATAGTCTGGATCTCCCTCTATGCGTGGCTCACCAGGAGGATCTAAAAACAAATTCGATAAAACAAAACACGCGTGAGACTTAAAGTCCCAGTAAGCAGCAAACATGCATTAATAGAAACAGTTTATGCAGTTTTATAACATTATGATAATATTCACAATTATAAAGTGTAAATCTCAAGTCAAAGCATTTTAATCGAATAATACATGAAATCAAATCAACAAATACAATCAAATACTGCAAGCATGTCTTGGTAAGACTCGTGGATTGGCATGTCTCTAAATTAGGTTAATGTCCACTGTTCATTTGCCACCTACACGACTTACAGAGAGAAGCCTAGCCAGGGACATCTCAGCAAGCGGAGCACCCACATATGGGTTGGTGAGTGACAATCAAATCAATAATCAAGGCAAAGTGGAATACCCGATCCACTGCCGAACCAAGCCATATGAATCACAAGAACTCTTGCCGATTTCCCACGGCGGGTGGTTGCCGCAGCACCTCTGTTCTCCGAGAGGGCCTCACTGATTCTCCATAGTGGAAAGCTATATGGACAAAGAAAATTAACGCTAACAAGCCAACACCAACACACAACTAAACTCACTGTGGATCCACATTAAGAACAACGTCCAATTAGACGACTCACAATTCAAAACCAAACCAATCAAATCAAAGAGTAAAACCAGTGCTTAAACCAAGGCCGAGTGGAATTCCTCATCCATCGCCAAATCACATCATAAGCCAAGTGGAATTCCCCATCCACTATCAATTAAACCGAGGCCAAGTGGAATTCCCCATCCACTGGCAATAAAATAATAAGCCAAAAGCCTTGTCAAATCATATAAGAGTTTTTCAACCTTGCTTTCATAAATCTAAATCGATCAAAACGAATATCATAAAATCCTCAAAACACATTTTGGATGAGTGTGATAGTCTTAAGATTCCCAAATAAGTCACCATACCAAAAATCAATGGATTCCGAGACAAAAAGTTTTGGACCTCAAAAATATTTGAAGTCCGGTTAAAAACATTGACTTTTCGATGTATAATTTTTTCTAAACAAATCTACAAAGAGTTTCATGCTCAAATTCTGGTTGTAGTCTAATGGAGGGTAAACAAATCTTCTAGAATTTTCTGGGCTTATGAATCACTCATTTGGGTATCAAACTCAAAAAGTGGCTTTTTATGAAAATAAGGAAAACTGGAAATTTAGGTATGAATTGGAAAGTTGACTTTTTATTGGTTGGGAATTGGGCATTGGAAGTATTTTTATTGGTTCCAAATGGGGGTTAAAACTTTATTTACATGTAAAGACTTAAATAAATGGAGCAATAAATGCACAGAACATTTACTTATGTAATAAGGGTATTGTGTAAGAGGCTTAGGTTGTTTAGGAAAGGGTTGGGGAACAAAAGGATGAAAATTGTCAAAAACAGGGTCCATGATTAGCCCCTAGATTTATTACCCAGGGGCGATTAGCCTTGATGTGCGCGCGTTGAAGATGGACGTTCGCGCGCCCAGGTTAAAACAAAGCCAACGTGCGCCCGCTAAGGATTGACGTTCGCGCGTTAAGGTTAAAACATGCCGGACGTGCGCGTGTCCCCTTTGGACGTTCGTGCGTCCAGGCTCTAGATTAATCACCCAGGCTAATCCTGAGCCGCAATCAGAATAACAGAAACTGGTTTTTTGGGGGTTTTGGCTCTGGATTAATTGCCAATTTCCACGATTAATCGCCACCTCGGGTTTTCAAACATTTTTGCTATTTTCAACACAAAAATCATACAACTCATTCCTAACCTTTCCAAAACTAAATGGGATGATCATACATCATCCCAACATACTTAAAAAACCTTCCAAAACAAAGATTCATCCCAAATCTTCATGAACGCCAATCTAACACATGAAACCTTATTCAAAACACAAAACTCAAACCAAAATTCTAAGTATGATCAATCTAGGCTGTAAACCCATAAAAAATCAATAGATAACAAACCAAGAGTGTTAAACAACCAAAACCTACGAATTTTAGAAACAAATAGCAACATGCAATATCATTTCTTCAAATAAATCAAACCCAGAAGAGCGAATACGAATTTTGTAATACATTTTGTTTTGAAGGGTTTGATTCTTACTTGTTTAATGAAGGATCTTACTTCCCTTCAAGCTCTCATCTTCTTCTCTTTCTTTTTCTTCTTCTTCAAGCCTTCAAGAAAGCTTCCACTCTTCTTCTTGTTCTATACGTCCAAGACAAGAGAAATTGGGTTCAAGACTCTTAAAATTTGAGCTAGGGCATCCTTTTATATGCCCAAGTTTTGGTATTTCAAATCTACCCCTAAACAAAGCTTTTATTCATCTAAAACCCTAGGATGTACCTAAGGTATGCCAGGGGGTACCTTAGTGTTATTTGAGGGAGGTACCTTGGTGTTAAGTGGGGATACCTTAGTGTTAAATGGGGGTACCTTAGTGTTTCAAGGGTTTTTCCTTAACTATTTCAAGAGGTATACTTTAGGGATACTTGGAGGTACCTTAGTTATATAAGAGGGGGGGTATCTTAGTTATAGGAGGGGGTACCTTAGTTATACAAGGGGGTACCTTACTTATATAAGGGGGGGGGGGGGGGGGGGTACTTTAGATATACAAGGGGGGTTTACCTTAGCTATATAAGGGTGTGTACCTTAGGTAAAACCAAGGGGTACCTTAGGCAAAACAAAGGGTACCTTAAGCAATACAAGTTGGGGTACCTTAGGCAACACGTGGCGGTACCTTAGATAAATTAAGAGGTACTTTAGGCAAAACAAGGGGTACTTTAGGTATTCAAATGTGATACCTTAGGGAACACATGGGGGTACCTTAAGGATACAAGTGGGGTACCTTAGGTAAACACATGGGAGTACCTTAGATAAATCAAGGGGTACTTTAGGTAAAATAAGGGGGTACCTTAGGGATACAAGTGTGGTACTTTAAATATACTTTAATGGTACCTTGGGTAATACTTGGGTGTACCTTAGGTATAGAAGTTGAGTACCATGGGTATACTTGAGAGTTTATTTGGGTATTCTTGAGAGATACTTAAGGTACACTTGAGAGGTACCTTGAGTATTCTTAAGAGTTACTTTAGGTATTCTTAGGGGATAATTTGGGTATACTTGGGAGGTACCTTGGGTATATTCTGAAGGTACTTTAGGTACACTTAAACTAATTTGAGGGTTCCTTAGCCAATTGAAATTGAGAAATAACATTAACTAAGCTTACCTTAATAACCTTCAATAGAGATCAATTTGATTTTCCCCAAATCCTTAAGCATGATCCACATCCACCTTACCTTCATAACACAAGTACGTACCTAATTAGTCTAACAATCACACTTTAAGTAATTAAGCTTAATAATTAAGGTATAATCCGGGTTGGGGTTTTACATAAGAGCCTTGCCAAATCACATAAGAATTCCAACCTAACTTTCATAAATCCAAATCAAGCAAAACAAATGCTATAAAATCCTCAAAATACATATTTGATGAGTGGAATAGTCTTAGAATTCCTAATAGAGTCACCATAAAAAAAATCAATGGATTTCAAGAAAAAAAGTTTTCAACCTTGAAAAATATTCTAAGTCTGGTTAAAAACGTTGACTTTTTAGGTATATGATTTTTCTAGATAAATCTACAAGGAGTTTCGGACTCAAATTATGGTTGTAGTCTAATGAAAGGTAGAAAAAAATTTTGAAATTTTATGGGCTTCTGAATCACTTATTTGGGTATCAAACTCAAAAAGTGGTTTTGATGAAAATCAAGCAAAACTTGAAATTTAGGCATGAACTGGAAAGTTGACTTTTTGTTGTTAAGGAATAAGGTCTTGGAGTATTTTTAATGGTTTCAAATGGGGGGTAAAACCTTATTTACATGTAAGAACTTAAGTAAATGGAAACATAAAATACATGACATTTACTTAGAAAAGGGTGAAGATCTGTCACAACAAGGTTCACGATTAATCGCCCCTGGCGATTAGCTCCACGATTAATCACGGATCTAATCCTGATTCGCGATTAGTCTCGCAATTAGTCGCCAAGACTAATCCTGTCCCTAACAGAGATTGATTTTGGCGGTTTTGGCTCAGGATTAATTGCCAGCTCAGGTTTTGAAATATTTTTGGCTCTTTTCCAACACCAAACTCATACAAATCATTTATAACCTTTCTAACACCAAGTGGGATGATCGTAAAACATCCTAACATACTTAAAACACCTTCTAAAACAGAAATTCATCCCAAATCCATATGAAAACAAATCCAACACATAAAACATCATTCAAAATACCCAACTCAAACCCAAATTTGAAATATGATCAATGTAGGTTGGAAATCCATAGCAAATCAATAGAAAACTAAACAAGATTGTTAGACAACCAAAACCCTATGAACTTTAGAAGCAAAAACCAACATGCAAGATCATTTCCTCAATTAAATCAAACCCTGGAGAGAGAATACGAATTTTGGTAATACATTTTGTTTTGAAGGGTTTTCCATTTACTTGTTTAATGGAGAAGCTTGCTTCTCTTCAATCTTTCTTCTTCTTCTCCTTCTTCTTCAAGCTTTCAAGTAAGCTCACACACTCCTCTTGTTCTATACGTTCAAGACAAGGAAAAGAGGTTCAAAACACTTAAAATTTTAGTTAGGATATCTTTTTATATGCCTTACCTTTGATCTTTCAAATTTGCCCCTAAACAAAGCTTTTATTCCACTAAATCCTTATGGTGTACCTAAGGCGTACTAGGGGGTACTTTAGTGTTATTTGAGGGATACCTTGGTGTTTCTAGGGGTTTACTTTAGTTATTCAAGGGATTATACTTTAGGTATGCTTAGGGGGGTGTATCTTAGTTATACAAAAGGGGCATCTTAGTTATATAAGGGGGGTACTTTAGTTATACAAAGGGGGTACCTTAGTTATATAAGGGGGTGTACCTTAGGTAAAACAAAGGGGTACCTTAGGCATACAAGTGGGGTACCTTAGGCAATACAAAGGGGTACCTTAGGTATTCAAGGGGTGTACCTTAGGTAAAACAAAGGGGTATCTTAGGCAATACAATGGGTGTACTTTAGGCAATACAAGGGGGTACCTTAGGTATACAAGTGGGGTAATTTAGGCAATAGAAAAGGGTACCTTAGGTAATATAAAGGGCTGTACCTTAGGTATACTTTGGGGTACCTTAGGTACTACTTGGGTGTACTTTGGGTAATACATGAGGGTACTTTGGGTATATTTGGGGGGTACTTTGGGTATACTTGGGGGGTACTTTGGGTAATACTTGGGTGTACTTTAGGTGTACTTGGGTGGTACCTTGGGTAATATTTGGGTGTACTCTAAGTATACTTGGGTAGTACCTTGGATAATACTTGGGTGTACTCTAAGTATACTTGGGTGGTACCTTGGGTGTACTTTAGGTAATGCATGGGTGTACCCGAGGTATACTTGGGTGGTACCTTGGGTAATACATGAGTGTACCTTAGGTATACAATGGGGGTACCTTAGGTGATATTTGAGAGGTAGGTACTTTTGGTATTCTTAGGAACAATGAGGTACTTTAGTGTTATTTGGAAGGGTACCTTAGGTATACTTGAGAGGGCGTACATTTGGTTTACTTGGGGAGGGGGGAGTGTGCTCTAGGTGTACTTGGCCCAAATTGGCGTCAATGAGGGTTCAAGATAATCTAGAAGTGTTCCAATTTGAGTTTGGGCTCAAAACAAGAAATATGGAATTTTGGATGCGCGAACGTTAAAGTTGGACGTTCGGGCGTTAAACCTTTATCAAATGATTTCTACAAGATTTAGCTCAACGCGCGATTCAAGGTTCGTACGTCAAGGTTAATTTTTACATTTAACTTTACTTTTTCAGAATTTGATTTCCAATTCACTAGAACTACTTGGAGGGTATCTTAGCTAATTAAAATTGAGACATAACATTAACTAAGCTTACCTTAATAACCTTCAATAAAGTTCAATTTGATTTCCCTATATCCTCAAGCATGATCCACATCCACCTCACCTTTATAACACAAGTACTTAATTAGTCTAATAATCTTATTTTAGATAATTAAACTTAATAAGTGAGATATAATTAGGGTCGGGGTCTTACAAATGTGATCCTGCTATTTTTCTTCTTTTTTTCCCAAGCACTCGAAAACTTTTGAAAATGCACACAAGCAAATGAAAAAGTAGACAAGTGCATACTTTTTATGGCATCGAAATTTGTTAACCATGGAGAGTTGGACATTTTAGTTGTTTTTATTGCTCTTGCTGTGTTTGCATTTGTTGATCCTCCACAATTTTGTATAGTTCATACCGGAAAAGGCAACAGTATGGTGAGCTCGGCACAACATTCCTGATTTGTTTGTCTTGAAAATGGAGATAACTTTTAAATATTATAATGTGATGAGATTTGCGAAGGAGGTTCCTACATTCTATTGTTATATATTTGCAGTCACACTTTCTCATACTTCACTGCCTCTCATACTTCACCACCTAATTCCTTGTCTGCATTGTACATAAGTGGTAACGATGAGTATGTTCACTTTAGAAGGTACATTCGAGGATATAATTCTACTTTTGTATTTACCACAATGAGTGCAAGAGTAGATAAGAAGGTGGCTGACATGTCTACTAGTATTATATTAGCTATGATTGGAAGTAAGGAAATCTAAATCTTTCTGTTTCTTTTTGGGATGTGTTGATAAGTAAGTTTGTTGATGAAGGTTCTAGATGGAGGTTTGACAGTTTTAGCATATAAATTCACTAGCTTAGTCCAAAGCATGAATCCTTTTTCTTTTTAGTTCTTAGTTGGACAGTTACCTATAAAATGTAGTTTGTTGGATTATTTTCCTATTGTGCATTACAATATATTATTTACTTGCACCCTAATTTTAAATGTATACAAAAAATGACGATGCAGGTATGCACAAAGTGTAACTATTTTGATGATATGGCACATGTTACTTTTTCTTGGCAAACTTTAGTGCACAAATTAAAGTGTAGACCAATTTTTAATTGTGATGGCTTTTTGGGGTTATTTTGTAAGATACAATATACAATATATAATTTAGTAGGATTAAATTTTAATTAATAAAATCCAACTAAATTATATAAACCTTAATTATACATATCTAAAAGACTAATTAAATAATAACACCTAAATTATCAATAACAATGATTTCGTATATCTATCCATTATTCTAAAATATTGAATTCAAAACTACTTTTACTTTATCTAAAAGAATTTCAAATAGCTAGAATATTTAATTTCCAAATTAACTTTTTTGTTATTTGCATGAGTCTAATAAAATCCTACTAATTATATAAACCTTAAGTATATTTATCTAAAAGATTTTTGATTAAATAATATAAACCTCAATTATTGATAAAAGGCAAAGTTTTGCCTTGCCTCAATATTTGTAATCCAAATGCTTATAAAATAGTAGAAACAGATGCTTCAAATATTGGTTATGGAGGAATCCTTAAACAAAGGATTGATGATTCAAAACAATTTGTAAAATTTAATTTTGGACTATGGAAGGAATGAAAAATGCATTGTTATGTTAATTAGATCAAGTTATTCACCTTGGAATTGTTCCACTTTTTATTTTAATAAATCCTACTAATTATATAAACCTTAATTATATTTATCTAAAGATTTTTTATTAAATAATATAAACCTAAATTATTGAAAATAATCATAATTTTGTATATACCCATTATTCTAGAAAATTTAATTCAAGAGTACTTATACTTGCGTAAAAGAATTCTAATTGAATAAATTAAGCATATTTTAACAAAAAATATTTTAATCAATGTTCTAAATAGAATAATTAAAAGAATTTTAACGTAAAACAGATGAATTAATAAATTAATATATATATGTGTGTATGTGCATAAGCGTGTGTGTGCGTACATGTGCCTTCGTGTGTGTTCATTCCAATAGAGTTGAATGTGAATTCAATTCTTAATATTTAAATATTATTAATGGCCATTTGTTTTAATTAATGTAATACTTCAACTTGAGAGCAATTTATTATTAAATTTAATTATCAATTCACATAAGAAACATGGAAGCCAAATATACTATTAGTATTTTATTATTTAACAACTACTATGTGCAAAGTATGTGCATATTGAATAAATATGTATGGTATATTCAATGAGTACATTGGCTATAATTAAGGTTACTTTGAATAAGTTAATTCTAGGGTAGCTTTATATCTTAACCCATTCAATATCTAGATAACTATTAATTAAGATTCATAATAATATTATTGCTAATTTTTCTATTACCCTGCAACTAAAATATAATAAAATAAAGTATTTACCTTGTGATTACCAAACATTTAGTTTACTCCAATATCTGAATTAAGTATTGCATAAAAGGCAAACAAAAATCAAATAAAATTATATAAGAGTTAGACTAATTCATTAAAGGAAAGCGAAATTAAACAAGAATTAAATTTAGAGATATCAAATATTACTTTTCTGGAATTTTATTTACTTATTGATAATAATAGATTTACCTATTACATTAATGAGATGCATATTATATAACAAGAATAGAAATTGGTATATATGGAAAGGTGGTGGTCAAGGTTGTGGGAATAACAATTATTTTAAGCAATATATTTATGAGTTTGAATCATATAAATAATTTGCTAAGATCATTTATAATTTATTAATATTATTAAAAAAACAACAATTTACAATAAAAGTTGCATTGTAAAACTATGTGTCTTTCGATAAAGCGCATATTTTCAACCTAATTTTTAAGAATATAATTATTAAAGTTGATATTATTAATTATTAAATTTGTTATTTTAAAATTATAAGAACACATTTAAGATAATTAAGAAAGAATTAGATCAAATCAAATATACATCAAATATGTATTATATTAAAAATATCAAGCTCCGTTTTTCATGCATTATATTGTATGGCCTTAAGTCTCATGTTAAATATATTGATTATTTTCATAATTAATATACTAAATTATATTAATATATTATATTAAAACATTATAATAATATATTATAAAAATTACTTTTCTTATTATTTTAGTTATAGAAATAAATTTTAATAGAAATATTTATTAATTGTATTGATAATTATTAGCAAAATATTCAATCCATTAATTATATTAATTTTTATGTTAATATGATTATGTTACTATATTAATATGACACATTTAATATATATTAATTATTTCAGTAACTAATATACACAATTAATTAAAATAGATATTTTTCATAATTATTAGTATATATTAATAGTTGAATTATATTCTATTTGATTAATTTTATTATTATTTTAAGATCTTGTGCCCTTTGAGATGATGTTGATGGCTATTTACTTCCAACGACAATCTAAAAAAGTGAGCTACATGAGTTTGCATCCTGAGGAACAGAAATACTGAAAAAAATATTTCAAATTATCCATACCTTGGGAGTGGCAACTAAATGACATGTGGAATATAGGTACGAACCATGCTAGATATTAGAGATTTTCCTTGAGTTATTATGAGTTGAAAATATATTATTATAGATCTTTTTTTTATTTGAATTTAGTAGGATTTTGTCAATAATTCCAATTATCGAAATTCTTTTATTTAGTGTTCACACAAATTTTTTGTATTTCACTTCAACACAAAAGATGGTGATTACAAATAATAAGAATAATGAAAATTTTGATAAAAAAGGGATTGTACTGACTTTGGGTGCTCAATCATGAGCGTCCTTTGATTGAAGAGTGCTTTGGTGTAGACGAATGCCAGATGGTGTTCTTAGATTTCAAAGTGATTGCAGGTGTTTTTCACTCCGGATTTTGTGCTTGCTTCAGATTTGATGTTGGCTTGAAAGATGATTTTCTCTTTGTAGAGAAGTGCCCAGTTTCTTCTTCGGGAGGATGCTCCTGCCTTTGGTGTAAGATCCCAACTTTCTGATCAATCTTTAAGTTATAATTGTAATATTATAACTGATACAGGGTTTGTGTTATGAAGGTGATCCTTCAGAGGCCTAGATTGGAATCATAAAGTAGAGTCCTCAAATTAAGAAGGGACCTTAAGCTTGGAGAGAAGACAAAGTTGGAAATTTGAAGAAAACAGTATTTTGATTTTATATTTGGGTTGCCAAAGCTAAGAAGAAGGTGATTATAGCTTCAAGGTAAGCAACACCCTTCTAAGAAAACCTTGTTTTAGTTTTCTTGAATTCAAAATGAATTTCGGATCTCTGTTGCAAATATGAGATTAATATTATTATATGTTGCTGTTAAATAAGTTGCAATTTATTTTAGATGCATGTGACTATAATAGGTTTGTGAATTGAGATAAATGTGATATTCTGTTCGCATAAGAAATCATTGCCTGAATTTATACATGAAATGTATGGAAGCATGAGGGCATAGGCCCATGATCTGAAAACGAAATGTAAACCATGGGGCAATGGCTTGGATGATTGTGAACTAGTAGCCCTATAGGCTGTGCTTGAGAAATATAGTTCTGTTGACATGGAAATGATTGTGTGAGATACCAAATAAAATGAAAGGCATAAAATTTTAACTTAAGATGCGGATCCGTATAACTTAAGTAGGTGTGTTTAATTATAAATGTTGTGACCTTGGATACTGTTGTTTCATCATGTGTGGTTTCTATTGATGCCGGCTGGAAGCCGATGGTTGTACTGAATTCCAGCACCAAGGGGAATCGGTGGCTGATGCCCAAGCTTCATCTGGATGCCCTACGCTAAGGGGAATCGGCGTTAGGATGCCCAATACCAAGGGGAATCGGGTTGGATGCCTAGCCTATATGGGAAACCTATAGAGTTAGATGTGGTCATGACGTTTACAATTAAACCACCTAATTAACTCTATAAATGGAATGAGATCAACATGGTTGTTGTTGCTAAGAGTTAGTATATTTAATGCTGGTTTCCATTGATTAATGAATGCCCTTGTATGCTTGTGCTAAATATCATGAATGATAGGGAAAGATGTATATCGGCATTATTACATCGGTTTTCGATACATTGCTATGCATCATGGAATTGAAAAGATATGGCATGAACTGTGGTTTTCAAAAGCATGCATAGTGTTGCTTACTGGGACCCTTCGTCTCATCAACCGTGGTTTATCGGTTTTGTTTTAGATCCATCGACGTCTGGAGCTAAAGTTGATAAGGGGAAGGAGAAAGCTTTGGGCTACAGAGAAGAGGATTTCTTCAGGCCAGCTAGGTCTCCTTAGATAATGTATATCTTATTTTGGATTTATGTAGATAGAAAGAGAGAAAGAGAGGGATGTGAGATGCTTAGATGACCCACTTTTGTAAAACCATGTATACAACTTTTAATGGGTTTTTTTTGATACATTTCCCTTATGGTTTATACCTTAAATGCCTCTTTTATAGTTAGTTTGACTGTACACATATAGTATATGTTGCACCCACGTTTATCAGGCATTTCTCATACTTGGATATCGTCCATTTTCTAGGCGTTATATACTCCTTTTGTCGAAAAAAAAAAAATAAAGGAAAAACTTTACCATCATGTTTATTAGGACTTGGTTAACATCCTTTAGCTGATCTTAGTCCAAAGGGACGAGATGCGGTTTATTGGGGTGTTACATGGTGGTATCCATACACATGGATACCATAGTTTTCTATCAAATGTGGTAAATCAAGCAAAACAATGTACTGAAATTCCCATTTTCACAGCTTACTTATCATTTAGTAATGTTTAAAAAGATATTTACATTCCTTTAAAAAGATATTTACATTCCTTTAGCGTTTTTATTTAATAACTAGAGCTTGTTACTCAAAAATAAAAACAAAAACAATAAAATCAATCTTAATATGCAATGCACATTCACAATTACTAGTAAATCCAAATCCAAATTATATAATCTTTTTGTAAGCCCAAAATAATAAATGAGCCACTTGAGACAATATCGGAGTAGTGCTAAAAATTAAAACTTTTTTCATTAATAATGTGGAAGAAATAATAAAATCCTTAAACTCAATAAACCTCAAATAACATTATTCAAACTTTTATTACGACTTTGAAATCAAAATAGGTAAACTAAACTCTTGCATCCCTCAACTATTGGATAATAATAAAGGTCACCCATACAACTGCCAATTTAAGATTCTAAGAAATCACAATAAACTGAAGTAGGAAACTATCCTATATAGTGCAAATATGATCCTCAATGTTCTCTTCCTCAAGGTCCTCACAATCCCCAATTGGCATCAATCCTTTTTGTTCATCCTTACTTGGTATCTGAAAACAAAACATTTAAAACAACGATATGAGATATAAAATCCCTAACAACGTGTGTGCCAAACCCATGCCTTTTCCTTTTGAAATTGACATTATCTGATAAAATAACCAAACTGAATAAAATATAGCAATGAAAATCATCATAAACTAATCCAAAACAATACAAATGTGTCAAATAAGACTCATGAAAATATAAGCCTCTTTATGAGATTAAAAATCGTAGCCCTAAAAATCGTAGCCCAATTTGCCACCTCACGATAAAATAATGAAGCACTTAAAACCTGTTACAGCACAGGTATTAGGTTGGCAAGTACAATCTAGTACGTGAAACCAATAAACCGAATACCAAAATAACCAATAGACCTCGCCTTATAGTGGTAACAGATTACGGCAATCGTTCCCCATTGAAAGACCTCATCCCATGGTGGCAACACGTATTGGCTACTGCGAAATAACCAAATAATGACCAACTTAACTTTCCCTACCTAGCTGTAATATAGATTCATAAGAAGCTATGTGTAGCGCCCTAGATCCGGGTCTGCCCTATCACGGCATTGACCGTCCCCGAGACCTACTTATGGGCCCAATAGAACCTGATAAACACAATTTCTTGGGCAATTACAATGTAATCATCAGAGCGCATAAGCAGTAAGAAGCATGGAATACAAATTTTCCATCTAACAATAGACCATCTGTATAATAACTCCAAAACATATGATACTTGTGTATACAAAATACAACTGAGGCAACTAAATGATCACAAGTTTATAAGTCCAAAAATAATATATACATCCCATATACAATTTCCCAAAATTCAATACAACATCATATAGACAACCTTACCATGGGTGGTAATAATCCTCTGGCCTATATTCAAGCTCACCCTCAATATCTGCCCTAGTACGTGATTCACCAAGCGGATCTGAAAACAAATCCAGTAAAATAAAACAAGCTTGAGACTTAAAGTCCCAGTAAGCAGCAAATATGCATGAACAGAAATAGTTTATACAGTTTTTATAACATCATGATAATGTTCACAAATATATAGTACCAAATGTAAATCAAAACAACTCTATCGGATATCAAGTGAAATTCCAAGTCAAATATCTCATTTGGATAATTCATGAAATCAAATCAACAATTACAATCAAATATTGCAAGCATGTCTTGTTAGGACTCGTGGGTTAGCGTGTCTCCCAATTAGATTAATGACCATTGTCCAAGATTAAGGCCAAGCAGAGTACTTCTACACTCCCCGACGAATCAAGGTGAAGCGGAGTACTTCTACACTATCCGGTGGATCACCATAGATGGACAGGGACATTAAAACTAACAAGCCAACACCAACACACGGACCAGACTCACTGTAGATCCACACTAAGAACAACGTCCAATTAGACGACTCACAACTCACACAAAACCATTCAAGTCAGCGAGTAAAACCAATGTTCAAACTAAGGCCAAGCGGAGTACTTCTACACTACCCGACGAGTCTACACTGTCCGATGAATCAAGGCCAAGCGGAGTGACCTCTACACTGCTCGATGAATCAAGGCCAAACGGAATGTCCCTCTACACTACCTATTCATAAAATCCAAAATCAATCAAAACGAATACCATAAAATCCTCAAAACACATTTTGGATGGGTGGGATAGTCTTAGGATTCTTAATAAGGTCACCCTACCAAAAATCAATGGATTCCAAGACAAAAAGTTTTGGACTTCTAAAATATTAAGTCTGGTTAAAAACGTTGACTTTTCAGTGTATTATTTTTCTAGACAAATCTAAAAGGAGTTTCGGGCTCAAATTCTGGTTGTAGTCTAATGGAGGGTAAACAAATCTTCTACAATTTTATGGGCTTCTGAATCACTCATTTGGATATCAAACTCAAAAAGTAGCTTTTGATGAAAATCGGGAAAACTATAAATTTAGGCATGAACTTGAAAGTTGACTTTTTATTGGTTGGGAATTGGGCATTGGGAGTATTTTTATTAGTTCCAAATGAGGGGTAAAACCTTATTTACATGTAAAAACTTAAGTAAATGGATCTTTCATGTAATAAGGGTACTGTGTAGAAGGCTTAGATTGTTTGGGAAAGGGTTGAGGAAAGGATGAAGAACTGTCAAAACAGCACCCACGTTTAGTCCTTGGATTAATCGCCCAGGGGCGATTTGTCTTGACGCTCACGCGTTCAACCAAACGTTCGTGCACCCCAGGTTTAAAATAAGGCCGATGTGCCCGCGCCCACTTAGACGTTCGCGCGTCCCACCTCACAATTAATCGCCCAGACTAATCCTAATTCGCGATTTGAATAACGAAGACTGATTTTTGGGGGTTTTGGCTCAAGATTAATCGCCAATTTTCAGGATTAATCGTCAGGTCAGGATTTTGAAATATTTTGGCTACTTTCAACACAAAACTCATATAAATCATTTCCAACATCAAATGGGATGATCATAAAACCTCCAAACTTACTTAAAAACACTTTCCGAAACAGGAATCCATCTCAAATCCTCATGAACACAAATCTAATACATGAAACTTCATTCAAAATATCAAACTCAAACCCTAATTTGAAATATAATCAATAGTGATTGCAAATCCATGGCAAATCAATAGAAAACTAAGCAAAATTATCATACAACCAAAACCCTACAAATTTTAGAAGTAAATACTAACATGCAAGATCATTTCTTCAAAATAAATCAAACCCTAGAGAGAGAATACAAATTTTTGAATACATTTTGTTTTGAAGGGTTTGCTACTTACTTATTAATGGAGAAACACAACTCTTCTTCAAGCTCTCATCTCCTTCTCCTTCCTCTTGAAGCTTTCTAGCAAGCTTCCACAACTTCCTCTCTTGTTCTATACGTCCAAGATAAGAGGACTGATTTTCAAAACACTTAAAATAGAAATTAGGGCATCCTTTTATACGCCTAACTTTTGGTCTTTCAAATCTGCTCCTAAACAGGGCTTTTATTCAACTAAAACCCTAGGGTGTACCTAAGGCATCCTAAGGGGGGGTACCTTAGTGTTAAGCGGGGGGTACCTTAGTGTTAGTTGAGGAGGTACCTTGGTGTTTGAAGGGGTTTTCCTTAGCTATTTCAAGGGGTATACTTTAGGGATTCTTAGGGGTACCTTAGTTATACAAGAGAGGGGCTACTTTAGTTATAGAAGGAGGTATCTTAGTTATATAAGGGGGGTACCTTACTTATATAAGGGGGTACTTTGGTGTTTTAAGGGGTTTTCCTTAGCTATTTCAAGGGGTATACTTTAGGGATGCTTGGGGGTACCCTAGTTATACAAGAAGGGGGTACCTTAATTATTAGAGGCGGTACCTTAGTTATAAGAAGGGGTACCTTAGTTATACAAAGGGGGTACCTTACTTATATAAAGGGGTGTACCTTAGGTAAAACCAGGGGGTACCTTAGGCAATACAAATGGGGTACCTTAAGCAAACACATGGGGGTACTTTAGGTATTCAAATGGTGTGCCTTAGGCAACACATGGGGGTACCTTAGGGATACAAGTGGGGTACCTTAGGTATAATTGAGGGGTACTTTAGGTATTCAAGTGGGGTACCTTAGGCAATATAAGTGGGTACCTTAGGTATACAAGTGGGGTACCTTAGGTATAATTGGGGGGGTACTTTAAGTAACACTTGGGTGGTACCTTGAGTAATACATGGGTGTACTTTAGATATACTTTGGTGGTACCTTGGGTAATACTTGGGTATACTTTGGTGGTACCTTGGATAATACTTAGGTATATTTTAGGTATACTTTGGTGGTACCTTGGGTAATACTTTGGTGTACTTTAGGTATACTTTGGTAGTACCTTGGGTGATACTTGTGTGTACTTTAGGTATACTTTGGTGGTACCTTGGGTAATACTTGTGTATACTTTGGGTACACTTAGGAGATACTTTAGGTACACTTGAGAGGTACCTTGGGTATTCTTGTGAGGTTCTTTAAGTATTTTTAGGGGATAATTTGGGTACACTTAAGAGGTTCTTTGGGTATACTTTGAAGGTATTCTTAGGAATTACCTTAGGCACACTTGAGAGGTACCTTGGATATACTTAGGAGTTACTTTCGGTATTTTTATGGGGCATTTTAGGTACACTTAAATTTAATTTTTCAGAATTTGATTTCCAATTCACTAGATCTTAATCGAACGATACATTAACCAATTGTAATTAAGATATAACACTAACTAAGCTCACCTTAATAACTTCAATAAAGTTCAATTTGATTTCCCTAAATCTTCAAGTATAATCCACATTTACCTCATCTTCATAATACAAGTACTTAATTAGTCTAATAATCACACTTTAGATAATTAATCTTAATAATTAAGATATAATCCAGGTCGGGGTTTTACTCTATGCCTACTAACACCAAAAACCAAAACCAAGTTCCAACACCAAGTTTCCAAAAAACTAAAACCAAAACCAATGGTTCCAATACCAATACCAATAGGACCATTACCAAATTCAAATGTAACCACATTTGTCCATGAATATAACCATGCCTATATGTCCAAAATAATACCAAGAAACCATCCAAATGCTCCTTGAAAACCAAATATTTTATAAGGAAACCACATGTTGAAACAAATCTAAAAGTCAAAACTATTGTTGCAAAATTATTAATTTTTTTTTTAGCAAAATAATGAAACCAACACTTTCAGAAGTTTAAAAACAACTTAAATACAGTTAGTAAAACCATTAAAATTGATTATATGTTATTTGAAATAGGCGTGGGGATGAAAATACCATAAATCTTCAAATCTCCAAAACTTTAGATCTATAATTTTATTGTCCCAAAATTACTAATTTATATTTAAATCTCCAAAAATTTATCTGATTTATCTATTTAATAAAAATTTCAGATTCTAACGAAGATAGTTACTAAAACTGTTGATAAACAGTTTTCCCAAGCACTTATTAGAATGTTGTTTTGGAACCACTACTGATATAGCATATTTACCTGCTAATGTATGAAAATCCCCAATAATGTATTATAATATTTTATTTTTCTTAGCTATTGGTCTCATCATCATTAGTCATCAATTGTAACATCCCATTTTTAGCTTTGGTTGTGTTCTTTATGGTTTCATGTGTAATGCTATTCCTTATTGAGTGATTATTTATTTTAGCAATAATTTATTAACTACAAGGTGATTAATGTGATATTAATATAGATTATTTAGTTTGAGTTAAACCTATATTTGGATGCAAGAATATGTATTTATGTTTCTAGAATTATTGTGGCATTTTTTTGGGATTTAATTAATAGTTGTCCGTATTTTATTGAATTAAAAAATGAAATGTTTAACACTTAATTATTTATCTTTTGTTTGATTGGTGTAGTACCCTTGTATGGTGTTACCATCAAGTGTGTGAGCTATCTTAGTGTCTAAGAGTCTAACGTGATTGGGTTTTAGTGACTAGTGCTAATTGGGTTGCTTGTATAGAGTGGTACTAAGGCTAAGGTTTTAGGTGTCTTGTTCCAATTAGACTTCTATGGTGTGATGTATGGTTTTTGGTGCACTTGTAAAGCATGAGATACATGCTAATTTGGGGTTGGTATTGTGCATTTACCACCTCAAGCATGAGGTGGCTGTTGAGACAAAGGGTTGTCGACACCTAATTAGTAAGGTGTCAACTATTGTTTTATTATATTATTAGTTTAATTGAGTGTCTCTTAATCTTGTTTAAGCCTAGTATATAAACCTTAAAATAATTAATTAATAGGACTTACCCAATTCGTAAAACCTAGAGCTCTTCTTCTCTTTTATTCTTGCTGCAATTGTCTTGTTGGTAAGTAGAGCTCCCCTTCTCCTTTATTCTATGGAAGTGTGTTGCATCAAATAGGGGTGTTGTAGGCTTTCTTCTTGGTGAACTGTAACGCCTCGAATCCGGGTTACAAATGAAATCGTAATCCGATTCCAGAGTGTTAATTAAAATCACAGGATCTATACCAGAGTAAAGGAAATCATGAAAATAAAATGATTAAACTTAAATCCATCAATATCAGAGTCAATTAATCCCAATCACCAATCCAAATGAATCCATATCAAGTATCAATACAACTACTCACAATTTCAAGATAAAATCCAACAAGTAAAGTCTACAATAAATATTTACTACTACTCCATGTAGTAGTCCTCCTCCCTATACTTCGAGTAAATGTCAGCAGTGTCTACCCACAGGGTATTGTCCTCACCAGGATCTGAAAATAAAACAAAACCGAATGAGATACAGATATCTCAGCAAGTAGCACATGTATGCTCAAATACGTTTATACAATTCTAAAACATGAATCGGTTATAAAACATATAATAGTGACAATAATACAATTAATCCACATAATCTGAGTAATCCATTCACGAATTCAATTCACACTGAAAGGTAATCAATAATCCAGTATGTAAATCCAATTAGTAATATTCAATCATTAAAGCACAGTACGACTTGTGAAATAAGACTACCTTTAACTAGGGTAATATCAATGTCCACTATGCCACCTCCCAGCTTATATGCGAAGCCGAGTACACGATCATCATTTTATTGTGGGAGAATCCAACCAGTACTGTGAAAGGTTGGCATGTATTAACCAGTCATAGTCCGAGTACACGATAAAATGAGGGAAAGCCGTAGCCACCAGTATAAAAAAGGCCTCATCGAGTACACGATGGAACGCGTGCACATACAAAGGATTACAACTAGCAAAGAACAATCCTTCTCACTATCTGGCTCCTAAATGGATCCATATTAAGCCATGCCCACTAGACTCTAAAAACACAAAACCAAGTACGATGTCCAGCAAGCACAACTCATCTCAATTTCAATCATATCATCCCGAGTACACGGGGCATATCTAAGTACACAGAGGCATCAACATCCCAAGTACATGGGGCATCCCCGAATATATGAAGAAAAACCGAATCAGAAATCAAACCTCAATCTCAGGATTAAAATAAACCTCAAAACTCTGGAAATATCTCATAATAAATTAAAACAATGCGAGTCTTTCTTACAAAGTCAAGTTATTCCAAAAAAAATCCAAAATAGAGTTCAAAATACCAATTTTCCCAAATCTGACCAGAAAAGTAATTTCAGAAGATTATTTATCCACAACCTGATTAATTGCAATGATCTCATATAAGAAAATATTTATAATCTTTCCAATGTAAGGTAAAATCTCAAAACACCTTTTTAAAGCCATCAAATAGACTATATTGGGGGAAATAAGCAACCAAATATTTAATAAAAATTCTTTTATGTAATTTTTTTTGGAAACACCTTAAGAATGATCTCAGTGAAGTGTTACAAGTCATGGATTCAAAATAAACTCATTTTATAATAATTTGGAACCCAAAAACCCATTTTAGTAGAATGTGCAAAAATTCTTTGTTAAATTGAATTATAAGATAGATCTTGTGAAAACACTTTTCAAATACCTTAATCTTATTTGTATATAAATTGGATTCGATTAAAAACCAATCCGTAGAAAAAATATCCTTAAATTGGAAAATCAAGAAGTTCTGTCATGGGCACTCGTCATGGCGCTCGAGCGTCCTAACAGGGGTCTATAAAAAATAATTCCAAGAAGTCGACGCTCAGCATAACGCTCAAGACGCTCAAGCGTTATGCCAAGCCCTCAACTTACCTGAGTTTTCAAGTTTCGGGTTTTGAAAATTTTAAAACACACAGGCGAAGCCCTGGGATGGCACTCGAGCGCGATTCTAGGCGCTCGGCCAAAACCTCAATTCACAATTAGATTTGCAATTTTTCTGATTTTTCTGAGTTTTCGAAAGTTAAACTACCAAAACCTAATTTAATCATTCTAAAAGCATACAAATCTCTTCTAAAACACTAATAGCATTTTTTTTTTATCTAAATCAACAACAATTTAACTCGATAAATAAATCAGATCTACACATTCTCTTCAAATCATTCCAACAATCAATAAAACTGGAATTCAACATTCAATTTCAATTCTCAGGCATCAATTCTATAAAATTCCGGCGTAAACTCATTTGGAAAGGTGCTACTTATTTCTAAAACTCCAATTCGAATTTTAATCCCCACTGAATTCTCCAGATCTGAGTTTTTGAACTCCCAAAACTCCACTGATTGATAAAACACCTACTCTCTTGCCATTATTTTAGAGAAAAACATGCACACATGATCTCTACGACCTGCAGATCTAATCCTTCTATAAATGATCTATTAATTTAAAGCAAGGATTCCAGATCATCACTTACCTGAGCTATTAGAAAAATTCTTCAAATCTGATCGAGCAAATAGCAGCTACTTGGTCTCCAGTTGAATTCCAGCTCTCTCTCTCCTTTGATTCTCCAAATCCAAATCCTCTCCCTTCTCTTTCTCCTCTTCAAACCCCAGCTTAGATCTTCTTCTCTCAATTCTCCAGAACTCTCTAGATCCAACAACCAACTAACTAACCAATTTTTCTCTTGTTGCAGGTTTTTATATTGCTGCCAAAAGCTCCCCTTTAAAATGTCTTTGCTAATGTAGGTGCCACTCCACACTAACATCTACATGAGCACATAAATTGTGATTTGCTGCAAAGCCACTCTACCACTCTTATATACACCATCAATTGATTTAAAAACTCAATTACTGTTATGAAAGGCCACCACTCAATCCAACATGCACAACAAACTAAAATTTAACGAATATAATCACATGAATGCCACACCACAAAAATTCATCTACTCAACCAATAGGATTATTAAACAATCCTTACCTTAAATAATTCAATAATCATCTTTTGATTTGATTATAATTCCACAATTTGAACTCTTACTCTTCCACCTACAATATTAAACCACTTTATCAATATAAAATTAATAAAATCCAAAATTTTAATAATATTAAAAATTCAGGATTTTACATTCTCCCCTCCTACAAAATAAATTTCATTCTCGAAATTTACCTCATGAAGCGATAAATAAATCCAGGTATTTCTTCTTGATCTCATCCTCCCTTCCCCATGTGGCTTCCTCGGTTGTGTGATTTTGCCATAGTACTTTTACCAATGGTATCACCTTAGTCCATAGGACTTGATCACATCGGTCCAAAATCTAAACTGGCCTCTCCTCATAAGACAAGTGTAAAACCCGGAATTTTCAATAAATAAATAAATAGTAACTAAATCTGACTATTGGGTATACCAATAAACTTGTCAACATAAATTAGAGAATAAACTTAGAAATTTCAGGAGAAATCGAGTGAGTAGATGTAAATTATCAAGGGAAGGGTATTTTGGCTAATTCATATTAATTATTGGTAAATAAATAAATAAATATATATATATATATATATATTAAATTATTAATAGAGTTGAGAAATAATGATAGATTTAAGTTGGGTTTAGATTTCCTATTAATAATGATATTTATACCTTGATAAGTGGAATAAGGGCAAAATGATAAATATAGTTGATTTAGAGCCTTAAGTCAAGGAGATGAGAATTTTATTGAAAGATATTAATTATAATTATAGATGATGGCACTGATAAAGGAGATCAGGAGAGTGGCACAAAATCTGACCGTTGGATCGTGGTAGATCGAGGTAAGATTTAAGTAAATCCGAAACTGTGTTCTAATTGGATGGTTGTCTAAAGGGGTGATGCATGTGCGTTGCGTAGGATCATGGGATATAAAAGAATAGGGTTTATACCCTAGAAAAATATGTTTAGTATTTGTGATGGTATTCGTTTGTGTGGGGTATTCGACGACCGAAAGAGAAAAACGGAAGAGAGAGGGAGACCGAGAGAGAGACCAGCGACTAGAAGAGAAGAAGAAGAAGGAGTTTTGCGTCTATTTAGAACAGAGGATCGTCATCAACACAAGGACAAGGAGGAGGGAGAAGGAACAATTCGAAACAGAGGTAGGTGACACGGTTTTGTTCATTCGATTTGTATTTACGTTTGTTTAATCGCAAGAGCATAGTTTTATATGATATATTAATGTATTTAGTTTAGTATCAATGTTATATGTATGATAGAATGAGATTGAACGAGAAAAATCACGATTTAAAATTGTTCCTGTTCGTTTTTGGATGACCGCCGACCTCAACTGTACTTGGCGATCATCGGCGCTAGTTATAAAACTCAAACCGCTGGAAGACGTACCGTCGGCGTCCTAATTTGCACTACCACCGAGGCGATCCTGAGTGATCCTAGGCGCTCTGTTCAGAAAATTCCGATTTTCGTAATTTCAAACCCTGATTCAATTCCAAACTATTTTTAGTCAATTTTAATGATAAATTAAGATGTTTTAAGACCAAAATAATTTATCTAATTTCCTGTTTTACAGAAAAATAAATAGGGAATTGTTTTAGGTAATTAGTTGCCTAAATTGATCTTAAATAAGAAATTCTAAGTGTAATGCAGATAAACCTTTATAAATTGGATTAATTAACTAAGTGACATTGATTTATATATCAATAACTAGATTTCTACAAATAGAGACTTTAAATCAGAAACTACCTTATAGACATTGGAAAAAGGACCCTATATACCTTAGTTAATTAAATTGGTTTACATTCAGTTTCTCTATTAAAATAACACCTACCTTATTATATTATGTCACACCCCTAAATGTTACCGAACTACTTTATTAAATAGCAAGAACCATATTATTCCTAAACTTACGTAAATAGCAAGTATCTTGTTACCCCTAAACTTTATTCTCTAAATTACCTTATAACTTTACATAACCTTTAATTACCATATAACTAGACTGAGCATTGTGATTACAAGCTAATGAACTGAATTTGAAATAAGACTTTGGATTTATGATTGAAACATGAGTCAACAACGATATAAACGACAACGAAATACAGATTTCTGATATAATGGTGTGCGCACCTAAAATCGATCTTAGATCGCACACCGGGCGCACTTTCAGTGCGTGCCTCCTAAAAGATTGAATACCGGAGTCGCCACCGCCTGACGAGGTGCAAGCGGACACAAGATAACCTAACCGGGTCTATTTTGGTCTGCGGTTTGAGATTCTGGCTAAGTGCTCGGTTACGGTTTGGGGAAGTCCGAAGACACCCTGGTCCGCCCCGCCGGTATGACGGGTCCCTCGGGTCTCCCTAATTTGAGTCAACTATACTCACCCTGGCCTAATCCAGCATGTATCAGATTAGTCTGGTAGGGACTTTTGCAGGTGTAAGTCCCTTTTTGTTTTAATTTTTATCTTATTAACCTTTTATCAAGTGGGTCGGGTATGGGCCATATTGGAAGGCCCATGGGTAGCCAAGCTGGGCTTTAAGTCAAGCCCACGGCCCATTAGGGTTATTGGGTAACCCTTATTGGATTTGGCTATTTTGATTTAAGGTTAATTAAACATGCATTTAATCAAAGTGGGTTAAATATTTTAAGACCCATTGGGCTTGGACTTGGCCCATGTGTAATTATCCAAATGGCCTACGACCCATTTATGAGAAACGGGCTTTGGTGTGGGCCAGGCTGATAGTGGGCCCTGTTGGAAGGCCCACTGAAGCTTTGATGGATCCAGATGGACCCAAGTCTAAAATGGGCTTGGAATGATCCAAAAGCCCAATGGGTTCAAGTTAAATTAATTTCGGGTCGGGTAAAGCGGGTTTGGATTAAACAAAATGGGTTTTGGGTAGTTTACAAGGCCCGACCGCACTGAACCACTCTAAGTTTGCAATTCGACCTAGACCTCGAAAAATGGCCACATCTTTAGCATGGTTCTGCTTGCTGGCTCCCCAGGTATCTGCCGGCTTCTGCAAGCTCCAGAGACCTTTCTTCTCTTTTTTTTCTTTTGAATGGTACATTCACTCATTTTGGCTTACATGGTCTCTCTTTTATGGGGTGTTTCTCACAATGAAGAAGAAGAGAAACATGGGTGCTTCCCTTATTTCTTGAGATTAATCTTGAGAGCTCATGGTAGGGACTCTAGAAGTCCATACTTTGGTATTTCAAAACCACGTATGCTTTTTTCATATGAAGGTTTGATCATGGCCTAAAAGGCTTATGCTATAAACTCATCAGATTATCCATTCAAGTGTACATCACACAATTGAAGCATCCACTTATGAGACACCTAAACATAACTAAACAGTAGCTAAGGCATACACAAGTCACAACAAATACACAAAAGAAAGAACCTAAGAAAAGAACCTTATCCTAATAAGAGCAAACTCGAAAGCCCAATCATGCCATGGATAATAAATGTAATAGTGAATATACTTTGATTATAGTCATATATGTGCTAAGCGTGGATGTGGGTGGTGTACTTCCTAAAGAACTAAAATAGCGAATGGGATAGGAAAAAGGAAGCATGTGTGTGTAAGATGTTTTCATTGTGTATGCATGACCCTAAAAAAATAACAAATATACTAAGAATCAAGTAAGTGAAGGGAATGAGGGGGGATGATCAAGGATACATTGGATACAAAAAAAAAAACTAGAGGACAAACCCCTCTTTCAAATAAAAATAATTAGTCAATGAAATAAGAATGATAACTATATTTATTTAAACACCCTTTTCTTGTTTCACAAGGTTGCTCTCCTCCCAACTTTGAATAAAGCATCCCCCCTCACCATGGGGATTCCATTTTTATGCAAAAGAGGGTAGAGTGATGAGAAGAAAACGAAAAGAAAAAAAAAAGAAACGAACAAATTCATGATACCCAAAAGAGAAAAATGTTTAGAAAAATTTCATTTTTAATATGTATTGATCAAAACATAACAACTATTCTCACCTTTGTCTTACCTTCTCTTTTGGAACTATGATGATCCCCAAATAGATGTTGATGGCAGCTTGAAGAGCTCTTTGGACTCCCACAATGGACTATCTTTTGTATTCTTGAGAGTAGAAGAGAAAAAGAGGATAAAGAGAATCGTTTCAAGGGTAAGATAGGGATTAAAGAAGATGATTTGGAGGTTGAAGAAAGGCATGAATGTTGCAGCCAAAAATGGGTAAGGCCTAAGGGAGGGTGTGAGGGATCAAGGTCTTCTTGAAAGAACAAATCGACCCCCTTTTTATAGGCAATTAACAAAAGTGACTAAACTTTTAATACTTGTTATCTTATAACTAATACTCAAAAATACTATGATTTTATGTTTTTTTTTAAAAGATCGTCATGATGATTATTCTCTTGCATTATTTATATCTTACGGATATCACAACTCATGGGACACGTATATCCCATTTGCAAGAATTCAAATTTTTTATTAATTTCTTTTTTTCTTTTCTTTTTCATTTATTTAAATTATTTAGATATTCTTTCATATTATATTATTTTAATGAGAGATTTTTTTGGTTTTGACGCACATGCGTCCCTTATCTTTTTTTATTTTCTTATATAAAAATATTATTATTTTTAATTCAAAACATTTTATTTTATTGCTCTTTCTTCAGTATTTGCCATGTGTGCAGATTTTTCAAAACTTTGACTGCACATAACTTTTTCATCTGGTATCCGATTCCAGCAAATTTAATGGCGTTGGAATCAGTACGAGATGCTCTACCCACCGAGTCAGAGTTTAGCAGCAAGTTCGGATTTTTAGCAGAAGTGCAAAATCACGTCCCGGAGCCAATTTTGCTCATATCTCTTTATCCGGGACTCCGATTCCAGCAAACTTGGTTGCGTTGGAATCGTGTCGAAGTGCTCTCTCTGTTGGGGCCAGATCAGACAACTAATCTGGGTTTTAGCAGAGAGTTGATTTCTGCTATTCCCAGTTTTGACCAGCTCATAACTTCTTCATCTGGACTCCAATTTGGACAATCTTGGTGCCATTGGAACCGTATCGGAATCCTCTATCCAATGATATGAAGTTTGGTGGTCAATTCATTCCAGATCAAAAAGTCAACTTTTTGACCCTTCTGGGTTTGACTTTTCATTTTTCTTCATTTTAGGGGTGCAAAAATCAGGTGTCTACAAATGGCTTGGTGGCCAGTTTTATTAATAACCTGCTTGGTGGCAGAGATGTATTGTATATTACCTGCTTGGTGGCAGAGATTATTACCTGCTTGGTGGCAAAGCTTATAACCCGCTTGGTGGCGGAGACCTTAACCCGTTTGGTGACGGAGACCCTAACTTGCTTGGTGGCAGAGATTACCCGCTTGGTGGCGAAGACCCTAACCCGTTTGGTGACGGAGACCCAACCTGCTTGGTGGCAGAGATAACCCGCTTGGTGGCGGAGACCCAACCTGCTTTGTGGCAGAGATTACCCGCTTGGTGACGGAGACATTACCTCCTGCGGGAGAGATTTATTACCTCCTGTGGGGCAGATGTATTTCCGATGGATTGCATCCTACAGGAGAGATACCTCATGTGGGGGAGATGTGATTATGCGTGATTGCATCCCACATGGAGGATGGGTGTGTGAGTTACCACTGGAAGGTGAGGAAGCTATCTCCTATGGTAGATGTAGATGCTAGGTGTTCACATCCTGCAGTAGAGTTATGCTGTCTCCTGCAGGGGGTACCTGTAGTCTTAAAGATGTGCATTCTCCGGCGGAGCTTGTGTGGATACTATGTGTTTGCATCCTGCGGTAGAGATAGGCTACTACCTGAAGGTTGGCTTTTATTACAGATATATTGATTGATTCGCAAATTGATGGATTGATTTGGACGTATTTGATAAGATTGTTTATTTAAAAGGAAATATTGAAATGTCATAATTGAATAGAATTGCTATGATGTAATGAGAACTGTTAAAATGGAATATTATGGAATCATGAACAAAATGTGGAATTGCTCTTAAGAAGAAACTAAAGAAAATAAACCAGAAACCATGGGAATGTGAAATATAATACATTGTCCTTTAAATTGAAATGAAATACACATGATTAACTTCTTTTAATTCGGGCACTGAATAAATGTTTGTTTGCATCGTGATTATTCGTTTATCTTATTGACAGTAATTATTCGCCTATTTTACCGTGCATGAAACAACTGTTATTTTCTATATATAGATTGTTTTCCTCATGCATGTGTTACCTACTGAGATATTCGTACCTCACCTCTATTTCATATTCTATTTTTCAGGTCATCTTGGAGAGGACGCCACGGGTTAGACAAATAGTGGGTTGAAGTCTAGAAATTCCATATGAAAAGAGTAGGATAATTTTATATAGTTGTATTTATTTTATTGGAATCATAATAGATGATTTGGTAGGATTTATGAGTTAGTTAAATTTGTAGTTGCCTTTCATTTGATTAATTAATGTAATAGGACGATTCAGTTTCTAATAATTGATTTAAGCTTCCTAGTACTCTGATAAATCTTAGTTCTTTATTTCCTTATATTTGAATTGATTGTAATGTACCACCAGTTAATGCCTTGATCCGAGTCAAGAAAAGAAAAAAAAATGACCCGGATTCGGGGTGTTACAACAAGTCCTCTCGAATAGTCAATGGCTCAAAATCAATCACGTGGCTCAAGTTTGAAATATATCGTCGTAGCATAGAAATGTGAAATACATCATGTACTCCAACCCACTGTGTAGGCAATGCTAGGCGATACGCCATGGGATTCACCTCCTTCATTATCTTGAAAGGACCAATGAATCTCAGTGATAGCTTTCCTTTCTTGCCAAATCTCATAATACCCTAAGAAGGCAAAATCTTCACAAACACTTGGTCTACAACCTCAAACTTTAACTCACACCACCTATTATTCGCATAACTTTTCTGACGGCTCTGTGCAGTCAAGAGATGATGTCTGATCAAACTCACCTTCTCAATACTGTCTTGCACAATCTGTGGCACCAAATACTGCCTCTTGCCAACCTCCTCCCAACAAACAAGTGATCTACAAGTTTGGCCATACAATGCCTGAAATGGTGTCATCTATATACTAGCCTGATAGTTGTTATTGTAAGCAAACTCCACCAAATGTAAATTGCTACTCCAACTACCACCTCAATCTAGTACATAGCATCGCAACATATCCTCCAATGTCTGTATGGTTCTCTCAGACTGTCCATCTGTCTGTGGGTGAAAACTAGTGCTAAAGCATAACTGAGTACCCATGGCCACCTGAAAACCCTTCCAAAATTGAGACGCAAACCGAGAATCTCTATATGATACAATAGAAATTGGAACTCCATGTAATCGTACAATCTCTCGGATGTATAACTCTACCAATGAATCAAATGTCTGTGTAGTACAGATAGGCAAGAAATGGGCTGATTTTGTCAACCAATCAACAATCACCCATATCGCATCGCGCTTCTTCATTGTAACTGGAAAACCAAAAACAGAATTCATAGTAATATGTTCCTATTTCCACTTAAGAACGGGCAATGGATGTAGCAATCCTAGAGGCCTACGATGTTCTGCCTTGACTTGATGACAAACAAGGCATCTAGCAACATATTCAACTATCTCCTTCTTCATTACTGGCCACCAATAAATAGACTTCAGATTCCTATACATCTTCATACTGTGGGGATGAACTACATATTTGGACCAGTGACCTCCTCAAGTATCACTCTACGGATCTCTGCATCATCTGGTACACAGATCCTGCTTCTAAATCTCAATAAACCATCCCTGAAATCAAAATCTCTGGCAGTCTTATCACCTCTCTCCACTAACTCTCTGGTGTGCTTCAAATCTGAATCAGATAACTGTTTCTCCCGAATACGCTGGATCAAGTCCGGTTTTACATGCACTCGGGATAGAATCCGACCATCACCATGTGTAGAAAACTCACCAGGCCAATCTCTAATGGTATCCACCAAACTGCAATGACTAACCATGAATGTAGCCAATGTAGCTATCTAATCCTCTGAAGCACCTCTATGACTCAAGACATCTGCAACTACATTTGCCTTGCCTGGATGATACTGAAATGTGAAGTTATAATCCTTCAAAAGATCCATCCACCTTCTCTGCCTCATATTAACATCCCTCTGTGAGAAAATATATCTCAGGCTCTTATGATCAGAGTTGATCTCAAACTGTACCCCGTATAAGTAATGCCGCCATATCTTAAGTGCGAACACTATAACAGCTAACTCCAAGTCGTGAGAGGGGTAGTTCCATTCATGAGGACACAACAACCGTGATGCATAAGCCACTACTCGTCTCTGCTACATCAATACACAACCTAACCCAACACGAGACTCATCAAAATAACTAGAGAAACCTTCATTCACCGAAGGTACTATCAATACCAGAGCCTCACTTAATCTACGCTTCAGCTCCTGAAAACTCTGCTCATAGCAATCATCCCAACTAAACTTAACAGCTTTCTTGGTCAGATTCGATAAAGGAGCAGCTATTCTAGAGAAATTCTTAATAAATCTCTTGTAGTAACCAGCCATACCCCAGAAACTACGTACCTCTGTCACTGTAGTAGGTCTAGGCCAATCGGTCACGACCCAAACCTTAGCTGGGTCTACTGCAATACCCTCTCCAGAAATAACATGCCCTAAGAATGAAATCTTCTGCAACCAAAACTGGCACTTGCTGAATTTTTCATACAAGTGGTGATCTCTCAATGTCTGCAAGATTGTCTAGGGATGCTGGGCATGCTCCTCTCTACAATGAGAACAGACCACTTATCATCAATGAACACCACTACAAAGCTGTCAAGATAGGGATGGAAAACTCTATTCATAAGGTCCATGAAGACAGCTGGGGCATTAGTCAACCCAAATGGCATGACTAGAAAAAATGGGGTTCAGATTAAATAATTTCCATAACCATCTTATCATTCATTTGTGTTGTACGTAAACTACAAGTTGGGTTTGAAGAGGTTCAAGAGCTGTTTTGTAAAACACATTGAATGGTTTTGCGTTGTTTAGGTTGGTAAATTCCTCACATCGTTTAAGTAGTGTAGTTTATATTGTAGGATGAGCTGTTGTTGTTTGTTGAGTATGTGCTTATTCTATAGTGACGCCCACAACATCATCACCACAAAACCAAAAACACTGTAAGCCTACATCACAATAACAATGCCACATCTAACTCAGATACGTGTAATAATATTGCCTTTAGGTTACTTTTTATAAATATTTAATAATCAGTTAATAATTGTGTACCATTGAATTTAGGTTACTCTTTATAAATATTTAATAATCAGTTAATAACTTACTGTTTGTTAATATAGCATTGTATGTATAGTTAACAATTAGAAATACTATATCTACCTTAGTAGTTCATAGTATTTGTTATAGTTTAGCTTCATTTTATGTTCTAAAATAGAATATGTAAAAAAGCCTATGCATGCAAAGCTTTTACTATTAATGCAAAAACATGAGAACTTATACAAGCTTTATTTCATAGGTACATTGTAATTTGCCAAGTGGCTATAAATGTCTTATATTTATAACCTCTTAGAATGGCTTAGTTAAAAGCTCGGTTAAGGACTTGACTTAATGGCTCAAAAATTAGTTTAAGAAATAAACTAGATTCTAATCAAAGTTTTAGTACCAAATTGATTGCTTGACCATAATATCACTTGAATTATTGCATGGAAAAGAAATTGGTAAATCTGACCATAAATAGGTAATTTATATGTGAACGTGGCGTATGACTCTGTGACTCTTTTATTTGCATCTTATCATCATAAGTGGATTTTATCGATTATATAAATATAATAAGTTTCAAACAATGATATTTACCTTTGATATTCAATATTTCACGTGAATTTCGCAAGCATATTTAAAATTGCATTTTATATTATAGAATGCTTATATTTGAAAAATAAGCATATTCAAGTAGGTTAGAATAGGTTAAAACAATTGGTATTTCTAATTTTTAATTGTTCATATTTCACCATAATTAAATTGGTTTTACCCTGCGATAAGTTTAACTTATCAATAGTGGGTTAGCAATTTATTGGTTAGTAAGGCCCCAATGAATTTCATTATTTGATCTCAAGAGAGATCCTTATTATGTTTTGGATATCTAGTAGTTTGTGTGGATGTATAAAAAGATAATTAAAACTTGAGTATGTGATAGCTCTTCAATATGGGAGTACAGGGAGTCATACTGATTGTAGCGACGAAACTGGTTGAGTTGAGGATTCCTCTTGGCATGTTTCCATTTATTTTGTGATGAGCCAGTCAAGATGTGTTATTCCTCCTGGCAGTGTGAGCAATGTGATTGGTATTTCCTGGTAGAAGAGGATTTACCCAAAATGTGTGTGCAGTGATCTTATGATCTAAGGACTATGTATCACAGTCTGAATAGTATAGTTGTAGTCCGGGCAATGTCTATAGTTCTGGCTGGACATTATATTAATTAGCCTTGTGATATAATATGATATGGTTTATTGGATTGATTCGGTTTTAAGTTATGAAATGATTGCTATATTCAAGTTGATGATTATTGTAATTCTTCTAAACCTTATTGTGAATTCCTGTTATTTAGTGAGATATCCGTTTCTCTCACTTGCACATATTGATTTTTGTTGTATTGGAGTTTGGTTTATATGATACATTGTTTATTTAAATTATATAAATGATGGCTTGCTGGAATGTGAGACCCTAGATATTAGATAATTTACTTAAGTGATTAAGTAAGAGAGATTTAGTATTTCTAATATGTTTTAAATTGTATTGTGAAGGTGAAGTGGGAGAAACCCAAATTTGAAGTTGGACATACAATCAAGTGGCTAAGTTAAAGGCTTGTAAAAAAATATGTAAAAGGTAAGGCATTTCTTTTATTAGAGAAATTCTCTAAGTTATTGAGTAAACTTCATTTATGTGAGAGAATGGAATGTTTGAAATTTTGTGTGCAGTAGAAGGAGAGTGGTATGGTGGTAATTTTGTGTGTTTATGAGAGGAGGGGCAAACTTGGAAGTTGACTTGAAATCTTTGGGAGAAATTGGTTAAGTATAAAAGGGGAGGGTTTTGCCCCATACGTATTAACCCAAAAACCAAACCCTTCTCTTCTCTACACTCTCTTATTTCTTTACACTCTTTTCTCTCTCTACACTCTCTTCTCTCCCCATTTCTCTTTCTTTGTTGAGCAACTTGGGGGAAAAGCTCTTGTTAAAGAAGAAGGAGAGTTGAAACCTTGTTGGAAGAACCATGGCTTGAAGATTTGAGCGTTGTTTCCATTTTTGATTGGAGGATTGTGGAGAAATCTCCAAGGAGCTCAAGAGCGAGCTGATCGTGAGTTCATTTGGAAGCAAAGGGTTAGTTCTTGCTTAAATCAGGTAAGCAACACTCTTCCAATCAAAACCTTATTGTTTTCTTGATTTGAAAAAGAATTTGGAATTAAGGCATTTGTGTTTTCTTGATTTATTTGCAAATGAAATGAGCATGTGTGAATGGTTAGATAGATGCTAATTATTAGTTCATTCTATGTGGATTTGATAGATAGAAACAGTAGTAAATGGTGTAGATTTGAGAAAAGCCACAAAATAATCGCGTAAGGATTTCGCGATTTGGGAAAATACCAAGGCGCTCGGTATGGCGCTCGAGCGCTATGCCAGGCGCCCATCCTGTCCAAACCCAGACTTTCCAGGCGACTGTGGCCGCTCGAGCATCCTTGCGAGTGCCCCGCCTGTGTTCTTTTTATTTTGCAAAACCCGAGAGTGGTGAGTTCTGCGCGAACTACACCGGCTCAAGCGTCAAGTGGACGCCCAACCCCACGCTCAAGCACGATTGTAGGTGCCCATGGGAAAAACAACCTAGAAACGAGTGCCCAACCCCATGCTCAAGTGCGATGGCAGGCGCTCGTGCACAATTTTGTGTAATTTTGGGAATTTGTTCATTTTCCAATTTTTAAATGATCCTAACCTAGACCTAACTTGTACACACCTTCCAGATGATCCTTGGAAGTGGAGAATCAAAGCCAAAGGAATTTTATGAATGTTCCTAATGAATTGGGTCTAGTTTGCCCAAACTAGTGTATGTAAATGATGCTTGACTTATTACGATGAAATGATCTTTACATATAGAATGAACTCATGAGAATGAATTATTGTTATTAAATGCTTATGTAGCATGTGATACGATGTGAAGGGCATTGGCCCAATTACTTGATATATACTATGGAGGGCAGTGGCTCGGTCCTATGAGGTGATGAAAAGGGCATTGGCCCAAGTGTATTTGGGGTAAGGCTATGAAGCTACCTTTTATTTGTACATGCGTGAGTGCCATGATTATGATTTTGGTTAAGTGTAACCAACTTGACGAATTAAAGGATATTGCATAATGAACAAACCTTAAGTTATGGATCCATAAATCTTAAGTGGGTAAGTTTGTATATAGTGCCAGGACCTTATTACTGTTGGTTCTCGTATTACATTGCTTATTCCGACACCAAGCAACATCGGTGGTCAATGCCCACTGCTATGAGAAATTGGCCTGCATGCCCAATGTCAAGGGGAAGCGGCGTATGGATGCCTAACATCAAGGGGAATTTGTGTTGGATGCCTAACCCATCATGTGTAATTGGTGGAGTTAGATGTGGTCATGAGTGCTGTATATTAAACTACCTAGATAAATAATTGATGAGATTTGCTATACTATTGTTTGTTGATTGCTTGACTTTAAGCATAGAATCACATTATTTGATTAACATTGAATTGTTGACTATTTAATTGTTGTTTTAACTATCCACATGTCATGGTTTATTCAAGTGATATTAGCATGAACTGTGTTTTCAAGAGCATTCATGTGTTACTTACTGGGACTTTCGTCTCATAAGTTGTTTTATTGGTTTTGTTTTTAGAGCCGTTGACTTCTGGTGTGAAGGACCGGAGTGGGGAGAAATGAAAAGAGAAGGCACCTGGGTATAGAGAGGAGGACTATTATTGTCCCACCTAGAGTCTTCCTTATTATGTATGGTCTAGTTCTTTTTGGACTAGTAGAACATTGTAATTGAGATGTGTGATTAGATTGCCCCATTTTGTATTAGCCAAGTAGTATATGCAATTATAAACTTGTATTCCACCACAGGATTTTTGTTACTTGTATACACATTCTTAATGTGCACAAGTATCAATTGTTCCACTAATATTACTTCTACAGGAAAGTTTTTAATTTACTCGTGTTTTATTAGGCCCACAAGGTCTACATGCAAGGACCAGGGACAAATTAGTGCCTTGGATGGGCAGACCTAGTTCTGGGTCGTTACATGGGATCTCTGATCTCATTTAGTTTATATTTATAGACTGTGTAGATGTATTAGAGGAGGTCCCTAGTGATGTGGTAATTCTTGAGAGTGTTCCTGAGTTGATCCCTGCATTTGACGAGTGGTATGATTCAGATTGGGAAGAGGTGGACATTTAGTCTACTTCCTATTGTTGTCTTTTGTGTTTGTTTTATTTCAGTCTAAGTCTATATATTTTGAGATTCCCGAGTTGTGGAAATTCTCCTTTCTAGCTACCTTTCTGTTTAGTATTGTATATATTTGTCTTCTGTTGTATGTATATATTTTGGAGTTGTATCTTCGTTGAGATGATTCTTTGTGGGTTGTTTTTCCTAGTGGTTTATTGATGGTTAAAATTTTCTATTGCGCACTCTGATATATATTATAGACATGGATTATTAGGTGACAGGATATGTCTCAGATGAGTGATTTCGGACTTTATAAATCGTGTTTCCTAATTAAGGCCTGGATTTACTTATCGCCTGACATACCAATTCTAGTAATTCTATGGTTTAACCCATAATGCTGGAATTGAACTGGTGTATGTCACATCCATATATGCCAACTACCACCAAAGCGAGATCAACAACATGAATCTTATCACTCTATCCCACTCTATAAAAAAGATTACATTTTTGTAAATTTATGTTTATGTAAGTTTTGTTTTATTAACTCCATCCATGCCTTTTTAGTTCATCATCTTGGTTTGTTAGGCCCTTCAATATGCATCCTCTCACACTTTCTTATAGGTGCATCTCTAGGTGTTCTCTTTATATGTCCAAACTTCCTTAACCTAATTTCAATTTCACTCCCATAATGCTTTGTATACCCACTTTTAAAGACCTTCATCTTTTGTTTAGTCTTTTCTAGTTTTGTCACACTTCTTTTTATCATCTTCATAACCATAACACTTACTCTTTTTGACATATTGTTTCTTTGCTACGTAGCATTTTATACAATATAACACTCTTAGCAATTGTTCTAACCATCGAAAAGTGATATTTGAATGCACATTTTAGAATTCAACATCGTCGTCATCATAAAGCTAGTTCCCATCAAAGTGGGATCAGTGAAACGAATCTTGTCTCTTCATCCCGCTCTACTAAAAATCATATATTTAGTTAATCTACGTTTTTGTAAGTCATGTTTTATACACTCCATCCATGTCTTTTTAGGTTTTCCTCTTACTTGCACAGGTCCTTCAAGATGCATACTCTCATACCTTTTTACAGATACATCTCTAGGTCTTTGTTTTATGTGACCAAACCATCTTATCCCATTCTCATATATTTTATCCCTAATGCATGCTATGCCTAACCACTTCTGAATGTCTTTATTTCTTATTTTATCTTCTTAGTTTTCTCACAAGTCCATCTTAGCATCCTTATCTCAGTAACACCTGTATTTTGAATACGTTGGTTCTTTACCACCCAACATTCTGCATCATACAACATGGTTGATCCAATTGCTTTCTTATAAAAACTTACCCTTTAATTTAAGTGGAATGCACTTATCACACAAAATCTGAGAAACACCCATATACTTAAGCCAATCGACTCTAATCCTATGTGCAACATCTTCATCAATTTCTCAATCTTTTTGGATCATTGATCCAAGATATTTGAACTTATTACTTAAAAGGATATTTTGATCGTCAATTATAATATTTTCATTAAATATTGTTATTGGCATTCAATGGGCATTTCATATATTCAGTCTTCGCACAGTTTATTTTAAAACCCTTTGATTCTAAGGTATCTCTCCATAATTATAGCTTAATATTTATTGCTTCTCTTGTATGTCCAACCAATACTACATCAATTGCAAATAACATACACCAAGGCACCTTATCTTAAACATGACTCATCAACTCATCCATAACTAATGTGAAAAGATAGAGGCTAATAGCTGACCCTTAATCCAAACCTATCTTAAACGGGAAAGTAGCTTTTTCACTGCATATAATTTTCATTTTCGTTAAGGATTCCTTGTACATATCCTTCATTGCATAAATTTATTTCATTGGTACACCATTTTTTATAGTCTATCAAATCAATGCTCTTGGAACCATATCACATGCTTTTTCTAAATAAACAAACCATATGCAAATATTTTTATTTTTTCTAGACTTTTCTATTAACTATCTAAGTAAAAATATAGCTTCAGATCTTCCAAGCATAAATCCAAATTGATTTTTAGTTACTCTAGTTATAAGCCTTGGTCTATATTCAATCACTTTTTCCCACAATTTCATAGTGTGACTCACAAATTTAATGCCACGGTACTTTGCATACTCCTATACATCTCCATTAAGTGTTCTTATACATTAGTATTATTGTATTAATCCTCAAAGCGTTTGCCATTTCCTTGTCCTTAAGATTTCATTGAATAATTCGGTCAACCAAAATACACTAATATCCAGTGTCTACAATTTCGGCGGCACGCCTTGGCGTGTCGTCGAAATTTTGTTTTTTTTAGATGTATCTATGCATTTCGGCGCAGGAAAATCACTTATTTGCAAATCAATCGATTTTTTATAGTGTGCTGACGAAACGGGACGAAACGAGCGGAACAGGCGATAAAGAGAGGAAAAAAAATGGAATTTTTAATTTTCATTAACGAATTTTGGCGGCGTGCCGGTGAAATTTCGACAAAATCAAAAAAATCAATTTTTTCCCAGTTTTTGCTTTCTTGATTTTTTCAGTGTTTCATTGGCACTCCACCGGCACGATTTTTTAGGGATCGGCACGCCTAGCGAAACTAAAAACCTTGCTAATATCTCCCATGCACTTCCATACGTCTATAGGGATGCCCTCTGGGCCCAATGCTATTCCTATTCTTCTTTTGACCATAATATATTTAACTTCTATAACTCGAACCCTACAAATACGGGCTTGTTCTTTGGTTCTATTACTGCTATCATCCATATAGAATTGAAATCTTTGTATACCATCCCGATTTAATAATTTCATAAAACATTATTTCTACCATTATTTAATCTCCTCATATTTTACTAAAATTCTTGAATTTTCATTTTTAATACATCTAACCTAATCTAAGTCCCTTGTTTTCTTTTCACTAAATCTTGTTAATTTATAAATAAAATTTTCACCTTCTTTAGTACTTAACTTTTCATATAAGTTTTCATGGGCATGGTTTTTAGCTTCATTAATTTTCTTTTTCCTTTTTTTACATTTATATATCTTTCTAAAACTAGCTTCACTAGTTTTTCTAGGTTTTACTCTTTTGCCAAATTTGAGGCTACGTTTGTTTCACCGACGACTAACGGAAAAATTTTTCCATATATGGACGAAAAATCGGCGTAAATTATTTTCCGCCGCGGCATGACGAGCGTACTCATGTCTCGACTCTCTTTTTCCTCCTCAACTTCGACTCTGTTCTTGTTCCTCCTGGGCACGACGAGGTCTTCCTCCTCCTAGGGCACGCCGAAGGTAGCTCGTGAGCTTCGTATTTTCTTCCTCCTCCTAGGGCACGACGAACGTCTTCCTCCTTCCAGAGCACGCCTACGACAGATTCTCCAAAGCATTGTTCATTCTCTCTGTACTGCTCTCCAGCCATCTAGGTTTCTGAGGTTTTACGGAAAATATCCTGGGAAGAACTATTGCTGCAATCTGGGGAGAAGGAGGTCAGATCTCCATTTAACGTTTCCTTCTTTTCTTATTATTATTTTTTATTTTCTGTTGGGTTTACGAATTCCTCCTTTGATTCAGTGTTTCCTTTTTTCTTTTTCCTTGATGGGTAATGATAACTTTGTAATCTTTGCTGCTGCTATGATTAGGAGATCATTGCTTCTTTTGGGTGTTTGGTAATTGAAGTATTTGATAATTGATTGGATGATTGATCAGTGGTCTTTGTTATCATTCCAATATTGAATTTGGTTAAGGGGGATTGGTGCCAAAAGTTTATCAATTTCTCTTGCCATGTTTGTATCTATTTATTTCCGGTTGATAGGATGCACTAGAATGGCATTCTAGTAAGATTGACCCAACTCTCTCTCTCTCTCTCTAGATCTCTCTCAATTCTTTAATTATAACTAGTTCGATCTTCAAAATTCCACTATTATAAAATGCCAATGGTGTTGCGGTTTGGGAGATGTAGGTCACATGGCGTCATGTGGACATGAGGACGTCAGATATTCTCTAGCCACAATCTCTTTACTGCATTCAAAAGCTCCGTATATATTCAAAGTCATTATTAACTGTCCACAACTTGAATTGCCATCTGGGTTTCTAACAAATTTGAGTACACAGATTGAACAATACAGCTTGTTTGATCTAGTGTTCTAATCAATTCAAAATCTTAGTTAAGGTGAGTTGTCTACTGTTATAAACATATACTACTTTTATTCCCCTTGCTTCTTTATGTCATCTACTCTTGGATCATTCAGAAAATTTGAGTTATGGGTTATTCACCTCTCAGTTGTTTTCTACTTACTCAAGGATAACAATTTATATTAGGGGTGTGACTGTTGAACCCCTTTGCATTCATTTCTTAATTTAAAACAATAAGGTCTTAAATTCTGTTCACAGCTCTGTCAGTTTTGCTCAAAATGAATGAGACTGTATTTTGAATCATTGATTCAACTCAACCATGTTAATGCTCATGACTGGAGGCTGAGATTTTGTTGGTTGGTTGGTTGCTTTCTTGTACACCGAGTAGGAACTGCAAAACTCCAACCTAGAACAATTGATTGCATTGGCTTCCCCATCTGGCTAGAAATTCTTCATGGGGAATGTGGTAAATATTCTATCAAGTATTAACCCTCTGTTATCTCCCATATAGACACTGCACTTCTCTGTATTATCTGTTTCAAATTATTTAATGCTCACCATCTTTTGCTTTCAATAATTGAGACTAGGAATACATGCTTTTCCTATAAGCAGTTATGCTTTTGAAATTATTTAATGCTCACCTTGTTTTGGTTAAAATAGTTGAGAGTTGAGACCTTAATTTGTGTCTGTACCTCAACAAGTGTGATACACATGATATTTTGTCTATCATTATGCTATTAGGTGTTCTCTGTCCAATGAATGATACATATTGTTTGCAGTTTATTAGTGTTACTTTGATAAAGACTATCTCTTTTGTTGAGAATAATCCACATGTAATTAGTTGGCCATTTTTTTACTTGTACTGGTTCACTTTGAAGGTCGTTATGCTACCATCACCTTTTAACAAGATAACAATAGCGTGGGGTTTGAGTATGCCATCCATCTTATGTATTGTGGATGATAATACCATTATCCATTGCATATCCAACTTGCCGGAGCTAGATAAGAGTTGTTTTTATAAGAGAGTAGAAACTCTATGGAAGCAAAGGATTTAAAATTCGCTTGGAAAGTAAGCGCTCAAGCCACTTCAGTTCCAAGGGGAGGTGTGTTTAGTTGCATTTGTATAAGAAAAGAAAAAAGAATAAAATTCTAAACTATTTTCCATGTTACATCCAAACACTTGGAAAAAACAAAAAGGAAAACTTTTTCTTGGAAAATTTTCTTCCAGAAAATATTTTCCGGTGAAACAAACAGAGCCTTAAAGTAAAGTATTTTTTCTTTAGTTGCTTCTTGGACTAAATCACTCCACCACCAAGTGTTTGGGTCCCAAATAATCTGTGGAATTGAATTAGCCAAAATAAACAGATACAAGTGAAGTAGTAGATAATCCAAACACACAGGCAATATATCAAATACCAAAAGAATAAGAGAGAACACCAAATTTACGTGGAAAAACCCTCCAGTGTAGAGGGAAAAAACTACGGGACAAATCTGATCAATTCACTATAATAAAATAGAGATTACAATGTACCCAAGTTCTTGTCTAAAACCTGAGTTCTCAACAAATATCAACTTCCTAAGAATAACAATAATCTCACCAAAACCACCACAATATGATGAACCGAAGAATGTAATGAGATCCTTACTACAACTCCTTGTAGCAACCAATCTTAAAGACAAACCAATCCCAAATCCTGTGTGAAAACCACACCCAAAACAAAAAACGAATCAAGAGCGTGCCTTTCGTTTTTGTTAATCTTTGATGGAGTTACGTGTTCGTATTTCATCTTCTTCTCAAAACACCAGCATGATCACACTTTTTTTTTCTTGTTTGTTCTCTTCAAAACAGCCGCCACCTCTCTACAACTTTTTCTCACTTTTTCCTTTTTGTTAAAAAACAAAGCATGGGCAATGACGCCCTAATGTTGAGGTGGGTGCCACGTTATGCGGGCTAGACCCCACTAACAGTCTCCCTCTCCAGCCCACAAAGGAAGGAGATTGTACTCTAACCGGCTACTATGGGTCCATGCTAACCAATTTGGCACAAAGTTCCAGCTTCTCTCTGGTAAAAACCTTTGTCATCATGTCTGCTGGATTCTTCTCAGTATGAATCTTTTTTAGCAGTAGCAACTGTTCCACAACTGCCTGGTGTAGCCAATGATATCTCACATCTATGTGCTTTGTACGTGAATGATAAGTAGCATTCTTGCTTAAGTCTAAGGCACTCTGATTGTCATAATGAACCACATACTCATCCTGCTTCAAACCCAAATTTTGGAGAAATCGTTGCATCCAAAGCATCTCTTTCACTACTTCTGTAACTGCAATATACTCAGCTTCTGTAGTAGATAAGATAACACACTTCTGTAGTTTTGACTGCCATGAGATAGCTCCCCCTGCAAAAGTAAACAAGTACTCTTAAGTTGGTTTCCTGCCATCAAGGTCATCTACCATATCTGCATCTGTAAAACCCTCCAAAATTGGTTTTGAACCGCCAAAAATTAAGCACACATTGGAGCTACCTCTCAAGTATCTGAGAATCCATTTTACTGCTTGTGAGTGATCTTTGCTAGGATTAGAAAGGAACCTGTTAACAACTCCAACAGCATAGGCAAAATCTGGGTGTGTGCAAACCATAGCACACATCATACTCTCGACTGCAGAGGAGTAAGGAACTGCTGCCATGCTATTTTTCTCTTCCTTGGTAGAGGGACAAGTCTTCTTACTTAGTTTGAAGTGACCACCAAGAGGTGTACCAATTGGTTTGGCTTGTATCATGTTAAATCGTTCAAGTACCCTCTCAATATATTTCTCATGTGAGAACCACTGCTTCTTAGCTTTTTTGTTCCAAGAAATCTGCATACGCAAAATTTGTCTTGCTACACCAAGGTCTTTCATATCAAAAGACTTAGAGATAACTCTGCCTTCAAACTGCTAATCAGCTGAACATCCTGTCCCACTCAAGGATTGACTTTTCGGCGCGCCAGGCGGCCGAAAAGAGATGTCGTAAAATTCTGGTGTAATGGCCCGAAACAAACTTTTTAGCGAAATTGGCGGCATGCCGACGAAATGCCATTTTTTTTTGGAAAAAAGCATTATTAAGCTACCCGAAAAGGAGTTTTAGTGAAATCGGCGGCATGCCGACGAAATGCCCTTTTTGGAAAAAAAAAAGCATAATTAAGCTAAAAAAAATAATAGACATGATTTTATACAATTTATATGCGAAAAATAGATAGAATAAGGAAGTATTTTATTTAATTTATGAACAAATACAAGCACATGAACATAAACAATTACAAGGCTACAACTACAAGCACATTAGATCATACTATAAAGTGTAATGTGTAAAACAAAGTCATAGGCTCATAGATTCATAATCATAAAAAGACAAATTGCAAAAAATGCAAAATACAAGTACAAGAGAGTCAAGAGATAAGAAACAAGAGTCACAAGACTACAAAGTACAAAGATCAATAAGAAGTAGAGTGTCTAGAAGGTTGGAAATGCTGATGTTGTTTCTGTCGTTGTCTCTCAAGCATATGAATATATCGCCTCCACGACATGCGCCCTGCGTACTGACCTCTGTAATGACACACAACCTCTTCGTACTTATCCTGATCTAAATCCACAACAAAGCCTACAGGAGGACAATCATCATAATACTCCCTCATAATAAGAACACTCTCGTCCTCATCCTCCTCCTCATCTGCTACGACTGGTGGAGGATAATAACCATACGGATATGGGATGGCTGGGACTGGCACTGGGACATACCCATATCCGTATTATAATGTAAATTTTTTAGCATAATTTTAGGATTTAATGTATTATAAATTTATAATAATTATATTGTTATTCTAGTATTATGATAATTATTGTTATTCTAGTATTATAATGTAAATCCTAGTATTATAATATTTTTTAGCATAATTATATTGTTATAACTTAAATTATTGTTATTCTAGTGTTATAATTATTGTTATTGTTATAATTATTGTTATTCTAGCATAATTATTCTAGTATTATAATTATCGTTATTCTAGTATTATAATGTAAATCCTAGTATTATAATTATTGTTATTCTAGTATTAATGTATTATAATATTTTTTAGCATAATTATATTATTCTAGTATTATAATGTAAATCCTAAAACATTTTCATTATATTGTTATTCTAGACTTCTAGTATTATAATAATTATTTTTAGCATAATTATTACATAGTTTTTTAGCATTTAATGTAGATTTTATATATTTTCCTAATTTTAAATGATTTTTTGTGTCAAATAATTTAAAAAATTATAATTTTTGGGGAAAAAAAAGTAACAATACCCATCGATAGATTGGGTGTTGTTACATAACATATAAAAAATCACTACAATCTTAGCTAATTACAAGCATAAATAAGGGAAAAAACATGATTACCTCACTTTGAAACTCTTGAAGGCTTCAAATCACTCCAAAAGTGAGTGGAGATTGCAATTTTCAGCTTCAATCCTTCTCTGTGTTTGATTTAGAAGAGAATGGAAGCAGAAGATCGAAGAAATTTAAAAAAAAAAATCAAAAATTGGGGATTTTCCTCAATCCCCTTCGTTTTTGTCGAGATTTCGCTAGAAATGGCGAAATCTCGACAGCACCTCACCTTTATTAGGTGAGGTGCCGAGCACACGCTTTAAGTGACCCCAGCGAAACGCTGGGGTACCAATTTGATTTTTAAAACCCAAGCGATTCGTTGGGGTTTTTCGAAATGTAGTGAAATTTCGCTGCGTTTCACCGGCAAAACGCTGGGGTGGCCATCTCGGTAGAGCTTTTCGTGCCGTTGAGTGGCCGAAAAGCGAAATTTCGGCGGCAACTCACGAGGTGCCGCCGAAAAGTCAAACCTTGGTCCCACTATCAACATGTCATCTACATATACAAAAAGCATAATGAACTTATCATCAGAGAACTTTCTGACATACACACAGTGATTTGCCTCTGTTCTAGAATAACTATGACCTACCATGAATGAGTCAAACTTCTTGTACCATTGCCTTGGAGCCTGCTTTAACCCATACAAGCTCTTTTTCAACTTGCAAACCATGTGCTCTTTCCCCTTTACTTCAAATACTTTTGGCTGAACCATGTAGATTTTTTCCTCCAAGTCACTATGGAAAAATGCAGTCTTCACATTTAATTGTTTAAGTTCAATATCTAAGCTAGCTTCCAAACCCAAAACAATTCGAATGGAACTCATCTTGACAATTGGAGAGAATATCTCATCAAAGTCAATACCTTTCTTTTGCCTGTAGCCTTTTACCACAAATCGAGCTTTGTGCTTTATTAGCTTGTCACCATCCATTTTCTGCTTGAACACCCATTTGTTTCCCAGAGCCCTTTTACCTTTAGGAAGTTCTGCCAACTCGTAAGTGTCATTCTTCTGTAGAGAATTCATCTCTTCCTGCATTGCTTTTACCCAGCTCTGCTTGTCCTTGTGAGTCTGTACTTCCCGAAAACACTCTGGCTCTACCTCTTCAGTTGGCAAAACATACTATGATTTGGGGTATTTGGATGATGGACGATGTTTTCTGGTAGACCTCCTAACTTGAGGCTTTACTATAGCAAGATGCTCCCCTTGCTCAAATACATCATCTTCATCAACAATTGGCTCATCTCCATTTTCAGTCTGCATCTCTTCCCCATCAGTGGTACTGTATGGAGATATAGAGATAGGTCTAAGGTCAGGAACACCTTCAACTGCTTGTCTTGGTTTCTTAGCTTTTTAAAAATCTACCAAGGTCTGGTCTTCATGAAAAACCACATATCTACTTCTGATGATTTTCTTCTTTTCTAGATCCCATAGCTTGTAGCCAAATTCTGCATTTCCATAGCCCATAAATATGCAAGGAATGGCTTTATCATCAAGTTTTGTCCTTTGTTCCTTGGGCACATGTGCAAATGCCTTGCATTCTAACACCTTCAAGTGAGAGTAGGAAACATCCTTCCCTTTCCACACTCTCTCTAGAGTATCAAAATCCAAAGGAACTGATGGAAACCTATTAATTAGGTAGCATGCAGTCAAAACAGCTTCACCCCAAAACATGGTACTAAGTATCGTGCCGTATCGCGCGATACGCACGATACGTATCGAGTATCGTGCCTAACGGCACGATACTCTTGTATGTTTTGCGATACAGCTCGATACGAGCTGTATCGCGACTGTATCGACTGTATCCAGTCGATACAGTCCCTTAAAATGGCCTGTCACGTTAAAAAATGTGAAAATAGCCTTCTTACAAGAACCCAAATAGCTCCTTCGTGCGAAATCCTTTCAAAAATTTGTCAAACCCCCTTGATTATAACCCATTTTCGACCTAATTGATGGTGTAAATTGTTCAAAACAAGTTTGAACAATGAATCAAACAACTAAAGTAAGATTCGTCAACAGTTTTGAGAGGTATGTTAGGTTTTCGATTTTTTTCATTCTAAATCTTTATATTTTCATATTTAAGCATTATTTAACAATCTTTTGTATGAATCTATGGATTTCACTTGAAATCCATAGATTGAAATTGCGTTTTTAGGTAAAAAATCGAATTTTTTTGCAATATGGAAAAAAGTGACGAAAATTCCAAATTTTTAAAAAAAAAATTATACAAACCTTAACGGTTTGTGTTCAATTTTTTATATGAGATGCACATGGGGTTGATTTATCCTCCCTATGATTCTTGCATTTTTTTAATGAATAAAATTATTTTTAATAATTGTTTTTGTTGAATATTAATTAAAAATATAGGAAAATAATATTATATTTTTATTAAATTTGATATTTTGGTTCCACTTATATTACTTGAATGAATTTTCTAATCTTATTTATTGGTTTATTTAACCTTTTATAGCTTTTATTATAATTTTCATTCATTTTCGCGTGTGCCTATTTGCTTCTAAAATGCATAGATATTATTTGTATAGCCCTATAATGATAGAAACATGTTTATTTAACATATTTTTAATTTATCTTTCTATCTAGATAGGTTTTAATCTATGTATCCACCGTATCCACCATTTTAGACCGTATCCGTGCGTATCGTCCGATACGGCACGTCGATACGATACTTTGAACCATGCCCCAAAATGACTTAGGCAATCTAGCCATCCTCAACATGCATCTGACCTTTTCAACAATATTAGGTTCATCCTTTCTGTCATAGCATTATGCTGTGGGGTACTAGGTACTGTCTTCTCATGTGTAATGCCATGCTTTGAACAGTAGTTCTCAAACTCATCAGACGTGTACTCACCTCCATTGTCAGTACAAAGACGCTTTAACTGATTCCCTGTTTCTCTTTCTACCATAGCATGAAATTGCTTGAAGCATTGAAATTCTTGGTCTTTTGTTTTCAAAACATAAACCCACACTTTTCGTGAAGCATCATCAATAAAGGTAACAAAATATTTATTGCCACCTAAGGACTCCACCTCAATGGGACCACACACATATAAACTAAGTCTAGTATAGTGAGCTTTCTATTAGAAGTTTTCTGAAAAGAAACTCTATGATACTTTCCAAGTAAACAATAATCACAAGGATTTAATGACATACCTTGAGGGAAAGGAATGAGGGACTTTCTTCCCAAAATTTGCAATCCTTTTTCACTCATGTGAGCTAGCCGCTTATGCCACAAATCTAGTAAAGCATCATCTTTAGCCACATTCACTGTACTACCATACAACTTTACTTGTATCTTGTAAAGTGTGTAACAAAGCTTTCCTCTAGCCAATACCATTGACCATTTTGAAAGTTTTCGACTCCTGTTGCCAAAAGAATTATGATAGCCTGCAATATCAAGAGCATTAGTGGAGATCAGATTCAAACTCATGTCTGGAACATTTTGTACATTCTTTAATGTAAAAGTGCAGCCAACATTAGTGACAAAACAAATATCACCAATCCCAACAATGTCAGAATAGCTATTATTGCCCATCTTCACCCTGCCAAAATTTTCTGCTCTGTAAGTAGTGAAGAGCTCTCTCTTTGGAGTAATGTGGCATGGACATGTTGAATCAATAGTCCACTCCACATTGGGATCTATAGCATGACAACAATAATCCTCTCCCACACAAAGAACTGCAACCTTTTCATCTGAAACACAAGCAGTGGTGTTTTCATTGTTGGCTTTCTTCTGATTTTTCTCTTTCAATTTCTTTTTCCAAAGCCTACAGTGTTTCTTTATTTGACCCTCTTTATTACAGTGGAAGCACTTTATTTTTCCTCTTGTACTTGATTGACTTCTTGAGGAACCATGTCCCTTAGGACCTCTACTCATACCTCTACCCTTGTTCTCTGTAACAAGAGCCTGTGCATAGTCCTTACCCATGTCTCTTCTTGTTTCTTCATTCAACAAGCTATCTTTCATAAGAGTAAGTTGTAGCACTCCATCAAGAATAGAATTACTGAGTGACACTACTAAAGTCTCCCAACTGTCAGGTACAGAGCTCAATAGCAATAGTGCCTGCAACTCATCATCTAGCACTAGCTTCATTATGGTCAATTGATTCATCAAGTCTTGGAACTCACTTAAATGCTCAAAAATAGATCTTCCCTCTCTTAGCTTCAAGTTTACAAGCCTCCTGATTGCAAAGGTTTTGTTTTGGGGTTGTTTTTCTCTCATAGAGACCCTCTAGCTTTTTCCAGAGACTGTAGGCATTTGTCTCTTGAGACACATGATGAAAAACATTAAGGTCAATCCATTGTCTGATATGCCCGATAGCCTTTCTGTGCATCCTCTGCCAGTCACCATAATTCATATCCTTTGGCTTGGCATTAACACCTGCAATGGGTTCATGCGAATCCTTACAATAAAGGATATCCTCCATCATAGGCTTCCAAATAGAGTAATTAGAAGCACTGAGTTTAATCATGGAACCCGTAGAGTTCTCCATCCAATCCCACAATATTCCAATGGCAACACAACCTCGGCTTTGATACCACTTGTTTGGGTCCCAAATAATATGTGGAATTGACTTAGCCAAAATAAACAGATGCAAGTGAAGTAGTAGATAATTCAAACACATAGGCAATATATCAAACACCAGAAAAACAAGAGAGAACACGCCAAATTTATGTAGAAAAACCCTCCAATGTAGAGGGAAAAAACCACGGGACAAATCTAATCAATCCACCATAATAAAATAGTGATTACAATGTACCCAAGTTCTTATCCAAAACCTGAGTTCTCAACAAATTAGGAAATCAACAAACATCAACTCCCTAAGAATAACAATAATTTCACCCAAACCACCACAATGTGATGAACTCAAGAATGTGATGAGATCCCTACTACAACTCCCTGTAGCAACCAATCTTAGAGACAAATCAATCCCAAATCCTATGTGAAAACCACACCCCAAACGAAAAACGAATCAAAAGCATACCTTTTCGTTTTCGTTAATCTTTGATGGAGTTATATGTTCGTATTTCGTCTTCTTCTCAAAACGCTAAAACGATCACGCTTTTCTTTTCTTTTTCTCTTATTCGTTCTCTTCAAAACAGCCGCCACCTCTCTATGACTTTTTCTCACTTTTTCCTTTTTGTCAAAAAACAAAGCATGGGCAATGACGCCCTAATGTTGAGGTGGGTGCCACGCCATGTGGGCTGGACCCCACTAACACCAAGTTTCCTTATAAGCTTAGCGGCAGTTATTTAACGCGTCATCCAATACTTATAATTGTACCTTAATTTATTTTATTTCTCTCTTTTGTTTTTAATTTTTTATTCTGCTGTTATCCCTTTACCGCCATTCCCATGAACATTAGACATATTCAAGTACCTCCTCATAGTTTTGGCACATGCGCATATTGGCATCCTAATTTCAATGAGATTGATTCATCTACGGTTGGACTTGTAAAATGATCCAACCGTAGCGAGTGCCATGCAGGCGTAGAGGAATAAGTTGTGGGAGTATTCTTGGGTGTATTCAGTTGTCTGAAAATCGGAAGAGGAATAAGAATTAAGAAGGGGAATGAAGCGATGGGTTTGCAAGTTGTTATGAATTCAAATCAGAAGTCAGGAGTGGGTGCAGCTGGGAGTCTTGCTGCTGGCTGTGGGGAATTAACTGAGCATGCTTCTTTTGGAGCTTTTGAGGTGATACCTCCTAGTCAGGATTGATCGCTTGGGGCTACAGTCTTTAAGGAGGGGTCAACATCCTCTTCCTTCAGATTTGATGGATTAGGGGATTGAGAGCTCTCCGAATCAGCTCCTCCAAATCTTTAGGTGGCTGATTCTGAAGAGATTTCAATCTGTTTGCCCATGCAAGTGCAGCCAAATTTTTCCTCCCACCTTCACTTAAGTCTTCATCGGGTAAGGCATCTACATGGGTCCTAGAAAATATTATGGATATAAGTAAAGTGCTGGGTGTTTCTTTCAATGGTTTTGAAGAAGAGGTGATGGTCTTGTTTACAGCCATTGAAAGTGAAAAGAATCAGAAGAAAGGAGTCAACAAGAAGACTGAGAGGGAACTCAACAAACTGTCTTGGTCATTGGTTGAGAAGGGGAATTAGTTAGGGGAGCTCACCTGTGGCAAGAGCAGCGTTAGAAAGGGGCAGTGTTTACAGTGGCACGTTGCGCCATCGAAATTTCTTTTTTGAGAGGTATCGATGCGTTTTGGTGCAGGAAAATCACTTATTTGCAAATCGATCGATTTTTTGTGGCGTGCCAACGAAACGGGGGGCGTGCCGAACGAAACAGGGTGATTTTTAATTATCATTAGCAATTTTTGGTGGTGTGCCGGCGAAATTTCGACAAAATCAAAAAAATCAATTTTTTTTCCAGTTTTTGCCTTCTTGATTTTTCAGCGTTTCGTCGGCACGCCTCAAAACCTTGGAAAGGGGAAAGCAGTAGTTTAATGATCTTAAAGATTCTTTCGTGGAACGTGAGGGGGCTGAATGCCCAAGAAAAGAGGGCAGGTTTAAAGGTGAGCTTGCGTTTATGGGACTCGGAGGTAATAATATTGCAGGAATCCAAGCTGAATATAGTGAACAATAGTGTTATGGGAACAATTTGGTGTTGCCCTGGAGTGGATTGGGCCTTTATTCCAGCGCAAGGGGCATCTGGAGGTCTTATATTGGCATGGAAGAAGTCAAAGTTTCAGAAAGCTCAAGTATGGATTGGGCATTTTGTAGCTTCAGTTTTGCTCAAGGAAAATTCAGGAAGTGATTTAGTTCTTATATCTGGAGTCTATGGTCCCAATGATCATTCTAAGTCTGGTAAGATATGGGAGGAGCTGATAGAAGGTAGAGGGATTGGTGGTACCCCATGGTGTATTCAGTTGAGATTTCAATGTAACTAGATTCCCCTCAGAAAGATTGGGTGGGTGGAACTTTACTGCAGCAATGAGAGACTTTTAAGATTTTATTGAGAATCAGTTATTGGTGGATGTCCCATTAAAAGGCTCTAAGTTCACGTTGCTAGAAATCAGCAATGCTCTAGTCTTTCAAAATTAGACTGTTTCTTAGTGTCCTTGGAATGGGAAGAGAAGTTTCCCAAGTTTGTAGCTTCAGCATGGCCAAGAACACTATCGGATCACTCTCCAATTGTCCTATCTTCTGAAAATGAGTTTCGTAAAGCTTCCCCATTCAAATTTGAAAACATGTGCCTTGAGGATGAGTCATTTGCAACCCTTGTAAGTAATTGGTGGGTAGAAATAGAGTTCCATGGCTCTCCTTCTTATATTCTTTCAAGGAAAATGCGTGCTTTGAAATTGAAGATAAAAGAGTGGAATAGAGATGTCTTTGGAAGAGTAGATGAGAAACTGGTGGACATCACCTCCAGGTTGAAAGTGTTGGAACAGCTTGAAGAGGAAGGGAGTATGGTCTTTCAAGATTGGGTGGAGAAAGAAAGATTGAAGTTGGACTATAAGAAGATGGCTGCTTTAATGGAGATTATTTGGAGGTAGAGGTCTAGAGCTCTATGGTTAAGGTTGGGGGATAAAAATACAAGGTTTTTTCATAAGGCAGCCCAAGCAAGGGGGAGAAGTAACTTGATCGATCATCTAGAAGTTGGTGGCACCATGCTCCTTGATGAAAAGCAGATCAATAATGCGTCAGTGGAGTTCTTTTATCATCTATTTGAAGAGAAAGAAAGTGTTAGACCCCTCCTAGATGGCTTGGAGTTTAAATCTTTGCCGGATGAACAGAGGGATATGTTGGAAAATCAATTCTTGGAAGCGGAAGTATTAGAGACGTTAAAAGGCATGGATGGTGACAAAGCTCTCGGTCCAGATGGGTTTACTATTGCTTTCTTCAAGAAATGTTGGAGCACTATTTGTGTTGAGGTTATGGATGCAGTCCAAGAATTTTTCGAATCAGCTAGATTTGAAAAAAGTCTGAATGCAACATTCATATCTCTCATTCCTAAAAAAGAGAGGGCATTATCACAGAGAGATTATCGCCCGATCAGCCTAATAAGCAGGTTCTACAAGATTGTTGCTAAGTTGTTGGCAAACTGACTCCGTAAGGTCCTTCCAAGCATTATTTCTCAAACCCAACAGGCATTTGTGGGAGGTAGACAAATCTCGGATGTAGTCATGATAGCTAGTGAGTGTATAGATGCTATCCAGAGGAGCGAAGAGGAGAAAGTATTGTGCAAACTTGACATTGAAAAGGCCTATGATCATGTAAATTGGAAATTTATATGGTATCTCCTAAGGTGTATGGGGTTTGGGGCCAAATGGTGCAGATGCATGTCGCTCTGTGTATCTTCAATGTCCTCGATTCTCATTAATGGTGTTGCAGCGGGTTTCTTTGGCTCCTCTTGAGGGTTGAGGGAAGGTGATCCCCTCTACCCCTTGTTGTTTATCATTGTCATGGAGGCATTGAGCAAGCTCATCGAAAGAGCAGAGTAGGGCTCATATAAGGTGTGTCTTTTGGAGATGGTCGCCTATCTATATCGCATCTTCTTTTTGCGGACGATGCAATGATTTTCTGCAAAGCCCAATCATCTCAAGTGCTGAATGTTAGAGCTTTACTCTTATGTTTCGAAGCTACATCAGGTTTGAAGGTAAATTTGCAAAAAAGTGAGATGTTCATTGTGGGGAGTGGCATGGGAGCAAATGAGCTATGCTGTTTGTTGGGTTGCTGTGAAGGTTCTCTACCTACTTCATATCTTGGAATACCAATTGGGGCGCCTTATAAATCAAAAGTGGTGTGGGAGCCAGTAATTTCCCGAATGCAAAGGAAACTAGCATCTTGGAAAAGTAACTTCTTATCGAAAGGTGGGAAGATAACTCTTATTAAAAACTCTTTGGGAAATCTCCCGACTTATCTGTTTTCTTCTTTGGTTTGCCTGGCATCAGTAGTGGAAAGCCTTGAAAGAATCCAAAGAAACTTTCTTTGGAAGGGTTGGGATGAAGCAAACAAAAATCATCTAGTGAGTTGGGAGGAGGTGTGTAGGGATCAAAAAGGAGGAGGATTGGGTATCAGAAGGTTGCGACTCTTTAATGAGTCCCTTTTATCTAAATGGAGTTGGAGGTATGGGAAAGAACCTACAAGTCTGTGGAGGAAGCTGATTACAATCAAGTACAAGTATAATCCCAATGATTGGCTGCCAAGTTGTGTGAATGGCTATATTGGATGTAGCCTTTGGAGGCCTATTAGTAAATTTTCCTCACACCTTACCTCTACTTTGAGGTATGAGTTGGGTAAAGGAGATAGAATGAGATTTTGGGAAGATATATGGTGTGGGGAAGAGCCACTAAAAGTTAGATTTCTCGATCTCTTTTGCATTACTACTTCTTCGCAGATGTATATTTTTGAGCTATGTTCCTATGATGGGAGTGGATGGAATTGGAATCTTAATTTCAGAAGGAACCTGTTTGATTGGGAAATTGACTCTCTTGCTCAACTGTTAGCGAGCATTCATGGCCATCAGCCAAACTCAAATCAAGATGGGATGAAATGGGTGGGGAACAGATTAGGTGAGTTTACTGTAAAAGGACTCTACAAACATCTAGCCAAGAAGGACATCGGATTTATGCTCTCAGATATGCTATGACAGCCTAATCTTCGATCCAAAATTGGGTTCTTTATATGGATAGCAGCATTGGGGGGAGTATTGACATTAGATAACCTCATGAAAAGAGGGTGACAAATACCAAACAGATGTGTATTGTGGAAATCTGATTTGGAGTCTGTAAACCATTTGTTTGTTCATTGTAAGGTTGCATATGATTTGTGGTATGTTGTCCTACAAAGATTTGGCAAATTATGGGTGTAGCCTAGAGATTTAATTCAAGTGCTGCAGTCATGGGATTATGGCAAAGGTGTTCTGAGGTACGATGTATTGTGGAATTTGGCACTGGCGGCTATTCTTTGGGCATTATGGAAAGAGAGGAACAAAAGAATTTTTCGAAGATTCATCTAGTCCATTTTGGGGTTTATTAGAATCATCTCTCAACTTTCTACTGTATTGGGCATCGAGTTATGAATCTTGTAAAGGGATGATTCGTCATGAGTTTCTTGAGTGTGGGAACTTTTGTGATTTGTAGTATGGATCATGTACACTGATTGTGTACTGTTTAGTTTCTGTACTCCTTGCTTTTTTAAGCCTTAATATAATCCTTTTTATTACTGATCAAAAAAATTTCAATGACACTTATTTTTTAAACATATTGTTTTTTTATTGTCCAACATTTTGTAACATACGGCATTCTCGGTCATTGATGCAATGACCGAAGAATTAGAGGCAGTTATGAAAACTGTGAACCAGATTATGTTTTAAATTCTTTCCGTTGTTTCCCTCTTTAACGGGTTAACCCCAAACGGCTGTTTCTCCAAAACCTTAATCGATGGTTTCAAGCACCTCCTTCCTCGGACGAGCTTAATAAATCCACGTTGTTGAGTGTCTTGAAACCCCAAAAAGGTTGTGGTTTAATCTATCGTTCTCTGCTCCTCTACATGTGGTTTCCCGAAATCAGCTCCTCTGGTCGTGTTTCCGTGGTCAAGCGCCTACTTGCAACTGGTATGGTTGGAATCCCACTTTATTTTTTATTTTGGTTTGTTGATTTTGAGTTGAACATGTGTTCTATTGGATTGCCTTTTCTATTTTGATTTTAGTTTGTTGGTTTGACTTGAACAAGTGTTCTATTTGTGATTAACCTTGCTGGGATCTAACTTGAGATGGGGTAACACGAGCAGTATTTGTGAAAGACTTTTTCAAGTTATTGTGCGAAGCTTTCAAGGAGCCTGCGAGATTCCCTTTCTGAAGAGCATGCTCTTGGTTCTCGCGTCTGATCGATTGATTGAGCTGGCCATCCCTGCCTGACCTGCAGAAGCGGAGGGAGGAGGCATAACCCTACCAAAGGTAGCTCTTGTTGGCTTACCAAGCCGGTCTAATTTATATCCATGAGAAATTTAGCAGGCCTCAAATGCTGCTACAAATGCTTTTTCTTTAATCAAATGCAGCATTTTTATTTTGCCAGAGGACCTGTTCTTTTGGCTTCTCTAGAATCTTGCCCAATAAACAGTACCTTCAGAAAATGAAGAACTTGGAATTGTTCCATTTAGAGATCTACAAATACAAATAGCATTTACTTCCTTACAATGCATTGAAATCTCCTTTCCATGCATGACAATCTGATAAGGACTACCATTAGTGCCTATACCTGGCAACACCTTTGTGGGATTAATTGTCTGTTTTGAGCATCTAAAAAATTTTGGAAAACAGTAACTGTAATTTTAATCAGGATTATTTAATATTAGAAACCCAATCAGCTTATAAAAAATTTTAAAAATAAGTAGAGATTCACAGAGCTCCAAGTAGAGTTTTAGTAACTTAAAACTACAAGTGACAGCAATATTAAAAACTTCTCCCTTTTTTCCCCTAGAAATTCCATGCTTCTTAGCCTGTTTGAAAATGAAGAGTGGGGATGAACTGGAAACTAAAAAAAATTGCGTACTTATAGTTGAGATGGCCATGGAAAGGATAAGAACATAAGCCCACCATACGACACAGTCAATTTGACTTTTTATTTTTGATAAAATAATGAAGATTTTATATATCAAAGAGAGGAAATAAGGAGTATAGGATACCCATGAGGGATGATTGGAAACAACAATATAATAGAAACAAAAGCATATGCAGGAATTAAAAAAAAAAAGGCAAAAAGGAAACTAGTGACCTCTTCTCAGGTTATATCTGATTTCCAATCTGTTTTAAATCTGATGCTGACGTCGACTAATAGTTTGCATGTCTTGACATGCACAATACTGCCAAAGTCACAATATTTTTCTAGTAACTGCTGTTTTTAGATAGAATCATCTTCAAATGTACATTTCTTATGTGAATTCCAAGTGAGCCATATACTAGGAAAGAACTCAGACGGTAGGTTCTTACCCTGTTTTTTTTTTTCTTTTTTTTTTTTTTTGTATGTGGAAATCTCCATTGCATAGCCAATCCTTTGTGCCAGGGCAAAACCTACTTAAACTTGTCACTTTCAAGAAAGAGCATCAGATACTCCATACAGCTTTGCAATTCACCAGAAGACGGTCTAGCATTTCACAGTCCATATAACAAATTACGTACATATTAGGTGGCAAAAACCATGAAAGGCTCCCTACGTTGTTGACGATCATGAGTGTTAATTGAAAGGCACACCAACAGAATGCCTTAACCCTGAGTGGAGTTATCTCTTTTCTTTCTGAATAAAAGATGTAGGGAACACAGGTGGGAGTCTGGATATCCAAAGAAAGAGGAAAATGGAGAAATGCTTATAGAAAACAGCCAAGAATTATCTTCAGTTCCCATTCTAACATCTAGTATACCCATTTTGATAATCAACCCGCTAAGATATTCTAACAGTTCTCCAAAATGAAGCAATTCATTTCCTCTAAGGTAATGCTGGAATTGGGGGTTCCACTGTAAACCCTGACCAGACCATGAAAGAATCTTACTAAACAATGGTTCTTGTAGTTGTTAGATACAAAATAGGGTTGGGAACAGAGTAGAAGGAGACAAATCACCCTACCAGCAGTTTGTCCAAAAAAAATATGAACTGGCACAGAGCGCACTTTTAGTTTGATTAGGGGAGAGAAAACTGGGAAGATGCTTTCCAGGGCCTGCCACTATGAATTCTGGAAACATATTTTTATCTTGACCATTTATGAATATTTTATTTACTTGTTATAACTTTGTGTTGCAGACTCAGAGTCTTCCTGGTTCTTCCTTAAACCTTCACAACCTTTTCATTAGGATGGTAGAGTTCCGTAAGTAGATTTTACCTATTGATAGACCCCTTGTGTTTTATCTTTACATATGTTTTTCCACTCCACTCTATGGTCCTTTCTATAACACCCCCCACCCTCCCCCCGCCGTTCCCATAAGAAATCTTTTTGGATTTTCTCAAGTATTCTTACTTAAAATGACTCTTCTAAACTGAAAAGTAGGGTGAGAATGAAGACATTGGAAATATAACCATCACACGCACAAACACAAGCTCACGTAAACACACAACACACCACACACACACACACATTCATGCATTGTTTTATTTTGAGAAAAAAATGCCATGGCATTATTTTTTTTTTTGATAGGTAACAGAGAAAATTATATTAAAGTAGAATCATCAAGAGATACATGTACACCAACAGTGTACAGGAAATAAAAGATCTAATCTCCTACAAATTCTGAAAATTTTCACAAACTAGAACATCCTGGATATCCAGCCCTTTACTAGAGGTGCTAACCGATGCCCAAAAGAGAATACATCTAAGGACTGAATGGAACAAAGCCTTTGAAGTTATTGATCTATCATTGAAAATTCTGTTGTTCCTCTCGCTCCACAATTTCCGTAGTATAGCAGCCGGTGTTAAGTTCCACAACACTTGTAGGCAAGACCTTCTTTCATTTGTTATCACTTATATAGTTGTCTTTTTTTTTTTTTTAAATGAATAATGATAGTGTGAGTATATATATATATATAATGAAAATAGAATTTACGTCAAGCCTGTACACATGAAACCACATCACATACAAAATATCTCAAAAACCACCCATAAACCAGCCCTAGCCACCCAACTATCCAATCCTAACAATCAGCAGTGGCACAAATAGAATCGGTGCTGAATAAGACATTCGGCACCGAATCCACATAGCAACCACTCCTAAAATGGAAGTCCTCCTCAAAACCTCAACTATAACATCCTCAACTATACATCCTCAGGACCCAACATCTGCCAAAACATATGAATAAAAACACTGAAGATACCACTCTCTCACTTATATAGTTTTCGTTTATTTATCTTTCCTTTTATTTCTGTTATGATTCTTTTCTTTGGGATTTTGGCCTTACTTTTGCACATTATCTAAGTGAGAACAAATGAAATGCTGTCTAAAAGGTTGTCTTTTTGTTTCTTTATTTTTATGAACTATGGATGTATTGCAACTTGCTATAAAGCTTGGAATTGTTTTTACTTCATAAATATAAAGCAGTGGCATCAAACATACAACGATTTGGAATTTTAGACAAATAGTTTGGGATTAACAAGTTTATTACTTTTTCATATATTATTTGAGTAATTTCTTGAAATAATATGGTAGATTTATCTCTTTGATCTTCGAATATATAGTTTCATTGACTTCATGCTTTTTGTGATCCATTATGGATGAACAAAGACGTGTTATATGTCTTGGGAGGATAATTCAAGACATTAGTATCTCTGTAGCTTCTTAGGTCTCCACTTTACTAGAGATTAGAGGCATATCTATATCAGACTTCGTTAGAGGGTGGAAGGTGGTGTGCTACCCCATAAGTCCCCATCTTTGGTAGCAGTTGGATGGACTCCTCCTCTTGTATGTTCCATCCAATTGAATTTTGGCGCAAGTTCATTGGGGAATCCTGGTCCCATGGGTGTGGGAGGGCTTTTCAGAGATGCTAAGGGCAGTCTTACTGTGATGTTTTCTGGCCCTATGGAGGAAGATAGCTCTATTAAGGCAGAATTGCTTGCATGCCTAAAAGGCTTGGAGATAGCGAAAGATAAAGGGTAATTTTGGCTGTTAATGAATGGATATTGCGCCTTAATCTTGCAGTTGATGACTAAGGAGGTTCAAGGCTCGTGGAGATTGTCAGATTTGATCCTAAGGCTTTGTCTTTAGCTCTTGAAACGAATGCTTGTTAAAAGTGCTTAGATCTACCAAATCTTGAGTAGATCTTTTTGCTAATATGTTTGTAGGTGTCCCCCATCATGATATGCTTGTTCAAGGTTGTATTTTCCTTATTCCGATCCTTGTATCTTCCGCCTTATGTTTGGTTTGCTTTCCTTACGTTCCCCATTTGTTCCATTTTGATTGGAGGCTTCTCCTCCTTTGCTAGTTTTCTTTCTTTCTATTTCTATTGTATTGCTCTAGTTTGAGCATATTCTCTTTTTTTTTGATTGGTAATGAAAATCATATATATATAAAAAGGGAAGAGAAAGAAAAAAATACAAGATAGCACCCCAATAGGAAGATGCCAAAAACCACCCCACCAGTACTACATACCCGACCTCAATAAGCTGATCCATCCACAATAAACGTACCTACCCATAAAAAACTCAAGAACAATAACAAAACTAATACGGACACCCCTCTAGTTTGAGCATATTCTGTAATGTTTTTTCCACTTTTAGTACAATCCTTACTTTACTTATAATAAACAAGTATTTAAAGAGCCACATTGAGATGTTGTTGAACTTTTTAGAGAAATATGTAAATCATACAATGAATGAACAATATGGTTTTTAATCTTCAATGGGCAAAACAACTCTTAATCATATAATAAATCAACAATGATTCTATTTCTCATTTCATTGAAGCCATGTCTTCGGAGGCTTTTTCGATATGAAATATAATGATGAGGATCTAAGATGGATTATGATTAGGGCATCTTGTTGATTGCCTTGGTTTGAAATCATTTTTTTTTTGGATGAATAATGAAGTATATATATTGATATAGTAGAAGGAATGTACAATAATAGCTATGATCAACTTCTGTAGGGCCAACACTAAACATCCACCCTGAAAATGAGAAACCTATACTCAAAGCAACTTACAAACTTACAAAGCCACTGCACACCCCACACCAAAACTCGTCCAAAAAACATCCCACATACAATAATCCCTTCCTCTAGGGCAAACCTTGGATTATAATAGAACAAGCTGTTCCACTGCAGTCCAAAGCCACCACTCAATCTTGTCTAGTGAAGATAGCCATCACTTGTTATAGTCTGGAATTGTACTGCTTGGTAAACCTCCTTTCAACATAAGGTCCAAGAAGCACCATCTACGCCATCCTCCCATTATCTTTGATACGCCAATCCCCTGAAACTTTGGAAGAACTGATGCCTATGATGCAACAGTTACTAGTGTAGTATCAAACACTTGATCCACCAATCTCCATACATCTTGAAAGATCCTGGTGTTCTGCTCCAATCAGATATGCCATACTATTGCGTGAAATAGAAGGCTATAAATGATGACACCTCCCTAATCCATTCCCCTAACTCAACACTGAGCAAACCATGTTCCAAGAGACTCTAGAAGCACCCAAGAAACCCCGATCGACTAAAATAGTCACATCTATATGTAGGTAGCAAATGGACACTGTACAAAGAGGTGATCAATGCTCTCTCCTGCTCCCATACACATGATACACACTTGTGGGGATAATGACATCGTGTTCCATCTTCTTTGGAGGCGATCAATCGTATTGATCTTGTACAAGAGAGCAGTCTATAGAAAGACCTTAACCTTAGGGGAAACCTAAGGCTTCCATAACCTTGCCATAGAGAAAGGCGCCCTAGGAAGTGCGGGATTTTGATAGATCTTACTAAAAAAGGACTTACATGAGAAGGACCCAGAAGGAGAAAGGGACCAAATGACCTTATCAGAACCTAATGGATCAAGAGATACGTCTTTTAGGCTATCAAGAAGCATAGCTATCTCTTCCAATTCAGCTGGATGAAGGGCTCTCCTAAATGGTAGGTTCCAAGAGGGTACCAAGTGATGATTGTGAAAGGGTGTCAGCCACAGAAGCATTAGGATAAAGAACCAGAGAAAAAAGACGAGGAAATTGACTAGACAAGACATTCCTACCCCACCATAGGTCATGCCGGAAGCGGATAGAAGAACCGGATCTGACCACCAATTTCACATGAGGATAAAAAGAAGGTGCTGGACTCATGATGGCTTTTCATGCTCAATTTCCTGAAGGACGGGCTCTCAAATTGATAGGCCACACATTATCATCTTTGTCATATTTGCTTGCAATTACTAGGTACCACAAGCTGTCTTTTTCTGTGCTAAATTGCCACAACCATTTGGCAAGAAGAGAGGAATTGCGGAAAGCAATCTTGCCCAAACCTATTCCGCTTTTATCCCTTCCTAAACACACCTTTTCCCACCAACCAAATGAAATTTCTTTTCTTCCCTCCCTCCCAAAGAAAATCCCTTTGTGCTTTTTTAATTATTGTGACTACCCTCCTAGGCATCCGAAACAAGGAAATATAGTAAATCGTTAGATTCGCAAGCACTGCCTTAATCACGTGATTCGGCCTCCAAGCGATAGATAGTTCCTCTTCTAAGCTGTCAATCTCTTCTCTACCCTTTCTATCACTGGCTCTTAGCAAGTCAAATTACGAGGAAACTCACCAATGGGAAGCCCTAGATATGACATAGGACATGATGCCACCAAATAACGTAAACTCCGACTAAAAGACAAGGAATCCTCCTCACTCAAATTCAAACCCACTAAGGAACTCTTACCCCAATTAACCGTCAATCCAGACATCATATGGAATGTATGTAAAATACTATTTAGCTACAAAATTTGATCTTTGGATACCTCCAAAAATACCAAGGTATCATCTGCAAATTGGAGATGGGAAATCCTTACCTCATTTCTTCCAACCTTGAATCCCTCAATCAATCCCCTTTCCCTCCCAATCATGATGAAGCTATGTAATACCTCCACTACTAGGGTGAATAGGAAGGGAGAAAGCGGGTCCCCTTGATGAATACCCCTCGATGATGGAAAAAAGCCTTTGGCCTCTCTGTTCACCAAGATAGAAAAGTGAACTTTATCCATATAACCCTGCATCCATCGCCTCCACCGAACCCCAAATCCTTTCCACTCCAATACTGAATCCAATAATCCCCACTCCACTTGATCACATGCTTTTTTAATATCCAATTTACACACTTCTCCTGGTATCCAGACCTCCTTCTACTCTCCACACATTCATTTGAAATCAAAGAGCATCCATTTTTTTGCTAGAATTGCATTCCATCTATACGAACATATTGTGCATTTGTATCTATTAAGACACTTAGACGATAGGGTTTATAGCCTGAAAAATTAAATGTGCCTAAGAAATAGGTATATTTTTTCTTTCCTTGGCTAGGAGCAAAAATGATTTCTTCATTTTTGGTTTGAAAATGATAAATATGAGCAGAATTACTTTCTTCTTGCTGCATATTTTCTTTTAAAAAGTTTGTTCCTGGCCTGATTTGTATTTGAACATTTTTAATAGCAATTTCTGGTTTAGAATTACTGCTTTCTCCTTTTTCAAGAGTATTTTTAGAGTTACTAAAACTTTTTCTTATGAAAATTTTCCATTCATCATTTTGATTAGAAAAATCTTTTTGCCAAACTGTTTTGGTTGTCTTTTATCTTTGACATTTAAGTTTTTCCTTGATGCTTGGATTTCTACCACATCAGTTTTATCTTTTACGAGTTCTTGTAAATTCTGATAATAACCATTGTTTTTGGGTATTTCTAAATCAATCCATTTAATAAATCTTGGTTGGATTTCTGTATCAAATGGTCTGGGTTCAAATATTTCTACAAATGTTGTCTGAACTTTTTGTAAATGTTTCTGTAAATATGGTGAATTCATGGATTGATTTCTATTGAATTGCTAAATCATGTGAATCTATTTTCATGTCGACTCCACATGTTTTGATTTTAATCCTAACTATATCTTCTAAATTAGGATCATTTATTGAGATGAAATAATTTGGTTTGATATTGAACCAAATAATTCCAGTTACTAGATTTGATTGAACTCCAATTAAGGCTTTTATTGGGTCTTTAAATCTTTTGTCTAAAATCATGAATAATATTGGAGTATCAATTCCTCGTCTAAATAGGGCATTAATTCTAATTTGAATTAATCATATATGAATGTATTTAATCTCTGGATATTTCTTTTTCCATCTTGCAATTTTTCGTTTGTCAAATAGAGGAATTTCTACTTTTCCTTCAGAGGATGGTTTAGTAGTTGTGTTACAGCTAAATTGTTCAAAAACTCTTGTTGAGAAAAAATTGAATTTTTACATTTTATAAATTTCATTTTTCTTTATTTCTCGTCTTTTTGATAATTCTTCTAATTGTTGATCTGTATAGGAAATTTCTTCTCCTATTACATCTCCTTGTCTTAAATTGCTCATTTCTTCTGATGTAATTTCTTTTACTTCATTCATAAAGATGTATTTTTATGATTGTGCCACTGCTCATTGTTAGGGTTGAACTGTTGGATGGATAGGGCTGGTTTATGGGTGGTTTTTGAGATATTTTGTCTTTGATGTGGTTTCATGTGTATAGGCTTGATGTACATTATGTTTTCATTATATATATATACTCACACTATCATTATTCATAAAAAAAAAAAGATGTAATCTTGTTCCGATTATGTTGATTCATCATCGGAAGATAATTCATAAATGATGTCTTCTACATCAGTTATTTCTTTACCATATAAGATTTCAAGATCTTGTTGTTCAAGATTATTTTTTATTGTTAGAAAATTTTCTTTTCCTAACATATTTTCTTTTCTTAGAAAATTGCTTTTTCTTTTTCCAAGGTTTCCACTTGAATTTTTTCTTCTTTCGTAATTTCGTTGTTCTAGGAATATTACAACCTATTTTCCAATTTTCTTTTAGAATTTTATCACAACATTGTTGACCATATTTTGTTTGCCTAATTTGGTTTTTTACCTGTTTCTTAGCCTTGACTTCAATACATTTATCAGAAATTAGTCTTAGAACAAAGTTTATTTTAAAACCTAGATTATCCAATTTACCTAATTTTTGTAGATATTTTGGATATTTTTTAATGCTTAAATCATACCATGGACTAGGGAGTTTGTGAAAGAATTGTTCAAGCAAATATTTATTTGCAGGTGGGTCTAACTTGAAATAATATTTTTTGAATAGCTTGACATAATCTTCAAATTGACAGATATTACATAATTCTATTTTACTTAATAAATAATTTGCATCTTGTTGCATGAGTGGTTCTCTTGCATAGCCACATAGATTTTCTTGAATGATTTTTACAAATCCATTTAAAATGTCTTCAAAATTTATAAATGAATTTAGTAAAACTTGTTTTTGTTCGTTTTCTTCATTGGTCTTTTCCCACTGTTTTAACCATTGCAAAACATCTCCTTGAAGTGTTGCAGTGATATAGTCTACAAACTTTTCTTTGGTCCAATGTCCTTATAATTGGTAATTAGAATGGACAAGGATCGTGCCCACTCATCTATTACCTTCTCTTGATCTTTAAATGGGATATTTGATAGATCAAGATATGTTCCATTTTGAGCAATTGTCTGTTTGTTCAGATTCTCTCTTCTAGAATAAGAAGGGCTAGGCTCAAAATCTTTACTAGTTGAGGTTTTAACATCTTCATCATGTGTAAAGATGTTTTTTCAGAACCTGGATCATTTGGAAAGTCTTCTTGTGGTTCATAATTACTGAATAGTTCAGGATCTAAAGGTTCTTTCATTGCAATTATCTGAATCACCTTGAATTTATGCAGTTAATTTTCTATTTTATGAGGTTATCTTTCGAACTACAACTTTACGTTGCCACACTTTGCACTGGTCAGGATCTCCAGTGGTTGGTGCAAATTTTAACGTGAACAAGAAGTTCTTCTGTCCTATGATTTTCAATGACAAAATGATTAAGTCACTAGTTAGGAATCAATTTGAATTTATCTTTTCAGCATGCTGTTTAGTGGATTAGATATCCAACTCAATTTACATGAGCATATATCATTGGCCTGCACCCTTATGGAAACTTCCTCCCGTTGGATGCATAAAGTTAAATTTTGATGGATGCTCCTTAGGGAATCCAGGCCAGGCGGGTGTTGGAGGGGTGTTCAAGAATCATATGGGTGAGATTGTTACGGCTTTCCGTGGACCCATTGGAGTGTCAGACTCCACCAGAGTCGAGCTGATGGCACTTATCACAGGCTTACGCTATGCACACTCTTTGGGGTTAAGCGAGTTTGGTATTGAAGGGGACGCGGCTAATATTATAAGATGGATGAATAGCGATGATGCAAGCCCGTGGAGATATTTGGAGCTGATTAGAGTTGCTAGATCCTTAGTGCAAGGTTTGAATGTCTCATTCAAACATGTATTGAGGGACACTAATGATATCTCAGCAAAGGCCGAGGCTAGAGGTCAATCTCTAGTATTTGGGGATATTGGTGTTTGTATGCAAAGTCAGTAGATTTTTTGTGAGGGGTGCCCTTTCTCTTGGCACTCCTGTATTGTGTTGACATTTGTAGTCCTTTTTTTTCTATAAAATTTCATCACTTATAAAATATATATATATATATATATCTAGATGATTGATAGCATGCAAAATCGCTTTTTGTAAACTTCATTATGAGTGACTTATTGTGGAAGGATAGACTATTTTATGGCTAAGAGGCTGTTTGGTAATTGGTAATGGTCTTGAAAAAAAAAATCCACCATCACTATCACCACAACCACCACCACCTGCCACAGATACACCACGATCATGACCAATACTACTGCTGATGCCACTATTGCAACCACAATCCCACCATCACAACCACCACCACGTGCTGCCACTACGCCACCGCCACCACACAACCACAACTACTGCTGATGCCGCTCTCTCAACCACACCACCACCATCACCCCCCACTATTACCATACCACAATTGTCGCTACCAATATCATTACTACCACCACACCACCACCACGTGCTGCCACTACGCCACCGCCTCCACACAACCACAACTACTGCTGATGCCGCTCTCTCAACCACACCACCACCATCACCCCCCACTATTACCATACCACAATTGTCGCTACCAATATCATTACTACCACCACACCACCACCCCTAAACACCCATTACTAACATCACCATTGCTACACCAACACTGCTGCCGTTATCATTTATATCACTACTCTTACCACCAAAACCATTGGTAACATAGCTACTATATCATAAAAACAAATTGAAAAGTTTTTTTGTTTTCAAATTGTTTTTTAAAAAAAAAAGTTCCAAAACGGCCACTTATCTATTCAGTTGAAATTGTTTTGCACTAATATAGTAGATTAAGCTTAGTTCATATAAAATTATCAACTTCATATCATGTAGGATGACTCCTTTCACATAGCATAGCAATGTGTAGGATCTTATTGATTCATATATTAATTTCATTTTTAATTTTTCATTTCTCCTTTCCTCGGGGTAATTAATTTTTTGATTTCATGTAGAGCTTTACATGCTGTGGCTTCGCTACAAAGAAGGAAATAAGCATACATAGAATACTTGTATCAGGACATGAGTTAGAAAAAAGCTATCCTATCTTAATTTATTGGAGAAATATTTTACATACAAGTGTACCGATTGCAGCCCTGATGTGAATTATTTGTTTAGGTTCTTTTAATTTTCTTATAGCTCGAATTGACTAGTTGTTACATTATGTCAATAGATCATATCATGTGCAGCTTTTCTATTATTAATAAGGTGTAATTTGAGCGTTTTACTATTTGTCCAGTTCTATTGATTATCATTATGTTTACTTTCCAAAAAAAAAAACAGAGATGGTTATCCCTCCTCCTATCAGGCCTCCTAGGATTACTAAGTTTCTTAAGCCATATGTCTTGAAGATGCACTTCACAAACAAATATGTCACTGCCCAAGTGGTGCACTCACCAACTGCAACGGTGGCAGCATCTGCAAGCTCACAAGAGAAAGAGCTGAGGCCAAGCATGGAAATTACTCGGGATGTTGCCGCGGCTGCAAAGATTGGGAAGATACTTGGGGAGCGCCTGCTTATTAAGGACATTCCTGCTGTGTCTGTTTTCTTGAAAAGGGAACAGAAGTATCATGGTAAGGTGAAGGCAGTGATTGATTCTTTGAGGGAAGCAGGTGTCAAGCTGATTTGAACTCTTGGGTTTTTATAGAGTGTTCATTAAATGTGCTGATGTGAATTGGATTATCTGCTATATTTCCTTGAATCATGGGCAATTTTGTGGGCCTTTGAAACACAACGAATAGACACCAGGAATTATAGAACTGAACATTGAACAGCCTATTGATCTTGTCGTCTTAAACTCTACCGTGCAAGATGGTTCAGATGTTGTAGATACCTGTAGGATCTGGAATAATAATAAGAATATTTAAAAGGAAAAAAGAGAGGAAAAATTGTGGCTACCGGTCAAATGGGACTAATATAAGATTGAATAAACATGAAATGTGTCGGGGACTGGTATTCTGGTTTGAATATAATTGTTCCCCCACGTTTTCTTGAAACCCCATGTTTTTTGTTATTGTTGTTGGTGAGTGATGAAGATGATGATAATTTGGGATTGAATGGAAGTGGTTTCATCAGAACTTTGTGCCAGAGGATGCAGAGAGAGCAAGAAGGGATGGAGCTAAGAGCCTCCCATCTCCTTTCCACTTGTGAGATATGAGCAAGGCAACAAACATAGGTTACTTGAAACTATTATTATAATTTTATGTAAATGAGAAGGAGAGGCTGAGTATTTGTACTGGTTAATGTATTTTCTGTGGATATATGGTCTTGGATTAATTTCTTCTTGAACATATGCAGTGCATGGCATCAAACAGGATTCGCAAAATAGTTTGGTTTAAATGCTAAAATTTTTTTTTCTTGTTTGGTTTCAATGAAGGAAAATAAAGTTCTCTCCTTCGTTCTGTTAAAAATTGGGAATTTTGAAAGAAAAGAAAATTCAATATAACTTATCATTATTCACACCACTCACCAACCTCACCACTAGCTGTGGCAGACCTTGTAGGATCTGTGGGATGCTGTCATGTATAGCATCGCATTCATACTTCCTAACACATTTCACATTGGGGAATGTGAATGCACAGCATCCCACAGATGCTGTAGTGCCTGCCATAGCTTAATGTGGCAGAACCACTAGCACCATCACTCACCATCACCACCACCCGCCACCATCATCCACCACCACCACTACCATCACCATTTGCCACCATAGCCAACCACCAGTTGCCACCACCAACACCAACACCAACCACCACATGCCACCACCACCACCACCCACCGCCACTCAGCACCATTGCCTACCACCATCATCTCTGCCACCGTTGCTGCAATCCCACCAACCCTACCAGCACCCACCCACTCTCACTAGCCAACCACCCCATCCCATCATTTTAATAAAATATATTTTTATTTTCTTCTTATTTCTCATCTTATCCAAGCATTGGAAATAAAAAGAAAATCAGTATTTTTTCTTTTCTTTTCCTTTTAGCTTTCTTCTCCTTTCTCTCCAAATCCGAGGCTCCAACACAGCCTAGTTGTCAAAGGAAATTTGAGGACTGTTTTAGCTATTAGCTAAACGCAGCTAAATTCAAATAAATTATTGATGAAGTCGTCAGCCATGGAACAAATTTCGGTTTCAGAATCTTCTGTGGAGAATGTGGTTGGTGAGGAAAAGACAGGCGTTTAACTGGGTTGTTACTGATGAACGGGGAGAGAGAACAGATCCGGAAGTTGAATCTTCATATTCGAGCAAAGATTCTATGGTAGACAACGACCAAACGCATGTTTAATTGATTTTTAAAGTTGTAATTGATTTTGACTTAACTCTTACTAAACTTTTCAATTGTTTTAAAGACACAAAAACAATTTAAAAAGTTTTTAGTTTTCCAATTGCTTTTGAGAAAGATTTTATTTTTAAAACAATTTAAAAAGTTTTTAGTTTTCCAATTGCTTTTGAGAAAGATTTTATTTTTAAAACAATTTAAAAGTTTTTAGTTTTCAAATTGCTTTTGAAAAAGACTTTTGTTTTTAAAACAATTGAAAAGTTTTTAGAGAAAGAATTTGTTTTTAAAACAATTGAAAAGTTTTTAGTTTTCAAATTGCTTTTGAAAAAGACTTTACCAAACGGCCTCGAAATTCTATTGCCCAAATTTAAAATTTCGGTGTAGCATGTTTCTACTCGAAAGACATTTGGTTAAGGAATTGATCTCTTGACAGTTGGATGGCTCATGTAGCATGCAACTGTAATTCATGAATCCTTCGGCTAAATTGCTGACCTCTTGGGCATTATTCACTCATCTAGAACCTATCAAAACTGTAGCCATTAGTATTTTGTGCGGTAATACTTTAAAGAAAAATGCTTAAAAATAGATGAGAAAATTATGAAATTTGAATTTTAAGATAAAAATTTCTTGAGTAGAACCAAAAGCATTAAAAGACACTGGCTCCATTTGGTAACGCTTTTACTTTTTTGCTTTTAAAAGCAAGAAAGCAAAAAAGTAATTTTCTGCTTTTCAGAAGATCTTTTGTTGAAGCAAAGCTGTTTGGTAAACTTTTGCTTTGCTGCTAAGAAGCAAAAAATCATGTTTGGTAACTATAGTAGCATATAAATTGCTTTTATGCTATCATATAAAACTACCGTAAACAGTTGATGTATTCTACTTAAAAATATACTTGGCGTATATTGTAACGGGTTGAGCAATAATCGGGTCAGTTCAAGTTGAATTTGTTTATTGGTGGGTTGGGAAAACCCAAAACCAAACCCAACTCGCCAATAATTGGGTTCAACCCACCAACCCGATTAAAATTTTTTATTTTTTAATTATAAAAAAATACACCAATAGAAAATAACGTGAATTAATGATACAATTTAGGGTTAAACGGGTCATTATTAGGTTAAACGAGCCATTATCGAGTTAAACGGGCCATTATCGAATTAAACGGATCATTATTGGGTTAAGCGGGTCATTATCGGGTTAAACAAGTCATTATCAGGTTAAACGAGCCATTATTATGTTAAACGGGTCATTATTGGGTTGAACGGATCATTATCGGGTTAAGCGGGTCATTATCGGGTTAAACGGGTCATTATCATATTAAACAAGTCATTATCAGGTTAAATGGATCATTATCGGGCTAGATTTGAGTTTACCTAAATACAAAGGGGTTGCTAAATCCCCAACCCGAAGCCGACCCAACTATTACACAGGTCAACCTGATCGAACCAATTTATTCGGGTTGGATTAGACATGATGGGTCAATTTTTTCCCGGTCTAGTTTTGTGTCAAGGGTTTTAGAAGCAAGAAAGTAAATTTATGGTTAAAGTGAGAAACAAAATTTCTATGCTTCTTTTGAAAAGCAATGAAATTGCTTTTTTGGTTCTTATAAAGTGTTTCATATGTGCATAACCAAACAACACTTTTGCTTTCGAAAGCAATTTTTTACTTTCAAAAACAAAAAAACATTTCTGAAAAACGTTACCAAACGGTACCATTATCTACAAGACAGAAGATCCTAGGATCTTAACTGTGATTTCTCTAATAGAGAGTAACAATACCCTTTTCAAATAATTATAAATTGCAATATATCAAAGACAAATATAATAAACTATAAGAAGTCATATATGAGAAGTCACTATGCAAGAAGAGTTGAAGTTCGAGTAAAAAGAAAAATAATAATTTATAACAACATTAACAGGGCATAGAGTAGACTATAAAAAGTCGCATATGAGAAGTCACTATGCAAGAAGAGTTGAAGTTCGAGTAAAAAGAAAAAGAATAATTTATAACAACATTAACATGGCATAGAGTAAACAAGCATGTAGCAGTTACTTCATGGAGAAACAATATACTCAAAGAACAAACCTGAATTTTTGATAGCTGAATAAACTATAACATCTACAAATTCTTGCTCAAATAATGTATATGAACTCCTAAAAAGTGAAAAATCAAGGATTAAAATCTTTTGCGTACGATCTCGTAAAGGTGTTCGTCCAGGTTGACAAATTCCACTAAAAACTCAACAAAGAAAAGAAAACCTAAGACCTAGATAGTCATATGAAGTATATTCTCTTTCTCTCTCTATATATATATATATATGTATGTCTGTGTGTGTGTGAACCGATGCACACACATGTAGGCTACCAATGATCCTGGTTGTTGAGAATCATGCAATTTGAATAGTAAAGAAAATATAGAGAGAAGAAGAAGAACAAGAACATGCAAAATTTAAGTTGTTTGGCAATGTGCCTACGTCTAGTAAAATTTTCCACTATAAAAAAAAGGTCAATTAGGGTATATATACCAATCCTAAACTGTTATTTCTGAAATTCCAAAAATACTCTTTACCATACGACACACAGGGCCCCTTAGGTTCCTCCCCCCTTGGACCCAAAATATGAACCACTGTTTCCAACAATGGTGTCCACCCTTGAGTGGAATTGCTAGGACCTTTGCCATTGTTGTCTTCTTGTCGCCTAGTAAAGGGATTCTCATCACCATTGTTGAGCAAGGTTTGCGGTAACGATACCAGGGATTAGTCTGGTCCTGTCCCAGTCTCAATCTGATCAGACTGGCCATATCGGTTGGTCCAAAGCGATCCAGATGGAAATGGACGAAATTGTCCATTTCTTAATGTATCGGCTGGTCTAGAGTTGGACCAGCTGGTTTATCAGTAGACCAGACGAAATCGGCCGATTCATGCAAAAATTGCACGAATCCGGCCTTGTTGAATTAGACCGTCCGATCCAATATTGGATCGGCCGGTATATCTATACTAACCCTCCGAGTGAACTCTAAATCTGATTGAGCTCCTGAATCCAGTATCACCATTGTTATCGCCACTATCATCCCCCCGTCGTCTCCCCTCCCATACATGTTTCATTTAAAGTCTCTAAAATGTCCCTCTTCTCCTTCCTTGCCTGCTCCCGCTTACTCACCCCAGATCTAAGGTGCTCCTGCATCCGTAACATTAACTCTTTGGACACCTTTGTACACGGTAAGACATCCCCCTTCTTGTGAGCTAGATGCTCCTTCAACCTAGTCACCCCTCCCCATATTTCTCTAGAATAGTAATTACATCTAATATGTTTATTGTTTCCCCCAATCGGCGTCCCATGCTCCCATCCTATATCAGGTTGACACGGCATCCTCCAACCTGAAACAATAATAAGACAACATGAGTTAGGAGAGTTCTTGTGGTGGAAAAAAGAATTGTCCAAAACATCTACTTTGATAAAAAAAATCAAGCTTCTACAACATGGATGAGAAGTTTTAAGATACACAATTTCGTAGAGAATTCTGAATGGGGGCTCTCTCTCTCTTTTTGTTTTTTTGCAAGACCACAAAAAATGGAAAAAAAAAATCAATTTTTGGAATAAAATTTTTTTTTCAAAATCATTCAAATCTCCACCAAAACACATAAAACAAAGTTCAATCTACAAAAAAAATCTTTAGAAACATCTAAAACACATTTGAAGTAAAGAAGTAGAGGCTAGAAAGAGATCTCAACCTTTTTTTTTTTTAAAAAAAAACTTCGTTTCTTGATGTCAAACCTTCAGATCTACACAATAGAGAGTTTAATCTGCAAAACAAAGGCTTCCATTAGATTCAGAAGGCAAAAAAATGGGTTGGGGGGGGGGGGGGGGGGGGGGGGGGGGGGGGGCTGTTTTTAAATATATATATATATATAATATTTTTTTTAACCTTCTTTGGACACGACAGCAGCAAAAAGCTACTATCAAGTTGGATTGCTCGAGTTAATGTTGCCACGGTCTAGAGTATTTTTGGACCATGATTTATTTACAAGACCGGGCGGTCCAACTCGAAACTGCCTGGTCTCGTAATTCTTTTAACACATGCACTATCCTGGACATGACTACCGGACCGGGATAGGCCGATCCTGACCCGGAAGACCATGTTGTTGAGAGGATGATTCTCAGGAATAAAAAGAGCAACCAGCATTGGTACTTAACACGCGCTCCCATAAATTTTCTACGAGTGGATTGAACGAACTTGAAGCAAAGATCAGATAATGACAAAAGGAACCCATGATTCAAAAAAAAAACCACCCCACACAGAGAACACAGAAGGAGCACCAAGACGAGCGTGAAGATGATGATTGTAGCACGCGAACCCCATATCCGGCTCAAGGAACTCAACAGGAGCATCAAGATGAAGATGATGATCATTGGACTCGAACCCCATATTGATCCTCATCGGATTCCGGTGAATATCTTGGCCTGAATAATCTTCAGGCGGAAGAGACTGAACAGGTGGTGTGTTATCCAGTGCCATACAATCACCCAAGTCATCGGACTCGAGCACTGGAGATGGATCATGGTCAGATGAATCAACAGGAGTAAGATCATTCTCAGTCGTATCATCAATCATGACTTTGTCAATGAACTCGCCAGCAAAATCTTCCTCGTTGAAGTTGTTGTTGAACATGTCACACATGGTTTCTTCTCTTTCTCCCATGGCGCTGGAGGTGATTTCGTGGAAGGGCTACAACAAGAAGGCTGAAAGATCTCACGAGAAGAATGCTCTGTAAGGGTTTCCAGGATTCATATGCGAACTGGGATGAATCTTTTTATCCTTAATCCTAATCTTAAGGCAGGAGTAGGAGCTTGAATAACTTCTCTTTGTCATCTTTCTCTTTTCTCCACGTGCCTTTTTGTTGTCGTAGAATTTCTTTTTTTGGTTGTTGTTGAAATTCTTCTAAAAAGGCGTTTGCTCTTTTAATTCTACTTGAAAAAGGATAATCCTTCTCTTTATGACTTAGGGATGGTAATGGGGTGGATTAATCACTTGGTTAACCCATCTAAATCAAGGTAAGTGATAAATCGGGTTATGGTTTACCCCAACCCAATCCTAAACCGCTCCAAACCCGACATTAATCTATTAAAATAATATTTTTCATATATATTCTATATATATAAAATTAAGACACATCTTTATAAATGAAAATGTTGTTATCTTATACGTTATGTTTTTTTTCTTTTTTTATATATTTTTATATTTTATAGCATAGATGGGTCAACCAGATCCATCCCATTACCAACCCGACAAGGTTACGAGTAGGATTGTAATGGGCTACAGGGTTTATCAAAATCTGTCCCCAACCCACCCTATTAGGTGGGTTTTGGTGAACTCGAACTTGCCCCTATAAGGGTTTACCAATACCAAATCCTAATCTGCCCCTATCGGGTCGGTAACAAGGCGTTTGAGGTTGATCCGACTTAGTTTAAAATGTATTTTTAAATAAGATATATAAATAAATATATATTTATTAATAAAAATGTATTTTTATATATGATATATATGAAAATAATATTTTAAATTTCTTAAAATTATATTTTAATATATTAAGATCAGGTTTGGGGCGAGTTGTGCTAAACCCAACTCTGCCCTAACTTGAATTTAGTAATATCAAACCCTAACCATTATGGGCTGGGCGGGTCAAGTTACTTATTTAACGTGCCCCATTGCCATCCCTACTAACTCCTCTAACCACTCTCTCTCCTCTAACAAAATAAAGGAACAATGACAACAAGAACGTAGCTAGTTGCCATAAATGAAGTAAAGGAGGAAGACACACACACACACATAGGGTTGGCAATGGGTCGGATATATATCCGAATCCGACTCGAATCCGATCCGAAATTACTGAATTCGGATATAGGATTTAGATCCACGGTTCGGATACGGATCTCGAATTTCGGATCCGAATTTTTTCGGATTCGGATTCGAATTTGAATATACATGCATCTGATCCGAAAAAGATCCGAACCGAAAACATACTTATAATACATATAAACTTAGCCCAAACCATGGTTCAACCATAAGTTAAAAGGGTTAAATCATCATTTGATCATTAGACACTTGGATTTGTGTTAAAATTTATAGTTAAATTTACTTTAATTGTTAAAATTGTTTTTTAAAGTTTCAGGTTCAAACAGGCTCGAATTCAGATTTCTGATCGAATTTGGATTTCGGTTTTGAATTTGGATTTAGGATCGGATATTGGATTGAATTCAGATTTCGGATATTCATTGAATTTCGAATTCGGATTTAAGTATTAAAGATCCGTCGGATATCGGTAAATTTTTTTCGGATCGGATTCGGATCTTAACAGATCCGTACCATATTCGACCGATTGCCACCCCTACACACACACACACGCACGAGTGAGAACAAATCATTGCTTGCTGGTTATGGGTTTGCTTCTTATGATCATTGTTAGGAATATAATTAAAAATATATAAAAGTTCACCCCTACTATCAACTTAAGTTTTTGGTAGGATTAGTGTTCTATATGGTATCAAAGCCTTACATTAACACCGAGGTCCTGGATTCAAATCTCTACTCCACCCATTGAAAAAAAAAAAAAAATTCATGTGTAGGGCCTCCCTAAAATGAGTTTGAGTTCAGCCCACATGTGACAGGAAGTGCTAGAAGTATAATTAAATATATAAAATTCACCCTTATTATTAACTTAAACTTTTGATACGATTGGTGTTCTATAACCATAAGCTCTTGATAGATTTATTGGATGCCAAAGAATTAGCAACTAATGCAAGACAAGAATTTGGTTCTATTTATTTATTTATTTTTAAATATTTTTGGATTTTCTTCATGTGATATTGGTTCTTATTTGAATAGCAAGGTGTCGTTTGGACATTCATTTTGAATCTGGATTCTGGAATGGGTTTGAACAATTTGAAGAAAACATGAGTTTGAAGTTTGGTAATCAACTATTCATTCTTTTAGAGGTTATAGATATTATAAGTTTGCTATTGTTATAACTTAAAATAAATTTACATAAATGACAAGTCTATTCTTATCATATAAAAGATTCTTTAAAGTAAATTTCAAGTATATCCTTCAAAATTTATAGATATTACAAATATGCCACCAAAGTTTTGCAAAATTCATTTTAAATACCTATATCTAAAATCAGATGTCGTGTACTACATATATTACAAGTATGTGTTCATAAAGGCTTAGCCTGCCAGATCTCATCAATTCAAAAATTTAATGCTGAAATGATTATTCTTTCTATTACTATGTAATGACTCAATAGGTAATAAATTGAACTTCAGAGTTACAACAAAAAAAATTCTAAAAATGAAGTTGGACCCTTTTCAATGCAATTGCAAAATTTCAGAAAGGCAATGGCAAGGATACAATGAGAAAACTTCTGAATCCTGAAAATAAATATCTGGTTTGTTCTATTTAATAATTTGAATCTGATCCTCCTTCATATTCCATGACAGCCTTCATTGGGGCTTGTGTCTTCAAGATCATTTCTTGATACTCATCTTCAGGATTCGAGAGAGCAACAACGGCACCCCCAGCTCCTATGGAGGCTTCTCCCTCATGAATGACTACTGTTCTAATTACTATGTTGAGATCAAATGTCTGGTTATAAGAGAAGAATCCAATAGATCCTGAGTAGATGCCCCTGGAACAGGTTTCAAGAGAATCAAGAAGCTCCATTGATCTCAACTTTGGAGCACCAGTCATTGAACCTCCTGGGAATGTCGCTTTGATACAATCAACTGGGCTCAAATTCGATTTCTTCTTCCCTCGGATTGTACTCACCAAAGTATGAACAGTTGTATACGATTCCACCTCTATCAAATGGGGCACATAAACAGAGCCGGGTTCACAAACGCGGCCAAGGTCATTCCTTAGAAGATCAACAATCATCAGGTTCTCAGCTTGGTCCTTTTCACTGTTCGAAAAAATGGACAGAAACAGAAACAAAATCGAACCTATTAGTGTATACCGAGAATAAACCTTTTTAATTTCTGAAACATTGATTTATTATTTCATGAATGTTCAGTTAAGCTTTATCATCTTAGGCTTGAAATTATCTGCTTCTCGTATTTTGATACAACAGGGTCTCATAAGTGAGACCATGGAAACCATAAGCATAGTAGTCAGTTCCGATAAACATATGAAACGCATACTGATATGAGAATGGTGGGACAGTCCAAATGGTGAGTCCAATGGATACCTCAAATTGTCCAATGACACATTAAAGCATAAACAAAGTAAGAGAGAATGGCGAAAAGAAAGAATGATGATAACTGAATTTTGTAAAATGCTCAATGATCTTATCAATACAACCAAGATAACGGCATTGAGAAACTGAATTTAGTTGAACAAGGGAATTATTTGCAAATCAAGAAGCGTTATGTATTCTGAAACAGCACAAAACAATAATCTAATAATGAAGTACATGTCAACAATATACAATTGGCTACTAAGCTTCATTTGTGTTTGATTAGATGCAAAATGTTACTGCTGCCATTTTTTTTTTCAGTTTGTCTTCTGTAGTTTCAGACTCCATGCATTAGGTCGGCTGAAAGTTTGAGCCTTTTGATACTATCTGCAGTATAAACTGAACTCACACAGTCTGGGTGCAGAGGTGGTTTTACTTACCAGTAACTGCTATCTTGTCTGGTGATAGGTTCTGTAGTGCCTGTTAACAAAGGACCTCGTATGTTCCATAAAATACAAATGGTAACTCTTTGGAGCCAAAATAGAAAATGGTCCTAGAAGTATTCTGTTCTATGGACAGGTGTTGTATCCTCCAAGAAACTTTAGAGGGGCAATATTCATCTCAATATAACTAGTTTAACAGTTAGGATACATATAAGTACTCCATGACTTGATAATAGTTGGGATGCTGCTAGAACAGCTAATGTAAGTTCAAAATTAAAAAGTTGAAGTATGACTTGATAACGGTTCTGATACTGTTGGAACAGTTAATGAAAAGTTCAAAATAAAAAAGGATAACAAATAAAATTTACCTGTGTTGCAGTTGTAATTTAAGCTGTCTATCTTCCTCTGGAGTTAAACCACGTGCAATGGTTCCCTTAATGGGCTTTGCTTCCAGTATCCCTTTTCCATCCAATTGTAAGAACCTCTCAGGGGAAGAACAGCAGATGCATAAATTTTCTTTGGAGAAATTAAGCCAGGCAGCATATGGGGCAGGATTTCTTTCTCTTAGTTTAAGGTAAAGACCCAAAGAATCTACTTCACCAATTCTCTTTCGCATCTGAGTTGTAAGGCACAATTCATAACTTTCTCCTTCTTTAATGAACTTCAAACAATTATTAACATCTTTCACATATTGATCTTTAGATTTGTCAGCAAGAAAGCCCGCCTTGCAAGAGGTTGAAGTAGTTGGCCCTGACGTTCGCTCCTTGTGCCTTCTACAGTCAGAAGCTTTTAAGGCTAGAAGCCTCTGCTCTGTATAAGTCAACCATGAGGTCTCTGAAGAGCTTTCACTAGGTTCTGTGATCCCAGACTGAAGGATATTATTTACTGCCATTATATACACATCATTGTAGTGATGATCAATTACCACAAGATTGTCAGCAAAGAAGAAACAAGCATCTGGTGTCCTTGACTTATGACGGTTTGATGTGACGCCACATTCAACTTTAAGGTTATACCTGTTTTATAGGAAGATCAATGTCAGCAGTTGCTTAAGACATTAGGAGGTCATAAGGAAGAATAGTATCAAAAGTATTAAAAGAAGACAACAACCTGATCACATATCTTCTAGAGCCTAGAATGTCCGATAAAAAGCTGAAATCAGTCCTTTGGGTTATTTGGATTATGTAAATCTTTCTATTAATGTAATTATTTGTGGGAAGACAGGGTAATCGGTAAGAACATACTTAAAAAACGTTTTTTTCAATTCTTTCTGTCTATTTATTTGTGTTTATTACTGAATTTTCTCTTTGACTGACAGCATAAGAACTCTTCTTCAATATAAGAAGCGATATTATAGAAGTCTTGGATGGTTCTATTTGTGCATGGTTTGATAAACCATAACATCTAAGTATGCTGAAAATTTATTATTTAATTTCTTTTAAATGTATCTTATCTTACAAGTGTATTGACAGGTGAATTGAGATTTTTGTTGTCTGCATTGATGGCATGATGGCAATTTCATAACATTCATAGGAAAGCATGTTTAATCATCACAATAACAAAATGTCTTAACCAAACTAGTTGCTTTTGTCCACAACATGAATCTTATTCCACAATAATAATTTGTTAAATGCCATAACTTCAGGTATATCATAAGCATCTAAATCCTTTCTCACAAAATCTATATAGGTTCCCTTTGGCCTTCCTCTCATCCTCTTAGATCTTTCAATGAATATGCTCTCACATCTTCTCATAATTACCTCCATAGTTCTTCACTTAGTGTGCCCAAACCATCTTAACCTACTTTTATTTATCTTTTCTCCTACAGTCCTATTAGGGCAACACCTAGATACTCTTGGATATACTCATTTTTGTACTTTACATTTCCTATTATTCCCACAAATACATCTCAAAATTCACAACTTAGAAACATCGATCCTATAAATAGGATGCTTCTCTCTCACTCAACATTCTCATATATATATATATATATATATATATATATATATATCAAAATAAGCCTGATACCTGTCTTGTAAAGTTTACCTTGTAGTTCAAGTGGAATAAGAAAAATTCAGTTACAGGCTAACAAAGGATAGTAACCATGAACGTTTTACCCGTGGATGAAATAAAGAACTCCAAATGTGCAAAAAAAGATAAACCTTCATATTAATCAGCAGAAATTGACGCAAGAGCACATCTTTCAGTTTTTTTTCCATGACCAAAAGACTTCTTAAAGATAAGGCAACAAACCAATACATCTGAGAATAGCAAGGTGTTGGCCAAATGGGCCATTAAATTGGATGGTTTGAGCATGAAAAATGAAAACTTAGGAAGGCAGCTGCAGTAAAATGTGCGTGAGTACTCATATAAAGATCTAAAAGGCAAATAAAAGAATACAAATAAACTAGATGGAGTCAGTTGATACTCATAATTTGACCAAAGATACGGTTTTTGAAATATTGGAATAAAGTAACAAGTTTAATGTGACCAACCCCAGCTGGTTGGATAAGGCTTTTTTTTACCCTCCTTTCTTTTGAGCTTTCTTTGAAGCAATATTTTCAAACTTGATTTTGTGTTGGACACAACTAAGGACATGAAAGAAAAGCTATAACATAATAGTGACAGTTTTGGGCTGTTAATGAAAGATAATTTGTGAATGAACATAACACCACATACCCAATGTAACCAATATAACCACCACAAAATTCAAATGGCAGTCCTTCATAGTCTTCTTTTTCATAGTGAAATGATTGGAGTTCCTAGTGCACAAATCAATATAAATGAAGATTATATTAGAATGGGTTCATAGAAGAAGACTTAAGAACCTATCTAGATATAAATTGATAATGTACAATGAAAACAATTAAATATACAAGAATAGCACATGATGAAGCAGGATTCATAAGCCATTAAAGATTTCGAGATTGTACAAACATAAATCGTTAATACTATTTTTTGGGTGCATATCCAATTCTTCTGTCAAAGTTCAGAAAATACTGTTATTGTCAGAAACTAGTCATTGTCAAACCCTATGATTTAAAAGAAATTAATTAGTCAATTCCCTATAGGAATGGCTGAAACCCAAAATAACATTTGTCCAAAGTATCTAATTACATTCAATTAATGGGTATATCACATAAAGGCTATGATTACACTCTGTTTGTAACATTATACCTTGAGTGTAGCTCGAGATTACTTTCACAGTTTGACTTACGTCTTGTTAAAAACCTGGAACAGGCTTATAAATAGGGTCAACTTTCATGCCATCAGATGAGTTAACCTTTTTGCTTTTCCCATTAGTGTGAATATAAGAGTTGTACTTTCACTATTCGAAGTGGTGTTTTGAACCCTAGATTAAGGTTTCTAGATTGATTGCTTGCTGTTCCCTTGCCTTATATTTTGCTTAAACGGCAATAATATGTATCAGAGCTTATCTCTCAAACGAGATTTTTGCAGAGAATTTAATGGTTACTAGAAAAGAATAATGTCATAGGATCCCATGAATCATCCATGTGACCCCCAGAATAAAGATACCAAATGGATTATGGAAACAAGTAACACGCAGAGCAACTTGACTGCCATGAACATCAGAAACTTGATGAATATAGTCACAAATAGATAAATAGAACCCTTCTCACATGAGAGTAAGTGATATGAGACAGTGGAGGATGCACAACAATCCTAGGGTTAATGAACATGTTGAGTTATTTCTTCTAGGCCTTTGTCATTTCTTTTAAGGATCACTGGATTCTTATACTGGTTGGGATTTCCAGCTATCTTGGCATCAATCCGGTAACTTTACTTCTATCTTAGTAAAATAATTTTTTCCCACAAAGGACAGTTATATCCTTTCATCAGATCAAAGGTCTGTTTCATTAGCTTTGAAACTTTGATAAGAAGGTCAACAAACATAATTAAAAGGAACAAGAAAATCCGAATAATTTATTGACTGACTGAATATCTTCGAGATATTTTGACTACAAATACCTGCCAGATGACAAGAAATTGAAGCTTGTGTCAAGTAAGCTGAAGATGAGAAATATAAAGGAGAATTAACAACGAATTAACTCTAAAATCTGCACCATAGAATGCATAATCTCTGTCAAGTACAATGAAGTTTCAATGAGCACACTGAAAAGTTTAATCAACTTGTTGCTGATATGGATGTCATAGGGCTGGAGGAACAGGCTGGTGATATGTTAGTGAAACTATAAAGTGCTCTTTTCTGTTCTAGGACCATAAGTCACTTGATGGTGCTCTCTCACCATTGATAAGAAGGCCTTGGAAATCATCAGCTAGTTTGGATAGAAACCACTGCATTTCTAATCAAGTGAAACAACTCAATGCGGGGTGGAAATCATACATATTGTGATAAATGACAACTGCGATGTAAAGTTCTATTCCTCAAACAGCAAATCCACATGCTAAACCCAGCGCAGGGGCAGGTAGTAGTCAAAATTCAAAAGTGTTTCAAATGTACTTGTTTTACACTTGTACATCTGATAACCAAATTGACTATCTGTCCATCTTCATAAAGGAGCATATCGTGGATTGCTTTTGATCAAAGATGAAACTACTTATGATGAGGATGCTATTAAAAGAGAAGTTATCATAGAGAATAGGCTTTTGTGATTTACATAAGAATGAATTGAAGTTTCTTCTCTTTATGGAAATCCCTTCCATTCCATTTTCACCCATATTAACCATTTCGAAATCTCAATTCTCTATCTCCTCACACAACTTTAACTCTTCAACTTCTTTGCTTTAGCCTCTATTGTTTCTTCACTCTTATGCTCTTTTTTTAAGATAAATAAATAGTTACTTAATCTGAAGGGTATTCTATGTGTTGACCAATGTTTAACAACTCATTGGCCTTGCCATTAGATACACCAGGTTCTCTTTAAGTGCCCTACACCCTCAGTTAATCTTCTACTAAGTGCACCATGACTTGAAAGAATAACAACTGCTTTTCCCGAGTGTATATTGGTCATGAAAAAATTAAACACCCTTTTTGTCGTAATCATGTTACAAAATATGCTGGCTTATTATAAGTAATCACTAGCCTCGTCACAATTTATCCTGGCTTCTCTACAACACATTCTCAAAATTGGACACAGCACACAAATACAATGGCCTTTAAAATTATATATTAGAGAAGGGCTCAAACATTTATTAAAGTACGTAATTTTAGTAAAGTATTCCTTATTACAATGATAACATTAGTGGAATGCTCCTCCTTGGAGAGGGAAATCATGATTACAAATTTTCTCTTCCATTCTTTCTTCTTTCCTTTTCTCTATTATTAATATCTTTGGCAGTATTTACAATTTTGATGGCATGCTGCTATGTGTTGGTGAAATCCTGGTGTGCATCCCCCCAGCAAGACATTTTAGCAGGTAATCTTGCTTAATCCTGAATCAAGCAAGTTTCATTAGCACATTATTTTTTCATTCACCCCTCTCTCTTTTGTCTTCTCCTAGGTTTGAAATTTTTGTCAGATCTGGCCGGATCTTCCATGTTTTCTTGATATCAACAATATAGAAAGAATCTAGGAGTGTTTGGCAACAGATTTGGGTTTTAGATTGCTTAGAGGCAAGTTCACTAAGAGGGAAAAAGTGTTTTTTTTTTAACCTTTGGAGGCTCTAATTTAGTTGTAAATGCTTCATTTTAATATATATGATGTAGCAACATCCAATCTATTGATGCATCTATTGATGCACGTTGCTACCTTGAATTTTTGGAAAAAAAAATACATTATTTAAAATTTTTAACTCAAAAAATATTTAAAAATAGTAAAAATACAATAACTCAATTCAAATGTTATTTGCATTTTTTGCAATTAAAAAAAAAAAAGATTTTGCTGTGTGCTGCTAAAATTTTAAGAATTTCATAAAATTAAGGTTTATCCTCCAAATCACCGAAATTTCAGCGGTGTGGCACCAAAATTTCATTTTGGAATGTAGGAGTTTCACCAAATTAGTAAACCTTGATCTTTGAAACTTCATATTACAGCCAAGGATGGAAATTTCACGTTTCGCCGAAATGAGGGAAAACTTCCCCACATTTTCCCAGTGAGGGGAAATGGGGGAAATAAGTGATTTCTTGTTTTTTTCACTTTTTCTTGTATTTTTTTTGGTTTAGTACATTTATAATAAATGCATACATTGGGAAATCTGGGGAAATTTCACCAGATTTCGACCAAATTTTGCTGACATTTCATGAAATTTTGTTGAAATCAAGGAAACTGAGGAATATCATTTTCCCCAGACATTTTGTGTCGCTAACCTTTTGAAATCGAAATTTTGCCGAAATATCGTGAAATGTCAAACCATGATTATAGCAAAGTAGGTCCAAAAAACTTGTCCTTTTTCATCCTAGTGCATTTGAATTGATGTGGTTGAAGACTCTTATGCATGAGTTTGATTTCGTAAATGAAAAGCCTATGACTGTTTTGTGACAATAAATCCGCTGTATTCATTGTTAGTAATGCAGTTTTTCATAACAGAACCACACAGATAGGGAAAATTGTCATTTCATTAGTGGTGATGTGAGTGAGAAAGACATGTACTCCACATATGAAGTCTGAAGATCAAGTGGGTGGCATCTTCACTAAGGTTCTTGCTCATGGTCCATTTGTAGTTGTGTTGCAGGGAATGTGTAATATTTATACACTAGCTTGTGGGGGAGTACTAGAGTAGGTTCAACCACACATTTAGGTATTCAAAGGTATTTCACCAAAATCCTCTTTATTACAATAGAAAATATGATCCTGCTTGGAAAGTGAACTCCCTTATTGGCTACCCATTCCTCAATCGTCATGAAGCTTTTAATAGCTTCAATGTACTAATTGAAGCTCCCAATTAATCTCTCAATTCAAGCAGATAAAGTATATAGATATATTCTAATCCACCTATCATATCTTTCTTTTCTCCCTGAACATTCCAAAACCTCATTAGCATTCCTTGTCTGCAGTAACACCTGGACTCAATACTACAACGGGTCACAGCTGCTTCACCAAGTATCATTGTATCTGGAAGCCAATTAGAGCAGCAGGAATCTACAAGCACAGTCTCACAATAAACAGTGAAACTGATACAGAGGAACAAGAACGAACTAGACCATTGAAAAGAAAAAAGAAAAAAATTTAGTTGTACCTGGAATTAGCATTGACTCCCAGATGCATTGAGAGCGAATTTCTGAGCTGTGGAATTGATGTGCTAGAGCCAGCCATAAGATTGGACCTTGTGCTCAGCTTGACAATGCCACTGTACGTGCCCTCAAAACCACACCATGATATATTGTAAGTCCAGTGAATGATGTAATCTAATGAGAAATTTTCCCCACATTTGGCTTTGAAAAAGTCCCTACCAATATTTCCTGTTGATGAACATGATTTTGCTAGACCCGACCGTCCATAACTAGAAAATACATGAGGAAGATCATGCAGGAAGCATTCTTGCACGGCCATCATGCAATAGAAATAATCAATGTCAGACTAATTTGGCATGGGTGTGCATTGCTCAGGGGACTGCTGTCTTCCAGCATTGCCCCGTACAACCTCCAAGTTTGTGGGTAGTAGCAGTCTGGTGGATGCCTTTGCATGACCACAACAATGAATCTCCCCTTCATAGTCCCCAGTAACCAGATCTATTGGGGTTAGAGACAGGTACCCTCTTGTCCATACGAGAAATGCAACTGGCTCCAATATACGTCAATCTTTATTGGAGCCATGCTCTTCCCCCAGGCCATCAAGACTAGGTAGTTTCAGGTTTAGCATTCTTAAAGTTTTCTCCACTAGCCTTGGGCTTTTAAATAGCTTCTGTGCTGTCACAATGTTTTTGGATAACACCAGCAAGACCTACTCCTACATTAAAAAGGTTTATGCTCTCAAATGGGAGCTTCCAGTTTCTGTTACAACAAAAGCAGTCTCTGTTACTAAACTGAAGAACCCACACCTCCAAGAACTACTCCTATTTGAGCTTAGTAGATCAAAGAACCCTTCTGCTGATGATAGCCACCCTATTTCCAGTTAAAATTAGTCCAAATTTGGGGCCACCGTATTTCCAGTTAAAATTAGTCCAAATTCCAAAATTTTTGAAGGATTAATAGTGGTCAAAATAAAAAAGAAACCTCAAAAATTTCAGAACATTTCAAAAACCTGAAACCTTGCTCCAGCTCACCATATTAGTACTTAGGTTGTATGCTGAGTGCCTAAGCTTTCTTTCTGTCTGATATTATTTGTATGAAAACACAGGTTTCTCTCTCCAATTAAGTTCCCGGATATCGAACTATTTCTGCAGTGATGTTCAGGCTTCTCTACATGCCATTCAAATGTGTTTATGAAAAGCCAAAAATAAAAAAAAGAATGATTTTAACACTAAATGAAATTTAAAATGAATGGAGCCTTGTATGAAACAGAGTAGGGTGAAAGAATAGGATCTATGTTTCTAATCCTTCTTAGCTGGGGTAAGGCATATTGATATTTTTGTTGTATTGAGACTTCTATGACACAGAACGAAGCATACCGCCCAATTTTCAAGAATTCAAACCATTTCTGTTCTGCTGTTCAGGCTTGAGCACTTGCGAAAACATTCTTAAGAAAATCAAGCAACATTTTAATACAAAAATAAATCTAAGCCAGACATGGAGCTATATATGATATAAAAAGCAAAATAAACAGTAAAATACCTTGTTCAAAAAATCAAGGAATCCATCTTCTATGTAAGTACTTTTGACATAACCTTGAGCATCTTCAATTGATAAATAACCTCCACCCCTAGTAGTCTTATCACTGGAAAAATATGGCCACATACATCATTTTGAAATATTCATTTAACTCATATGGTCTGAATTTAAAATTCTGAATCATTAAAGACTTTAGAGATGTACAAGGAATGGGTTTCTCAATTGAAAAATAGTTAGCAAACAGTCAGGCATGTAAAATATATGGAACAGATTTTCAGAAATTGAGTTTGATAATGTGGGAAAAAAATCTACTCCTAAAAAACAAATGCATAATAAAAAACATTAACTGACACAATTAACAAGATGACTATTTCCGAACCTGTTATCTGACAGCCTATACGTGACCTGCTTCCATAGAGATCCACCTTTACCTCCCATAAAAGAAAAGCGTGCTCTTTTCTGCAAGTACATAAAAGAAGTTATATCACAGTGACTTTCAATTCAACAATGAATAGAAGAAAAAATGATTTCACCCACGAAAGGGAGAAAAGAAAAGAAAAACAAAAAATAAAGGGGGAAAGTTAAAGTTAGGCTGTAATGGTGCCAAAGCTACAAGTGAAATAAATGGAAAATAAAGTAGCAATTCCACATTTAATGTATTCAAGGAGGTATTTCAAGTTCCAGTTGCTTTTATTCCCTCTTAAAAGCTTTCCACAAGTTTTCATTTTTTTTTATTTTTTATTTTTATTTTTCAAAGAAGGATTGAGTTTCTCCAGTTACCCACTATCTGCAGTTGAAAACATGTGACCATATACAGGACTACATTAAGCAAGAGCACTTAACAAATAGCATTCCTTCTTTATCCTATTGTCAAAGATTTTACAGTCTCGAAAAGTAAGTTTCCTTTTCTCTTCCCCATATCTAGTAACCAAATTCAGGCTTCATCCTTTTTTCTCAGGAAAATGGATCTGAGAAAAGTTATGTGCTTTGCAACACAGTTTAGTTCATAATGCCAAATTCTCTTCATACTTCTTTGAAGAAATCAATCCATCATGGTTCAATCAACAATCTAGCAAAATAACTCATGATTGCAATATGTAGGTATCCATATAACATTCTCTAACAATTATAATCCATGTCTGTTGCAACATCATGTTGGCCACTAGAGATATCTATCTTAGCTTTAATCTTGCAAATTTGTTTTCATGAATTATGTACCTTTTGGTTGAATGATATGCATTAGGGGAACAGTGCAAAAACCCACAATTAAATGTGACGTTCGTCACTAATCTTAGATGGGCAGACAGGAAAGAGATCAGGGTACTGTTTGGTAACGCTTTTCAAAAGTGTTTTTTTGCTTTTGAAAGCAAAAAATTGCTTTCGAAAGTAAAAGTGTTGTTTGGTTATGCACACATGAAGCAATTAATAAGAAGCAAAAAAGCAATGAAATTGCTTTTCAAGAGAAGCATAGAAATGTTGCTTCTCACTTTAACCATAAATTTACTTTCTTGCTTCTAAAACCCTTGACACAAAACTAGACCTGGAAAAAATCGACCCAACCTGTCCGAATCCAACCAGAATAAACGGGTTCAGGTTGACCTGTGTAATAGTTGGGTTTATGCTATTATAGTTACCAAACATGCTTTTTTGCTTCTTAGCAGCAAAGTAAAAGTTTACCAAACAGCTTTGCTTCAACAAAAAATCTTTTGAAAAGCAGAAAAGTACTTTTTTGCTTTAAAGCAAAAGCGTTACCAAACGGAGCCCAGAGCTACTCATTTTTACACTAATTAGCTGATGTGAGATGTCTTATGATCGTTATGGTACACATGGGCAATGATAATGGGTGCTTAGAACTTTTTTCCCTATATATAACATTTACTAAAGATTCGAGTTCTGTTATGAACAAATTTTGTCCCTTAACCACAAAATATGGAGTAACCCATGAATACCAAATTTACTAGAAGTTGGGAATAACTAATTGCTATTTATCAGTAAAATGTATCCATGTTACATAAGAAAAAGGATACAGCCTGTACTGTACACAGGTTGCAGATACAGAAACCAAATTTGTTCTATTAGGTACTATTTACGAGTCCAAAATACAACCTTTCCACTAGATCCAGGGAACATAATTGAACGAAAATTGGATCCAATACAGACAGCATATATCTTCTTAACTTTCTAAGTCATGGTCAGCTCACTCAAAGATCCTGCTACTAAATGGCCAAACTGTCCAAAAGACACCACTCAAAGGTCCGACTCCTTGACATCTTTCATATGTACCCACAATCTGAAATTAAAATGAGTAACCATAATGCCAATGACACGGTGCAGGGCACCGAAGCTTGTGGTCCTTTCAAGGAATCTGATTTTGTGTAATTTGGTTTAGAAATGAATGATTAATGAGGTTTTGAATCTAACTAGCTCATACAGGACAGATTTGATAAAAAACATGATTAAAAGTTTATAATAAGTTATTAGGCTTTATTTATTATTTATATATGAAGTTTTTGAATGACTTATTGGGTTCTAAAAGAGTTACAAAAGATTTGGTGATGACTTAAGAAAGATTTTTAATCCTATAAATTGGATTTTGGAACAAAGGTTGGGTTCAGCCATGTTTTGGTTTAAAAGAGGGAATTCGTTTGAAAAGTTGGTTTTTATTCACTTAGAACTGTTTGTCCACTTTTGAAATAAGGTTTAAGACACGTTTTGGGTGTCTAAAAAGTACTGATATGGTTTACTATTAATTTTGGTACTTTGGTTATGAAAAAGGAATAATTGATATCTTATTGGTCATTTTTAAGAACTCTTAGATTTCAAATGAATGAGTGGTGTTCTTAGTTTTGATAAACTTCCAAATCTGCTTTGAAAGGATCACAAGCTTCTTCTCCTCAAGAAAAGAAATAAGAAAATTTGACAGCGGTTCAGGCCCATCTCTCCCACAGTCATCTACCTGCATCTTCCCCATCTTACCTCACATTCTGAAACAGCAACAAAAGAGAGATAGTAAATCCATTAGTGGCATCTAAATGGTACGTAACAAAAAAATCTAGTAGTCACGCCTAATCATAGAATCTTAATGCCAAGCCTCCCTATTTTGCACAACAAAAAATATGGGGTAAATAAATGCTTAACAGGCCGCCAACTGAACAATACATCTTCCCAAAATCTGACCATCTCACCAATACTGGAACTGTATCCTTGATAAGCAACTCCAAAACACTACTAGTAGATTTCTGGAAGCCCACTCAGTAAGTGCATCTCCACATATCTGGTAGCCAATCACCTTGTGTATTCCCATATTTCACAGCTATTAAACTCCTACATAAGCTCTTTGTTTCTTTCACAAATTTTCATAGCCGTTTCTATAGAAGGTTAGACTAATTGATTTTCTTAAACCAAGACACCCAATCACTTTTTCCCTTTTTCACTTTTTTTATTTATTTTTTGTTTACATGCCTCTTTACACTTCACTAAGTCAAACTTGTTCTCCCTTTGTATTACATGCCACAAGAAATTTCTTCCGATCCTTCGTAAATTCTTTGCTAGACAGAGGAATTCCAAGCATTGAAGGAAATTGAAGTGTAGATTTACCAAAATTTGTTCCACGAAGGTCAATTTACTCCTATGGAAGTATACCAACTTTTCCAACCGTTCAATTTCCTCAACATGTGTTTGATAGTTGGAATCCAAAAACTGAGTTAGCCTTTATGTGCACACAACATGGATACGCATGTAGCTTTTCGGTAATTCGCCTCTCTTGCACTTCGTATTGATAACTTCAGGTTCACAACCACCCCTGCATAGACGATTCAGCTTTTTATGAAGTTAATATTCAAGCCGAATGCCACTTAAAAGCATATAGCGATGCATTTGATTATTCTATTTTGGGATATGAAGAATAACAAAAATGAGTACATCATCTGCAAATTGAATGCATGTATGTGCAAACCCTTGTTTTCTTTTCTTCTTTTTGACAGTCCAATAGCTTCCAGTTGAAATCTCTCCATGAGATGGTTATTTGGCTCTATGAATCAGTCTACTTGAAGTCTTAATAAGAAGAGGGCTCCTGCCTTAACCCTTTGGATATTTTAATATATTTGAAAAACCATTTTTTTTTCTTTTTGACAATCAATTTGAAAGCTTGATCCATCTTCTCCATCTAGCTCCAAACCCCATCCTATGTAGTATATTGAGATGGTACATCCAGTTCACATTCTGTTGCCTTCTCTATATCTATCCAACAAATTACTTGCTCTTCTCCCTACCTAATCTTTGAGGTCAGACATCAATAAATTCTGCATCCGAAGACTGCCTTCCTCTTATGAATGAACATTGAAATTGGAAAACAGTCTTTAGTAGCATTTATTTCATTAACTGGCAAAACTTTTTAAAGATGATCATGTGGATGCTTCCTACCAGACTTTATAGGTCTAAAAGTCCTTCAAATTCTCTACAGCCTTCCCTTTTTGGTACAAGAGAAATAGAAGTGGTGTTTGGACCTTTCTCAAAAAACCGCCCTTACAAAAAATTCCTTTACTTATCTTCAAAATAATTTTTAATGATATTCTATTACTTCTTATTGAAGGTTAATGGAAATTGGTCTAGACCACCTTGTCCATATTTGTGTTTTAAGATTCAAGAAACTTCACAAAATGTTGCCCAAATTCTTCCATGCTGCTCCACTAGGATAACCTTTAGGGTAAATGAGTAATTAAACATTTTACATGATATTGGCAATATTTTGTCAAAATATCTCCAATGTCTTTAAAATATTTATGTTTATAAGCAATACTTCGACATTTGTTAATATTGGTCGGGAAGCAAGCTGATCAAAGTGTGCCTTTTATATTAGGTATAGATAAAAGCTTTCAAAATTGGTGAAATTTTTCCTATCAATTTCCCGATTCTGATTGAAACTTCTCACATGGACATAACCTTTCTAAAACCTCTTGAAAACTCAAATCCTGATCACTTGTAATTATTGAGTTTCTGAATCAAACATAAATACTCTATTAAAAAAGATCCCACAAGAACCAATCAAGAGTTGAGCATCAATATTCAGAATTTGCTCAATTGAGTTCCTAAATAAAAAATAAGCACTCCACCAAAAAGATCCCACGAGAACCACACAAGAATTGAGCATCGAAATTCAGGATTTGTGAGCAAATTTCTATACTTAGATATAATTTAGTTTCTGATCCACCTTTCTTTGAATAAATCTAGTTAATTTAGGAATAAAAAAATGCATGCTGAAGCATTGAATAGCATCTGATAGAGTTCTTTAGGAACTAATAAGGGATGAAAATTAAATATTTTTTCAAATGTGTACTTTTTTTTTTTATCTTCAGCCCTTAAGACTTGATTAAATCATGAGCAAATAGTATAAATGATAGAGAAACACCTGATCCGTATGTGGTGTGTCAATTTTTTTTTCATATGTTTGTTAAAAAAACACATCTTGAATTTCATTATATTGATGTGATTCTTGAGGCAATGGCAGATAAAAAAATTATATCTTGAATGTTTTGGGAGTTGCTAAGATTGTCACAAAAAACTACGACAATTTTCTTGTTGGAAATGATAAGGGAATTTTGTTGAGGAGATATTTTGCGGCCTATAAAAACATGATTTGTGACGACCTAAATTGCTTTATAGAGCATTCTTTGCTATAAATCAGGTCCAAGGATGTTTTCATAGGATATGATTGGAACAGTTAAGAGTCAAACTATGATAGAGAGACCCCCCTTAGTGGAGGTCAATTCACTTGGTCAAATTTTCAGGACCCCCCTTTGTGTTCTCAAATTGATAGAGTCTTTGCTTCAACTGAGTGGGACTCTCATTTCCAATATGTTAGGCAATCTTTGCTTCCAAGGCCTATTTCTGATCACAACCCTATTTTGGTGTCTTGTGACCTAGAACCTAGAGGTCCATCTCTATTTAGATTTGAGAATATGTGGTTTGAGCACCTGGATTTTGATAAATTGGTTATGGTGTGGTGGGAAGAGGCAGCTGTAGGAATTCAGGGGTGGGCGGGTTTTAGATTTATGAGAACCCTTCATGGGGTAAAGGTTAGAATGAAGCAATGGAACAAGTTTTTTGGCTGTATAGTTGAGAAGAAAAATAAATTGTCTAAAGAAATTGGAGAATTGGACATGTTGGAAGGAGGGATTTTTAGGGAGGATATTAGACAGCGGAGGCAGGCCTTAAAAGTGGAGTTCTTAGAAGTTCTTAAGAAAGAAGAGATTTCATAGAAGCAAAAGTCTAGGGTCTTGTATTGACCATATTTTTCTTCATTGCCATTTTGCATGGGCAGTGTGGAGTCACCTACTTCAGATGATTGATATTCCATGGGTTATGCCTGCGTCTTTTGGAGACTGTTTCCAGCAGTGGAGGATTCCGGGACTAGGGAGCAGGGGTCGCATTCTATATGGGTGGATTTTCCATGCAGTGACATGGCATATTTGGATGGAGCATAATCGGAGGATCTTCCGAGATGTTCTTATTAGTAGGGAGCAGGTGATTGATAAGGTTCTATTGGATGTAGCTTTCTGGGCATCTGTTAGTCCGGAATTCCGAGGTTGGAGTTGCTCTCAAGTTATGAGAGATTGGATGGTGTGTTGTTTTTCTTCACTTGGGACAAGGGCAAAGAGTGGGGTTTTTTGGAAAGCACCTATGACTGGTATTATGAAGATGAATGTTGATGGGAGTTCTTTCGGCAATCCTGGATTTTCAGGTATTTGAGGCGTTAGGAGGGATAGTATGGGTTTGATTTCCTTCATTTTTAGTGGTCCGGTGGGTGTTGGTGATTTTACCCGGGCGGAGATGTTGGCCCTTCTGTTTGGTCTATCGGAGGCAAAAAAAAAGGGTTATACACATTGCATTATCGAAGGAGACTCAGTCACGATCATGAGATGGATGTGAAACGATTTCTTAGGATCATGGAGATTATCACATACCATCAGTTGCGCAAGATCCTTGGCGCGTGATCTGAATGCCTCATTCAATCATGTACCAAGAGAGGCAAATGCAATCGTGGATCGACTAGCAAAGCAGGGAGTTTAGAGATCAAATTTCTATTGTGGCCCAGTTACAGATGAGTTTTTTGGGATGTCTTCAGTATAGTATGATGTTTTACTTTTGACGACATATTTGTACATGTGTTGTAGATAGCTTCAGAGATAGGTTATAGTTCTAAGCCCTTTTCGATGTTTTTTTTTTGTTTTGGAAAGGGGATCCTCATACACAGTTGTATTTTCACACTAGGAGGTACTATGTACCGACTTTATTTTAATTAAATATCATTACTTATAAAAAAAAAAGTCTAGGGTCTTGTGGCTCAAAGAAGGGGACCAAAATACACATTTTTTCCATAAGATTGCTTCCGGTAGGAGAGAGAAGAATAATATCTCGAAGTTGGTGATTAATGGGAGGGAAACGGATGATGTGAATGAGATCCTTCATGGCCTAACAGATTTTTACTCTTCCTTTTACAAGGCTGATCAAGAGTTTAAATTCTTTTTGAAAAATGACAATGCTTTGAGGTTGGATAATGAATCAGCTGAATGGGTGGAAAGACCTTTTGAGGAGGAGGAGGTAGTAAAAGCAATCAATGAAATGGATGGGAATAAGGCTCCGAGCCCTAATGGATTTACAATGGGTTTTTTTCAAAGGAATTGGAATCTTATGAGGGATCAATTGATGCAAGTCTTTAAGGAATTCTTTTCATCTGGAATTATAAATAAGGGTACTAATGCAACTTTTCTAGCATTGATCCCAAAGAAAGCAGGGGCGGTGGAAATTAAAGACTTTAGACCTATAAGTTTGACCATTAGCCTCTACAAGATCATGGCCAAAATCTTATCCAATCGAATAAAGGTTGTTTTTCCTAGGTTAGTGGCTCCAAATCAATGTGCCTTTGTGGAAGGGCGTCAGATCCTTGATTGTGTTATGATAGCAAATGAGTGTATTGACTCACGCAATCAATCTAGAAAGCCGGGGGTGGTGTGCAAATTGGATTTTGAAAAAGCCTACGATCGAGTGGATTGGGGGTTCCTAGATTCAATTCTTCAATGGAAGGGGTTTGGGAATAAATGGAGGAGGTGGATTAAGGGGTGTGTTAGTAATGTTCATTTTTATTTTCTCCTTAATGGGTCGGTGGCAGGGTTCTTCCCCTCCTCTAGAGGCCTTCACCAGGGGGATCCCTTGTCCCCATTTCTGTTCACCTTGGTAGGAGATGTGTTGAGTTACTTTTTTAGAGTGGCTCAAGAGAGAGGGATGTTGAATGGATTCTTAGTTGGTTCTGATGGGATTCGGGTGTCTCATCTCCAGTTTGCCGATGATATCATAGTGTTTTTGGAGGAGAGTGCCCACTAGATTGATACCTTGAGGACCTTATTAAAATTCATTGAGTTGATATCTGGTCTTAGAATCAATCTTCAGAAGAGTCTAGTTATCGGTTTAAATTTAGATGATGCCCACCTAGAGAGTATAGCTAGTAGGTTGGGGTGCTCGGTGGGCTCTCTACCTCTTCCGTATCTAGGTTTACCCTTGGGTGGTGTCTTTAGGTCTCTATCCTTTTGGGAACCAGTTATTGAGAGAGTGGAGACACGTCTTACAACTTGGAAAAGGAATTATCTATCATTTGGTGGGAGAATTACTCTTATCAAATCTGCTCTTTCCAATCTTCCGATGTATTATATGTCCATCTTCAGGATGCCAAAGAGGATAGTGAACATCATTGAAAAATTGCAAAGGGATTTTTTGTGGGAGGGAGGGGGTTATAAGAAGGATCACCTTGTAAGGTGGCAAGATGTGTGTAAGTGTAAGGAGCATGGAGGAATAGATTTAGGAAATCTTTACGCTCGAAATTCATCACTACTTGCTAAGTGGATTTGGCGTTTCTGCAATGAAAAGAATAGCCTATGGTGTCAAGTGATTGGTTCTAAATATGGTCTTACAAATAATGGTTGGGATGTTGGAGGGAGAGTTCACTCTTCAACTCTTAGCCTATGGAAGAATGCGGCCCCTCTCACTCCTCTCTTCCAGGACAATGTTCGTTTTATTGTTGGATCTGGCACATCTATATTTTTTTGGCATGATCTTTGGTGGGGCTCTGCTCGTCTTTCCTCTTTGTATCCTACTTTGTTTCGGGTAGTGTCGTGTCTAGTCTAGAGGCTTTTGTTTGTGATGTCATTATCACTTCCTCTATTGGCCTCGATTGGCATCTTCCGTTTAGAAGGGAGCTTCGTGACTATGAGCTCCTACATTTGGCATCCTTGCTAGATCTCCTTAAGGAGGTGTTCATTGATCCCCAGCATCTTGATATTCAGGTTTGGTGCCTAGAAGCTTCTGGTACCTTTTCTTGTCGTTCTTTCTTTAACATTTGCAGGCCCATGTCGGGTTCCTCTCCTTCTCCTTTTCCTAGTTCCTCTCTTTGGAAACCTTTGGTCCCTCCCAAGATCAAGGCTTTTGTTTGGACTAGTCTACTTTACAAAATTAATACTGCAGACCATCTCCAAAATAGAAGAAAGTGGCTATCTCTATCTCCTAATGTATGTATCTTATGCATGAGGCAGGGGGAAACAGTAGACCATCTCTTCCTTCATTGTGTGTTTGCTACAAGGATATGTAATTGTTTTCTTTTTGACAGTGGTTTATTATGGGTATTGCCTGAAAAGGTGATTGATTTGCTATATCAGTGGAGATTTCCTGGGTTAAGGAGGAGAGGAAAGATTTTGTATAGGTTGGTGTTTCATGCGACTTTATGGTTCATTTGGAAGGAAAGAAACGGTAGAATTTTTTATGATAAAAGTTCCCCTGTTGTTGAAGTCATAGAATCTATCAGGTTATCGGTTGCATCATGGGCTATGAGATATGCTGAATTCAAGAGCATTTCTGTGGTAGAAATGGTGAGGAGTTGGAATAGTGTACGCTTCTCATCACCGGCTCGGGTAGCATCTCCATGTTCATGGTTACCTCCTCTTGTTGGAACCATAAAGCTAAATTTTGATGGATGCTCTTTGGGGAATCCGGGCCAGGCGGGTGCTGGAGGGGTCTTTAGGAATCATATGGGTGAGATTGTTAATGCCTTTTGTGGGCCGATTGGAGTGACAGTCTCCACTACAGCCAAGCTTATGGCACTCATCACAGGGTTACGCTATGCTCACACTTTGGGGCTTAGTGAGTTGGACATTGAAGGAGATGTTGCTAACATTATACGATGGATGAATAGCGATGACTCAAGTCCGTGGAGATACTTGGAGACGATTAGAGTTGCTAGATCCTTGGTGCGTGGTTTGAATGCCTCATTCAAACATGTATTGAGAAATGCTAATGATATAGCTGATAGTCTAGCAAAGGCTGGGGCTAGGAGTCAATCTCTAGCATTTGGGGATATTGGTGTGTGTATGCATAGTTAGTAGACTTTACTTTGAGGGGTGTCCCTCCTATTTGCACCTTTGTAATTGCTTTTAGTTTTGTTTTTTTCCTTTTCTTTCAATAAAATTTCATCACTTATCAAAAAAAAAAAAAAACTATGATACAGAGACGAAGGTGGGTGTATAATTGGCAAATTCATTGTAGGACAAACTACGGATATTATTTTTTATTTTTATTTTTTTGATGAATGACAAACTACGGATATTATGAACCATCTTAAACCAACTTAAGACTGGTCAGATATGTTGAGATAGGATCACTACTTATGGTAGGGTCCATCCATGAATATATATTCCCAAAGGAGTTAAGTAAAGCCCTTACACCTATATCTTATAAATGGTTTAGCACTATCATTGATTGGCAAGGACTCAGGATACCTGAGCATCCTTTTTATATGACTGGTAAGTGCTCATTTATTATTCGTAGTTACATGCTTAAATGTTTCTAATTTAATTTCAACTTTTTTTGTTAGACATGTCCTAAATATGTTTTTATTTTGGAAATAAGCAGCAGCATATTTGCTAAATTCCAAGTACCATTACAACTAAAAACTTGTACTTTGGGATTATTTATACATAGCTGTGAATGATGTGTAGTTGTGTACAACAAACTAAATAAAATTCAATGACAAAGGAACAATTTGGGAATGAGGTATAATTTACTTTCTTTGTTCAATTTAAAATTTCAAAATATGTTAGTTTACTCCTGTTTTCATATATAAAAATGGTTCTATTTTTTAATTGTTGATGTTTAGAGATGCATTGGGTTCATTTGAGGAGACATCTTCTTCAGCGTCAAGGAAAAAGATGATGCCTTGTATATATATCAATTCATTGAAGTAATAGTGTAGCCTTTTTATTAGCTACACATTTTTAATGACTAAATACCAATAGATATATTCTTATGGATAGATGAGTGGCGCCTAAATTATGGAAATTATGTTTCTATACTTCCGAAGTTGGTACTCAGCATACCTGCAAAGACATCAAACTTTTTGCCTTGTTATAGGAGCTAAAGTATATCTGCTAAATACACATGAATCAAAGAAATAAATCGATACATAAGAAGCTCTAAAAGTTTATGTTTTATCGCTATAATATGAAGCTAGGATTAAAGTAAATGGATAACTGGAGATGAAAATAGGAAGTCCATTCTCATAATCCTTGAATCTACCTTTTTTAATGGGAACGAGAACAAAGAGGACCTGATTTATGGGTAGGTCACATCTCTGAGTTGGATGAGCCCAACAGTCATTAAAATTCCAAGATAACTGAAGTGCTTCAGAGATTGGCATACACAGTGATTATATAGAAGACTGAGGTATGGTCAAACAGCAGATACTCATATGATAGATCTATGTAGATAACTCCAACAACAATAAGTCAAAACTCATTCGAAGCCAAAAGAAAGTGAGGTTCAAAGAGAGATGAATAAGATAAATTTCCTACACAGTAATAAATGGTGGTGGAGGCGAGGAGAATGATTGATTCAAAGGCTGAGATGAAGATCATGGGAGCAGCAATGATGGAAATATTGATGATGATGATGATCACAGGTGGCAATATTGCTATAGAGAGTCAGCAACCCTTGAATACCCTTATTGAGAAGATACACTTTACTCATGTGACCAAGGGTGTAGAACATGGTGCTCCAGCAACAAATCCTCAGGTGAGCAATCCAAAACATCAATTCTAGGTCAGGGCCAAGAAATGGATGAGTAAGAAGCACGCTAAATCCCATAGCTTTGGATTTGTAAGTTTTGGTCAGGGGCTTCAGAATTCTTGATCGCAAGGACAACATGGACCTAAATATTCCCATAGCTATGAAAGCACTAATTACTATGGTAAATAATTAGAATTATCAAATGATGTATATGTTCCATATGGATATGTTAGGATTTCAAACCTAGATATGGACCTTGTAGTACTCCAAAGATTATGCATATGGACAAAGGATTTTTCCTGTAGAAGCCGTATTTAAAATGATATAATCCATATGTATAAGGATCATCCATTCACAAAAATCTTCCTCCACAAACCAGGAGAAGTGAGTGCAAGAATGATTTAGAGAACCATAAAAAAGGAAGTTCAATATGGCACAAAGTAATACTTCAACTCACGTTCATGTACAGCTCTTTGCTCTAAGGCTTTGATTCAACTTATCTATTGCTTTGAACTTATCTTTACTTCATGCTATTGTTTAAATTCAACAACCAGGCTTCATTTTGGGGATATTCTCCCTCGTATGATGCCTTCATCTTCCTGATAGGGTCAAAAGTAAGTTCTAGTTTCTCTTTGAAGTCCCAGATGATGTCTCTGCCACTGCTGATATCTGCACTGAAGTCCACTTCCTAGCTTGGTTCAACATCAGAAGCAATTCTGTGGAATATTCCTTCCCAAATGAGAACGATTCTATTTAATGGGCTCCCTTCATAATGAGGACAGTCTGAAAAGTTAGGCCGCTTTTAGGGCTATCAGGGAATGATATTAAGGAGTCCAAAAAATCAACCTCATACATCCCCCATGACACAGATGCTCTTCTGTTTGAGTTCACTAGGACCAACAATCTCAAGTTGCTGCCCCATGATCTCTTGTCCTTCATTAACCATTAATACATCTCTCTATCTCCCATCAATGCCAGCTGAATTCAAACTATGAGGAAACAAAAAAGACCCTTTTCCCACCTTGAAGGTTGTCAACTCATTCACATAATTAACATGGGCCTCTATCTTCAGTGTGTCACACTTAACTCAGCCGGACCACTAACTCCACTTCTTTTTTCTTCTTCACATCTTTGTATGTTTACTCTATCACTGATTTCAATTGTCACTCCCAACCAAGTACATTCTCCAGAAAGATGACTTTACTCCTGCCAATATATGCACTCAAAACAATTCCTTTCTATGTTGCAGTAGGATTATGGGTGGAGGAGAATCACTCCTAACCAGAAGACAACACCATTGTAATTCAATATGACATCCCATCTGGTATCTGCAAACCTTCGCTGACATATCTTTCACATGCCTCTCTTGTCAATTGAAAGTTCTCTTCACACCAAAGATATAGTGGGAGACTCGGTATTTTTGCCCAACAAAACTAAAAGCCTATATTCCCTTAGAACAGCCAACTGAGCCATCCAAAAAACTTGGGTAGATATAAACCATGTCCATAAATAGAGCATTTTATTTTTATGATTTGATGTGCCTCAAATGCAGAAACGTGAACAAGAAAATCTCATTATACAGCTTTTGCACTTTGAATTCTCCTACTGTATACCCTATTTCCTTACCCTAACACAATATTTCTGCAATCACGAGGCTCTAACTTAAATTTGCCCGGGGACAAGCATCAAACAAAGGTCTCCAGCAACTGGCCAAGCTCCGATTGACAAGGGTTCTTTTTCCCCTGCGGTTGATCTATAACACAAGAAAAAAAACTTTTCTGTCTATTACTCATCAGTCCAACTCACATATTTCTTTATTGGGGTTTTTAAGAGGCTCCCAATGTCTGTTATGACTGTTGACTATTTATGGAATCATTAACTTGTTTTCTGGCAATCCTATGAAACCTTCACCCACCTCTTGGAATTACTAGAATTAGTAAGAGTTTTGTAATGCTACCGTGAAAGCTTATGTTCAACCCTGCCTTCCTGAGGTAATTGGCCCTTTCTTATTCAAAGGAGCCGGCTGGATCCCAAATCACCATAACGGGGTGTTTTATGGCAAATATCTACCAGCCACCTCAAGCATACGATGAAGATGAACAACAAAGGTTTCAGAGTACATTATATTTTGACACCTAATGGACCCTCCAACTCAATTCTAGGCTATTTCACCAACACAACTCTATTTTGTTTCCTATAAGGACCCAAAATATCATCCAGATCTCTGCTTTTCACGACTCACCATACCAACTGCAAAAACAAATGAGATTCTTCTTTGTCTACCATGATGAAAGAGGAGACTCCCTCTCTTGACCAACCATTGAATCATCCTTCCAAAGATTGAACTTGGCGCTCTTCCAATCAACTTTCAGAAATTTCCTCTTTTCAATTCACTATCCAATCAATTTACAAGTAATATTGTTGAAACAGTGTTTCCAGTTCTGCACTCAATCCAAATCTCCAGACTAATCTCTATGACATATCCATTCCTTGGAAGAACAGTAGTTCCATTGACACAAATAGCATTCATTCAAGGAACACACAAGTTAGAAACAGTGGCATTCTGGGTCCAAGGGGGTACAGAAAGGGTATATTGGGGATTTTGAACAAGATATAGGCTAGGGCTGTAACAGGAATTTGGAGAGATTTATGTTGTAACCCTAATCGTTTCACATACTAGTTGAAAAATCTTCTCTATCCCACAGACGTAGGCATACTGCCGAACCACGTAAATCTATGTGCAATTTCTCTTTGATTCTTCTTTTACATTCATAGGTTAATATAATCGCAACATCAATCACAGCAATTGTTAACAGAGCCTAGATCATGGGTTCAAGTCCCCCGAAGAACATGCTGTGCAGTTTGTGTAGGTGTGCACCTAGCCTACGTTGGTGTTAAAGGTAGGTTCAATCCCCACTATTGCATGCTATGGTAGTGGTAGGTGTGCCGTCCATGTATGGTTAACAGGTGCTAGGAGTGGGTTTGAGTCCCACCAGGGGGTCTTGAGAAAAGTTTACCGTTTCAGTGCCACTAGGCATGCCATCGAGGGCACAACACGTGCCGTCGAAATGCCGGAAACATTAAAAAAAAACCAAAAACAAGGGGTTTTTGGATTTGGGGAGAGTTTTGCTTCGCTATATTTTGCCAATTTAAATGGCAGAAACACTAGTATTTTGTTAAAAAAAAGTAGTGTTTCCCCCTGTTCCGCTCAGCATGCTGCTATCGTTTCGCTTGTGTTGCTCGAAATTTCACTCGATTCATAAAATCGCGAAATAATCCCACGAAATGTGTCGTTGGGGCTGGCCAGAGCGAGATTTCGGCAGCACGCAGCGACATTTCGCTGAAACAGTAAACAATGGTCTAAGAAGGCTGCTGTTGTTGGGAAGCGTTGGCCTGCGGTTTACTCCAGGTTTGCAAGTGTTGGCTTGCTGTCGCAGGTGCTGGGGGAGGGATTGTTGGGGGTGTTGGGCCAAAATCCAACATCCTACTAATGGTATAAGGAAATAAAGTTGCACTCTAACCAATAACTTAAGTTATTGGTCTAGTGGTAAGCGGTTGATCCTAATAAGGTTGTTGGGTATCCCGCATAAGTTATGGAAGGGGCTGGGGATTAGTTTATAATTGTGAGGAAAAGCCTCATCCCATGGGCTAGCTTTTGGGGTTTAGAGAGGCACAAGACCACCCAAAGCTGGTATCGGAGCCCTGGTTTCAACAAGTCTCGGCCTAACAGTCCACGGGAGAAACGGGTTGTCATGCTCAGATCCAAGGCTCGATGTGTACAGGAAAGATTGTTGGGTATTCCGCATCGGTTATGTGAGGGAAAATCTCATCCCATGAGCTAACTTTTGGGGTTGACAAAGGCCCAAGACCACCCAACAAAACACATTGAAACATGCACAAGCAATCTCTTGGCTTTCAATTCTAATACATAGATTAAAACTACATCCAAGTACTAGCAAATAATTCTATAATATTAAAATATAGTAATGTATGAGCCCACCATCAGCTAAAGAATAACTCATGGTGCACAAAGCATGAAGCATTTTATGGTGTTTCACATGCATCAACTATGAACCAAAATTTTCATTGTTATTAATAAGCATTTCAAGAGAAATTCTATCTTATTGGAAAGAAGAGCTGTGGTGGGAAGCCAGTATGACAAGCTGCATAATTATTGTCATCAAATGAAGAAGATTATTCTCGATGACAAATGGGGCTTGCATAAGTCAGCAGTGGACAATTAGCAAAGAGATTAGATGAAATATAATTTACAATATAAAACATAAGCTAATAGGAGGGAATTCCTTAAAATTTCATTGCATACTTTGCACAAGAAATATGAGCAATGCACATGCCCAAATAAAATAAATCATCAACAATACCACAATGGAAAGTATGTTACATTCTTTCCATATGGTTTAAGGTTTGAAGGTTAACTGGGGTAAGAGTTCATTATTGGGGGTGAATCTGAGCGAGGAAGACTCTTTGGTGTTTAGTAGGTGTTTAGGTTGTTAGGTAGCGTCTTGGCCCATCTCCTATCTAGGGCTTCCCTTAGGTGAATCTCCCTGTAATCTACTTTTTTGGGAATCGGTGCTAGAAAGGGTCGAGAAAAGGCTAGCCGCTTGGAAAAGGAATTATCTTTCTCTTGGTGGCAGAATTACATTGATAAAGGCAGTCCTAGCCAATCTTCCTGTTTACTACATGTCGTTATTTAGGATGCCTAAGAGGGTCGTGGCATTAGTTGAAAAAGTTCAAAGGGATTTCTTGTGGGAAGGAAGGGAAGAAAAGAAAGCTCATTTGGTGGGGTGGAAGAAGGTGTGTTTAGGAAGGGATAAAGGAGGACTAGGCTTGGGCAACATTGTTCACGAAATTCGTCTCTTCTTGCTAAATGGCTATGGCGCTTCAGCACGGAAAAATATAGCTTATGGTACCAAGTTATCACAAGCAAATATGGTAGAGATGATAATGGGTGGGCAATCAACTTGAGAGCTCGTCCTTCAGGGAACTGCCCTTGGAAAGCCATCATGAGTCAGGCGTCGTCTTTTTACCCCCATATGAAATTGGTGGTTGGTTCAGGTTCTTCTATTCGTTTTTGGTATGACATTTGGTGGGGTAGGATAGCCTTATCCAATCAGTTTCCACGTTTGTTCTCTTTGGTTCCTAATCCTAATGTTTCACTAGCAGACACTCTCCTCCTTTCATCAAATGGTAATTCATGGAATATGCCATTTAGGAGAGCCCTTAGACTAGCGGAACTGGAAGAAATATCTTCTCTTTGAATGTCTTAAAGATGTCTCTCTCCATCCACTAGGTGTCGATAGGGTCAGTTGGTCCATCACTCCTTCTGGGTCATTCTCTTGTAAATCATTTTTCAGCAAGGTATGTCAAAACCCCTCGTGCCTTAGGGCACCTTTCTCAGTAGCAAGGGTATGGAAGCCTAAGGTTCTCCCTAAGGTTAAGGCCTTTGTGTGGATAGTCCTCTTGTACAAAATCAAGACAACTGATAGACTCCAAAGAAGATGGAAATCGATGTCATTATCATCGCAGGTGTGCATTATGTGCATGAGGGCAGGAGAGAGCATTGATCACCTATTTGTATAGTGTCCGTTTGTTGCCGATATTTGGATGCGACTATTCCGGATGATAGGGGTATCATGGGTGCTTCCTGAGTCGCTAGGAGCATGCTTTGCTTAGTGAAGGATTAGGGGATTGGGAAGGGGTGGTGTCATCATCTATGGCCTCCTCTTTCATGCAGTAGTATGGCATGTATGGTTGGAGCAGAATTCCAGGATCTTTCAGGATGTGTGCAGATCGGCGGATCGGATCTTCGATACCATTGTGGTGACAGTCGCATCATGGGCTTCGGTTATTCTTGAGTTCCATGGGATTGCCGTGTCAGAGATACTGGGTATATGGCGTGGGTGGTGCCAGATGGATCCTACATCTAGGGGTCTATTGACGGGCCGTCTTGTTTCTATTTAGCAAGGATATGGGATTGTTACTCCATTCCTTTTCTTTTTGTGAGCAGTGGATTTGGGTGGTGGCGGAATTGCTTGTTCCGTCACTTTCTTGTGTCATCATACATGAGGACTTGGATTCGCAGTGGGTCTGTATAGTAGTGTGGTATCATATTTTGTTCACAAGCATACTTGTATATTTTCACTCATTATCAATATATAGCATATACCATTAATTATCAAAAAAAAAAAAAAAAAAAACAATAACACAATGGATAGAAGGTTAGATTGCTCTTGAAAGAAGTGGAAACCTATGTTGGCATAAAATACGCAGTGATATTCACAACATAGACAGAAATGGTTTTCTTTGTCCAGAATTGGGCCTAAATTCTAATACATTTCTATAATATACAGGATCAAACTTCCTTACAAGTGAAACTGGACAATTTGTAACTAATGTGATATTTTATATAAAGTAAAAGAAAAATGACAATTTGAGGCTGCCGTTGGCAACTATGAGAGGAATTTTCTTCCAAAAAACCAAAGATGGAACCATGGACAGACCTGCTCTAGTGAGGAACTGTCCAACCAGAAAGTGTTGTCAGCCTTTTGATCCCCAAACAGTTTGCAGAATATGTTTTTTGCTCCACCAATGTCACTAGCTAATCCATCGAACTTCTTCCACTTCAACTTCAGGAATCTTGGACCAGTGCTTTCATGTGCAATTACTGACTTGCACATATCGGAACTATTTTGTGTATTATAATTATTAACAAAAATCTTAATTTGAGGATGTTGTTGGAGATTTGCAAGAGGTACCTGCATGCATATCAAGAAAAGTTTACTACACAAGAAATAGCAGATAATGGTGTATATGTATCCATTGTGCAAAAATGAAAACAATAAAGATAACAGAACAGACAGGTAATTTGAATGAAGATGATGATCACAACTGGAGTCCCATGAAGTATACCATAGAAAATATACATGATGCATAGTACATAAATCACCACTGAGATTGACCTTTACTTACATCACCCCACAATCTAAGTTGGGGGAGTCAAACACAACTATATCATGTAACATGGAGAGAAGAGGCAAGCCATTCAATAACTACATCCATTTTAGTCATACCCATAAACAAAGGAGACTCATCTATAATCCCATAAAACTGATGCTCTCACACAAACTGGCATTCAATCTCTATAAGCTTCATCCAGCCATGAAAAATAAGATTAGATGTGAGATTGTCCCTGGTGATAAAATACTGAATGGCCAATATCTAGCAAGATATCGTGATACTGATGATATCATCAATATTGCACCAAAAAGACAAAATAGAAAAAATCTGCGATACGTAATATTAGAGATATATACCTACATGAGAGATGAGGCCAAAAAATTAATATAAAAGGCATTTGTAGAATCATAGAGACACCCATCCAATATATGAGGTGAGAGAGAGAGAGAGAGATTTCCCAAGAAATAAAATCTGTTGCTCAAAGCCAAAAGAAGGCAGATTTGCTCATGATTTAGACCATTTGTTCAAATCTATGAATGGGAAGATCTTAAATTAAGGCTAGAAGAGGAAGGGGGAAGAGGACAGATATACAGTATACTATTTATAGTTTGAAAGAATGGAATCTGTCAAATTTACAGATTCCCTATAAAATAAAAAGAAAAGAGAAAAAAAGAAGCTTCGTGCTTATTTAAAAAGGAAGGATGAAAAGAAAAGACAGGAAAAATTAAGAAAACATGCTTGCTTTTGCTGTAGCTGCTGCAACTGCTATGCAAGATAGGAGGATTGTAGCTTTACTCTTTTCTCTTTTTGTCAACTGGTAGAACTTCAACTGAATTTTTGTAGCTTTGTATATTTGAGCCAATTGAGTTGCTTGATGTGAATTATGGTTATGGCCATGGGGGTCATCTCATCATCTAGCTATGGATATGGTTAGGAGCATAGAGGTCATAGGCATGGCCAAGAGAGATCATTTTCTCACTCTTCATCTTATGGGCAGATAGGTTTGTATGGTGATGCTAGCGGATATCATTGACCCAACAGAATAGAACATAAGCACTTTAGAAGGAATTATGAGGCATGGTATCAGAATTACATGGATTATGCTTCTTATTGTTAGCACTTCAGTGTTTGCATAATGTGCTTTAGGTGATTATGAATAATCTGAAGCTGATCTCACACGTTACTCCGTGTGGTAGTGAAGATTCAATGATGTAGCTTTAGAAACAAAAATTTATTGTTGTAGTAGTAGTTCTTACTTCTACATTTTTTATTTAGTTTTTGATATTTGTATTGATTATGGAGAATTTTTATATGAATGAATTTTCTTACTCTGTTTTTTGGTTTATCTAGCAGCTTTTATTAATCTTTAATTAATTTTTCTAAAGTAATTATTCATCTACATATATATTGACTTGTTTCCATATCAATACATATTCCTTTTGCAGGCCCATGATGTTAGAAAGATGTTTATTTATCATATTTTTAGCTTATATTTTTATCCAAATAGGTTTTATTTTACGTATCCACCATTTTTCATGCATATCCATCATTTTATAGCATATCAATGCGTATCTGACATGTATCTCGAATTCTCGATATGTATCCACTCTGGATTAGTCAATACAACAAAAGCATAATATTTTGAACCATTATTAGGAAGGGTAAGGTGTGAGATTCCAAGACTCAAAAGCCACCAATAACTCTTTGGGCGAGTGAGGTGAGAGGGTTTGAGATCCAAAAGTCACAACTCTTTTGGGATATTTCTACTTATGATGAGGGTAGCTATGATGTCCTATGATGCAATTTGTAAGAAGTTATGACATGAGCGCCTAAGCTTTGAATTGGTAACAGAATGATCTTAGATTGAGATTGTATTTGGTTTTGGAGGCAGGCTATTAAGGGGATGTCTGAGACACCTACAGATGTATTATCCTTTTTCTAAGAATATATGGCTCGGAGTTGTGATCCGATTAGTTGAAAACTCACAGAACTACTATGTACAAGTTAAATTATATAAATATAATAAGAAAGTCAAGGACTCATAGTTTATAGTGAGAATGTGTACTGTAAGACCTTGAATTTTTCCGAATTAATAAAATAAATTAATAATTTATATTATTGAGGGATTTAATTGATGGAAATAAATTATTAATGTAGATGATATTGTTAGTAGCGGAGATCAGGAGTTTGGCGCAGATCGGACTGTTTGATTGTGAGATATCGAGGTATGATTAATATTTTAATTCTGATGAGTTATGATTGGGCAAAGTACGTTAAGTTTGTTGTGCGTGAGTTTCGTGGGATCAGAGAGTATATATATTCGGGTTAAATACCCTAAAGGAATATGTTTGGGAATATCTATCTAATTGTATTTGTTCATACTCGTTCGTATTCCACAGCCACAAGACAAAACGACCGAGAGCGACTGAGGAAGAAGAAGAAGGAAGGAGAAGGACCGAGTCTCTCACTGTTCCAAGGTTCTTCTGCAACCAAGAGGGAGTGTAATAGTGTTGTTTAGAAGAGAAGAAGAGAGGACGACCATAAAAGGTAGGTAGCACCAACTTTTGACGTTCGTTTTGTATTCTTGGAATTAATCGATTGGTGTGCATGTTTTAGTGTTGTATTTATATGTATTTAGCATGATAGTGATTTTATATGTATGTTAGTACTAATTAGAACATGTAAAATCAGATTTCTATACACTGTTTTGCCGATTTCGGTAGACCGCCGATCTCTCTGTGCTCAGCGCTCCTGAGCGCTGGTCGGTGTTCGTTTAAAATATTTGACCACCGTCGACCGCTATCTGACAGGCAATTGGCGATAACCCTAGACCGCCTGAGCACTCAGTGCAAAAAAATCCGAATTTTGCAAATTTAATTCCAGATTCAATTCTAAACTATTTTTAATCAATTTTAATCATTAATTAAGATGTTTTAAGACCAAAATAAATTATTAGATACCCCGTTTTGCAGAAAAATAAAATAAGGAGACAATTAGGTTACTAGTTGCCAACTTTTGTAATTAGCTATGAAATCTAAGTTTTATGAAAATTAGACTTATAAATTTGGAACAAATAACCATGAGACATGTAAATTTATATTATTAACCAGATTATTATTTAAGAATCTCCAAATCAGAATTTCAACCCAGTTAACCCGATATTGAGAGGAATTACAGATTTACCCTGTATATGCCGCTAGGTACTATTATTTACAAAAATATTAGTCCTTAGGGATTTTTGGTGTCTAGTGTACATGTGGATAAGCGACCATCTCCATGTATTGATTTCGGTGTTGCATGCTGGTGGTTCATGCCAACTCGATTGAGTCGTGTGCAATAAGTCGATGACTACGACTCTTATCTAAGGAAATGTCTCGGGTTTGAGTATCATTAGTAGCGTCGCCCTAAGCCGCACTGTGGTATAGTATATGGTTGAGAGTCATCTCAATCGTGTATTTTTCTTTGTGAGTCCTACAATGATACTGAGATTACAAACACTTACTATTGATACTGTTCATATGCTGGAGGAATGTATTTGATACTATAGTTGGATGTGACTGTTTAGTACATCCCGATTTTATATTGGATTCTGTTGTTGATTTCTGAATCATGATCTTTGATATACATGATACTGTTCACTGATACTTAAACTGTTTTATATGCTGTTTTGTATTCTATGATCGTTATGAATGTTTATACAAGCCTTTTTACTCGAGACTGCTTATTCATGCATGAACATCTATTTTTGTATATATATGAACTGTTTATAGCATGCATGTGTTACTGAGATATTCGTATCTCACCCTACTTCTCATTTTATTTTTCAGCTGATACGCGAGAGGGGGATCCTAGTGGGGATTTCCAAAGTGAGCTGGTTGATTTTTCGCCGGAGGAGTTCTATTATCTTGACTTGATCTGAGGTCGATGAGAGATGACTTTATGAGATTTTGACAGTGATTTTTAATTATTTGGTTTTGATGTATCTGAGAGATTAAGAGTTTTTAGTAACCCTTTGATACCAGACTAGATTGATGATTTGGATTGGATGGTTTTATTTATTTCCATGATTATGATGATGTTAGGCTACACTTCCTCACATTGATGTTTCCGCACTCTGATAGTTATTAATAAATGGATTATTTAATTCTTTAGTTTGGTTTATTATGATGATTATTTTGATATGGGCCTAGTAGTATCTCGAATTCGGTTGTTGAACTGGATTTGGGTTGTTATAGTAGCGAACCGGATTCGGGTCAGGTGCCGGTTTGCATTGACCCGGGTTTGGGGCGTTACATGTACTGTCTAATGTGTCCAATATACTTCACATGCATTGCATACTTCTTGTGCATGTATTTTCTTGTTTTGCATGGCATGGCATACTAGAAAATATTTGTTTAAGATATACATGCATCCTAGGATTGCATTAATTGCATGAAAACACAGTGCATTATTTGCATGATTTAAATTTTTGTCATTGTATGAGTTTCATTTAATTAACGAAAGTCAACATATCTAAGATTTCCAACGAAAACTAAGTACAAAAAAACTATCTATTGAGCTTTGCTCATTCAATTATTTAATTACGATTGGGTACAAATCAAGATAAGGAACGTGATTAGTAGAACGCCAACATCTACATGATGAGGTGCCGAAATAAGTCTACTTAATACAAAGAGGACTTAGTTTTAATTGATTTGGAGTTTTCTGGATTTTATTGTTTTATTCTAGTTGTGTTTTAAGGATAATAAGGTTTTTACTTACTATTTAATTTTGAATTTCATGGAATTGAATTACCCTATTTATTTGGTAGCCTTCCGCAGGTTTTATTTAAATATTATTGTACTCCAATTGACTTTATGATGTACCCATTCTTGTTTCATTTTAAATTTAATTATTCTTTACATTTTAAATTGAATATGGTAGTGTAGGACATGTGCATTGCTGAACTCTCAAGGTGGGAATTGCAGTCACACTTCAAATTTGAGGTAATTATAGTATTTATTAATTTCATTACATCAAATTTAGAGCATGCGATTATCAATCAGTAATACTAAATTACTAATAATAATTATTTTTATTTTTCTAATTATTTTGTTTTTTAAATGACCATTAACCAAAAAATTTATTTATATTATAGCAATATTTGTAGCAATTGATTATCTATTAATATGTATAATAATCTATTGAACATATTAATAACATTGCTAATTAATATTTTAATTGATTAATAATATTACAACAAAACAGTATTAATAATTTTAATAACAAAGTAATCTGAATGTAATAGTTAACAATACATCATTAATTAAATTTATGTTGTATTGAGAGTATCATATTAACGATACCCCAAAATATACAGCAATGAACCCAAAGCTCTCAATAGAACTTAGCATATAAACATTTTTCCTTCTTTTTTTTTTGGGTGTGTGGGAGGGGGACGGTGGTGGTGTAGAACTAAGCGTATAAACTTGAACATAAGAAGTTCCATAAAATCCAAAAAAGAAAATTACAGAAGTTGAAATTTACCGATCGACAACCATAGCAAAAACAAGTATGCTTTCTAAATTTCTTCTCTCCTCTCTTCACAATTCCTCTTTAAATAAGCACGGAACTCTTTATTTATAAGGAATCTGCAAAACTAGCATATTCCCAATAATTTCTATCAAATAGCAAATGGTTGTTTATCTTCTTTTCCCCCTTTATTTTTTTCTCTGGCCTTAATTCAAGGTGTTCATATGATCATATCCATATATCTGAACAGATTGTCCTAAATCCTGCAAAAATTTGTCTTCTTTTGTGTTTTTTTTTATATCCTGATCAGTAGTAGATAATATATTAATTTAAAAGCTAACTAAAATCAGGTTCACAACTGTACACCAAGAGTGTACCAATCACACCACGTAACTGCTACAGGACACTAAAGTTATCGCACATCAGTACATCTTCTATATTTAAACCCTTGCACGACTCCATACCATAGCAGACGCCCAATAGAGGAGTAGACTGAACGAATATTTGAAAATAGCTGTTGGAGATCTTTCTTTATCCTCAAAAATTCTGTTGTTGGTTTTAAGCAATATATTTTATTCTTGAGAAAATCTCTCTCTCTCTCTACACCCCAAACCCCGGCCCTTATCTATGGGTAAGGTATCTTTATGATTCTATAAATCTTTGTTAGATTCTGTTTGTTTTTTTGGACCCTCATATATCGAGCATGTACATATCTCACACAGATGATTCTTTTCCCCCTCCTTTGGCTTCATCAATGTGAGATTATTGCTATTAATATCGTGCTCTCTCCCAATATATGGGGGAAAAAAAATGTAAAACTAAGAACCAAAAAAAGAAACATTTAAACCCTATTTTATATGGCAAACTTACAAAAGGGGATATATTGCTCAATATTTCTAGCAATATGGCAATATTTTAAACCATGCTGCATATCAACATTTAAAGCATTGGTTTTGGATCGTAAATACACCCCTTCTAAAACCATTACAAGTTTGGTGCATTTTAGCTGACATGTACGAGGCACAGGCCAATACCATTAAAAAATAAAGACTGTAGGTAAAGATATTGACTGATTTTTTGCCAACAGATTCATGTGATTAAAGACTCAAAATCCATACCAAGACTACAAAATTTTCTGGCTATAAGATCATTGTGGTGTGCAGGCTGATGAAAACTTGTGAATTCATCTGCAAAACTGCTTATTTGTTGATTGCAACCTGTAACTAAGAGAGTGCCCTTATAACTTGTGAAGAATTTTTGCTCGACATGAAAGACATATCATGTAATGACTTAGAAATTTACTTACGGATAATTTGTTCTTTGCCTAATCAGTTTAATTGATAAATTAATAATCTAATTAACCTAATCAATTAATTATTTAATTAACCTATTAGGCTTTTGGATTTAAGTTGGGTTAAACTGAATCTAACTAGCTAGATTTTCAGCCAATAGCAGAAAAGAGGGAATTTTAGTAATAATACATGTTTAGGAGTCCTAAGTTAAGTACTAGTTGAAGGAAAACTTGAATTAAGTATTGCTTAAATTGCCAAATAAAATATGTACGAAAATTAAAAATTTAATCGACAATTGGAGGTTTAGGATGATTAGGGGTACTTCAGAAATCCTAGTTGAACTAGGAAAACCCTAAACTCCATAATATATGAATAGGTAAGTGTGCTTTATTTTATCATTATTGAACAATTAGAAGTGGACAGCAAAGAGAACTGGTAGAGAGAACACGTCCAACTTTGGATAATTAGAGAGAATCTGGAAATTCGTGGCAGAATTTCTACAATTAAGAGGTAGGTGGATTCAAAACATTGATTCTGTTAGGAAACTTTAGATTGTAGGATTTAGTTGTTGGAAAATTTTAGTATGAGACGGTGAAGGTATAAAATCCGATTATTACCTATTAATTCTGAACCAGAAATAAGTTTTGAAATCTGTTGAGAATAGAATAAGAATTCGTTGATCAATTCAATAAGTGATAACAAAGGCTAGAAATCTGTTTAATAGTTCTCTCCATAGATTCTGCTTTTTTTTTTATTATTATAAGAAAATGACGAATATTATTAGAAAACTTAGAGAGAAATACAAGAGGTAAGAGTAGACCCATGAGATATAGAGATCACCATGACTACTAAAAGTCTCAAAACAATAAAAGCTCCCCACTATACACCATAAAATATCACCACAGTTAACCCTTCAACTCCCCGCCATAACTAAGAGAACAAGGATGAATATATACAACACTCATGCCAATCCCTAATAATAGCTAGTGAGCCCCAATCTCTAAAATTTGTCTGAACTGATGCCCATGATGTGATAGCCACCATAGTAGACTCCACCACCTGCTCAATGCTCCCCCTCTTATTTTTAAATACTCTAAGGTTACTCTCTACTCTCTAGCCAAATCTGCCAAATGACAGAGTGAAATAAAAAACTATACAACAATTGTCCCTTTGTCCCCAAGCCTAGAATCCTCCATTCATTAAAAAACTGACGATCCGAACCCGGAAAGACCCAAGAAACTCCTATCATCCTCAAAAATCCTATCCAAACAGCCCAAGCAAACTGACACTCTACAAAGATATGATCAATGCTTTCCCCTACCTTCATTCATAAAACACACACGAGGGGATAATGCCATCAACTTCCATCTTCTTTGAATTACGTCAGCAGTATTAATTCTATAAAGGAGTACCATCCATAGAAATGTCTTGATTTTAGGAGGAACCTTGGGCTTCCACAAACGAGACATAGAGAAAGGGGGATGGAGAATCAAGCCTACCCACCCTGAATAATCTGAAATAAGAGTTATAAGAAAAGGACCCGGACGGGGATAGAGACCATATAACTTTGTCGGGAATAGAATCATCAAGAACCACCTCCTTCAACCTATCAAGGAGAGAAGCTATCTCCTCAAACTTTATGGACCTAGGATCTCTATGCAACCGAAGATTCCAAGAGAGCCCACCAGAATCCCAACACAAAATGTTCGACACAAAAGCTTCAGGAAGCTGAACAATGGAAAATACACGAGGGAAGATAGATGATAAAGCCTTATCACCCCACCAAATATCATGCCAAAATTTAGTAGAAGAACCAGAGCCTACAGACCTACAAATGTGAAGATAGAAAGATGGAGCAAGAGCAACCACAATCTTCCAAGGACTACATCCCCTTGGGCATGCATTCAGGTTAATAGACAATCCATTATTAGCCACCCCGTATTTACTAGCAATCACCTGATGCCAATAACTAGATTGGTCTGTGCTGAATCGCCAAAGCCACTTAGCCAACAATGAAGAATTGTGCGTTTAGGGATGTGGGAAGAGTCAAGGCAAGTTTAGGGATGTGGGATCCTAACATTCTTATGCTACAAGAATCGAAGTTAGCCACGGTCTCCAAGTCTGTGTTGGGGGAGGTTTGGAGGAAGGATAGTGTGGATTGGGTTTCCCTACCGGCTCAGGGAGCGTCAGGTGGTATGATTCTAGCATGGAAGAGTAACAAGTTTCTTTTAGCTCAGACTTGGGTGGGTGTTTACTCCTTATTTGTTTTGCTGAAATGTTTGGTTAGCTCGGAGTTAATGCTTTTCTCGGCTGTCTATGGGCCGAATGACCATTCCAGGTCAAGATTAATTTGGGAGGAGTTATCAGAGGCAAGGGGAATAGGGGGAACTCCTTGGTGTATCGGAGGTGATTTTAATGTGGTTCGATTTCCGGAGGAAAGAACAAGTGGGAGGAGTTGTTCTAAAGCCATGGCCGACTTTTCTTCCTTTATTGAAAGTTCTCATCTCATTGATGTTCCCCTTAAAGGCTCGAGGTTTACTTGGTCTAAAAGTCAGCTTTCCCGTAATCTGTCGAAATTGGACCGATTCCTTGTGTCTTTGGAGTGGGAGAGATTTTTTCCCAATTTTAGTGTCTTTGCTTGGCCGAGATCAGTTTCTGACCACTCTCCATTATTACTCACTAGTCAGAATGAGTTTCGGAAAGCAACACCTTTCAGATTTGAAAATATGTGGTTTGAAGATAAATCCTTCATTGACTTGGTGGGAAAATGGTGGAGTGAGATGGATTTTAAAGGGTCAGCCTCCTTTGTGTTTTCCAGAAAACTTCGCGCGCTAAAGTGCAAGATTAAGGAGTGGAATAGAGATGTGTTTGGTAGAGTTGATAAGAAGCTGGAGGGTATTATGGCGAGATTAAAAGAGTTAGAAAAATCTGAAGAGGAAGGGACCCTGTCGCTTGAGGATTGGAAGGAGATGGGAAGTTTGAAGTTGGACTTCAAGAAGGCTGCATCATTATTGGAGATCAGTTGGAGGCAGAAATCAAGGGCTTTATGGCTGAAGGTTGGTGATAAAAATACAGGTTTTTTCCATAGGATGGCCTCAGCTAGAGGGAGAGCTAATTCCATTGACCACCTGGAGGTGGATGGGTCCCTATTGCTTGAGCAAGATGAAATTAAGAAGGCGGCAGCAGCTTACTTTGAAGACCTTTTCATAGAGAAAGTTCATGTTAGACCTCTGCTGGATGGTATGGAGTTTGACTTGATTTCAGATTATCATAGGGATACGTTGGAAAGGCAATTGGGGGAAGAAGAGGTGTTGGAGGTTATCAAGGAGTTGGAGGGTGATAAGGCCCCGGGGCCGGATGGGTTTACTATCATATTCTACAAGCTTTGTTGGGGCCATATCCGGGCGGATTTCATGAGAGCAGTTCAAGAATTTTATAATTCATCTCATTTTGAAAGGAGTTTGAATGCCACTTTTATTTCCCTCATTCCTAAGAAGGAAGGTGCGGCATCATTGAGAGATTATCGGCCCATTAGTTTGGTGGGGATTTTCTATAAAATCATTTCTAAAGTCCTTGCTAAAAGATTGAGGGAGGTGCTTTCGGATGTTATTTCTCCTTATCAAAATGCATTTATAGGGGGGAGGCAAATTTTGGATGGTGTTTTGATTGTTAGTGAATGTGTGGACTCCATTCAAAGGGAGGGTGTTAATGGGATTCTTTGCAAGGTGGATATTGAGAAGGCATACGATCATGTGAATTGGAAGTTTTTATGGTATATTATGAGGAGGATGGGATTCGGGGCCAAATGGAGATCTTGGATGGAAACCTGCGTCTCTTCAGCATCTTTCTCTGTTTTGGTTAATGGAGTGGCGGCTGGTTTCTTTCAGTCATCTCGGGGTTTGAGACAAGGGGATCCCCTTTCCCCCTTACTCTTCTTGCTGGTTATGGAAGCTCTCAGTCGATTGGTGGCTAGGGCGGAAAATATAGGGCTTATTGAAGGGGTGAAGGTGGGAGGAGGCTCTTTATCCATCTCTCATTTACTTTTTGCAGATGATGCTATGCACTTTTGCAAGGCGCAAGCCTCTCAACTTCTTGTGGTGAGATCTATCCTGAATTGCTTTGAAGCGCTATCGGGTTTGAGAGTGAATTTTCAGAAAAGCGAGCTTTTTTATGTTGGAGGAAGTGGAAACTCCTCTATTTTCTGTGGTCTCTTGGGGTGTCGTTTGGGGTCTTTTCCTACTTCTTATCTCGGAATTCCTATTGGGGCGTCTTTTAAATCCAAATTAATTTGGGAACCAACAATATCGAGGATGAAAAAGAAGTTGTCGGCTTGGAAGGGGAGTCTTTTATCGAAAGGGGGTAAGACAGTCTTGATCAAGAGTTCTTTTTCTAACCACCCAACTTATATGCTCTCTGTTTTATTAGCTCCGATTTCAGTGCTGGAGGCCATTGAGAAGTTACAGAAGAACTTCTTATGGGCAGGAGGGGAGGAGTCCAGTAATTATCATCTGGTTTCTTGGAAGGAGGTTTGTAACCCAAAGGAGGATGGTGGCTTGGGTATAAGGAATTTGGGGCTCTTTAATAGAGCCCTTTTGGCGAAGTGGTGTTGGCGGTTTGGCCAGGAGGTAAACAGTCTTTGGAGGAAATTAATTGTCGTTAAGTATGGCTATGATGAGACAAGGTGGCTTCCTGACCAGGTGAATGGGAGAATCGGATGCAGCTTATGGAGGCCCATATGCAGATTGTCTCCCCTGGTTGAGGCAGGAGTGAAGTTTCAGGTGGGGAGGGGAGATAGGGTTAAGTTTTGGTCGGATCCTTGGTGCTCTGGTGGAGCTCTCAAGGAGCAATTTTCTACGTTTTATAATATATCTTCAGCCCCTCATGCCTTTGTTGCAGACCTGTACTCCCAAGGAGTGGGAGGCATACAATGGAATTTGCAGTTCAGAAGAGGTATGTTTGATTGGGAATTGGAAGACTTGTCCCAGTTTATGGAGTGCATCAATGGAAAGGATTTTGGTTCTCATCAAGACGTTATGAGATGGTCAAGGAGCAGTGATGGGGTTTTCTCTGTGAAGAGCCTGTATGGGTTTATTAGTAAGCGGAATCTTAATTTCAAGGTCCACAATCTGTTATGGCAACCTTTACTCCCATCAAAGGTAGGATTCTTTATGTGGACAGCGGTGCTGGAGAAAATTTTGACTTTGGATAATCTGATGAAGAGAGGCTGGCAGCTTCCTAATAGATGTAGCCTTTGTAGAGCGGATGCGGAGTCAGTCAATCACCTCCTCATTCATTGCCCAACCACAAGTGGAGTTTGGAATGAGTTCTTAGCCAGGTTTGGTGTTGCTTGGGTCCAGCCTCAAGATGTTTCTCAGCTTCTTTTGTGTTGGAAGATCTCAAAAGGAGACTCTCCTTTCAAGGTCTTTTGGCGGTTAACACCGGGGGCAGTGATGTGGGCAGTTTGGAAGGAACGAAACAACAGGATTTTTGAGAATAAGGAAAGATCTCGGGATGCTCTTTTCAAATACTCTCTTAGTCTTATCCTTTATTGGGCGTCTGCTGTGGAATCTTGTAAGGGATTGAAATGTCATGATGTGTTAATGTGTAAGGATTTCAATGATTTGTAAGGATGGGGAGGGGATGAGAGTTATGTACACCTTTGGTGTACAGCATTGTACCCTGTTTTCAGCTTCTTTTTAATTTATTTCTTCATTACCGATCAAAAAAAAAAGAATTGTGCGTTACTAAGTTCCTTTTCTCACACGCCTTACTCACTTGATCCAACCCAGCCAGATGAACTTTCTGGGTCCTCCTCCCTTCCATAGGAAATCCCTTTGAGCCTTCTCAAGAATATTAACCACTCTCCTAGGCATGCGAAATAATGACATGTAATAGACTGGAAGGTTGGCCAATACAAACTTAACTAAAGTAATCCTGCCCCCAAACAACAAATAGTTCCTCTTCCATAATGCCAATTTCTTTTCCACTTTCTCAATCACTGGATCCCAAAAAGCCACAGGCCTAGGAGATGCACCCAACAGTAACCCTAGATAGGACAATGGATATTGACCAACTTGACACCCCAAAACGTCACTAAAAACTTGTGACTCCTCATTGGAAAATTCATCCCTATCAATGTACTCTTTCTCCAGTTAACTCTCAATCCAGATACCATATGGAATGTATGCAAGATACTTTTTAACCAAATTAACTGCTCCCTATCTGACTTGAGAGACACTAAGTTATCATCTGCAAACTGAAGATGGGATACCCTAATATGCTCCCTCCCAACTTCCAAACCTTGAATGACATCCAAATCAACTGCACACTCAATGACCTCATGCAATGCCTCCGCCACTATTGTAAACAGGAAAGGGGTGAAAGAGTCACCCTAATGCAAACCTCTAGAAAAAGGCCCCAAATCCCTTCCATTCCAATACCGAATCTAGAAATTTCCATTCCACTCTATCATACGCCTTTTCAATGTCCAACTTGCATATGACTCCAGCTACATCCGACCAATGCATACATTCCACACACACATTAGCGATCAATGCACAGTCTAGAATCTGTCTCCCCTCTATAAACACACTTTGATTCTTAGAAATAATCTTTGGAAGGACTCTTTTAAACCTCAATGAAAGCACCTTAGCAATGATCTTGTACAAATTGGTAGTTAGGCAAATAGGTCTAAAATCTGTTATATCTATTGTTCCTGCCTTCTTTGAGATAAGAACAAGGAAAGTTGCATATGTGATTTTATGAATAACACCATGCGAACGAAACTCCTCAAACACCTTCAGCAACTCCTGCTTTACAGTTTCCCAATTTCTTTTGAAGAATTAAATTGTAAATCTATCCAGTCCTAGAGCCTTACCCCCCTCCATACCCATCACAGCTTCTCTAATCTCCTCCTTTCCAAAGCCTCTTTCAAGCCACATCCTTAGAGAGTCATCTAACCTAGCTTGACCCCTATCTTTCAATTGAAATCGAATCTCTTGCTCAAATTTGTAAAGCTATGAGTAAAAATGAATTAAGACAATCCCCAATTTCTGCCATGTCTTCTACCTCCCCACCCTCAACTTAATCTTGTAATCATATTCTTGCACCTACACCCATTTGCGATCCTAGGGAGAAACACTGTATTCCCATCTCCCTCTTTTAACCATGACACCCTTGCCTTCTACTTCCAATGGATTTCCTCAAGCTTTAAAATATTCTCCAAAGAAGCCTTAATTTCCACTCGCCTAATCCTCAGATAAAAATTCCAATCCCCACTACCTTCTTGTCTATCCAAACTAGTTAACTCCTCCATCACCTCTTTTTTCTGACTCCCTGTACTCTCAAAACTTTCTATATTCCACAATCCCGCCTTTTTTTTCACCTCTTTTAGGCCCTTCATAAAGATAAAATCAGCCCACCCACCAACCTCTTCCATCCCTCCACTATCCATAAACCAGATCCCCAAAAGAGGGGTTTTTTTTTTTTTGGGTGATAAGTAATGATATTTGATTAATAGAAGAGAAGTACATAGTACCTACAAATATGAAAATACAAGTGTGCATGAGGTTCCCTTTCAAAAGAGGGATGTTCCAACCACAATTTTTCAAATCAGAAGGGTGCCATTCCTCCCCATCTAACCTCATCCGACAACAACAAAGGACAATTATTTGACACAGGTCTTGACAACAAGAACTACACCATTGAGTGGAAATGCTCAACCCAAAACCCTAGGCACCTATCTAATCAAGAATATAAGGGCTGGTTCTGAAGATAAGACCATGTAAATGACCCACCTTGCAATAGATAATCTATGAGCTCATTTTGCTCGATCCAATTTCAAAAGTCTCTCATACTTCTGGTGACCCTAGCTCTCCCTCAGTTGGGCACCTGAGAATATCTTATTATGTTGAAATCCCCCAGTAGATGCCACAAAAAATTATTCACTGGAGCTTCCCCATTTAGCTCATTCCATGATTCTGTCTCCCCCTACGGCGACATGGCCCATACACTGCCATTAACTTCCATCTGAACCCATCCACTTTAGACACCATGTTCACCGATATAAAGAATTCACCCCTCGTCACTACCCCTCCATTCAAGGAAAGAGAACCCCACATGACCAATATACCTCCTGATCTAGCAGAGGATGGAAGAAGAGTCCACTCAATTCCCCCAACACTCCACAACTGTTATCCCTTTAAACATGGATTCTACCGCAGAAAACCTTAACATCCAACAAGATTTATAGAGCGTTTTATAGGATGTCACTGTGGTGATGTTCAGAAAGCCATTATGCTTTTCCAAATTTGGTGCCAAGATTGAAGACACACAAAAGTCAGGGAAGATGGTACATATGGTCCACTACATTCGATCTTGATGCAGGGAATTAAATACCTCCTAAGAAAATCCTTTGGGATCTTCACTCTAAATTATTAGAGTTTGCAGTGATGGAAATCAGCACCTCATTTTTCATGATGAAAGAAAAAAGCTAACTTAATGGAGGTTGAGAGAAGCCAAGCACAACTTGCAGTCAATTGTTGTTGTTCTTCGGATTGTGAGTCGAGTAGCGAATATTCAAAATAATTTGCAGCTACAATCGGAGAAGGGCTTCAGATATAATTGATAGATCAATAGGGACAAAATTGAGAGAGTGTGTTATAGAAGAAAAAGAGGAAGAGAAAGAACCAAGAAACATTACAACAGTAAAGGAAGATAGGGAAAGAAAGAGAGAGTAGAGAACTGAGAAGGGGGTTGAGTTTTTACCGAAGAGTGAGTGTGTCTTTTGATATTGTATGGCTAGGGGTTAGTCTTTGTAAGTGGGACTCAGTTTCAGATCCTTTCATATTCTAACAAGTTAGGGGTCAAACCTGATTGGGTTCCATATTGGGTGAATGGAGAGTGGAGACTGCAATCACGTTCCAAGATCCCTAAAACCCCATAATATTTATATTATATTATTTATTAATTAATATGGATATTTATATACTTGGAATCAGGGTATGACATATTGTGAGTGTGAAAAACATGAAAAGGTCCTAGGAATACCAATGCCCTTGGACATTCTCAGCCCAAAAACATGAAACTCAGATTTCATATCATTGATCCAAATTGGCGTGACCAACTTATATAGATTGATCAGTGTGACCACGTGAGAAAATTTGAGTTGGGAAGTATGATGGCTGAAGCAGCAACTTGCTTCGGGTCTGGAGCACTCAATATTTTTTTGTGGTTGTGCTAGACAAGAGCAATGTACATATATATACTAAGATTAGGAAGATTAAAGCTTTTCTATGGTAGGTAGTTCTGGTGATCACTTTGACCTAAACAAAATGACAGATTCTGATTCTGAAGATTGGGATTCTGGGGAAGACTATATAAGATATTATGGATGATGGAATAAAGATTATTCAGAAGACAGATATAGTTCCAACAAGAAGGTTAATGAAGGAAATTGATAAAGAAGGATGTGCTTAAACTTTTGATTTGATACCATGCAATAATAGAAGATAAAAACAACACAAGAAAATGAGATAATCATAACTAGAATTACGTGAAATAAAAAAATGTAATAATGAGGGAGCAACATTAAAGATGCACAAGACATATATTATAAAATACCATAGAATTTGGCATTCCCCTTTCAGATATAAGGTACCAAAATAAGACATTCCAGCAGTTTGATGGAAGTTGGGCCAGCCAACATTAGACACGACAAAGCCAAACAAAACACCAAAAAGAGATGTAGTTCATACAATCTTGGAAAGTTGAAACTGAAATGAACATCTCTGAAAATCAATGGTTAGATCATCTAGTGAGATTATTTTTGCCCATTCACGAGTTCCAAGATTTTGTGCTCTATCAAAGGGAAACCCAAAACTCCTCAACAAATAAATCAATAGGGTATGGAATGTAGCTCCTGCAGCTATTTTGTGGGTTATTTGGGGGGAAAGGAACCAAAGAATATTTAGAAACATAGAGAGGAAGAAGGAATTTTTAGAGAGAAAAGTTTTAAAGGTAATTTTTAGTTGGCTATCGGCTCACCATTCAATGGAAAGTATTCCTTTCCAAGAATTCAAGAAGGTGTCTTCCTTTTCAGATTAGGGAAGGGAGAGGGTTGGGTATCCATATGTGTTGCTAAGGGCTATTAGCATTGTCATTTAGGTACACGATCTGTGTACCTCCAAATCATCTTTATCATACATTAATATCATTATTCTTATTACTTATAAATAAATAAACGAATAGGCATACTTGTAGCATTCGGCACTTGATCCAAAATTACACATCCTTTATCATTCAGCACTTGATCCAAAACATCAAGGATATTAAACAAGCCATACATATTAGCATGCAGATTCTGGGGGAAAAGCTCTCATTAGCAAGGTATTTATATTCTCTAGAATAGGGCTAGTTTACCACTATAGTGAACCTTTCTTTCTTTATTTGAGGATGATCTCAGCCAATATTCCACAGTCATCTTTCTGAAGTTCTCAAATATTTGCCTTCCGTGGCAGGTCGCAATGCTTTCAGGATGAAACTGATGGTCAAGGGAAAAAGGCCAACAGTTTAATGAATGGAAAAAAATTATAACAAAACAACTACACAATGGGCATGCAACAAACCTGCACGCCATAGTGAGGTCTTGTAGAATGCATAATTCCCATAATGACCCTTCTGTCTTTATTTCCACCATAAGAATTGGAAGATGAAACATTTGTTGCAAAACATTCAAAGGAGGCTTGTCTGCCAGTCCGACTCCCAAAGGCATCCAGAATAGAATCATTGTCCTGGGCCTTAAGAAAAGAAAGTGTATCCACTGAAGAAGTCCAAGCTATAGGAATAATTTCCACTGGAAGTGAATCTGCATCTATTGCAAGGGAATGATATCGTACAACCTGAAGCAAGTTATTACAATCATGAGTAAACCAGTGACCTGTATTCAGCTGATCTTCTCATGATCGCTGCAGCCATGGTTTGAAGATTCAGTTTGAACTGAGTAATGTCTACAGTGAAGAAATATCTTGTGGAAACTTAAAATTGCATGAGAATTAGCACATCAGTTTAATATAGGGAACTCATGGAAATGCTTGGAAACCTAAAACAAGAATTATTTAGAACCAAATATATGCTTAGCAATGATAACCACAATATATTAACAACCATAACAGCTACATACTATTTTTTTTTCTTTTTGTAGGGGGTTTAATGATGCTTTATATGACAAGTATAATAAGAATACTGACATGATTGCCACAGCATGGAAAGGACTCCCAGAAACACCATACTGCCTAAACACTATAAAACTTAGGTGTTCCTGTGTACAAAGTAAGAATGATTTAGCAAAATCTCTAAATTAATCACCACAGAGCTTCACTGAATCAAGAAGAAGGCAACAGCACATATGCCGGAGAGAATCACTTTATTTTCAAAAACTCCGTAGTTTGCAGATGCACCAATACTCCAAAACAAGGTTTAAAAACTTAGTATCGAGTTTGGTATCGGCCCAGCCCGACACCGAGTTGTATTGACTGATACTTGCAGAAAAAACACGAGTATCGGGCCGATAAGTATCGGCTGATACTTAAAACCTTGCTCCAAAAAGTACATCCTCTTAACACTGAACAGACTCTTTCCTGATAAGTCAAATCATTTTTAACTGAGAGCGAAGAGATCCAACCAAGTAAAAAGAGATAACAAGGAAACCCATGAACAAGTTGGCAAAAGGGCAGTACAGCAAAAGATAATTGACAGCCTCCTCCAATCAAGGTTCAAAAACATGGTATCGACTAGGGCAAATACCAAGTTGACTCAGCTGATACAGGTAGTACCAGCTGAGTCAGGGCCACATTAGGTTACACCCAGTTGGCCTGGAAAATTTTTTTTAGAATGAAAAAATAGTAAAAAAAAATGCCAGAAAATGTAAGAAATCATAAGAAAAATTATTTAAGCCTAATAAATGTGAAAATCGTAATGAGAAACTAGAAACAATAATGTTTGGACCACAAATCTATTGGAATTTAAATTATTTAATATATTCTGCAAACAATAAGTGCAAATAATGAATGATATATGAAATAAAACGCCTTATAAGCTCAAATGAACACTACAAAGTACAAACTATCCCCAATAAACAATGTACCTCAGATGAAGTCATAAACTCCATGGTTTCCATCAATTATTGCAAGAGTCTATACCTTCCTCACCCTTATTGGCATCTCTCTGTTTATACGTGTAATGCATTGGATTCTTCCCACAATAAAACTAATGACACATTCTTTTCTAATCACGCGTACAGGTTCAACTATACTCTAAACAATCATAATAGCCCGAAGTCCAGAACCTAGGTGCAGGCATAATAGCATCAATATGTTAGCCTCTTTCCCTTGTACTCAATTCCTGAATAAATTCCTATCCAACTATCTTATGTGTATATAATCCTCCTATATTGAACTAAGAAGGAAGCACTGATACTAAATGTCGTCACAAGTCATTAGTGTGCATCATCTCCATACTCTGAAGTCGAGAGAACTCAATTTAATCCCTCTCTCATTGCTCAACATCTTCATTACTCAAATCACTCTTCTGTGTACCTTTGCCCAAACATGGCTTTGTTCTTCAATGTATCCAATAAGTGCTATTTCAATATTTTTCTTTCCTTAACTACCTTTCACCTTACTTCCTCTTCTAAGATGCTCCTATATAGCACGTATAACCTCTTGCATCACTTTATAGACACCCAACAACATCAACTTAATTATGAGTCAAATGCTCCTTCAGTCTTGTCACACCTCTCCATTAATCCCATCCACAATTATTGCACATCACATGTCTAGAATTCTCACAAATAATCATATCATGCTGCCAAAACCAACATCAAGCTCACGGGGCATGATTCAACTTGTAACAAATCCACAATGAAATTTAATGTTAAAATGACATCTAGATTTATCAAAACTTAAGTTCAAAAAATTCTGTATCATTTACAATTTCTTAATTTATCAAAATAATTTAGTATCATTTATAATTCTATTATAATATTTTAATAATCAATACTACTAAAATTTAACAAATGGCATATTAATTTTTATAAAACACAAAGAAACATAAGAAGAATTTTTAGTGCTAGTACAAATTATTTACAGAATTTATATATATATTTTAACTTTATATTCATATATTAATTAAAACAAAATTATTTAAAGTAAAAAACAAAATAATGTATTAAGTGTAATATTTTGATTCTTGGGTGAATGAAATAATTACATGGTTAATTTAATAAAAAGATAAGAAATAGTTAATAATTTTCGGAATAGGAAAAGCCCCAAAAATTTTGGACGTCAAGAACTCAATCAAACAGTTTGCAAATTTCAGGTTTCCACTAGTCTATACTATTTCTTAAAAACATTTTAAGACATAATAAAATGGAGAGATATGAAGGAACATACCTTTTACAGCATATTCTGAAAAACTACTCCTTGTCTTTCAAATTTTCAATCTCTCAGATTTGCCCAAACAGGGTGTTAATCTGTGCTGTGGTCACTACCAAGTGGAAGAATGCCTCAAAATTTAGGGATGGGAGTCAAAAAATTTCTCAAACGGACCTTCGGTGTACGAGATACAAGCTCAGGAATGCCAATAAAAATATGCAGATACGTATATTTTTTTTTTGATGAATATTTCCCACTGCTAAGGAGGGCCCTAGTTCATGAGACCATTCTTAAAGCCCAAGCCTACATTTCTTCTTCCCCTTTACCACCATAGAGGAAGCCTCTTCAAATCTTCTCAATTCTTTTACAGCAGTTATCCTAGATTCCTAGTAAAGTGGTTGATTGGTAGACGCAATAATGTACTTTGAAGTCTGAACATGGATAATACACCAACACAAAGGAAGATACGGTCTTCTCCCATAAGTGAACTTTCTTTTCACCCATTCAATAACCAAGTTCCAGATATTGCAAGGAATAACTAGAACCAATAAGAAACAAGATACAAATATAACAAAACAGTAACAAAGTGCATCATGTCAACCACTTGGGGTTGGCAATATCAACATTGTTCCTCCATCGTAATCTATCAAAAAACATCCCATCCTCAGATTATTAGCATCTAAATACTTCCAGCTGACACAATCCAGGTTCTTTTTTTATCTTACATCTAACCCTCCTAGATCCTTCAAATGGTATCCTCTCACACCTTCTCATCATTCCCTAGGTCTTTGCTTTACATGCCACAATCATCTTAAACTATTAGTTGGGGAAAGGAATTTTGTTAGAAACCACTGAAGCAGAGGCACATTAAGAAACCATTCCCTACTTTTCAAAGAGTGCTTTTATGAAATTTAATTCTGAAACTCAAGCCACTTCAAAACAGCATAGACTAACATAGGAAATGAGATTTAAGGCATACTCCAGTACACTAATAATCAGAAAACTATGTGGTCCGCATATTATGAATGACTTGTTAGAGGAGCCCCATCACCCACAAAAAGCATGTACCAATCCCATCCTTTCTCTACATCACATTATCTGAAGGCATTTGCAACAATAATATAGGTCTCCTCATATTATGAATGACTTGTTAGAGGAGCCTCATCACCCACAAAAAAGCATGTATCGATTACATCCTTTCTCTACACCGCAATACCAGAAGGCCTTTGCAACAATAATATAGAATAAACATAAGGTCTAATCCTGTACAAATCCTCTTGAGAAATAGGTATGTGCTTCAAAAGAAATGTCCACCAGCAATGACAAGGCAGCAGATGAAGTAAGATAACAACAAATCAATTTCCTCAGGACCCCATAAAGGGCAATATATGATCCCAAAGTCCTAATCCAGGTGATCATAAGCTTATCAATTATCTGCAAACAATCCTTACCTCGTGAGATCTAATTCTAGAATCAAGATATTCACATATAATCAGAACTTTTCCGCTATTTAATAATGCTGAAAATTCCCTTTGGTAATCACCAATCACCTCTCATGTCACCATCCTCATTCAATTACAGAGGATTTGTGTTAGGAAATTTCCCTTTTGAAAGGGCGAGGAAATTTTTCTTCACCAAAATTTTCATTCACCATCCATTTGTAACACATAATTGGAATTTCTTCTTGAACTATCTTAATTTCACCTGTCCAAAATTACTTGATTACCTATTTTATAGATAATCAGAAGTTTCCAAAAAAAAAAAACCAAATTTCTCTATTCCATGAGTGACAAATTTCCATCAAAATTGAAATGAAACCCCACGAGAGAACCTTCCTATGATTTATGCTTACTACATAAGGACTAAAAAACCTAAAGTCTTTAGCTACCCTGCACCTTCTTTCTTCGGAATAAAGAGACAAATGTAGCATTAGAATCCTTATATCGATCATGAAATTTCTCAAATCATGAATTTTCTCAAAGAATTCCTTGATATCCTGGTTTGGGATACCCCAAGAGGGTTTATAAAAAGGTAAAGATAATATCAGAGGTTGGGCTTGTTTTCCTTTTCTTATACAAGAGCCCATAGCTCTTCTTCACTGAAAGTACACCCCAACTAAATAATTGAAGAAGAAAAATGACACAAGAAGTTGAGAACTCAAAAGCAACAAGAGGCAAGGTCCGACCATGCTTTAGACGAAAAATTGTCATAATAAGTAACTGCAGTGCTTGTAGTTTTTTCCTCATCATCAACTAAAATTAGCGACTCCCAAATATGGCAAACAAAATTGAATTTCTCTAAAATGAAAGAATTTCATACTCTTGCTGCCTACTTTAAGCCACTTAGCTGTGTTTTATCTTAGAAATCTACTATTTGCATGAGTTTCATGCTCTAAAGAAAGCTCCTCCTATATCTATTGCTCTTTAGAAGACTGACATCATCCTTGGAACATTTAAAGCTCTTCTAGAACAATGGGTTTACACAGGCCCACAACCAAAACTTCTCTATTTGAACATTTTAGCTTCTCCTTGAGAACTTTCATTTTCAACCAAAATATATGACTAGCCCCCATAAAATGAAAATAAGCTCCCTTGATTCTTTTGTCATTTTCTAGGCCATGAGAGCTTCTCATGGGCGTCTGTGAAGGTATGGCTTGGATTCAGGCATGCACAATGAGGATTTTGTGGTGCAGAGTGCAAGATTCTACACTGCAACTTGTTAGGATGACATGATAGGCTCATGCCTGGCACACTGGATCATGCTAGATTGTGTGGGCTCTAAGAGAAATGAGTTTTCTTGGTTGCCTAGATGGAGAGGCAAATGGTTTAATGGATGTTCTGTGGCCATATATCCTACTGTTTGGTATTGAAGCTACAGGGGATCCGAGGCCATCAGAGCCAATATGTTGTTTCTCTACATGCATAACTTGTATTACAAGCAAACTAGACAACCGACTTCATCAATGACCATGGTGGTACTATGAGAACGCTGGATAAGCCATGATGATAAAGGAATACTACAAGTGGGGTGAGTGCTAGTTTGGTGCTAGAGAGCAACTTGTGGACCAGCCAAGGTGGGATTGGTGTGTAGAACTCAAAAGAGTCGTATCCTATTATCCTATCAATGCATTATGGCAGAAGATTAGCTGTGGATTGGATTGGAATCCGAATGGCTTAGGTTGGCCTTGATTACTACGCAATCAATTATCTATGAGAATATACTACACAATCAATTATCTATATGAGAATTTTATGGCCGTGGCAGTTTTTATTAGAGTGCAACTATCAAAGATAAGTCTTTAATTTTCACAAAGCCCATGCAACACTTGCATGCCCAAAACTCAGCACATATAGTACGGAAAAAAAAAAAGGCAAGCATGGTGACAAATAGAATGTGCAAATAAAATACTTTATTAACGTAATAAAATACAATGTCAATAAGTAATGACAACAATATTAGCTTAATGTGCACTAAAGAGGCAATTTGCAGAATAATTGTCTCTTGCAAGAACACTAAATTAGTATCAGGACCCTCCATTACAAAGAGGATTCTAAGCTTTTGACCCTGTAATAGGAGGAAATATCACCTCCACCAATGGAGACATATTATTATTTGTCAACCTAATTTAGATGACAATAGGCCTAATGCTCCCATATATGTTAACTATAACCAAGTTTTGCTGTTTAGGTTTCGCTGGACATTTCACCCAGTGATAGAAGGAGGTTCGAGGGAAAATCTGCACGAATAGGTGAGATTTTGAATCCAGGTGAAATTTCGCTCAATTTGGGATAAATTTCACTGAATTTTGGCAGAGATTTCAAATTTCTCATCCATTTAAAATGGCAAAAAAAAGAAAGAACAAAAACACCTTTTTGTTGAGTTCCAAAAAACAACTTTTTGCTGCGTTTTGCTCAAAATTTAGCTCCATTTTGTTCCATTAATCCCAGCATCTTGCTCCATTTGGAATCGAGCAAGATACCCTCCACAAAACATCTCGCAGAGCAGGAGCAAAATTCTGAAATGGTAAACACTGTCTATGATATGAGCCAAAGCCAAGCACATAATACGAGATGGGGATGGCACTGTCCCCCAATTATTGGGGAAATACTCTTATTGACCTGACCACATATCTTCACACTAAAATGAAGCAGTTTTCTTCTTCAGTTCATATGCTATAAGAGATCAAAATGATGATTGATAAACACCCCAAAAGATCTTCTTGGACAATTTTATTATACCTCATTATCTAATTTAAAGTGATGTATTGGGATTGCAATGATGGAATCATCCTAATACAGCCTCTGGTGCTTGAGATATATCACCAACACCGGTGACACGCAACTAATATATATGCTGGACTAAAGGAAAATTTTGAGCAAGAACTTTCCTCAAATTTCAGCATGCACTGATATATCGCCAGCGTTTGAAATTTCATGTCAGCAAAATTCAATTTCGCATGGTCAGCGATACGAAATGTCTGGGGAAAACTATATTTCCCAAGTTTCCCTACATTTCCCTAATTTTGGCGAAATCTTGTGAAATTTCCCCATACTAAAAGTAAGACAAATACATGTCACTATGGTTGATCTACTAGCTCTATAGATTGATCAATTCTCGGACTTCAAGCATAGAGTTCTTGAAACATTAAAATAGTTCTGAAAAATCCAAAAAGAGAAAAAAATTTGCAAGTTTTTTTTTTCTTACTTGTCAAGCACGGAGTATTTCTAGACAATGCTGTCATATAGCCTTTTTTTTTAACACGACACATTGGTGAATCATGATTTTAACTGTTTAAATGTGTTGTTTGTTAAATAGTTAATGCTATAGCATCTATAAAAAAGGCATCCACTCTTTCAGTACATTATTTTTTTTTTTTTTAAGTGACGAGATTTTATTGAAAAAGAGGAAGATACAAAACTAAAAACAATACAAAAGGTGCCAAAAGCAAGGGCACCACTCAAAGTAAAGTCTACTAAATATGTATACAAACACCAATGTCCTCAAATGCTAGAGATTGACTCCTAGCCCCAACCTTTGCTAGACTATCGGCTACATCATTAGCATCCCTCAGTACATGTTTGAATGAGACATTCAACCCACACACCAAGATCTAGCAACTCTAATCATCTCCAAGTATCTCCACGGTCCTGAGTCATTGCTATTCATCCATCGCAATATGTTAGCAGCATCCCTTTCAATGACAAACTCGCTAAGCCCCAAAGTGTTTGCATAGCGTAAACCTATGAAAAGTGCCATAAGCTCAGCTCTAGTGGGGTCTACCTCTCCTATCGGACCACAAAAAGCAGTAACAGTCACGGACCACGAAAAGTAGTAACAGTCTCACCCAGATGATTCCTGAAGACCCCCTCCACAACACCCGCCTGCCCCGGATTCCCCAAAGAGCATCCACCAAAATTTAGCTTTATGATTCCTACAGGTATGTAAGATCCCAATTCTCTAATCAATGTTCAAGTTGTAGTTGTAATATTATAACTGACACAGGGTTTGTGTTGTGAAGGTGATCCTTCAGAGGCCTAGATTGGAACTATGAAGTAGAGTCCTCAAATTAAGAAGGGACCTTAAGCTTGGAGAGAAGACAAAGTTGGAAATTTGAAGAAAATAGTATTTTGATTTCGTATTTGGGTTGCTAAAGCTACGAAGAAGGTGATTATAACTTCAAGGTAAGCAACACCCTTCTAAGAAAACCTTGTTTTAGTTTTCTTGAATTCAAAATGAATTTCAGATTTCTGTTGCTAATATGAGATTAGTATTATTATATGTTGCTGTTAAATGAGTTGCACTTTATTTTAGATGCATGTGACTATAGTATGTTTGCAAATTGAGATAAATGTGATGTTCTGTTTGCATAAGAAAGCATTGCCTGAATTTATACATGAAATGTATGGAAGCATGAGGGCATAGGCCCATGATCTGAAAACGAAATGTAAACCATGAGGCAATGGCCTGGGTGATTGTGAACTAGTAGCCCTATGGGCTGTGTTTGAGAAACATAGTTCTATTGACATGAAAATGATTGTGTGAGATACAAAATAAAATGAAAGGCATAAAATTTTAACTTAAGATGCGGATCCGTATAACTTAAGTAGGTGTGTTTAATTATAAATGTCGTGACCTTGGATACTGTTGTTTCATCATGTGTGGTTTCTATTGATACCGGCTGGAAGCCGATGGTTGTACTGAATTCCAGCACCAAGGGGAATCGGTGGCTGATGCCCAAGCTTCATCTGGATGCCCTACGCTAAGGGGAATCGGCGTTAGGATGCCCAATACCAAGGGGAATCGGGTTGGATGCCTAACCTATATGGGAAACCTATAGAGTTAGATGTGGTCATGATGTTTACAATTAAACCACCTAATTAACTCTATAAATGGAATGAGATTAACATTGTTGTTGTCGCTAAGAGTTAGTATATTTTAATGCTGGTTTCCATTGATTAATGAATGCCCTTGTATGCTTGTGCTAAATATCATGAATGATAGGCAAAGATGTATATCGGCATTATTACATCGGTTTTCGATACATTGCTATGCATCATGTAATTGAAAAGATATGGCATGAACTGTGGTTTTCAAAAGCATGCATAGTGTTGCTTACTGGGACCCTTCGTCTCATCAACCGTGGTTTATCGGTTTTGTTTTAGATCCATCGACGTCTGGAGCTAAAGTTGATAAGGGGAAGGAGAAAGCTTTGGGCTACAGAGAAGAGGATTTCTTCAGGCCAGCTAGGTCTCCTTAGATAATGTATATCTTATTTTGGATTTATGTAGATAGAAAGAGAGAAAGAGAGGGATGTGAGATGCTTAGATGACCCACTTTTGTAAAACCATGTATACAACTTTTAATGGGTTTTTTTGATACATTTCCCTTATGGTTTATACCTTAAATGCCTCTTTTATAGTTAGTTTGACTGTACACATATAGTATATGTTGCACCCACGTTTATCAGGCATTTCTCATACTTGGATATCGTCCATTTTCTAGGCGTTATATACTCCTTTTGTCGAAAAAAAAAAAATAAAGGAAAAACTTTACCATCATGTTTATTAGGACTTGGTTAACATCCTTTAGCTGATCTTAGTCCAAAGGGACGAGATGCGGTTTATTGGGGTGTTACATGGTGGTATCCATACACATGGATACCATAGTTTTCTATCAAATGTGGTAAATCAAGCAAAACAATGTACTGAAATTCCCATTTTCACAGCTTACTTATCATTTAGTAATGTTTAAAAAGATATTTACATTCCTTTAAAAAATCCACAAAATGTTTCAATGGGTTGCAAAAATTCCTAAAAATGTTCCCATAATTTCCATGAATTTTAATGGGTCATCATCATGTAATTCCATTTTAAATGTGAAACACATCTCAAAACCAAAATCTTGAATGATAATACTGCCCCCTTGGTGTCATTTTCTTCATCTAAGCATTGGAAACCTAAGATCCCCCCAAAGATAAAGGCTTTTCCTTGGACCGCTCTTTTGTACAGGATTAATACTGCTTATCTTATCCAGAGAAGATGGAAGAGGTATTCCTTATCACCTTCTATATGCCTGCTGTGTAGGGAGGAGTGTAAGACTACTGACCATCTATTCCTTCATTGTCGCTATACATGGGGGCTATGGACACGTTTGTTTCAGATGATTGATTTACCTTGGGTTCTACACTTCTACCAGCATCCTTTGGGACATGCTTTGAGTAGTGGCGGCTGCCAGGCCTTGGGAGCAGAGGTCGCATCTTATACAGGATGGTTTTCCATTCCGTGGCTTGGTATGTTTGGATGGAAAGAAATCGTCGTATCTTTCATGATGAGTCATTACCCAGAGGATAGGTGTTTGATAAGGTGATAGTGGATGTAGCCTTTTGGGCATCGGTTAGACCAGAATTTAGAGGGTGGAGCACATCCCAGGTGGTACGAGATTGGATGGAATGTTTCTTCTCTTCAGTGGGCACTGGAGTAGGGTTATGGCTATATGGAGGGCGCTTGAGATTGGTGTCGTGAAAATTAACGTGGATGGCAGTTCATTGGGCAATCCGAGTCCTTCTAGTATTGGAGAAGTTATAAGAGATTGGACGGGGACTATTTCCCGCATCTTTTGTGCTTTCGTGGGCATTGGTGACTCCATTCGAGCAGAGATGATGGCTCTTCTTGCTGCCCTCTCCGAAGCTCAGAAGATGGGAATCAAGAATTTTGTGGTGGAGGGCGATTCTATTATAGTCATGAGATGGATAGACGATACTTCTTTTGGATCTTGGAGACTTTCGCACCTAATTAGCAGAGCTAGGGCCTTGGCACGTGAGTTGAATGCATCATTCAACCATGTGTGTAGAGAGGCTAATGGGATGCAGACCGGTTAGCCAAGTTGGGAGCTTCGAGATCAGACTCATACTTTGGTCCCGTCAGGAGGAGTTCTCTGGCTTATGTGTTGACTAGTACCATATAAGTTTGGGGGGTCATATTTTTAGGGAGGTTTTTTTGGGGCTTTGTACATGGAAATGTGTATTTTTACAGTTGTATAGGAATCTTATAAGGTACTTTGTGGGAAGATAGGCAAGAGGGGAATCATAGACACCTGTACTTGCCTTTTACTTTCTTAATATATATATACATCATTAATTATCAAAAAAAAAACTCATGTGAGGGTCAAATCTAAAGCTCAATCACAAATGTCCCAATTAGAAATTTCAGAAAAAGTCCCAGATTTTGGAAATGAAACAATTACTACCCAAAAATACAGATAGCTCATAAGAAATTTAGTTATGTAGAAAACATGCAGAATCATACTGAGCAAGACATATAAAATATACCAATCCCAGTAGTAGCTTTTAACCTCTCAGAATCTTTCTTTTATATCTGGAGCTCTGAACCCAAACTTCTATTTATTAAGTTTAATTTAACACTAAAAAAGAGAGAACATTTTGACAATACTCCAAGTCTCCAACACATACTTTTCCTTCCCAGCCAAATATTTTCCAGGATATCAATATATCAAAGTGGGGCAATCAAATTTTATGGAATTATTGTAACCAAAAGGTGCAACACATAAACATGTGTCAATAATTGAACAATGTAACATTGTTTGACATATTAAACAGATTACAATAAAATATACATCTGATGTATTAAAACCTGCAATTAAATTTAATTCCTCCATGAAAGAAAACAGAGTTACCTTGAAACCAGAATTTCTGCCAGAAGGAATACCATGGAACAAACTACACCAGTTGTGCTCAATTTCACTGAATGGAAAAGTGTCAAGTTAAAAGGGCATTATACCAGAATCAAGCACATATTTAGCCTTCTGAAAAATTAAGAAGCTCATTGGCATAAAAGAGACAACATAACCATAGTTTATGAAGCCAAAAATAATACAATTCAATATGGGTGGAATATTGATCAAGGCATCAACCAATGATTTCAGAATTCAGATACATATGGTCCCACTTCCTATGAGAAAACCAGAATTTCTGCCAGAAGGAATAGCATGGAACAAACTACACCAATTGCGCTCAATTTCACTGAATGAGTAAGGATCAAGTTAAAAGGGCATTATACCACAACCAAGCACATATTTAGTGTTCTGAAAAATTAAGAAGCTCATTGGCATAAAAGAGATAACACAGCCAAAAATACTACAATTCAATATGGGTGGAATATTGACCAAGGCACAACCAATGGTTTCAGACGCAAACGGCCCCACTTCCTATGAGAGAATCAGGACTGAACATATGTGCAAAAAATAAAGACTAAAATTCCTACATTAGGATCTCATTATACCTTAAACGTCCATGAACTGGTTCGGGAGCGTGGACAATTCGAGCACCATGTGCATACCCTAAGGCCTGTCACCAGTGAAATTTTCATGATAATCAACAATCAACAATAAGAAAAGAAAGAAACCAAAAAAAAGAAAACTTTTTTGACAGATCCACAACGTAAAACTTCAGCTTGATATTAGATATGCCATTTACTACACAACATATGATGGAACATGTAAGCAAGTCTATGGAATATAAAATTTTTACCCACTTGCTCGTGGGAAAAGATAATTAACATCTGAAATGCTCATTGGATGCGTGGAATTTCATCTACAATGAGAAAAGTTGCTGGCTTCCTACAAGGATTAAATGCGTCAACTAGCATTAAGAAATTGTAATAGTATAAAGTATCATTCAGCTTGGATTGCACATAAAACACAGCCAAGTTGCAGTAGTAATTTTAGGGATCAATCTTATGAAACTCATGAATCAAATGATCAGACTAAAGGATTTATATACCAGAACGGTATACCAATACTGTTATTGTAAAAATGCCACTTTTTCTCAATTTTTAATGTTAGAAGCTACCCACAATTAAATAAATCCATTTTCAATGTTTTCTTTTAAATGAGAAACACCCTCAAAGTAGTCCTTTTTATTCATTGATAGCATTTTATGTGAGAGAAAGCTTTGACAATTCTCTCCACAGAATGTTCTTTTTATCCTCGTTTACAAATCTTGGATCCTATTGTCTAACACATTTAGTTGCTAGGGACCCTAATTGTAATGACCTAGAAATTTACTTAGGGTTAATTTAGCCTTTTCCTAATTAGTTTAATTGATTAATTGATTAATTAATTATTCTTCTTAGGCTAAAGATCCCAATTGGACTTATGTTTGGTCTAGGTGGGATCCAAATAACAAGGTATGCAGCCCATTAAGAAAATAAAAGGTGTTTTGGAAAAAAATACTTGACTAAGAATGATACATGAGCATATTAAAGAACAAGGACCTTTTTATTTTAACTAGTTAATCTCTTATTGCAGACCTATTTTAGGATCCTAGTTTTTTAATGAGTCATGTGATGATCATGTGAGAACTTTTAGTTGAGGGTAGTTCTGTATTTTCTTTGACTAGGGTACAGAAGTCTTAGTAGGTATAAATACATCTTATTGAGTTGTACTGTAGTTTTTTTTTGTTTGTTAACAGAAATAAGAAACAATCAGATCTGAGATTCTTTGGGCTTGGAGAAACCCTAGAATCAGTTATTTCAAGTTTCGCTATAATCTACAGCCTTTTTTTATCTTATTTATTCTTTATGACCTGCTGTTATTTTACGATTATAAAGCTTCTCTGCACCAAAGAAGCCAAGTAGTATTTAAATAACTAATGCAATTAGGGGTTGTTTAAATATAAAACGGATGAAAATTGGAGATAGAAGTGGGAATTTCAGTCACACTTCAAATCCAAGAGAACTATAGTATTTTTTATATTATTATTATTCCAGATTTGGGACATGATAGTGTGGTATTAGAGCACATGCTTGCACTAGATAAGAACTTAGGAACATATAAAGACAAGTATATGAACAATTTTTCTTTTGATTTTACGAGGTTTTATGATATTTTCTGTGCTTTCAAATTCTGAGGATAGATATTTGAAGGGAGGAAGGTTGTAATGACTTAGAAATTTACCTAGGGTTAATTTAGTTTTTCCTAATTAGCTAGATATGAAGCTCATTAAGAGCTTATATAACCATCCTCCGAGGCTCGGGATTCAGATGATGACATTGTGTACCACGATGATGTGTTGACTGAGGTAGAGAAGGCCTCATACTAAGCCTCTGTTCAAGCATCTATACAGTTTGAGTACAACAAGAAGGAGGTTGAGAGATATGGTTTTGAAAGGGGTAGTACCTCCAGCAGAGGTACCCCCATGAAACATCCCGCAAGAGCTATCTGGAGCGAAATTTTGGCAGCATGCCAAAACTGTAAACACTACTCTAGGGGGAGATGTTGGAGTGTCTGGGCATGGGGCTAAGAGTGCTGATTGACCTGGGCTGGAGCATTCACACAATACAAGAATACCAGATTATCCTACAAAACCCTCATTGTATCGATCCATGCTAAAAGAGGTCGAGAGACATCTAAAGTAAGAGAAATAGTTAGAGAGAGGATGGGGAAGTTCATTTCCAAATTCTTTATATTCAATCACATTCTAGCAAATGCAACATCATCTCCACACTTACAAGAATATGGTTGATATGATTTAGGAGGAAGGTGTGAGAGTCATACCCCCTATGCCCCATAAGATTATGAGTGTCTACCTGGATGGATTAGAGATGGAGATGAGAGAGTTTATTGACTCACTACAGCCCTACTAAGAGAAGTTTGGGTTACTATTATATATGATAGTTGGGCAGGTTTACTAGGCTGTCCATCAATAACTTCATGTGTATTGTAGAGGCAAGGCAGTGTTTTTAAAATCAGTGGATACATCGGATAAGATAAAGGATGTGAAAGTCAACAAAGCATACTTTTTTTTTTTGATAGGTACTAGAGAAAATTATATTAAAGTAGAATCATCAAGAGATACATGTACATCAACAGTGTACAGGAAATAAAAGATCTAATCTCCTACAAATTCTGAAAATTTTCACAAACTAGAACATCCTAGATATCCAGCCCTTTACAAGAGGTGCTAACCGATGCCCAAAAAAGAATACATCTAAGGACTGAATGGAACAAAGCCTTTGAAGGTCTTGATCTATCATTGAAAATTCTGTTGTTCCTCTTTCTCCACACTGTCCATAGAATAGCAGCCAGTGTTAAGTTCCACAATGCTTGCAGGCAAGACTTTCTTGAACTTTTGCCCCAAGAGATAAGGACCTGGTCTAATTCCTTAGGTTGCACCCATGAGACACTGAATTTCAACAAAAAAGCAGTCCACAGTTCATGTGCCACTGAACATTGAATTAGCAAGTGGTTAATAGATTCCAAATGTATCTTACACATTACACATCTATTCTGCAATTGCCACCCCCTCTTCATGAGATTGTCCATAGTTAAAATCTTACCCAGAACTGCAGTCCATAAAAAGAAACCTATTTTAGAGGGTATAACCGTATAAGTGGTTGCCATAGCATATTAGACAGCTTTCGTCCTTCTTTCTAAAATGAGTATAGAAACTCTTGACAGAAAAATTATCTGCTTTGCCCCAAATCCATTTCATGCTATCATGATCTGCGCTTGGATGGTACTCACTTATCCTCTCTATGAGTCGAGTGAGGGAATTCAACTCCCAATCGAACATTCCTCGTCTAAATTGCAAATTCCAACCATCAGCATCTAGATCTTGAAGATATAAATCTGAAATGGAAGCTTGAGGATATAGAGAAATGCTATATAAATCTGGAAAAACCGTCTTCAATGGAGCATTACCACACCATAAATCCTCCAAAAATATGATTCGATCCCCTTTTCCCACTTGGAATCTCAGACCTGGCAAGAGAGTGAAAGAGAATCTACTAATGGGTTTCCATAAGATGCAACCAATGGTCCCATTCACCGGAGTAGGCAACCCAGAATCTGGATCATAGGCATATTTGGTAACAATTAGCTTTCTCCATAATCGCAATGTTTCACAACCAAAACTCCAACACCACTTACCCAAAAGAGTCCGATTGAACAAACAAAGATCATAAATGCCCAATCCATCTTCATCTTTGTGTTTGCATACATCACTCCATCCTACAAGATGGTACTTATTTGCATTATCCCAACCCGCCTACAAGAAATCTCTTTGGATCTTCTCAAGCCTTCTAACAATAGATACTGGGGCATGCACGATAGAGAATAGATATGTGGGATGGTTGGACAAAGCATGTTTAATGAGGGCCACCTTACCTCCCTTGGAGAGAAAGTTACTTTTCCACACTGACAATTTTTTCATCATTTGGCCAACCATTGGTTGCCACACTCCTTTTGCCAATAAAGCATACTTGTGGATGTTATATATGATGCTGGTTAAAAAAAAAAGTGATAGTGTGAGGTGTCTCAGTTTAGTACCTTATGGTCACCAAAATTATGGTTTGGGCGAGGTGTGAGGCGATCCCGACAATTACCAAGAACTTGATATATTATAATTATCTCTATGTGTCATGGTGATGGTTTTTACTACATGCAGGTACTACTCAGAAGAACCAGGACTGGATTCAGAAAACTTGCTAGGATAGACATACTGAGATATCGACCTAAGTATGCGTAGAATAATTAAAATTTATTTCAATTGATAGGAAATGTTAATAGATTTCATAGTTTGTTTTTATTATATCAATTCATAGGCTATTTGGTTATTTTTAGGATGAAACTTTTGAGATTGATATTTTTTTATAAATTAATAGTTTCTAAACTTTCATTTAATATCGTACTCTAATTGATTTTAGTTGTACCTAATTATTTTTTCCTTGGTTGAAAAAATTGAGATGACACCATTATATATGAAAAAAGTATCTCCACATAAGGTCTCATTAGAATGCCTTGCAAATAATACAATGATATTTCACGTGTCAATCGTTGAGAACTGACTCTTCCATGCCTATGGATTGGAGAAGAAAATAAAGCTCCAAAACACCCAAATTCCTTCTCCCTCGTATGAAAATTAGTTTTTAAAGTGAATATAGAAATTAAAATAAGATAAAATTTTGTTTATTTAAAGAATAGAAACAATCTTTAAGTACTCTAATGAAAAAATTACAAATAAATGGCTCATAAATGCAACATAGACCATTTGCCACATGTAATACTTAAAAAAAGCGTGCATTGGCCTTCTGTGAATCCTTTAGAGCCTTCAATGTTCACCAACTTACACCTTCTAATTAGTGCCATCCTAAGATCTAATTTAACATTCGTAATAAGGATAATCATTGTCCATCTCTTAGTGAGTTGTAATTCCAAACGTTTTCCTCTTTTAGATTCCTAAATTATTTCTTCTTACTAAGTTCTAATTTAACATTCGTAACGTTTTCCTCTTTTAGATTCCTAAATTATTTCTTCTTCTTGTTAGACTTCATTGTAAACATATTTTCCAATCAAAATACTCATAGCTTGTGATATATGCTCTTTCATTCCAATGCATGCCATTGTAAGGGGTAGATAACCCAAATTCATTGACAAATTTAAACCTATTAAGATCTTGAATCGATAAACTCTAGAGCCTCTCCATTTAATGACATTATAGTAGAACGATGCATTAAAATATCAACTTATTGATATATACCCATTATGTAATGTAATTTTCCCAATAAATATGAAACAACTTTACATTCCAGATCTCCAAGATATTGATGATGTCTCCCATCAATTCTTATAATGTTAGTGCCAATATCTGGCAATGTGGTTAAAATCAGATTATATGTGCCAAAAGCCAAAACCAACTCAAATACAATCCAATATTTATTTCACCTTATAAAATTGAATTTGGCTGTCTTTTCAGAATTATAGTCCATAGTCTCCCCCTGGAACATGCACAAGAAGCAAATATTAGGGGATAATGCAATCAACTTCCTTTGATTCTGGAGATTATCCGCTCTATTTGTCATATAAAGGAGTGCAAACCAAAGAAAGGCCTTAATCATCAAGAGGATGGCAGGTTTCCAAAGGGATTTGTAGGGGAAAAACACATCAAGAGAGGCAGTATCATTATAGACAAAGGCAAAGCAGATCAATTGATACAGTGTGAAAGGTGCAAGTTCGAAAATTTCCACCCATCTCAAATCCCTTTCAAAGGGAGGTTCCAAGATAACCCCAAGTGTGACCAAGAGAGAATATTTCTTATTTATTTGGAATATTATAATACATAATCATGTGTATAAATCAGCTGATATTTAACACACAGTTTTGCAATAATGCTATTGACTGTAGATGGTGTAGAATTAAATCAATTTAAGATCTTAATATGCTTAATTTTGTCAATAATTTTGGGATTATCCATCCCCTAGAATGCATTTTACGCCAAGCGGCAGAAGAGTGAATTGGGACAAATGAGGAAATAACGCATGCTATAAGTGTTTTGGTAGGAACAAATGTCTAAAATGAACTCTTAACATGTAGAAGGAACATTTTAGGAATATAAAAATGGGAAAACTCTGAAATTAGATCTTAATAAAAGAAGAACAAGGATTATCCTTTTTATGCAAGCTAAATCAAAACTTGAGACCAATTAGAAGGTGTAAGTTTGTGAGAATTGAAGTCTTCGTAGGGTTAGAAGAAGGCCAAAGAGGATGTGGATGAAGTTAGCAAGAGAAAAAAATTTATTTAAAAACATATAATATTAACCAATGCTATGCACATCATAAGAATGGTAAGTTTTCCTGCCAAACCCAACTAGTTGGGATGTTATGAATGCATGATAAAACACCAGTAAAAAAAATTTCCCAAAAACAGTCATGAATAGACAATTAGATCCAACTATTCAATAATCACACAGTTACAAAGCCTGAAAATTAAAAAGTGCGAATCAAAGGAACACAAATACATATCATACAAGTACCTGATGTCCAAGGCAAACACCCAAAATTGGAATATCTTCGCACTCAAGTAGTATCCGCAGACATATTCCTGATAATTAATTGATTTGATTCACTCTCTTTTAATGAAGTTTACAAGTAATTCAAAATAAGAGAAATTGAACAGTACAAAATTCATTTAGGTATCAGCATAACCATTTAAACAATAAAGCAAACAACAGCCATGGACATGGTGTAGAAATTTAAGTTCACCATTCAGAAAATCCCAACAACGAGTCTAGTCATACATAAAATATTCAGGTGATATTATCCTAGCAGTAAATGGATGATAAGAATTAAATATAAAAATGTCCCAAAAAAGGTCTTCAACAAATTGGTTTGGGGCCTAGAAGATCTCAACAGCAGGAACTACCAAGTGTGTGGTCCTACACCGCTGTTCTTCCACCAAATGCTTTAGTGTATGACCTAATAATTTTTTCACAAGATTTAAGGCACAAGTTTGTTCACCTCAGCTTACTTGTGGAGCTTGTATGTGGTTTGGACTTCTTGGAAGGCTGGTCTGCTCTGGCATGGAAGAGAAAGCAAAAAGTCCTTGGAAAATTAATCCCTCTTTAACTAGGTGAATGGATGAATTCAAGGAAACATGAGTTTTGATAATACAAATGTGGAATCCAGGGTGTCCAGAGTGGTCTATTGTTGGTCATCCACAGACAATGAATTTGACCCGATTTTTGGACTAGAAATTCTTGAGGAATGTAGCCATGTATGAATGTAAATTTAGCATACCCTATGCTATATTAATACTTGCAATAAAATCTATTTATGGACCATGAAAATGGTAAATGGATATTAGACAAATCACCGAAAGTTATTTCTCTAACCTATGTCTGCTGGGCATGTTGGAGTTCCAGGCCCAGGTGAAATGACAATGTTATCAAAAGCCTTCTTATCATATATGTGATGGCGAATTTCATCCCATGTCCACTCATCATTGTGCACCACTACTGGAGGTACTGAAAAGAGAAAAGCCAGAAAGAAGTTAGAAGCAAGAAAATAAGATGTCAGTATACAAGTAATCATCAGTACCTACACTGATTAGCTAATACCCAAGAAATTAAAACATCACACACACTAAATTCTGAGTCCAATCTCAATCACAATGAGAAAATAAATTAAAGAATTATATAGAACAACCGAGGAAGTAACAACCAATGCTTGAATAAAATATAAAGTCCTGAATGGTATAAGCAGAAATGGCGACATTTTGATTGCTGAATGACAATCCATAAAACATTCTGAAGCACATAGCAAATTGTTAAAATAAAGAAAGAATTAAGAGAAAGGAGAATCTTTATTTTCTCTTCACTGTTTCATGTCAATATACAGAGGAATTACAAATAAGGAAAACATAAATATGGTAACTACACTACAATGACAGCTACGCAAAAACCCAACCCAATATTCTGTCAATATTGTTATAATAAGATAACACCAATCCATCATTTTTCTATCCCTCCCCTTCGAGCTGGAGGAGTACGAGCTGAAGGAAATGTTGAGGCCATGTCAGCTCACTATTTGTGTGAGCCATTGCACAATACTCATCCTCTTCACTTGACCTTACAACCACCATATGTTTCTTACTCTTTAAGTCTAGATTTCCCCCCAAGAATGTGCAATACCGTGTGGTGGATTATCCATCTAAGGTGACCCTACCCAGTTCGCATCTGTGAAGCCTTTTACTCTAAGATGAAGATGCTTCCTATATAATATACCGTGACCTATAGCTCTCTTTAATTACCGAATGATGCAAGCAACAGCCTCCCAATGTTGGACTCTAGTGCTTCTAAGAATTAGCTAAACACACATACTGCATATGAGATATCTTGTCTCGTAATAGTAAGATAGTTTAATTTCCCAACTAGTCACAATATTTGCTAGGATTTGGAAATATGTCCCTTTCATCTCTCAATAGTTTCTGATTCAAATCCATAAGAGTGTCAGTATGTTTAGCACCAAGTAGCCTGTTTCGTCATGTCAAGTACATACTGTCTCTGGGATGTAAGCATTTCTGTAGGAACTATTTCAACTTGGTAATGCCTTCTGAATCATATCTAGTGATTACAATATCATCCACATAAACCACAAGTACAATATATCTAGTATTAGAGTGTAAATAAAAAACTGAATAACCTGTGAGGCAACAACGAAGACCAAAATCTAATACAGCCTCTATAAACTTCCTAACCAATGCTCATGGGGATCGTTTAAGTCCATAAAGTGCTTTCTTCAATCCTTCATTTAGACTTCCTCAAGTAAATCACCACGAAGAAAAGCATTATTGACATCTAATTGATAGAGTGGCAGTACGAGAGATTAAGATCCAAACAGAGGAAATCTTGGCAACCGGAGAGAACATCTCATCATAACCAATGCCATAGGTCTGAGTGTAGCCCTTAGCTACTAACCAAGCTTTTAACCAATCAACTAAACCATCGGGATTAAATTTAATAGTATACACCAACTTTCAACCTAAGGTCTGCTTCCTAGAAGGAATAGGAACAAGGTCTGAAGTCCATTTTGATTAAAATGTCTATCTCAACTTCCATAGCTTTCCGCCAACTATTAGGAAGGGCATCCTGAATTGCCTTAGAAAGAGAGACTCAAAATATTAGGATATAACTATATAAGCAAGAAAACGAAGAAGATAATGAGTGAGAAGAGACAAAATTACAAATGGGGTGTCTTGTTACACAAGACTGAAGGGGGCCTGCAGCTAGTGATTTTAACCGTCTATGATATACTTGTAAAGGAACCGTGGGTTGAGGCAAAAAGGCACAGGTGCAGAGGGAGGGCTTAGAGTAGGAAAAGGAAAGGAAGCCATAGTAGATGTAAATGTATAGTCGGTAGGGGAGCTGGGAGTAGACTCAGTAGAGTACTATGACTTGGATTCCTTAAAATGACATCAAGTAGCGACGCATAACAGGGATATAACAACAATATCCCGTTCTCGTATAGGAATAGCCAAGAAATATACATCGAGTATGACGAGGTCCAAGTTCATCAAGTCCAGGCCCAAAATGGTGAGCATAGCAAACACACCCAAAGATATGAGGGGTCAATTGAAACATAGGCGAGGAAGGAAGCAAGACGGAATAAGGAGATGCACCATTCAGAACAAAGGAGGGAATCCTATTGATGAGATAACATGTGGTAAAGATTATATCACTCCAAAAATGTTCAGGAACATGCATAAGAAATAAAAGAGCTCTAGCAACATCAAGGAGGTGACAACTTTTGCAAGAGCAAGAAGTTTTACAAATAATTCTTTTATCTTAAAGATAAGAGTCAAATGATTAAGAAAAATATTCTTTAGCATTGTCACAGCTCAAGATATGAATCTTATAATTAAACTGGGTTTTTATTTCCTTACAAAAAATCTGAAAGATACGCAATAAAACGATTTTTCATAAGAAACAACCACATCACATGAGAGTAGTCATCAACAATGGAAACAAAATAATGAAAATTATTAGATGCAATACTAAAGGACCACATCCACCTGGAGTGGAGTAACTCAAAGGGGGTAGACACTCAACTAACAATGCGAGAAGGAAACAAAACAAATTGGTGTCTACTAAATGGACATGCTTCATACGACAATGAAGACACTTAACTAAAACTCCCAATTTTGACGTTGAAGAGTGGAAAAAGAAGTATGATCAAGATGACAATGCCACTGAAAAGAGGAGAGTGACGCTTGTTGAGACCGAAGAACTGAGACAAGGGCGAGATCTTGGAAGTAGAGACCACCAACTTCATGCCCTACACCAATCATCTGCTTCATCTTGAGTACCTAAAAGAAGAAGAAGGATGGGTAAAAACTAACACAACATTGAATCTTCTTGGTGACTTTACTGATGGACAGCAAATTAAAGGGCAGACCATGGATATGTAAAACAGATAACAATGGAAAATCAAGACAAAGATGAGTGTCCCTAGAAACTTGAATTTTGACCATGAAACCATTAGCAACAATAACAGTCTGGGCCGATTGAACAAGATCATAATCAGTGGGAGAAACAGATGCACTTGTCATATGCTCATTCACACCAGAACCAATGATCCATGGATTGGAAGCAGTAGATACCAAACATTGGGATGCAGCACCTGATTGGGCAAGAGTAGCTGAGGAAGTTGCAAATATGCTTGTGGGATACGGGAAGCTGATCTTACTCATCTCGACTCTCAAGGTATGGAAATAAGGTCAGTCTTCAGCTAGTAAGCATGATTCATCCTACCTTAATGTGTACACTTTTTAGATTCAAATAAACCACAACGTGAATCTTAACCACCACGAATACTATGATCATTACATCCATCACGAACCCCACATGTAATACTAGAACTGCCTCGAGAAGCAACAAAGGCAGACCTCTCAGTAGGACACACAAAAGGCGAGGATAATTTCCTGAAGATAGGGAAACCATAACTACAAAGGATCTGAGCACGAACAGGTTCATATTCGTGTTTTAACCTAACAGGAAAGCACACAACATCCATATCCTAACGCTGTTCTCCATTTGTTAAATACCAGTGGGTTAATACATGTTCTGATCTTTAAGTATTGCCATGATCTAATTATAATATTCAGCCAAAGTTTGGTTATGTTGACCAAGACTGAAGTATTTCTTGTCAACATTGAACAACCGAGTGACATTTGCTGATCAGTTTTTGTTTCTGTCGATTTTTCCAGCATTTTTGCAGAAATTTCGTTTCGTGTCCTGGGTGGCACCGAAACGGTAAACCTTGCATCTAAGCAAGGTCCTGAGGGAGATGGACTGGCAATCAATTTAACTTTCAAGTTTCAACACTTCTGTACAAAGTCACTGGGCACAAAGTCGAACCCAAATTCTCGCATTGACAGCTGAAGGCTTTCGCAATCACACCAAATGATGGTCCCTTTGAATGAATAAAATCCAGCCAAAAAAAAGGGTTAAGGCATTATAAAGACCTGACTTGCTGAAAAATATGTGATACCTAATGAGTCTCGCGCCCATTGACACACTCCTGTTTATCACAAACTAACGTTAATAAAGGTAAAGACTAAATTTCGGGAGGCAGAAAAGGGGTGGAGAGAGGAGCAGAAATCCAAAAGTAACTAAGGATAAAATAGCAAAAACAAAGAATCTGGGCTCACCAGAAATTCAGAAAATATATATATATATATTATTGAAACAGAGATGAAAACAATAAGAGAGGGGGGGAAAGATATGAAGACGTTAGAAACTGCAAACTAGCAATTTTATCATTAATTGAAAGATGACAAAAACAAAGGAAAAACTTATTTCTGATAAAAGCCAAAACCAATAAAAAGAGAGAAGAATGGAGGAGAAAGTGTGAAAGGAAGAAGAATACAAAGGTAAATCATGGATGCTGCTTGGATTCTCCTCTGTTTGTCAAGTAATATGAAACCCTAGCTGGAAGACTTAAGATTGTTTACACTTAGATAATGGTAAATGAAAATTGGTAATTGCAATTATGTAATTGTTAGAGCTCATGGATATTAAATTAAGTAAACAAAAAATTAAGCTAAGAAGGATAAGCCGCTAGATATAAGCTGACTAATAAGTTTATCTAATTATTTACTATAATTAAAATAAAATACAATAAGATTTAATTAATCTTGGCAGTTGAATGGCTGTTGGCTCATTTTGCCTAGGCAAGTGTCACTGTGATTTGGGTCTTCAGAAGATTTATTAAAGCAATGAAATTAAATAGAATAATTGCCACAGATTAGTTAAATTACTCTTTTTTTTTTCTCTTGATAATTACATTACTTATATTACTTAAGCTCACTTTTGCAACCATTCCAAATAAGGATTAATACTCAATTAGCAGTGGAGAAAAAAAAAAGAGTAACCATAATAACAAACCCTGCAAGTACTCACAAGAGTCACAACAAGATGAGATAGGAAGAAGTTCATCCCTTTGGTTTAATTGTTAAAATGGATCTGTTATAGAAGTTCTGATTACCTTTCACAACAACCAAAATGAGAAGCAACAGAACAAAGAAAAGTTAAGAAAGAATTTTAAAAGCATAGGATCATGAAATCAATCGGAAATATAGAATTGGATAACAAGGATAAATTACTGATAGACATACTGGAAAGAACAGATATATATATATATATATATATATAGAGAGAGAGAGAGAGAGAGAGAGAGAGGACATTACCTCCATTGATGATAGATAACTCTTGGTAGATATTATATGTATAGCTATCATAGTTGTCAATCAACAATGTCCTCACAAATCTGAACTTCAGACTTGCCTCCTCCTTTAGATGCTTCTCTCCAATAAATGATTCTTGTAAATGTTTAGGCATCAATGGGCGAGGAATTGCCACACCTCCGGCATGGTATTTCAACACATGAAGATGATCTTTCTTATTGAAACAACTAACCCTTGTATATGTTTTGGCCACTAGCAATTGCTCACTCATAAGACGTAGATTCTTAAAGCAAGGACGTGTAACGTCAGGTGAAGGTGACAAGATAAGACAGAAAGTCATTTAATGTCTCAAATGGCAATGAAAGATTAGTCTTACGGCCAGCACCACCACTGTCTTTCCTGCAAAAAACCAGAAGTATAAAAATAATGAGATAGGCTGTGGAACTTGCATCTAGATCATTCTAGGTGTCTTATTATTATTATTTTTTTTAATATAAATATTCTAATAAGAAAAATACTCACTGATAAATTTTAAATCATTAAGTCCCTATAATGAAAAAATGCGCTAAAGGAACAACATATGAAAAGAGATATTTAAGTCTGGCAACAGTAAATGTTCATGCCAAAAAAGAAGGTAAAAAAATGCTTCCAAAAGACATGGTAGGGAAGGATATAAGAGAGTTGGGATAACATCTAAAACTAAATATTCCAATTTGGGCAATGCGGAAAAAAGTGCAGTCCGCGGGACTTTCTGGTTACACATTATAGTTCAAGAACTCTTACAAAAAGGTTTTGAGGCCTATGCCTGAAGGCTTAACCTTGATGCTCATATCCCATGATCCTCACAAGTGATGCTTGCCATATATTAACTAGTACCTAGGCTGTCTCATGAGTGGTCTATTTGGATCAAGATAAAATGAGAGAAATGAAAACAGAGTAGGAAAAGAAAATTAAAAACAAAAAATAAAAAATAAACTATTAGCTGCTAAAAACACCAAAAGAAATGTGAGAGAAATCAGTTTTCACTGTTTGACAATCAAGAAAGAGAATTTGAGAGAAAAATTTTTAAAGTTCCTTATAGCTACCATAAGAATGGGCATCCATTGACAAAATTAAACAATTAATACCATGGTCGCCTAGATAACTATAGTGGCACCCACTATTTCCCATTATTAAATGGAAAATGTGAGACCCACCTAAAAGGAACATCGCAAATCATGTTTTCCGGTTGGTGCATCAACAGTATGATAATAATACAATAACAAAATGCATTATCAAAGTTGGTTCAGCATCATGCCATAAAATCTTAAACAAAAGTTTAACACCACCAACCAACCAGACTCAACCTCCGTTAACTAGGCCTGGTATAGCAAATAACCAAGAGGTGTAGAAATAAAAAAACAACATTAGCAGAGTTAGATATAAATAAGCACACATATTATTTTCAAATCTGCAAACAGAAACTAACCAATACTAGTATATAAGACATCATAACAAGTATGCCACCACAAATAAAAGTGAAGTTGCTGCTTGGAACAAAAAAATCAGTCACTCAACAAACTGCTAATAAAATCAAATGGAGTGCAAACAGAAACTGACCAATCATAGCATATAAGACATCATAACAAATATGCCACAACAAATAAAAGCGAAGTTGCTGCTTGGAGCACCAATATTAGTCAACAAACTCCAAAAAAAAGCAAATTTAGTGCCCAGGATTTTAATCTTCCAAAGCTGAAAGCATAATGATCTATATAGAATACAATCACTTAGCTGCAAATGAAATTTTATGATTCTTACATAACCCCATACACATATGAAAATATAAAATGCAATCTAACAATAGTTTCTTGTCACCCTCCAATTTCACTGCAGAACCATTTCGCTAGTCTTCTTACCTGGGAAAAAATAAAATAAATATACTCAGCTAGCCTTGTAGATGCAAAAACTGGAACAAGGAGGGAATATGACACCAATTGATAAAGAGTGAAAAAAAACACCATTACACAACAAACTGTTGGTTTTTGAGATGGGTATCATTGATTTTCTACTGAACCAAGAAATTATAATGGTTGAAAGGATAGTCAACTTGTCTTAACTTTCCTCTCCTACAAATTTTCCAGGAGGAAGATTTCATTCCAACATAGTGGAAATCTTCAGGTTATTTTTTTCTCAATTTTCATTCCCTTCTTGTTTCTATTCAACAACCAACATGGTAAACAATGAAGATAATGAAAACCCAATTTTATTTTAATTTACCCCATTTTGTCTCAATAACAGACAGTAAAGGTGCATACTTTTATCCAGTGTAAGCCAATAAAGATCCAAATTGATGAGTCCTACCATAAATTCAACAATGATAAAAGAACAGAAAACAACTGTGAAAAATAAATGCCAACCACAATCAACCTAGATCCACTGAAATAAATATGAAAATATAATCAACAAAACAAAATTTCAAAATGTATATTCAGAAACAGCTAATTACAAGGTTTTCTACATGTAAGAAGTTCTTTGTGGAAGCACTATATCATTCATTTGCCAGCATAAATAGTGATTTGACAATTGTCCATCCATTATGATTATTAATGGAGCTGTATTAAGAACTTTTAGACTTGAAAATGGTAATTAAAAATCTAAAAGTGATACAAACCCCACCATGTTCATACATTTTTCTAGTTCTGTCAAATATTGATTTACATAAGCATTTCTATTAAAGCATGCTATAGTATCATGTATTTTTGGACTATATACTAAATCATAAGCTGTATGTTTGGGCAAAAGACACAGGTACGAAACGTGAGAAACTCTAATTTTTCAATTTTTATATCAGCAAATGGGACAATTGTCAAAATTATAAACCATGAGCTGTCGTTACTGGGTGCTTGGATTGAATACAAATCATAACAGGTCCAGTGAAGAGCATCAAGTTTCAATATACTCCAGATGAGAAAATCATTAGTTCATCCCTTTTAAAAAAAAAAGGAATTTCCATATCTGAAAATAATCCAAATTCTACCACATATTCAATAAGAAGAATACTTCTAAAAAATCATTCCTGCTATTAGTGGGTGTTTGGATTGAATATCAAACAATAACATATTCAGCCGAAAAGCAGAAAATGAGCATCCCAGATGAGAACACTACGAGCTTTTTATTTTTATATAAAAGGAAACAACACCACCGAGGTCTTTCAAGATTCTAGATCCCATCACATATTCAATTATAAAACAGGTGAGGAATCATGCCCCGACTATGTGTTTGGATTGGCTATCGAATAATAAAATTTTCAGATAAAAGAAGAAAGCTCAGAAAAAATAAACACAAACGAGAAAACTACAAATTTGGATCTTCAAATACAAGAGGGACAGATTAACGTCTCACCTTAGAACAAATGTTCCCGAAAGAAGATAGGCTCTCAGCTTCTTAGCGCACGAAAACGGAAGCAGAGAAGAGGATTCGGGCTTATACGTTATTTTTGTAGGGACTCAGATTCTGTGTACTTTACACCGCAACGAGAGATTCTGGTCCTGTTCCGTCCCTTTCTCCTTTGAAAGGAAAATTTTTTGCTGTAGTACCCAAAAGCACTTCTTTCATACCGAAAAAGGCTTTTTAGCCACAAGTTTTTACTTAAAAAAAATAGGTGGGCGGCGACCGGTTGACATCGTCCGCCGCGAATCTTGCTGCCTAACCTACCACCTACCGCATGTATTAGATGTGGCCACGTGGAGCTCAATCATGAAGTCTCCGTTTCTCGGTTCGGTTAAAATCGTGAATCGGCACGCTATCCGTTAACGGAGCCGAGAAACGGAAACTTCGTGACGTGGCCACATATAATACGAGCGGTAGGTTGTGCAGCAGGATTCGGCGGTCGACAATGTCAACCCGGCGACGACGGCTTACCCATTATAATATTTGCTGAGTAAAACAAAAAAATTCTACAGAAAATTACACTTGCACCTCTTGAGAATTGTCACTTAAACCGTTAGACCCCTGACTTTTAGAAAAAGCCGGTAATGTCCTTTGACATTCATACAAATGGTCAGACCTCCCTTTTAGGCAAAGAAATTGACTTTATACCCAAAATGCCCTTAAGGTTATAAAAAATGATTTTAAGGAACTTAATGCCGTGACGTCTCTTTATTCTCTTTTGGGTAAATTACACTTATCGCCCTTGAGGTATGCTATAATTACACTTACTTCCCTTGAGGTTTCTGAAATAACACTTTCCCCCCTTGAGATTTGTGTATGGGTCAAAATAACGCTCTTTCATTGAAGTTTCCGTTAAAACAGTAGTGATAGTTAGTAAAATAATTTGAACTGGACAAGATTACCCCCATTTAAGTTAAATGATAGTTATGCCTTAGGCCATTAAAATTTTTGTTCTCATCTTTATGAAGGGGTAATCTTGTCCAGTTCAAATTATTTTACTAACTATCACTACTGTTTTGACGGAAACTTTAATGAAAGAGTGTTATTTTGATCTATACACAAATCTCAAGGAGGGAAAGTGTTATTTCAGAAACCTCAAGGGAGGTAAGTATAATTATAGCATACCTCAAGGGAGGCAAGTGTAATTTACCCTTCTCTTTTTATCCAATGAGAATAAGACAAACCAAGACATGAATAGGTATTATGATTTATTATTACTAATAGATAAACCATTAAAAACTAACTTTGTGCTAATTGATAAACTCCTCAAAAAAAAAAGGGAAAACAACCGACATATAGCCTTGTCGATAAACCCAAAAAAGAAAAATGAAGAAACATGCTTTATTCTAATCGATAAATCATAACAAAGAATCTGCCATCCCCAATATTCAATCATAATTGATAAATCAAAAAATAAAAATGTATTATTTTAGAAAATTAATGTGATCCATAGTTAATATGCGTTTCTTATGTTATTAACGACAGCAAAAAATAATAATATTGAAAGAGAGAATTATAAATATTTTGAAGCTAGAGGATTCTGTTGATTAACGTTTCCAATTCCTTTACTCGATTAAAGTAGAAATGCACACCAAGAAACCCACAAAATGCTCAAATGACAAAAACCCATTAGCAGCACCACAACAAAAGCACTAGGAAAACCCAAAACCAAGAGACAAGAAATTTCCTGACCATTCCATCAACCCAAACCTACATGAAATTTCTACAAACCTAAAAAGTCCAAATGGAAACCTAAGAACAAAGATAAATAATAAGCAATAACGGATTCAAGCAACCATGAGAACAATGGGCTTCTTAGATAACCCATAATGCAAGATTTCAAGCTCACTAGATCTCCTTGAATCCATATAAGAAGCTACTTGCGAAGAACCGTAACAGAGAGCTTAATCACTTTAGCTTGAATTGCATCAAAAACCTAAAAAGGAAAAAGGGGGAAAAGAAAAAGAGAAAAAAATAGACAATCAACTTACCTACTTAGTAACAAACGAGAGCTTGAAATAAGCTTTTTGCTTCAATGGATTTGAGAGATATCTTATATATCTAGATATTAAGCGGGAGGAAGGTGGCGGTTGTGTCACATTTGGGAGGCTCGGGGTTGAGGTGGCAAGCTCGCATGGTTTGGGGTGCCCGAACCTCTCTTTTCTGCTTCCTCTTCTCCATTTTGTTTTGTTCAGAAAGGTCGAGAAGCCTCCCGAACCCTTCGGACCTCTTCTATTCTCTCCTTCCTTTACTCCTCTCTCTTCTTGTTCTCCATCTTGATTTCGTTTTGTTTTGTCCAGAAAGGTTGAGAAGGCTTCCGACCCCTCCCACCCCACGACTGTAACGCCCCGGATCCAAGTTACGTAGAGAAAACCGTAACTTATCTCCGAAGGTTAATATATAACCCAGGATAGCAATATCAGAGTGAAGGAAGACATGAATAAATCAAGAACAAGATAATCAGAGTGCACTATAACCCAAGCTCAACAATAAAAAAAAAACTATAACCAAGACTAACTCACATGAACCAAGCATATACCCACTGGTGCCGTCCTTACCAGAATCTGAAAACAAAACAAATCAAAACGGAATGAGATACGAATATCCCAGCAAGTAGCACATGCATGCACAAAACATTTTTATCAGTTCTAAAAAAACATGCTTCAATAGTAAACCATACATCATTAACAATAACCAACATTTAAGAGTAATCCGTATAATCCAATTACGACAAATATACCGATAAAGAGCAATTTCCACAATCAATTCATAACAGCGATTCATAAGTGAAAACATAAAACAAGTCCACGGTGGACTCATGAAATAAGATTGCCCTTAACTAGATAATGCCGAAGTTCACTATGCCACCTCCTGGCTTAGGTGCGAAGCCGAGTACACGATCATCGTCTTATTGCGGGAGAACCCATCCAGTACAGTGATGAGTTGGCATGTACTAATCCAGTCACAGTCCGAGTACACGGTGGAAACGCGTGCGTGAACAACTCATTACGACTAGCAAAGGAAACAATCTATTCCACTACCTAGCTCTTAACTTGACAAATGTGGATCCACACTGAGCTATGCCATCTAGACTCGAGCTAAAACAAAAACAGTAATTTCCATAATATCCACTTGTGACAAAATCAAACACGTCATCCCAAGTTCACTGGCATCTCTGAGTACACAGAGGAAACAACACCCTGAGTACATGGGCATCCCCGAGTACATGGTGGTAAGATGACCATCAAAACAAAAACATCATTCAAGTACATGGAGAAAAGCAATTGCTCACATTTATCCAAATTAGTCTGATTTCAAGTTTCTTTTCAAAAGGTTACATAAAATTCCCTTTTTATAACCCAAAAGTTTGTAAAGCTATTAAGTTTTGGTTAAACCAGCAACTCCGAAATAAAAACAGAACCTTAATCCTCTTATTTAATTAAATCTGGTATTTTATGATTCATGTCCAAACAGTAGTTCCTACATAGGGTTTATACTCCAACATCTTGTTTTATATACAGCTTTGAAACTTACCTTTTACTATCCTATTTCTTTTTACATTACCTATTTATGCACTTACTTCAACACTCCCAGATTTACTCAACTCCAGCTTGCTTATCCCTAACTAACCCTCGAATTTATTTTCCAAGTTCAGGTTGCATAACAAAGACATATGTGCTGGAGAAATCTACAGCACCCTATCACACTTCTCCAACAGATTTCAGTGTTTTTAGCACTTAATATCTTGATATAACCTTAGTTTCCCAACACCTATACTTCCTTTAAGACACCTTACCTACACGTATTTAAACTATTTAAAAGTTAAGTCTTTAATTGGAATTTATAACCACCATACAATCTAAAATAAAATGGTACTAGTGTTGACCCTGGAGAAGTAGGTGCCAACCATCACATAATATATTTCAGCAGTCATGATCTTTAAACTCTAACTCAGCACCTTTTGTATCCAAGGCAATAAATGCTCACTTAGTTTTTAACACTGATTGACCTCTAATTAGAACCCCAAGTAGCTCAACATAACTTTAAAAGAGTGTTACTGAAATAACAGCAACCCTTTACATCAATTCAGCGCCAATCCCACTCTCACTTGGGCCATGCTTCCTATACTCTTAATATTCGAATTACCTAGATTTCTCTCATTCAAGATCATTAAGACCTTCTCCCACCTAACTCATTAAAATGTAGTTAATTAAAATAATATGAAACAACCACGATCATACAGAAATGGGGCTGGAGTTGACCTCCGTTGAGGTTGGCTCCCGATACACAAGTTGCTACAAACTCAATGCCATCGACCAGATGTTGGCCATTTACTATTTGAGCAACAGCACCTGACATTCACACAATTATTTAGTTAATTCACTAATACATGCTTTAACCCGACTTCTAATGGTGTCTCATGAGAAAGCCCCTACTGAATTTTATAACCAATACCAATGTTTAAGGTGGGTGAGTTGCTGCCGACCTCTAACTAAATTGGCAACAGCAGCAAATGACTATTATTCTACTAATAATAACTATACTACAGTCTTGGAGATATATCACCAGTGTTAAAATTATATTAGCATCTAAAGTATAACAGCACCTAAACCATAAAAGTAAAACACTTTTCCACTGGTTTAATTATAACAGCACCTAAGGTATAACCACTTAAACCATAAAAGTATAACATTTTTCCCCTGTTTAAATTATAACAGCACCTAAGTATTGTGCATAAGCAAAACCAATACTAGGTACAGCACCTAAGTATTCCCACTTCTAGAGTATCCTAATCCATCAAAATCTTACATTAACCATTTAATACAATTCCTAAGAAATCCCCAAAGTAAAACTTAACAACAATATACATATGAGCTGTAATTAAGTTGATTTACAGCAACTAAATTATTGGAAATGAGCTGAGCACCACTCAGCCATGCTCAGCAAACCTGGGCAGCAACAACACATTACACTCCTAGTCAATGCCACCATCAAAGTTCTTTAATTTAGTCTAAAGTTTCACTCACAATTTACTTGCAGAATTTTTTTTCTAAGTCTTCACTTACTATATTTGAATCACATTGGGTTCAATTAAGTCACTCAGACTATAGCACAAACAGCAGCCCCTCATAGCTTTTCGTTTAAAAATTCTGCAATATCAATAAGGATTTAATCCCCAATGGATCTAATCCATTCCTTCACCTGTTCTACATTCCAAATACCATTCAAATTGCCTAATGAAACAGCAACCTTAATTTAATATTCTAGTTGGCACCAACTACAGAAACTAAAACTGCCATGAGTCCAGGTCTAACCAGAAACAGGGAACCAATTTGTTATGCCAATTTCTGTACAATTATACCACTTACCAATTGATGTCCAGGCCATTACCAACAGAATTCTTTTTCAATGCATTTATCATGGTTGGATTTCATTACACACCCAAATAATTTGCAACCGATTGGTCACTCATGCATTCACCTAAATTCAGAAATCAGCAACAATTATAAGGCCCTAAATACGTATATAATCTGAATCACTTCTCATCATCATTTCACCACCATCAGATCCAACTCATTTAATTAACAGTAGCATCCTTGTAATTTAACTAAAACAATTCTTATCATAGATCAAGACTAGGCGTCAGAAAAATTCTGCAGACACATGGTTCGACTAACCTCTAATTAAAGGTTGAACTAAAGTCAATTCAATTCATGTAAAAACAAAAGAAATTTGATTGTGCTACTTACCTGGAAATCAAGTTTATGAGTTTCTGGAAATTGGTTTTTTACTGAACTAAAAATCTAAAGTAAAATTTATAATGGTACACTCGACCTATCTCTGCAGATCTGAAATTAAATTCTAAATTTACTGCAACCAACTCTTCACTAATCAAGGTCTACTTACAATTTAATTCCAGAAAAATTATGAGTCTCCACTTATAATTTTAATCTACTTTAGGTTTAACTAAGTCATTCAGCACATTATACAAACATCAATACCTCATCTCCTTCGATCACAACAGATTTTCTTATCTATCAACTTTATGCTTCAAATCCAACCATACGAAAATCAGAAGAGGAAAACTGCTACTTACCTCTACTCAACGAATTCCAGCTGCTGAATCTTCAATTGCACAAGAAACTTCTGAGATCTCCTTCCAAACAGGGACGAACTCACTGCTCTGCAGAATTTGAAAAAACTCAGATCCTCTATTTCCAGATCTGAATTTCCTCTCCAATTTTGATTGAATTGCAACGAATTTTTAACTAGATGTACCTGAATTTCGAATCACAAACTCAATCGTAGAAAACTCTTGTTCCTACACGCATGGAATCTGCTGCTGCAGAAATTCCAGACTTCTTTGATCAGCACCAAACGACCACACAGCTCTCCCTGATCTCTCTCTATCTGCCCAATCAAATCCAGAACCCTTGCTCCTTCTTCCTTCTCTGGAAACTCCAATTCTCAATTCACTTGACTGCCAATCGAACCAGCAAAAATCTCTTAGCTCCAATTTATAGTTGCCGCTCAAGAAATCATTTAAATCACGATCCGCTGCACCGCCACACTACCACATCTCCTACACCAGCAGATGCTCTAATTAATATTACTTATTGCCACATCATCCGATCGACTGATTTAGCTAAAATTCTAAAAATTTCTCTCATACCTTTTTTTTTTTTTTACTTAAATAATCCGACCAGCACAAGCCACCTTTCCGGGTTAAATCACTAACCTCGCTTCTCTGAAAAATTAAATAGCTAACATTAATTTAATCACTAGAAAATTAATTTTTAAATTTTTCCAGAAAATTAGGGATTTTACAACGACAACCTAACACCCCCAATCCCAACCTTTCGCCCCACCCCGATTTGTAGGACTCGCCGTTCCATTCGTCGGCCTTCGAGCTTCCTTTCAAGCACTCTGCCACGAAGACTGTATCTCCTTTTGCTTCATCGGGGATCGTTTCTGGAGTTTGAATGTTTTCATTCTAACGCTCCTGATGTTTGCAATCTCACAGTGTTATTCTGCCGGAATTCTATCTTTGTTTGGTTGGTGAGCGATTGTGCAGATTTCAGCTAGGTTCGTTTTAAATCAGCTTCTTTGATCTTAAACCCTAAATCCATCTCTGTTCTTATTGTGTCCCTATCTCATTGAAATTTTAATTACGAAAACTAGGGCTTATCCTTCCCCTTCTGTTCTACCTTCATATACACAATATTAGAGCTAGAGTTCGTCTCCATTTGCGAAATAGGCATCGTCATCCAATTTCTTGGTTCTGGTAAGTTATTCTCTTTCTTTTTGTCTCTCCCACCTTCAATCTTACAGTTTCACAATTTCTGTTTATTCCCTGCAATATACCCAGTTTTTTGGTTCTGAATCAGTTATAGTGTCAGTTTTCATGTTCTCAATTAGCCCTAATCCTTGTTATGGTTCATTTGATTGGTACTTTCACGTATTACATCTTTGAGTTATGTATTTGGAACGATTTTTATTGTGGATAGATTATCGTTTATTTTAGGGAAATTTACAGCAACACCCCCCTAAGGTTTGGCGAAAGGGCACGGACACCCCCTGTGGTTTAAAAATGATCACTTATAACCCCTAAGCTTTTAGAAACTGTCGCTTACTACCCCTATTGTCAGTTAGAGAGAAACGGTGTTAACTTTACAATTTTCAAAGACGAAATTGCCCCTTCTCCTAAAAGACATGCTCTCCTCTTTTGCAAAGCAAAAACCCCTTCGTCTCTAATCCACCTGGAGCGAGCGACCATCGCCGAGGAGTTGCTGGTTTCAAACGATTCAAAGGAGCTGCCGACGGAGGTTTTCTGATAAGTCCACCCCCATTTGATTTTTCTTCTTCCTATTCATTGATTTTTTTCTTTAAAACACACGATTTGGGGGCTAGGGTTTCATTTCGTTTTCGTTTTTTAGGGTTTCATTTTGTTTAGGGTTTCTGATAAGTCATTCGTCATTCTTCAATTTCGTCCTTATAAAACCCCGACCCGGATTATATCTTAATTATTTAGTTTAATTATCTAAAGTGAGATTATTAGACTAATTAAGTACTTGTGTTATGAAGATGAGGTAGATGTGGATTATTCTTGAGGATTGAGAGAAATCAAATTGAACTTTATGAAGGTTATTAAGGTAAGCTTAGTTACTGTTATTTTTCAATTTCAATTGTCTAAGATACTCTCCGATTAGCTTTAGTGAATTGTAAATCAAATTCTAAAAAATTAGAGTTAAGAGTACCTAAAGTACCTTCAAAGCATACCCCAGGTACCCTCCCGAATAACACTAGAAGCACACCTATACATCACTCAAGGTACCACCCAAGTATACATATGCATTACCTGAGGTACCTCTTAAATATACCTCAAATAATTCCTAAAAGTACCTAGAGGACCACCCAAGTATTACCCAAGGTACTACCAAAGTACATCGAAAGTACCTCATGTATTACCCAAAATACATCCAAGTGTTACCTAAGGTACCCCTCTGATTTACCTAAGGTACCCCATGTGTTTGCCCAAGGTACCCCTTGGATTGCCTAAAAGTACCCCTTTGTTTTACCTAAGGTACCCCCACTTGTATACTTAAGGTACCCCACTTAAATACCTAAAGTACCTCCCAATTATACCTAAGGTACCCCACTTGTATTCCTAAGGTACCTCCATGTGTTGCCTAAGGTACCCCATTTGAATACCTAAAATACTCCTTGATTTATCTAAGGTACCCCCATGTGTTTGCCTAAGGTACCCCATTTGAATTGCCTAAGGTACCCCACCTGTATTGCCTAAGGTATCCCTTGTTTTGCCTAAGGCACCCCTTGGTTTTACCTAAGGTACATCCCCTTATATAGCTAAGGTACCCCCCATTTTGTATAACTAAAGTACCCTCGTATATAAGTAAGGTACTCTCCTTGTATAACTAAGGTACCCCCTCCTATAACTAAAGTACTCCCTCTTGTATAACTAAGGTACCCCCAAGCGTTCCTAAAGTATACCCCATTGAGTAACTAAGGCAAACCCTCTTGAAACACCAAGGTACCCCCACTTAACACTAAGGTACCCCACTTAATACTAAGGTACCCCCCCCCCCCCCCCTCCTCAAATAACACTAAGATATCTAGTTTTTGCCTTAGGGTTTTATTTGAATAAAAGCTTTGTTTAGGGGCAGATTTGAAAGACCAAAAGTTGGGCATATAAAAGGATGCCCTAACTAAAATATCTAGTTTTTGAAACCCTCATTCTCTTGTCTTGAACGTATAGAACAAGAGAGGAAGTTGTGGGAGCTTGCTTCAAAGCTTCAAGAAGAAGGAAAAGAAGGGGAGAGCTAAGTGAGAAGTTGTGCTTCTCCATTAGCAGGTAAGTAGCAAACCCTTCAAAACAAATGTATTACCAAAATTCGTATTCTCTCTCTAGGGTTTGGTTTATTTGATGAAATGATCTTGCATAATGGTTTTTACTTCAAAAATTTGTAGGGTTTTGGTTGTATGATAATCTTCTTTAGTTTTCTATTGATTTGCCATGGATTTCCAATCTCTATTGATCATATTTCTGATTAGGTTTTGAGTTTTGTATAATGAATGAGGTTTTATGTGTTGGTTTTGTATTCATGTGGATTTGGGATGATTAACTATTTTAGAAGGTGTTTTTAAATGTGTTGGGATGATTTAAGATCATCCGATTTGGTGTTGGAAATGTTAGGAATGAGTTGCATGAGTTTTGTGTCGAAAATAACTAAAAATGTTTGAAAACCCGAGGTGGCGATTAATCCTGAGCCACAACCCCCAAAACCTAGTCTCTGTTATTCTAATCACGGATTCAGAATTAATCGCTAAGGGTAATCGCGGGCTTGGACGCGCGAACGTCCAAGAGGACGCGCGCACGTCAGACATGCTTTAACCTTAACACGCGAACGTCAATCCTTAACGCGCGCACGTTGGTCTTGTTTTAAGCCTCGCGCACATCAAGGCTAATTGCCCCTGGGCAATTAATCCAAGGGCTAATCGTGGACCCTGTTTTTGAGAGTTCTTCACCCTTTTTCTCCCCAACCCTTTTCCAAACAACCTAAGCCTCTTACACAGCACCCTTATTACATGAAAGACATTTAAGTAAATGTCCTGTGTATTTACTGGTCAATTTACTTAAGTCTTTACATGTAAATAAGGTTTTACCCCCCATTTGGAACCAATAAAAATACTCCCAAGGCCCAATTCCCAACCAATAAAAAGTCAACTTTCCAGTTCATGCCTAAATTTCCAGTTTTCCCGATTTTCATTAAAAGCCACTTTTTGAGTTTGATACCCAAATGAGTGATTTAGAAGCCCATAAAATCCCAAAAGATTTGTTTACCCTCCATTAGACTACAACCAGAATTTGAGCCCGAAACTCATAGTATATTTGTCTAGAAAAATTATATACCCAAAAGTCAACGTTTTTAACCAGACTTCGAATATTTTTTAGGTCAAAAACTTTTTGTCTTGGAATCCATTGATTTTTTGTATGGTGACTTATTTGGGAATCCTAAGACAATTCCACTCATCCAAAATGTGTTTTGAGGATTTTGTGATATTTGTTTTAATCGATTTGGATTTATGAAAGCAAGGTTGAAAAACTCCTATATGATTTGACAAGGCTTTTAGCTTCTTGTTTTATTGGTGGTGGATGGGGAATTCCACTTGGCCTCGGTTGATTTGATAGTGGATGGGGAATTCCACTTGACTTATGATGTGATTTGGCGGTGGATGGGGAATTCCACTTAGCTTTGGTTTAAGCACTGGTTTTACTCATCAATTTGATTGGTTTGTTTTGAATTGTGAGTCGTCTAATTGGATGTTGTTCTTAGTGTGGATCCACAGTGAGTCTAGTCAGTGTGTTGATGTTGGTTTGTTAGCATTAATTTCCTTGATCCACAGTGAGTCTAGTCAGTGTGTTGATGTTGGTTTGTTAGCGTTAATTTCCTTGTCTATATGGCTTTCTATTGTGGGGTATCAGTGAGGCCCTCTTGGGGTATAGAGGTGCTGCGGCAACCACCCACCGTGGGGTATCGGTGGGATGTTCTTGTGATTCATTTGGTTTGATTTGGCAATGGATGGGGTATTCCGCTTGGCTTTGATTATTGGTTTGGTTGTCACTTGCCAGCCCATACATGGGTGCTCCGCTTGCCGAGATGTCCCTAACTAGGCTTCTCTCTGTAAGTCGTGTAGGTGGCAAATGGACAGTGGACATTAACCTAATTTACAGAAAGGCTAACCACGAGTCCTAACAAGACATGTTTGCAGTATTTGATCGTATTTGTTGATTTGATTTCATGAGTTACTTGATTGAGACATTTGATTTGGAATTTCTTTTCATATCCGATTGAATTGTTTTGGTTTACATTTGGTACTATATATTTGTGAACACTATCATGATATTATAAAATTGCATAAACTGTTTCTATTCTTGCATGTTTGCTGCTTACTGGGACTTTAAGTTTCACGCGTGTTTTGTTTTACCGGATTTGTTTTCAGTTCCGCTTGGTGAGCCGCGTACCAGGGTAGTTATTGAGGGTGAGCTTGAGTGCAGGCCAGAGGGCTACTACTACTAGCAGTAGGATTCTTTTTATGATGTTGTATTTTGTCTTGGGGATTGTATATGGGATGTAAATATCCTTTTTGGACTTATATTTTTGGGAGTGTGAGACATGGAAAATCAATTTAATGACTTCCTAATCATCACACGGGATTCATTAAAACAAGGAGTCGCCACCATTCTGTTTAGGTGTGAATGGACACCAAAACCATCAAATCAAATAAAAAAGACAGAAATTAGAGTAAAAATAACTCTATTTTAAAATACAAAACAAAAACAACCAGAGATGGGTAAGGGAATTAAGTTATGAATAGGGGAAGGTGTTAGGCACCCCTATTCATCCACATAAGGTGGTTGCTAGGTATTGTTCATGTTAAAAATAAAGAAGGCTTGCTTAATAAAAAAATCATAAAAGTAACAAAAGTGTATGGTTTTTCATATGAATATCCTGATTAATTCAGAACTTTCAATATGATCACACCATTCCTAGGGTTTCATGACTGAAATAAAATTGAGATAAAATCAAAGAAAACCAATCTAAAATATAACTTGAAAAACTAACTTTAGGCTAAACCATTAAAAGGTTGAAAAACCAGATTGAAATCTTTTGATTAAAATATTGAAGGGTAAAGTTCTTTAGAGTACAGATCTGATCCAGATCTCTCATTAGTGGAGAAATAGAACCCCAATCAACACATGTTGATGAAAAAACATCAAAAGGGAGAGTTTAGACCATATGATCCTTTCTCTAAGATTAAAACAACATTAAAATCACATCATGAAACCCTATAGGTTACTTTCAGGCTTTTGGTTTTAAATCTACCATATAGATCATGGTAAATCCATAATCCTAGCCAAATATCACCAAAATCAAGAAAACAGTGATGTAGGTGCAATGGTGTGAAAAATCCAAACCGTAGGAGGTAGTGGGGATCTCATGCTGTAAACAATCTGGATCCATAGGATTCCTCCAGATTCAGAATAAAACGCTTACATAACATCCACAAAGTAATAAAAACCACATATCACATATTATAGCACATGGGGGTCTACCCTACGGATCCACCTATTCTCTTTTCCCCTAGCTCTCTCTTCATATTTTACGGCTAGAGAGGAGTCTTGAGGTACTTGGAGGTAGGTTTGAGAATACAAACACAATCAAATGGCCTTATTCTAAAAAAGAGAAGAATAGATTATATGGTTCTATTCTAAGAATCCACCTGTTCCCCTTTCCCCTAGCTCTCTCTTCACGTTTTACGACTAGAGAGGAGTCCTGAGGTACTTGGAGATAGGTTTGGGGATACAAGAATAAACTAGGCCTTATTCTACAAAAATGGAGAAGATTAGACTATTTCTAGAATTAAAAACAGAAAATAAAAGAGATAAGGGACTTACCTGGATTGGGAAAGCAGAAAAGTAGGGGTTCCCTTCTTCACTTGGAGCTCTTCAAGCTTCAGATTCTTGGCCCTTTGCTTGAGGAGAGGCCCTCTATTTATAGGCAAACCCAGGGGCATGGTTGGTCCAATAGGGTTCCAGAATGTTCCAATTGAATTTCAAAAAAGGAGTTAATGTAAATCCATTAAACCACAGAGGATAAACAAGAGGATTCGAATCTCCCAGAGAGAGATTTAAGTGCAGATAAGGCTTAGAAATCGAAAAATGACGAATTCGCTTAAAAAATCCCGTGCCCGTATATATAATGCGGTCGTGCCTTGTTCGTATTGTTAATATGGTCACGGCATGACCATATATCAATTGTGGGCACGACCAGACTGCAGATAAAATGTGGGCATTGCATGTTTGACCAAATTTTACACTTTTTTTGACATGTTTCTGCACAAGTAATACTTATTTACATGTAATATCATTTAAGTAAATGTCCTCGTATTTTTTAATCTTCATTTACTTAAGATATTACATGTAAATAAGCAAACAGCCCCCCCATTTGAATCCATTAAAAAATAGTTCCAGACCCAAATTCCAAGTGAATAAAAAGTCAACTTTCCAGTTTCAGGCTAAATTCCAGTTTTTCAGGTCCGGTAAAAAGATTCAACATGTTAATACCAAGGTATTCGTCAAGATTTAAAATCTCAAAAAATTCATTTATGCAATAACATGGCTAAAAACCTTATTACCGAGAAAAATTATCTTGAAATTTTGCTTTAAAAAATATATTTTTTTGGGTCAAAAGTCAACAAAATTCAACCGGAAAAAGTTTGAATTTTCACAAAAGATTGAATTTAGACCTTTTCCTTTGTGGTTTTGGATTCAAATGGGTTAAGGATCTCAAACCCAATGCCAAGAATTAAAATTTTCAATAAGATATTCCCCTCCTTCATGATTTATCAAAATTCGTGCAATTTTGGGGTGTCTACAGGGAGATATCTTTTGTACATGTTTGTATATTTTGGAGAGAACTTGTGAATGTTTAGTTGCCTTAGTCGTACTTTGTTCACATCGATATCATATTTTGGAGATTATAATTCGGGTGATAGTTTGTTGGATGGAAAATTTTTATTCCATGCTTCTTAAGCTTATGCACTCTGATGATTACTTGGTAATTGCCCAGGATTGATTGTGTTAATCAGATTCTAATGGGCCCATAAGTAGGTTTCGGGGACTGGTTGGTGCCGTGATAGGGCAGACTCGGATCTGGGACGTTACGGTCCTTAAGATTTGAAGCTAGGGTTTCCTCCTTAAGAATGGCGGCTAATCGAAGTTTATTTATGCATCATTTTTTTGTTCTATCTCGTTCGTTGGGCGGACAAACTTTCCTTTCCATTTCTAATTGATTTAACCAAATAAGGATAGGAATCTATCCTTTGAATACGAATATGATGATTCTTTGTCGGGAACATACAAAGTGATGGTTGGGACCAATTATAGGGTTGGGTGGAATGATCGATGTGGGTGCATGAGAGAGAGGATAATGTGATTACGAGTGCATAAAAGGTGACTACTGACTAAGTGACTAGTGGGGGTTCAAAATCAAACTAAGATTAGTTTTAGGGTTTGGGTTATTCCTTTTTTATCACTTTCCCAAGTCAAAAAAATGAAAATTTTAAAGGTTAATTTGTGAATTGAAGGTCAAAAAGTAGATTAATCGTAATGGGGTTTGTGTATTTTGGTGATTTTTGGCAACATCTTTTGATGAAAGAGGTTGATGTGGTTCTTGACTTTTGATTTGCACTTGGATTTGATTCCATGGAAGTGGGTGTGGGTTTTGTGATTGAGATATGGAAAGAGATTGAAGGAACAGTAAGAAGGAAATGTTGTCCAGCTTAGTCAAGGGTAATAATGTGTTTTAGTAGCATAAAAAGTTTATCCAGGTAGATCTATAGGTTGACTAAGGGTAATAATGAGTTTTGGTAGAAACCCTGTACATCAACACACCAATCAACTTCAAAGAAAAGAAAAGAAACAGTGGAGACACCAAAAAGGAGTAAAAAGGATCATCTTGAATTATGTTTGATGACATCAAATTGGATACATGCTTTTCCAAATGCTTTAGTGTTAATTTGGTAATGTTTTGCTATTGTTTGTTTTCATCTAATCATATTTTGGTATTTTATCACAGTTTAATTGATGAGTTTGTAGGAATTGTTTTGCAATTTGTTTTGTAGGATTTAGTCTATTCAAATTGGCATGGCATCATCTACTGAAAATTATCTGTTTGACTTGAAGTACGAAAGCAAAAATTGCTTCTGCAAAAAGAAAGTAATCATAAGAGTATCAGAGACATTTAACACCCAAATAAATTGTTTTATACATGTGGAAGAAATGTATCCGTAAGTATCATCTTGACTTTATTTATGTGTTTACTAAATGTCTTATTCGTGCTACTAATATAACTATGGACTTGTAGGTTACAACTTCTGAATCATCATGTAAGTTTTTTCCAATGGTGTGAGCTTATAGCACCGTGTGGTGTTAGTCAATTGAAATATGAAAGTCATGTTTGTAAGTGTAAAAGGAAAGCTATTATAAGAGTATCTAAGATGTCTGCCAATCCCAATAGACTATTTTATACGTGTACTAGGAAGGTCATGGTAAGTATAGCTATTTTTTTATTAATTTCATTTTTTTCCCTTGTCTTATGAAAAATTACTTTACCATTGTAGGTTTCTACATCAAAACCATCATGCGAATTCTTTGAATGGTGTACTCCTGTACATATGTGTAGTCTTGAATTTACGGATGAGAAATGCAGTTCTACGAAGACAAATTGCAGTATGAGCATGTTCGAAGATTCAACTAGAGCATCAATTGTCAATCTTAGTTCACGAATGACCCAAATTAATGACAAAATGAAGGATCTGAAATCCCTAGAAGAAGAATTAATGGGTCTACGAGAGGAACTACGAGAGGAAATGACAGGGTTGAAATTACTCCTTTTAGTAGCAATTGTACTACAAGTGATTATACATATTTTCTAGATGATATAGTCAATTTGCAACTGGGACATGCTTGTAGTGATTATCGTTGAATGTTTTGTGTCAATTAACTCGTTTAAAATGATTTGACTTTTCCATTTTCCATTGTATATATCTTAAGATTCCAGAATTAATGGGTGTATGAATGATCCTTGCCAAAAAACATAACTTATTGCACATGTGGTATTACCACTCGGTGGTGCTGGTGGCCGACGACAATTGGTCACGTGTGTTTGAGCTATGAATTGAACATATATAAGAAAGGTTTTAATGAAGACTTCTGGAAACAGTTCAATATTACGAAACTTGTAGATGCGTAGAGAAAGGCCTTCAATGTCTGAAGATTTCCAAGAGAAGATACATTGTAGTGTGTATATGGAAAGGAAATGGATAAGACAAGAAGATGTGTAACATAGAATTGAAGCATCTGACGAAGATGAAGATGGCTTAGTTGTTCTAATTGAGTTAGGAGTCGTGTAAATTCTCGGAGACAATCAAGTTAAGTATTAAGTAAGGTGAATTATTCTTGTTTCTTTGTCAAAATTCAGAGAAAAGTTAGAATCACTTATTCCCTATCCTCATGGCTGCTTTTCATGTCATTTTCTCCATGAATTGTTAGATTTTCCCGTCTTTTAATCCCTGTATTTGTTCGTTTGAGAAGGAGATAGAGACCTTCCTTCCATTTCACTTTATATTAGAAGCTCTTTTCCAGTTTCTTACCCCAGTTCTTTTGGCGGAAAAAAGTCTTTAGGATTGATGGAGTGGACAGTACTGTGAGGAGCACTATTTGGAGCTTGGAATCTGGTCGACAACTGATTTGGGTCTTCTAGTTCTTCATAACCGAGTGGATGACTGGAAGACTTTTGAGCTCATCATCGAGAAATTCCCCAAATGTGTATAATGACTAGTTAAACATTTCCTTAGAACAGGTTTGTATATGCAAGTTGATGAGGAAAACTTTATAAAGGCCTTCAATGTCTGAAGGGAGAACATATTACAGTCCTAGCATTTCATTCTCTTGGATGAATCTGCCATTAAGCAAACTTATTAATTCTACTGATACAAGTCCAACCATGACTACTGAATAATCACTTAGCATCTAGAATGGAAACCCCTCTCATCATTTGACCCCATTCGAGCATGAAATGTTTAATTTAACAAGAAGAAAGACAAGGATTAATTCAAACTGAGCATGCAAACACCATGAACTGCAAATGTTTAATTTAACAAGAAGAAAGACAATTATAAGAAGTCCTTATCTAACTCAGTACGAAAGCATACATATGATCTTATCTAACTCAGTATTCATTTCGCAAATTCCAACGAAAAATTTTCCCAAAAAAAAAAGCTATGCAAAATTAAACAAAAAACCCACTATTTGAAACCGTAGAATATCATTACAATTGCATAAAAAATAGGCAAATGATTCTACCCAACCCAACCAACTGTTGAAAGGAATGGTTTTTAATCAATGCTTTTCGATTACTAGCATACCTTGAACTGAAAGACAATCTCATTTAAACATTAGAAAGATTAATGGAATTACCTGAGAGAAGAGGCACTACAGGAAATATGCCTTTTTGCAACGACTATAGTCGTTGCTAATCCTCCGATGTCGTGGCAAAAACGTAATTGCAACGGAAAAAAATCGTTGCAAAGTCGTGGCAAAAAAGTGGTCACAGATACTTATTTGCAACGAAATTTTGTTTTGTTGCTAGTGCATTTGTAATTGCAACAATAACATCACGTGGCCAAATAGTAGTCGCAAATGTACCTCCAAATTGCAACAACAAGAGCTCGTTGCTAATAGTAAACTTATTAGCAACGACTTTATAATCGTCGCACTTGTAATTGTAATTGCAATGACTATATCTCGTTGCAATAGTAAATTTATTTGCAATGACTATATTTCGTTGCAATTGTAAATTTATTTGCGACAACTATATCTCGTTGCAATTGTAACTTTATTTTGCAACGACAATTTTGTCATTGCAAATGTCGTTGTAGATAGTAAACTACTTTCTAGTCGTCGCAAATGCAATCATATTAGACAACTTACCCTTTTTATAGCAATGTTTTTATATCGTCATTACTCTTATTAATTGTTCTTTATCCACCTGTACGGTATAACTAAAATCATACTGCCATCAAACAAATTAATTATAACATACATTAAAGGCAAAAGAAAAAATAACCATATATTGTAGTTTATCAAAATGTTAGCAACACATAATAAAGTATTTACAAAGCTTAAATGTGTCCACAAAAGATAAAAAATAATCAAGAAAAAGATCCCCGAGCTATCAAGATTGCTATTTGGCTCTCAAGTGATGCAACTCGTTCCACTGTTGAGTCCAACTTTTCCTTGTTTGAAGCTAATTCTCCACCTTGCTCAGCCAATTTTTCTTGTGATTCCTCCCACAATGTTTTATAAAGTTGTACTGAAGAGTTTTCAGATCTAGGTGCAATGAATGAATTACCCATCCCCTTGACATAGTTAGGCTTATGCCCTAAAACCTCTCGAACAATCTCCTCTTCTGGTTTGGAGGAAGCACTCTTTGATGCCTCAGATAGCTTTTCTTGCATCTTACTCTGCCAATTAAAAACATTATTAAGCCAAAAGAAAAACAAAATTATATGCTTATTGATACAATATTCAAAAAAAAATATTAAGTTACAATACACAAAGAGAAATGAATAAAAATTTTAGACATTTAACATAAATCATTATAAGGTAAGAGAAATAAAAAGTGTTCACACATCGATACTTCTATTAAAAACATGACTTACTTAATACTCTTTTGTCTTGGGTGTAACAAAATCTCCATTCTTTTTTAGATGGCTGGCCAAGTAAAAATCTATAGAGGTAGGCTCCTCTTGTGTTTATTTTCTCTACAAAAATGAAAATTTATACATAAAAATCGATAAATACAATGGTATAGTAATAATACGAACTAACAAAGATCAAGTATAAAAATTACTTACCAGCTTATCATAAGCAGCAAGAAAAGACTGTGAGCCTGCAGTATGATTAACTTGCATTTTTCCTTTGTTAGTAGTATTCTTCTTTGATAATACCTAACAAAAAAAAACCAAAAAAAAAAAAAAACATAAACTTTATATAACAAAACATGAAACTACTTTTGGATCAAATCTCATAACCTTTTTGTCTTCTCTTATGTAGTTTCCTTTTCCCACTAGTATCTACACAGGGGCCCCTTGGACCCAGAATATGAGTCATCATTTCCAACACAAATTAAACCCAACTTATAAATATTTTTTAATAAACCAACCCAATTTGATCAATATATATATTATTCATGTCTCTTTATTTAGTTATAATTATTTTACCATAGTTATGATACAAAGCCGAAATTTATCTTCATCTTAATCTTATAGCCTATAAAGATTAGAGGACTTTCTTAAGATGTGTTAATTTGATCCAAGTCAACTCAAAAGCAAACCAATTTTGCAATTCGGATTGGGTGGGCCAATTTTATGGCTTTTAATTTAATGTTAGTTCAGTTTTAGATAGAATTCCCTCGTCCGGTTAGAATTCCACTAAATTTCAACATAACCAAGAATTCCACTAAAATACATTCACTAGTACATATTAGGTAATAATAAATTTTGGAACGTTTTTTATGTCATTATAGATGTATTTGCCACAAATAGCAGTTTTTACCAGTGATTGGGTTGCTTAAAGATTAGAGTTTCTTAGCATGTGTTAAATTGATCCAAGTCAACTCAAAATTGAACCAATTTTGCAATTCGAATTGGGTTGGTTAGGTTCTAAGGTTTTTTGTTCTATGTAAGTTTGGTTTTGAGTTAGACATTTCAGTTCTCAATTTGATTCCGCTAGGTTTTGGGTTGACTATCAAAAACCTTGGTTTGGTTTTGGGTTGATGTCAACCCGAACCAAACCGATCGATTTGCACCCCTAGCTAGTACAAACCTTCATAAATTTTATTTTTTGACTTTTTATTAAAAAGCATCACTATAGTTTAAAGGCAATTGTGACATTTAGAAATTTTAGTAATATATATATATTAAAACTTAATATTAGTGATTTTTTTCGGGTGAATAGCTGCAACAAATTGTAATTTGTTGCAAATAATTATGTATTTGCAATGTTTTTTTTATGGTGTTGCAAATATATTTGTCACAACTATCAAGTTTTACAACGAACATTTGCAACAAGGTGTTTTCGTTGCCAATAATTAAGTATTTGCCACGATTATTTAAATCGTTGCAAATAGCCATTTGCCATAAATCGTTGCACATAGCCATTTGCTAGCAACGATTTTCTTTATGTTGTTGCACATCATAAAATAACAATTTGTGCAACTAGCATTTGCAACAAAGAGTATGTCGTTGCAAATAGCTATGTATTTGTAACGATTCTATAAATTGTTGCAAATAATTATTTGTTTGCAGCAATTTTTATGTCGTTGCAAATATATTGGTCACAAATAATAATTTTTGCAACTAACATTTGCAACAATTAGTATTGCGTTGCAAATAGTTATGTATTTGCAACGATTCTATAAATTGTTGTAAATAACTATTTTTTTGCCACGACTTCTATGTCGTTGGAAATATATTGGTCACAATTAACAGTTTTTGCAATGAACATTTGCAACAAAGGGTATTTCGTTGCAAATCATTGTGTATTTGCCACGATTACACACATCGTTGCAAAAAGTTATACATTCACAACGATCTGGAAAATCGTGGCAAATAACTGCTTTATGGCAACGACTTTTATGTCGTTGCAAATAGTTTCGTTGCAAAAAGGCAAATTTCCTGTAGTGAGGTCTCTGTTCGAGGATAAACGAAGAGAAAGCACGGCAGTTGAAGGTGAGAGGTCTCTGTTTGAGGATAAACGAAATGAAACCCTAAACAAAATGAAACCCTAAACGAAATGAAACCCTAGCCCCCAAATCGTGTGTTTTAAAGAAAAAAAAATCAATGAATAGGAAGAAGAAAAATCAAATGGGGGTGGACTTACAGGAAAACCTCCGCCGGTAGCTCCTTCGAATCGTCTGAAACCAGCAACTCCTCGACGATGGTCGCTCGCTCCAGGTGGGTTAGAGATGAAGGGGTTTTTGCTTTGCAAAAGAGGAGAGCATGTCTTTTAGGAGAAGGGGCAATTTCGTCTTTGAAAATTGTAAAGTTAACACCGTTTCTCTCTAACTGACGGTAGGGGTAGCAAGCGACGGTTTCGAGAAGCTTAGGGGTTATAAGTGATCATTCTTAAACCACAGGGGGTGTCCGTGCCCTTTCGCCAAATCTCAGGGGGTGTTGCTGTAAATTTCCCTTTATTTTATATTGATTGATGACCATATTAATGGCGGTTCTGATTATGATGTATACTCTTATTTCGATTAACAAAACCAAACTTTTACACAGATTTTTGAGTGGTCCTTTGATATCTCAACCTTTTTTTTATTTAGTTTTTTTTTATATTTATATATATTTTTTGTATGCCATAAAAATTTAGAAACTTAATGCTGCAAAACAAAAGCATTCATCTTCTACATACAGTGGTTTCAAATTAATAAAGTATTTACCTGAAAATCTCATAATTTCTTGATGTATAATATCTACTTTATCATTATTACTCCATCGATGGTTTATTTGATAACATTAGATATATGACATTGTTGCATTTTATTTGTATGAATTATATATATTTCTTTGTGTCAACCAAATGCTGTAATTGGAATTACAATGAGTTTTATATTGATAATTCCATATTGATGTGTTCAGCCTTCTTTTACAATTGATTGCCTGAGCATAGAGATTATTCAGGGTTGTTCTTCAGTTTCCACTGTTCAGTTGAAAACTTTGATTTGCTTGAGGCTGTAAATTGGTTATATCCTATAGCGAGAATAGGACACTTTGTGATCCAGAAAGAGCAGGCAGCAAGCCAGTCAGACATGGGGTAAGCTTCCAAAATGCCACTTCCTATTGTTTCGTTTTTCTGTGCATAACATATTTGAAAAATAATTTCTTTATTTTTCCAGTTCTGTTTCAAAAAATAAAGAATTTTTCACCAAAGCTGATAGAAAACTCCAGTTTTATGCCAGTAAGTTTGTTTCTGTGGCTCCCATTTATGGATTTCTCGCATTTGATACTTTTCTAGCACTTCTTAAGATGCTTGAAGCTTTTAGTTTTTCATCATAAAATAATAACCGCTCGTCATTGCTAAAATTCATCTGTAGGATAGTTGGATTAGAGGAAAGTACTGTTAGTGTTTTCTTGTTGGTTTTGTTTTGTTGGATTTGGAAAGGGAAGTAATCATAGTTTCATCTACTACATTGGCCCATTTTTATTTTTATTTTCGGTAATCTATATGTTAATACCTGTGATAGTTGTGTTGTTAAAATATGATTTTTTTTATTATCCGATTTTATATATGAATTACTTTAGTAAGGTTGAGAACTTATCACTACAGATTTTGATAAGAGTGAAGGAATTGAAATACATATGTTAACAATAAGGAAAAAAAAAAGGAAAAAGAAGATTCATTATTATCTATGTAAAAAGGTAGAGTCTTCCTTTCTCCTCCTTACTCATTTTTATCACAAAAAATAAAAAATAAAAACGAAACAAAACAAAAAAAAAAAAAAAAAAAAACAAGACATAACTGCCATTTCTTCCTTTTACATCTTAAATGCTACTTTTTCAAATTTTTGATTATATTTTTTAAAATTTTGATTATTTAGTAGTTAGTTTTTTTTTTCCACTCTTATAGTACTATATATTTTCCCCAATGGTGAATCATTGTGCTGATTTACAATAAAGTACATCTTTTTCCTCATTTTATTAGAGTATTCTTTGTCATATTTAATGCATCAACAATTTGATGCTATTGATCTTTACCGAACTCTAGGAATTTTGGAGGTTAAAGTCAAGTATTCAATTCTACATGCGATGCCCGTGCATTGCACGGGTTGTTGCGTTATATATAGTATAGATCTCGAATACATACAGTTCATCACATTAAAAATTCTTCTATACATTCGGGTGCACGCACACATACAGTAGAGATGGAGATGTTAACACAATTTATTATGAGATTACGAAATTCTTTTACTATTTTTCTTCATTCATATTCATTAGTTATCATGTTACGTTTTTGTAAACTTTTGTCTGTACATGGCATGGGCGTTTATCCTACTTTAGTTCTTAGGTATGGTTGTTACTAATATAATAATAAATATTATGTTAGTAATATATTATAATAATAGATATTTAATAGTATAATTAACAATAACATTAACGATAATAATAATTTTGCTAATAATATATTTCTTAAACTAATATTATAATTGAGCTTATAATAACAATATTATTTTAATTACTATATATTATTAATATAATTACCATTTATTAATAACATATTGTAATAACATTTTTACTTATTATAATAATTTGATTTTACTTCCATCCTTGGTGTTGTCTATCTACTACCATTCCAACATAGCAAAGACCTGTTTGAAAAATCTTCAGTATGACCACGCAATTTTGATGTTCTTAAATGTGACCTTTCGCTCACCTATGTGGTTGCATATTGGATGCTTAATATTTCCTTCTATGTGCAAACCTTGCTTATGTGGTCCTTTCCATATGCAACTGGCACATGCCATATGCCATCGTATGATTTTCTGCATCTCAAGTAAAATTTTCCCCTTTTGGGAACCATCTCCTGACATACATTTAACTATTTTTTTTTTTTTGGGGTAACTCATACTGGAATGTGCATGAATTTGAGGACTAGGGCTCCATGAACTATGGATTAATTTTTTGATGATAAAAGGAGGTGAATAAAACCATCTAGGTTGGACAGTTCACACAAATTAATGGAGAGCAGTCAATGCTATTGATTGCTATTTATGGAAACAAAAATCGCTGTTACTATAATCTTTGCTAAATTCGAATTTGAAAACTTTTGAGTCCTTTACAGATTTGGAGATGGTGAACCAATAGATAATGCTGCGAGGTTTTACGAATGCTTTCTGATAATTTTTTTTCATATTGACACCGAAAAATATATATATATTTTATACTATGTTTGCCTAGAGGGTAGAGACGGCCAAGCAGACTTCAAAACCTTCAATATGGGTTTTTGGGTTTTGTCAACAAGCAGCATGCATATTTTAACAAAGCTATCATCTGAAAATTTATTTTGATTTTCTTTCAATATGAGTTTTTAATGTGGAAAATGAAAATAAGAACGAACCTTTCTTCAGTTCCTTTTTTCATTTTTTTAATAATACTGAAATTTGAAGTGTGAGGGACTCTGATCTGTATTTTCAAGAACCGAGAATATTAGACCCAGGAAAAAATTAGTGTCTTGTTGCCTGATAGTTAAAATGAGCAAATCGAAGAATATGTCTAAACACCCCATCGGAGGGGACAAAGCAAGAGCAGAGTAGCATTGGAACTTGAGACCAATTTCAAAGTAGAACAGTCAAGCTTGAAAATTTAGGAGTTACTCTAAATTTGAAGCTGCAAACAAATGATAAATAAAAGGGACCAAACAAAAAGGGTTTTTCTTCCAACTTGAAGTTACATTAGAGTGAAGACAACATGTTAGAAGATTGGAATTTAAACCCAAATCCGAGAGAGAGAGGGAGGCGGCCATGTTCGCCCCTAGGAGAGGCAACAAGAGTGAGTAAACCCAATGGGGTTGGCTCCCAACATGTCCTTACACACACCCAAAAACACCCGTGGTCTGTCCTTTGACCCCACACCTCACATGACTTTGTTAGTCCTCTCCCCCTCCAAATCTCACCATATATATCCTTCACCTCTGTTGCTTTCCAGCCACCACCTTCACCTCTCTTTTTTTCTCTTTTTCCTTTCTTTGATCTTAACCTTCTTCCAGATTCTTGCTTTACACTTCAACTTATCTGCCGGACACCCAGGATGGCTCTTAGGAAAGCAAACAAACTCCCTCAAGCGGCAGTGCTGAAGCAAATTCTCAAGAGATGCTCGAGCTTGGGAAAGAAACAACAGTACTTTGGGGAAAAGTGCTTCCAGTAGAAGTACCCAAAGGCCATTTTGCTGTTTACGGTGGAGAGAACAGAAGCAGATTCATTGTTCCAATTACCTTTTTAACTCACACTGAGTTTCGAAGCTTACTTCGAAGAGCCGAGGAGGAGTTTGGCTTCGATCACGACATGGGTCTCACAATCCCTTGTGAAGAAGTTGTTTTCCGTTCTCTAAGGTCGATGCTTAGATGAAAGAAAGAGGTGATGGCGTCTGTCGGGGGAAGATATCTAAGATGAAGCTGCATCACTGCTTCTCTCTTTTTTTTTCTTCTGATTGCCTCCTTAATTTCACAAATATTTTTCTTATTTATTTTGCAAATTTTTCTTTGTTTTTTTTTTTTTGGGCTTTGTTGTATTGAGTCTGACCCAAGACCCATGAACAAATTCTGATTTAGACAATGTATATTATCTATGTATGAAATTTTCCTCACGGTGAAGCTGGTTTGCACACTGTGAGAGATGATGTTAGGTAAGCAGATGAGGGGTGGTTCCCCTGTTTTTTAAATTCATCTATCTCTCTCTCCCCCCTCTCTCTGTCTCTGTCTCTGTCTCTCTCTTTGTTTTGGCGTTTTGGTTTCAGGTCGATCCGATTTTGTGGTCGTTGTAAAAGGAAAAAAAAGATTCTCCACTATTTGAGATATGTAACATTTTTACGAGTTCTCTCATCTCTATGTATTCAAGCGTAACGATTAAAAACTGTTGAAATGTCCATATTTCATATGATCTAAAGAAAGCTGAAACAGGGATCTTGATCAAGTGTGCACCTCAACACACTAATACAACATAGCATGGCCAACCTTATATAGACACGTGGCAAAGAATTTACCTTCAAGGCATTAATTATTTAAAGAAAATAGAAAGTAGATTAAATTTTCCGTAACCAAAGTCATCTGGCGATTAAGTGCAAAAAGATCAAAGGTTTGACAGACCTATCCCGGGTTCAGCTCCTATGATCCTTTTAGGTGTACTTGTACCTGATATTGTTGCGGTTCACCATATATATACATATATTTTACATGCATGATGCTTTCACATAGCTACCATTAACCCAAATCGATTCTTATAGAGGATCTATCTATAGTCTGGAATAGAGCCTCTACTAGATGGTTACATCTGTCCTGTTTAAACCATTTAAAGTGGAACAGAACAGAGCTTTAAGTGGTTTAACAAAACAGAGTTTCACTACAAAAAATATTGCATTTAGCGGCGGACCTCCCAACATTTTTAGCAACGGTCATTAATGACCGCTGCTAAAACACTAGAGATTACCTTTTAAACTCCACCGACCTATAGTCTCTCCGTTAGTCTCACTCCATTGACTTATACTTTAGCCCAAGGTTTTAAGTTTCGGTGCCGCTGGGCGTGTCTGAACGGCATTTCGGCGGCACACCGCCGGCGTGCTGCCGAAACGTCGGAAAATTTTTAATGGGCAAAAAAAATAAAAAATTATGTTTTTTTGGATTTCGACGGCACTCTGCTCTGTTTCGCTGGCACGCCGCCCGTTTCGCTAAAAAAAATTTAAAAAATTTACATTTTTTTCTCTGTTTCGCCTGTTTCTATTCGTTTCGCTCAACACGCCGCCCGTTTCGTTCGAAATTTCGGTCCATTTCATCAACGATGCAAATTAACGATTTCCCTCGGCCTCTCCACCTCTCCATCTCTCTCACTTGCGACAGGTACTTTTCAGAAGCTTTCCGGTTTTCGATCTCTCTCTCCAGGCAACAAAGAAGATCTCGGGTCCTTAGAGATCTCTTCATGGCTTCTGACATTAATCTAACGATCTGCTTTAGCTAGTCACTTCTCCCGATAAAAACCCTACGCAACGCGTTCAAAATCCTCTCGTACTACTGAAGCGTTGGTCTCGCAATCTCGAATTCTCTGGCGAAATCGATGTCGATGAAGTACCGGACGTCGCCGCTACTACCTGATCTGACCACATCGATGAACTCGTAGCTTTCGGCGGTCAGTCCACCGGAGCTCTCTCATTTCGTCTTGCAAATGCCGGCGTTCTCGGAATGTCGGAGGCGTTCTGAACATGCCATCATTGCTTCTCCTTACCTTTTGTTTCCTTGGAAAGAAAAGAAAGAACTCACGATCTAAGATGATCGAGGCTATTACTCTCACCATTCTCTCGAATGGCGACTTCTCCGGATGTTCAACAGGGTAATCCACAAGACTTTCGAGCTCCTCCACCGTCTCCGATCGCATCGGGCCGTCAATCCTCGGTGGTGAATGATTAGGTGCTCACAGAATTTCTGAAGCACTCTCTCGGTGTTCCCGATCTTGTATTACCCGATCTGGTCTTTCTTAGGGAAATGATGACCGTATCTCCGCCAGAAATCAACTTCCGATCGCTTGAAACCGACTCGGTCTCAACAATTCTGGAATCGGTCGCCGCTATCGGCTGCTTTCAACTCATTAATCATGGCATTCAACACGATTTGATCACATCGGTTCTAACCACAGCAGCCGGAATTTTCCGACTACCACCGGAGGAGAAGGTAATCGCAAGATCCGCAGATACACAATACGGTTTTGATGATCCTTCATGTGAGGAGGAGATTGAGATGAACGAAGAGTTTGTTTGGTGTCGAGCGGAAGTCTCAAGACGATAATGGAAGAAATATGGCCACAAGAATATTCAAATTTCAGGTAACCACTCTCCCTCCCTCTGTTCTTTCTCCGTGATGATAAGATTGTCGCTGTTTTAGAGCTTTTTTTTTTTTTTCCTGATTTTCTCGCTTGTCTCTATCTTGTAGATGGAGATTCTACCGATATTGACGATTTCAGAGGATTGCTGGACCTCAATAACGCCGATGCGTTGGCGATTCGAAGCCATCGAAGCTTGCATGAGAGCGGAAAAGACGCTCGGAGATCTCGTTCCCACAATAAACTTGCCGATTTCTAGGGGGCAGGAGTAGGGGCAGGGGCAGGGGCGGGGGGCGCGGGCGCGGACAGGGCGCAGGGGAAGGGGACAGGGGCCGGGGGACAAGGGGAGGGCCGGAAAGTGGAAAGGAAAGTGCTAGTAAATTTTTTTTAAAAACAAAAAGTTTTTAGGGGCGGTCATAGGCCGCCGCTAAAAATCAAGGCGACCACTGATTTATCGACGGTGCTTTTATGACGGACAAGTGTCGAACTGCTGTTCTTTTAGTGGCGGACTTGTTAGCTTTACCAGCGGTCTAAGCCCGCCAGTAAAAGCCTATTATTTTGTAGTGCTTTAACAAAATGGAGCTTTAAGTGATTTAAGTGGGACAGATGTCACCATCCTGTAGAGGCTCTATTCCGGATTGCAGATAGAGCTTCTACAAGAACTGGTACGCCATTAACCATTTTAAATAGAAAAAACCTTTTCGGAGCTAAAGGGGTTTGATAATGTTTTCTGTATTACTAGTGGATGCACGTACAGTAGCGTCTCTGCCTACCTACCTCTTGTCAATATCCAACGGTCAGAAACTACTGAGGTAGTTATTCCGGATACCTGATGATGATACAAGTCATTCAAATACAGTATAAAAGGGGAATTTTATGAGAACCATACTTGGACGTAATACACTTTTCATACGCGATTGCTTCAACGTTTTCAGATCGTCGGTCGGTGGGGATGCGATCGACGTTGATCACGCATGCTAACTGATGCATCCACCGTAAATATTCACTGGTGGGGTTTATGCAAATCGGTCAATGGGTCCGAGATTTCTAAAGTTCTTCTGCGAACCAATTCAAGCGATGGCCCACCAATCAATCCCACAGTCCAACCTAGGGCTGGCAACGGGTCGAATACGGTACGGATCTGTCATGATCCGAATCCGAACCGAAAATAAAAATCCGATATCCGAATTCGATCCGAAATCCGACGGATCTTTTATATGTGAATCCGAATTCGATCCGAATTAAATCCGATTTGAACTTAAAATTCAAAAGTTAAGTTTAACTATTAAAGCAAATTTTAATTATCAAAACTAATGAGCCATATAAATATTAAAGCAAGATATGAATAAGGATAGTTCAACCATGGTTTATACAAAGTTTACCAATGATTTAATAAAAAGTATATGTTAATTTCGGTTCGGATCTTTTTCGGATCGGATATGGACAGATTCGGATTCGGATCTGAATTCGGTCGGATCCGAAATCCGATATCCGTATTCGAACCGCGGATCTATATTTTCGATGCTGGCTTCATCATCATTAGTCTTCACCTCACTGTAAGACCCTTAAAATCATTATCGTAATTTTTTCTTAAATAAAACGGAAAAAGGTGTTAAAAAAATAAAAAAAAACGGAAAAAAGGCTTAGAGGCTTTTTCGACCACAGAATTCCACTGACAGAGACTAAGGCCTCGTTTGGCTTTCATTCCGGATTAGGAACTCATTCCGAAAATGAGTTCTTAAAACTCATTTTGCGAATCAATTTTGAAGTCTTTCTAATTGCGTTTGGTTAGCACATAGCAGAATGAACTTTCACCCAGAAAATTGTTTGGATAACAAGTAATAAACTGAGTTCCATGAAATTTTTTTTCCCTTAAAATTTTTTTTTCTTTTTCCATGAATAATTATAAGAAATTGGTTGATCCTTGAAAGATAAAATTTGAAACACCTAAGAAATGAAAAAGACAAAAAACGATGTAGAATCATGTCGCTTGCATGAATCAAATGGCAAGCCTGACAACAAACGACGTAGAATTTTCTCTAACATGACAAGTTATAATAGATTCCAAATGAACAGACAAAAGATCCTGACCCGAAACTCTTGTGAGGAATTGCATCAATCTAAATGAAGCTCCATCTTTGATATGTAGAAGGTAGACAAATCACTATTGAAAATTACTTTTGCTTGCATCCCCTAACAAGGAATTTCTATTTTTCAATATGTATAGACATTCTTAGCTTTGTACCCATGATCGATCTATCAACAATTTGTACTTGTTTGTTGCTCCGTAATTGATCCTACCCCACCCACTTCTACTATTTTTTGTTAAATAAAAAGGAACAGATACAAAAAGCCGAGGACATAAAAGCAGTCCTGTCATTTAAAATAGCTTCAAATTTATTTGATTTTCTACAACATTTATAGGCATATGTTTTGGCCACTCCTGTTGGAAGAGAGAACATACAAAAGCATTAATTATGCTTGCCTTTGTTAGGCTATTCCCAATGTGTTTGATGGAGAAGAATTAAAATGAGAAAATCAAGCAGCCTTGGTGTTTCAAAACCAAAATTTCCACTTTTTGATTTGGGCTCTCAAATATCAGTCACCCAGAAGGCAATGCAAACCCTTCAAATTTTTTATGAATTTCTTAGGAAAGATTTTGCTTCCGATGTTTGTAAATGTAATCACGAGAACTGGAGAGCTTCTTTGGGCTTCCCCAAGAGGGATAACACCGTTGCAGATATATGCCTTGCAGTCAACCCTGCTTCTTCTATTTGGTCTTTGGGTGCTCCATGGTCTATGTATTTGTCTGGGAGTACCATTGATCTCAGTTGCATATATATAATTTCTTGTCATAATCACAATTGGGGAGGTAAAACAATAATCTATAATGAACTACCAAGTCATAAAATAAAGGGAAATTACCTTCAGATTTCCATCTAGAAGGCCATTCAAGCTTAGGAAATGAGCTACATGAGATCCAAAACCCCCAACTGAACCTTCCTCCACTGTGATCAGGATCTCATGCTCATATGCCAATCTCCTGATGAGATCTGCATCCAGAGGTTTGCAGAACCTAGCATCGACGACCGTAACAGGAATGTCATGGGATTTGAGAGTATTTCCAGCATCTAGACATTGTTGAAATATGGATCCGAATCCCAGAATAGCAAGTCTACTACCTTCCATCAGTATTCTTCCCTTTCCAATCTTCCCTTTCCACCATTCCACTAATAGCAATAGCAGCAACGAAGAAGAAGAGGAATAGTTTCCTCAACGATTGGAAAGTCTCTTATCGAAGAAAGAGAGAAGGCTCAATAGTCATATTTACATTTTATGCCATTGCTTAAAGTTAACAATAATTACAAGTTTTCCACCGCATAAAACTCAAAACCCATTCTCAAATCCAAAAACGGGGTTGGAGCCGTTTCTGAAAATCAAGGGTTTTCTCATTTTCATTCTTATAGAATGAGTTCTTGCATGCCTTACCAAACACTCATTTTGGTATCAGAATTCATTCCAAGGCTTGGAATGAGTTCCAAGGCTTGGAATGAATTCCTAAAATGAAAGCCAAACGAGGCCTAAGCTTTTCAAAATTACTTCCTTTCTTTCCCGACTCCCTAAGGCCCCAAGGGCCTGCCATAACTCTGTTGAGAATCCCCTCATCAGTTAAAGATGTATCTCCCTGGCCTACCCAAAAAAAAAAAAAAAGTATCTCCTTGAAGTTCTTGGTGATATATGCACTTTAATGGCTAATTTTATGTTAACTATTTGGCTATCAAGAAATAATACAATTTTTGAGGCAAAACCTCCTTCCATACAACAAGCACAAGCACTTTTTAACTCTCTACAACAGGATTCCACCAAGATGTTGGAACATGCAGCTACACCTAAGAACCTTAAGAGACATGAAACAATCTCTATCAGGTGGTCTTTACCTACAAATGGAAGAGTGAAACTCAACTTTGATGGGGCAGTGAAGCAAGGAAGCAATGTGGTTTCTGCAGGAGCAATTTGTCGGAATCAAGATGGAGCATTTTTATGTGCCATTACATTGCAAGTCGCTGATGTTAATGCAATACAAGCAGAAGCTACAGTATGCCTGGAAGGGATGACTATGGCATTAAAGCTAGGATTTGTTAAGGCGGAAGTCGAAGGAGATGCTCTGGTATTAATTAAGATTCTGATCCAGCCAAATGCGGATACCTTGGAGATTATAACATACTGTCTATTAGATTCCGGATCTAATGATAAAATTCCAAGAAATATACTTTACACATGTCTACAGGAAGGCGAATAGAGCTGCGGATGCTCTAGCAAATTTGGCAATATCCTCAGGAAGTTCATGCCTTTGGAAAATGAAACCACCTATTCAAATTCAGACAGTGCTGCAAGAAGATTATATAGGGTGCTCACATCAGATACGTGTTCTGCTCTGATGCTCTTTGCCCTGGTTCTTTGGTTTTTGTTTGTGTAAGGGTCTTAGTAGGTATTGTTTTGTGGTTTCTATATCAAAAATAAAATAAAATAAAGATGTATCTCCCATGGCCACCGTCATTGCCCCCTTCAGATGCTGAACCCACACAAGGGCGTGTGTTTATGTTTTTAACTATTTCCGAAATGGGATCCCAGTCACATTCCATATATGTGTTATTAATTCTTGTTTACCTTGGTTTTTTAAGGTGTCAAGAGAAAACTGCTTAAAGTTCAAATTAACCCACAAATTTATAAGAGTTTGCTTACCAAAAACCCATCTACATTCCCATATAAAATTATAATAGCGAACAACCCGTGCGATGCATGGGCATTGCATGTAAGCTATTGTCATTGAAGTTGGGAACATGTTTATGTTAGATTTCAATATATTCACATGCATGAATCTATAATAAAATTTAAACTGAGTTTTTCAGACTTTCCTGCATGCGGAAGACATGATTGATTTGCTTTCTCTAATTTTCTGCAAAATAATATTGGTTAGGGCTAGCTCTTCCTCTCCTTGCTCCTCTCTATCATAACCTGTCAGATGAGAGACGTCTTATGTTCTGTCAAAAATTGTTAGGATAAGAGAGGGGACTTAGTCTATTTATAATACAAGAGTCCTCCCATTAAATATTTCAATCCCAAGTAGGATTCTAAGGAGACTCCTAATCCAATATAGTCTCTTGGCCTACATACGACTTATATCACATATCAAATATACAGAATAAGGTGCACCAAACCCAATTAAATTGATCACTCATAATATTGGGTTACTAGTAATATCATCACAAACTATATATTCAACCTGTTTTTACAAAACAAAAAATACAATTAATGTGAGCCCACATAAAATGAAAAATTCTAACAATCTCCCACTTGGGCGAACATTAATTGTTAAAAGATTTTAAAATATTTTGTTTTAAAAAACGACTCTCAGGTTGAACTACATATGTGGTCACACTAAAATATGGCCCAGATGATAACACCTTATTTACATGATTCCGTCCAATAAGAATATCAACATTGAACATGGAAGTCATTACACCATTTCTTTTAAGTCGATGCAAGACCATTCCACAGCTATAAATGTCAATACCCTTATCGACATAGATCCCAACCTCCAACCTATATGTGATAGTATGTAATATGAACTTAGCACCCAAATGTGATCAATAACTGTGCTAATTCATATTGGTCCTCTTTATGTCTTCCAATGAAAACTATATATGTGTTTCCAAAATGAAACACCATGTCTCAAAAGGGACCCATAGTACGTCTTTCTTTTTTTATCTCGAGATCTTAATTGATGTCAAAGAAAGACATAAAACAATTGCATAATATATGCTCAAAAATGACATCATCAAATCAATGTGCACATCACAAGTCAAAAGTATAATATATACTTAATAAGATATCAATCACCTATATGCACGACATAAGTCTGCTGATAACATAGATCAATATCAAGAAAAATTTTAATTTATTAAAGTGGTTGAACTTAGGTATTCATTTATTTATTTTTATTCTCAAGTGGGTTGCCTACGTACCCTGAAAAAGGGATCAAGCCCAAATGCACTTTTAATTACAATTTTAAACTCCCACTATTTTAAAACATTTAAAAGTTTCCACAATACCCATATTAGCCACATGTGCATTTAAAAAAAACCTTTAGGTACAAGTCCTTATGAATAAGGAATCTGCCAATATAGCCTCTATTTATATATTCCACTGAAATCTACACTTCTTTTAACTCTATCTCTAACCGCTAAATATTTAATATTAATATTCTTAGAATGGCTTGAACTCTTGCTATTCTTTTAAAGAGAATATTTTCTCATTATTATCATGTATTGACTTTTAGATGGAATCAATAACTTTCAGTCTAGATATGAAATTCTTTAACCACATAGCCTAGACTGTAGCCTATAACATGCTACAAAATTTATTTTCATAATACAAGATATCACAGGGGATTACTTAACACTATTCCAAGAAATAGAACCACTAGCCATTAAAAGATAAATCTTCTCCCATTGATTTTGAGATAAATTCACCGATCAATAGTATTTTCAACAAAATTCAATTGCAGTATCTTTATGCAATTTTAGGAAAAGTCTAATATTATTATTATCAAGTGTAGCCCCCAGATTAGAATATGATATAGACCACTTAATAATTTTCAGACTCAACTTATTTGGCCTTTTCCCATTGCTCAAAATTTGATTTATGCTTGGTATTACTAGTCTTAGTGGATTTAACAAATGGCTTCTCTTGGATTGTCTTAAGTCCCAATAAAACTGTAACAATCTTTATAATACATTTTCATCTTATGAAATTATTCCCAGTTAGAGTTTCACTGGCTAACATTTGGCTAGAAAATTTAGAGGCTTTCACTAAATATGGAAAACAATATATAAATATATCCATAAACATCGAAAACATAATGCAAGCAACAAAAGGACGTTTTCAATCATATTTAATTAACATGGGCCATTAATTAAATATGCTGTAAATAAGCTCAGAAACTTTATGAGTCTTATTACTATGAAAGCCTTAATGCATCATTACAACTCACCTTTGGGCAGAGAATGCAATATGCTTTAAAGTACTTTCATAAACAATATCATGAAGCTGATCAACAGAAATACATAGGCATTAGAAAATCCATCACCTTTGGGTAGAAGAAATTTTCTAGACCCATATGCATCCCATCAATAATTTTAAAAGAAGCAATGCTACCCTTTAATTGTGCCTTTTACGTAGAGAAAAGTAAGCAAATATCCATGAGTGGGCCACTTTGGTGGGTCACCACCCAATTAAATTCCTAATATATTCTCTTTTAAATGGGAAGAATAGGGTAGTCCTTAAATGCCCATAAATTTTGATCACTCAACAGTATTTGCATGCTCAGAATAATTCAATATGCGATCAAAATAACAATAAAGCATAATTTATGCTTTTTAACACCATTTAGCATAAAAAATAAGAGATGGCATATGAACACTTTAACAAGGATAGTGAATGCAAAAAATATGTTCATCAGATCATCAAATATCTCAATAAAAAATTTTCAAGCAAAAAATAAACCCACGAAAACATGAACCCACTCACAAGGCCCATGTATCATTTAAGTTAGAGAGCACGAATAGGAGGTTTGGAACCCAGGATGTCTGGTTAAGAGTTCATCCCAAACGTTCTTAGCAATTGGCCAACCCTAGCAGGTTATATGGTGTGCTTTTTGAGCATTGGCTGTCGGGCTTGATAGTTGACACAGCATCTATTACATGCATAACCTATTGGAGTTTTTGCAAAATGTTTTAAACAATTCATCTTTTTTAAATTCTCTCACTCTCTCCAAATTTATTATCAAATCGTCTGGGCCGAAGGGCCAAAGTCGTCTCTTACTATTTATTATTAATAAATAATAAATAATCATATTATTATATACATGTAATATTATTATCTAATATAATATTTAGTATATTTTTAAAATAAGAAATAACGGATGGGAAAAGCAAAAAACGAAAGCTACTTTATACATTTAAAATAAAATTTCCGTTTTTTTCTTTTATTCACAAAGGCAAATAGCTCAAGCCCTTAAAAAGGATCAACAATAACTTAAAAACTTTAAAATATATTGAACTCTACATGCAAATGCGCGTGCATCGCACGGATTGTCTGCTAGTGTATAGATATATGCCACAGTAATTAATTAATTCGAAACACAAATGAGTTAACAAGTAGACTATTACCGCGGGAAGTTCATCGACGCTATCATATCCTTCTCTAAACTATATTGCCCAGAATCAAGATTGCCACCACTGTAGGAGTTTAAGGGCACTGCGTAAAGGTCTGAAGATTCGTGTAGCAAGCTCACGGTCTCTTCATGGCTACGTGCAACCCATAGGTGCTTCCCAAACTTACACAATCCTTCCAGCTCCACCGCCACTTCTTTCATTGTCGGCCTCTCTTCACCTTTCAGATTAAGGCATCTCATTGCCAGTTCAGCCACCGCTACCATCTGCTCCTCCATCCCTTCATTCACCATGCTCGACTCCAGAAGTTGAAAGACACGGTTTTCCTTCATTGACATAATGAAATACGTAGCAAGATTCCTCTGCTCATGGGATCGCTCCAAACAGACTGGCTTCTCCCCCGTCAACAGCTCCACCAGTACCACTCCAAAACTATAAACGTCACTCTTCTCCGTCAACTGGCTGCTATGGAAGTATTCCGGGTCCAGATAACCCAAGGTCCCCTGGACTAATGTGGTTATTTGAGTCCGATCCAGAGGAACCAACCTCGAAGCTCCAAAATCGGAAACCTTTGCGGTGTAGTTATCATCTAGCAGTATGTTTGCCGACTTGACATCTCTGTGAATTATGGGTATGGAAGCTGCAGAGTGGAGATAAGCGAGGGCATTTGCGGTTTCTGCAGCGATCCTCAAACGCTTTTCCCAAGAAAGCGAGGAGGAGTATGTTCCGGTGGTGGTACCACCCTTGTTACGGAGATGGTGGAAGAGGGTGTCATTGGGGACGTATTCGTAGACAAGCAAGGGGACTTGAGTCTCCAAGCAACACCCCAACAGTTTCACCACATTCCTGTGGTTGATCTGGGTGAGTATCACGACCTCATTGATGAACTGCTCGATCTGGGTTTCGTCCACTATCTTTGATTTCTTGATGGCCACCACTTGTTGATCAGGTAAGATTCCTTTGTAAACAGTACTGTACCCTCCCCGGCCCAGGATCCGACGCTGATCGTAGTTGTTGGTCGCTACCTCTAGCTCCACTGCTGTGAAGATCTTGGTTGCTTCTACCCCACGCTGACCATGTGAGGATATTTTTTGTTGTAACAACAAACCTCCATTTTGTTGGAAGAATTTCTCCCTGAGCCCGATCAGCTTTCTTTTCTTCATGGTAAGATATAACCAAGAAAACCCCAGGAGAAAGAACAAAAGGCCGAACCCCATGCCTGCACAAGGATCCCATCGATGACCCAATTAATTACAAAATTATAGAGATTACACAATTAATTGTGATTCTTCCAACCAGCATGGAGTGGACTATGGAACGTTGATTCACCTAAAATGACCCCGAGTAGGGGAAATGCTTTCTTCTTCGAAATGCAGCCGTGCCCACCTTTTCTGCCATCACCCTCTGTTCCTTCTGGACAAGTACAGTTGAAATCTCCAACAGTGTTAACGCAAATCCCCTCGCATGGATTGTTGTTTGGATCCTCGCATTCATCCACATCTACCAAATTTGGTCAGAGATATAAAGCGAAAAACATTAATCAGCTCAAATTACTTATTCCAAATATTTGAGTGAAACTTATATATATTTCCTTTGAAAATAATAAGATTAATGATAATATTCCCTCCAAATAATTGAGAATCTTGAGGGCCGGGAGAGAAGGCATACCTAGGCATCCTGGATCCAGGTAAGGATTACCCTTAAACCCTTTGAAGCATCTACAATGATATCCGGGGCCGTTGTCTGAATTATAACATTCACTATTCTGTCGGCATGTAAAACTAGTCTTGTTTCTTTGAGCTTCCTGGCAAGTCTTGTTCCCAATAACCCAGTCGAGCACCACAGGAACATCACTGGTTCTGTTGACGAAATTTGGGTCTGAGAGATCAGACGCCTTGAAGGTGTATCGCTTTTGCTCAGCCAGGAAGGCGCAGCTGCAAGGATTAAAAGACCAGGTCTTGCTGCGGTTCTCAGTGCTTTTAAGCGTCGTGGAGAACGTCTTTAGACCCCTAGGGATGGAAGTCTGGCAACATCCATTGCCGCCGCATGACATGTTGATCCGACTCTCTTCTCTGTTGCAATAGGAGACACACCCACTGGTGTAATCTTGACCATCCGACCCCGTGAACACAGCCCAGGTGTCGCACCCAATGAGTGTAAACTTGTTTTCTGTGTATGAAAATGTGTACGGAGTGCCAACGAGATTCACCCTCCAATTCACTTCGTCGGTCAACCCACCGGATTGGTTAAAACAATTGGAAGCTCCCAAGCTCTTTATTCGGAGCTGGCCCAGCTGGGTATCTGAAATACTTAGAACCTCAAGGTTGCCTAGTATAAAGGGTTTGGGAGGGTTAAAAGAAGTGTTGCAGGTCAGGTTATGCCATTCTCCGATGGAGCAGCCAATTCCAATGCCAAAGGGGTAGGGAACTGTAACGTTCCCACACTGGGCTTGACAACCAGCCTTAGCTTCCGACGCAGCCCCTGTCAATGTGAGCCATGACAGGTGAATCAAGAGATGCACAAGCATGATTTCTTCCTCGATCTTAATTCCCTTAATTACGTAGGTTCTGTGCGGATATAGCTTTAACGGGGTTGCTTCATGGACTCGGCCTTCGTCAAGTCAATTGAATTATTTTCGATGTCAATGTCTTGACGACTCTTTCTTGCGAGAGTGTAGACCCAGCTAAGGAAGATTAACAGAGCAATCGCTGCTGGAGGTAGGAGAAGTAGTGTTGTAGTAAAAGCCCCAAACCACAAGTCTCCATCATTTACCTACCCACGGCGGACAAACCCAAGTCAATTAATAAACATGTTCATGACGAAGCACGGAATGAATGGATTATGGTCATCCAACGTGGCCTCCTAGAATGGCCGGGTGTTCGTAAATCATTAGCTGCCATGTATTTAATGAAAATCTTAAAATATCCTCATTAAATCAACCTTCCTGGACGTAAACATGCCACCTAATTAACCGGCTTGCTATAAACCCAATCTGACGTTGAAAGATATCTTTCTTCGGTTTTTGTATTGAAAATATATATTTTAATTAAAATTTTAAGGATATATATACCAAAGACGTAAACGTAAAGTAATATCATGTGTGCAGGAAGATCTAAAAGAAGAGAATTGGAACTTGGGGATCAATATAACCCGCTCCGGACTAAGAACGAATGCATATCGTGCCTGACTTTGAACCCAGGTTTCCTACTAGAATTAATGACACATCTCAAGCAATCATATATATTTTTATGGTCGTGGAAAATATAGGTAGCGAGGACGAACGGACGAGTTAATGTTCTCTTTGTTAACTTCATCATTTATTTTAAAAAAAAGGCCTCAATTAATTAATTAATTAAATTAAAAAGAAAAACAAAGTTTAGAGAATTGGACTAAAATTTAAAATTCTGAAAAAAGAATCTTAAAATTTGTCAAAGGACACGGTCTCTCACCAAAGATTGGGTTCAACCCACCAACCCGATTAAAATTTTTTAGTTTTTAATTATAAAAAAATACACCAATAGAAAGTAAAGTGAATTAGTGATAAAATTTATGGTTAAACGGATCACTATCAGGTTAAACGGGTCATTATCTAGTTAAACGGACCATTATTGAGTTAAACGGGTCATTATCGGGTTAAACGGATCATTATTGGATTAAGCAGGTCATTATCGGATTAAACGAGTCATTATCAGGTTAAACGGGCTATTATTGTGTTAAACGAACAATTATTGTGTTAAACGGGTCATTATCGGGTTGAACGGATCATTATTGGGTTAAACAAGTCATTATCGGGTTAAACGGATCATTATCGTATTAAACGGATCATTATCGAGCTAAATTCGAGTTGTCCCGAATACGAATGGGTTACTAAATCCCCAACCCGAAGCTGACCCAACTATTACACTGGTTAACCTAGACCCGTTTATTCGGATTGGATTGGACATGATGGGTCAAATTTTTCTCAGTCTAATTTTGTGTTGATGGTTTTAGAAGCAAGAAAGTAAATTTATAATTAAAGTGAGAAGCAACATTTCTATGCTTCTTTTGAAAAGCAATGAAATTAATTTTTTGCTTCTTATAAATTGCTTCATGTGTGCATAACCAAACAGTACTTTTGCTTTCGAAAGAAATTTTTTGCTTTTAAAAGCAAAAAAGCACTTCTAAAAAGTGTTACCAAACGGTACCTTGGTCTCATACTTGGTAATATTATGCATAGATTCAGTGTGGAGTACATGATCGACCGAAACTTGTCAAAGGACACGGCCTCTCAATAGATTTTACATTAAACGAAGTTGACCTGCAAAGGAAACAACAAGACGTAGCAGAAGAAGTGAATTTCTAGTTTCCCAATTCTCACGTGACATTCACGATGAGTAAAGTAGAAAACGAAACTTTTCTAGCATCCCATACACATTTAGGCTGTGTTTGTTTCACAGGAAAATTGAGGAAAAGAAAATATTTTCCGGATTTAAGGTTTTTCTTCCGTTTGTTTTAGTGGAAAATTAAAATCAACGGAAAACATTTTCTTGAACTATCGGAAAAAGGGAGGAAAATAACATCCGCTAAAAATCAGCGGAAATTATTTTCCGGTAGTAAAAAAGGACCCCGACGCAACTACCGTTGAGCATGAGAATGCAACTCTTCTACACAGACAAAATTAGCTATTCTAGTCTAGGGGTCAATTTTTGTAAATTTGATAAAGTTCAAAGCTAGTTTTGAAATATTAAAAAGTTTAGGGATTAAAAAAAATCTTAAAATTCCACTGTTTTTCCTTGATTTTTAACTTTCATTTCAATTCCCCACTTCAAGCTTATCTGGAAGAAAAAATTTCCAAAAAATTCTCTACATTACATCCAAACGCCAGAAAATAACCAAAAAGAGGAATTTTTTCCTGAAATATTTTTTTCTTCCATTAAAACAAATAAAGCCTTGTTGTGTTAATTTGTGATTGACACGTCACCCCATCTAGCTTCTCCCGTGCTCCAGCGGCCGCATGGACCCCATCATCCCCTCCATTACACGCCAATCCAACTCGTCGGTAAATTTTTGTTCGTTTATTTAATGTTTTTTTTTTGGTAATGGTTTATTTAATGTTAATGCTCATTGTTTTAACGTGGCAGTTGGAATATTTATTATAGTCAAATTGTCAAAAATGTCAATCTCTGGTATTCTCCACAATAGGAGAGCTTTTCATCCGGAACCACTCAGCGGTGCTAAGCATGAAATGCAATGCACGGATGAATGTCCATGTCAGGAGGGGCCTTACACATTCAAATTCTATCTCATTTGGTGGTTTCACGGAACCACTGGATTTTGGCTCTAGAAGAAATGCTTTCTTAGAAAAGCTTACATGGCATAGATAGAGATATAGAGAGTTAGAGAGTGAGAGTGGGCTGTAAAGTCCCCTGACGTGCTGGCAACGTTAGAAAAAAGTCAAATTAAATGGCAGATCTTCTTTGATTTTTACAGCCCACTCTCATTCTCTAAGGCTCCATTTGTTTTGATGTAAACCGTTTTCTTTTGGAAAACATTTACATCAGAAAATGTTTTCAGGAAAATCAAAGTTTTTCAACTGTTTGGATGGACATTGGAAAATAGATTTAAAAATAAGAATTTTTCATTTTCTTATGTTTGGAATAAATGAAAATAATCAAGGAAAACTTAAAAAAAAAATTACATTTAAATAGGGGTGCAACTCTGTCTGGGTCAAACTGAACCCAAAACAACTCAAACTGACTTTGGTTCAGTTTGGATAGTTGTTTAGCTCAGTCCAAAATTCTAAACCGAACTAAGCCGATCGATTCGGTTTTGGGTTGGATGCTCGGCTAACCAGAACCAAACCGAACCGAATTCATATATTTGCCTAAACCAAACTGAACCAACCAAATATATTATATATATATATATAATACAATATATATTCAATTTTGAAAGTTTACCTTTGAGGATATTACAAACAATACCCTTGTTTGAGGACAAGCATGTGTTGGTCTTACCCGAACCAAACTGAACAGAATTGATTTCATGGAATTCGGTTCGGTTCGGGTTTTGGTTTTCTTATTTATTTTCGGTTTGGTTTTATAATTTTGATTTCCAATCTGGTTCAGTTTGGCTCGATTGTAAATATTTTCGGTTTGGTCTTGGGTTGGCCTCAACCCGAACCAACCCGAGTTACACCCCACATTTAAATGTTATATCATTTTCCAGAAAATGACATATGGGATTTTCAATGGTAAGTCATTTTCCAAAAAATAGCTATCTTTTAGGAAAATCATTTTACAACGTACTATATTTTACATGAAAACAAACATGTGGAAAACCCCATTTTCCGCTGAAAACGTTTTCTGCATTACATTTTACATCGAAACAAACGGAGCCTAACTCCCTCTAAATATTTCAAATTTTAATATATTTAGACTGCATTTAATGCTTGATAAGCCAGCCAGCTGGACAGATTTTTTTGACGTTTGAAGAAACATTCTCTTCTAATGCTACTAGTGACGTTTATAAATTTTAAAATATTCAAAAATCATTTAATGCCCTTGTCAATACAAGGCAGCTGGCGTATTTCTTTGGTCCCATCACGAAGAGAAAAACAACTTATTCGATGTTTGCATTTAGTGCATTCTATTCAAGCCTCTGGCTCGAACAATAAGTAAGCTGTTTACCAAATCAAAAAAAAAAAAAAAAAAAAAAAAAAAAACAATGGGTAAGCTGTATTTTCTAGATCCTACCTTTCCAATGCTGTAGCTAAACCAGGACAATCATATGTTTGGCGGCAACTCCAAGGTCTGAAGAATATTCTTAAGAAAGGAATTCATCGGGTAGTGGCAAATGGGTCCAAAATCCATCCTTTTCAGGATTGTTGGCTTAGCAATAAGAAGCTTCTGCAACCTCGACAAGACTATTTCGGCTCATCAATTACTGCAGGTTAGTCAACTAATTTCGGAAGGGTTCAAATCATTTGCTGGATGCCCAGCAGTGCTAGGCACCCAGCAGCCAATGATTTGAAGCCACATCACCTGTAGCCTGACACAAGCCACATTATTTTTAATGCTGCAGGTGATGTGGCTTCAAATCATTGGCTGCTGGGTGCCCAGCATTGCTGGGCATCCAGCAGATGATTTGAATCCATTTCGGAAGGGTTCAAATCATCTGCTGGATGCCCAGCAGCCAATGATTTGAAGCCACATCACCTGTAGCCTTAATGCTGGGCATCCAGCAGATGATTTGAATCCATTTCGGAAGGGTTCAAATCATCTGCTGGATGCCCAGCAGCCAATGATTTGAAGCCACATCACCTGTAGCCTGACACAAGCCACATTATTTTTAATGTTGCAGGTGATGTGGCTTCAAATCATTGGCTGCTGGGTGCCCAGCAGTGCTGGGCATCCAGCAGATGATTTGAATCCATTTCGGAAGGGTTCAAATCATCTGCTGGATGCCCAGCAGCCAATGATTTGAAGCCACATCACCTGCAGCCTGACACAAGCCACATTATTTTTAATGCTGCAGGTGATGTGGCTTCAAATCATTGGCTACTGGGTGCCCAGCACTGCTGGGCATCCAGCAGATGATTTGAATCCATTTCGGAAGGGTTCAAATCATTTGCTGGATGCCCAACAGTGCTGGGCACCCAGCAGCCAATGATTTGAAGCCACATCACCTGCAGCCTGACACAAGCCACATTATTTTTAATGCTGTAGGTGATGTGGCTTCAAATCATTGGCTGCTGGGTGCCCAGCACTGCTGGGCATCCAGCAGATGATTTGAACCCTTCGGAAAGGAACGAGATCCTATAAGGTCGAACTCGGAAAAAGCTCCAACCCGTAGCCAATTGCGTGACGCCATGTCGTATAATTTGCAGTATCCTCTCTCTCCTTTGGCCCTCTCCTATACAAACAGCCTCTCTCTCCTTCGGATCTCTCACCCTCTCCTTCCCCAACCTCTCCTTCTCTCTCTCTCAAGCACTCCTCATTCTCTTCCTCGACATCTTCTTCCTTGACAAACCTTTTCCCCTTCCCCAACCTCTCCTGCTCAAACCTAGTCTCATTCCCTAACCTCTACTCTCTCTCTCCTTCGGTTCTCTCCTCTGCGCAAACACTCTCTCCTTCCCCAACTCTCCTTCTCTCTCTCAAGCACTCCTCATCCTTTCACCGGTTTTCATCGGAGCGCAATTGCGCAGCATAGTTAATACCTCTCGGTGCCTAGACATTCTGGGCTATTAAAATCATGAATTTAGTAACAATTCAGATTTTAACCCTACTATAGTTGCAACATTACAAATCTATCCGAAAGTTGGCATTTCCATTAGCATCTCATAATTTCCGGTATTCAGAAAACAATCACAAGAGAAAAAACCACCAAAAAAAGGGGAGAGCACAAGATTGTTTTTTTTTTTGTTTGTTTTCCTTCGAAGGAAAAGAGAACCAGAAACGACCTTGTTATATCCAAAAATATTCCAAAGAAAATAGCTCAACAGAGGCTCTAAACCCGAAATTAGATAAAGAGAAAATCCTCAAAAGCACGAAACATAAGAGGCTTAGCACGAAAAGCTACAGGATCTAGAAGATAGTGTCGAAGATTTGTGAAGGAAAGAATACCTGCAAACCTATCAGTACTTGGCAATTCTAATTTGGAAGCCTTAAAAAAGCAAAGAAGACAAAAGAGATATTTCTATTTAGATTGTCGAACTAACACTATGTGCTTATTCACTTCGATTTGTCTTGGATGGTCGACGCACATGATTGTATTGAAATTTTAATTGAAAACAAAGCTGCAGATTGTCCTGGTTTTTTTTTCTTGAGTAGGTGGTTGAGAGAGAGAGAAGGAGAGGTTTGGGAAGGAGAGGGTGAGAGAGCCGAAGGAGAGTGAGGCTGTTTGCGTAGAGGAGAGGGCCGAAGGAGACAGGATATTGCAAATTAGACGACGTGGTGTCACGCAATTGGCTACCGGTTGGAGCTTTTTCTGAGTTCGACCTTAGAGGATCCCATTCCTTTCGGAAAACCATACATGGAACTCATCTTTAATTAACCAACTCTGGCCTGCCCAAATAGCTTTGGATATCTTAGCCACGCCATTGGCTCCTTTACTACAACAAGATAAACAGGTATGGAGCTTAACATCACATGGAAACTTCACAGTCTCTTTTGTGTATCGTGAACCACTATGGTTTAGGTGTCGTTTGTTTCTGTGGAAGTCTCTCAAGAACCCCATCCCTACAGCAGCTAAGGTATTTTAGTGAACTCAACGAGGTGATCCATACTGCACCTTCTGCAAGGTTGAAACAGTAGAACACCTGTGGCTATGTTGTCCATTATCAAGAGCTGCTTGGCTTCATTGTATTGGAGGTTCTATTCAGTCTTTTGGTCCACAACGATCCTTAATAGATTGGCTCAAGGCAATCCTTATCTCATCAAGGACCAAATCAATTCTTAATACTATGGAACTTATCTCTTATATCTCTATTTTCAGATGAGTCTTATGGAACCACAGGAACAAAGTTTTATTTGAAAATTATGAAGCAAATGTTTTTCAGGTTATATTTCAATTTCGCAAGACCCAACAAGAGCTACAGCACATTCACCAATCCTTTCTACCGAATGGAGAACATACACTAATCCGACAGGTTTCTTGGAGCTACCCAATTGAACCATACATCAAACTAAACTTTGACGGAGTGTGGCGTAAATCTACAGGAAGAGGCGGCATCGGAGTGATAGCAAGAGATCATTTAGGTAAATTCCTAGCAGCAGTTGCTAGCTGTTGTGAAGTGGACAGTGCAATCGAGGCTGAGGCACTTGCGGCATTAGAGGCTTTGAAGTTTGCATTAGCACAAAACTTTCGGCAGATTGGTGGCAATACTAGAATAGATACAAGTCCTTACATCAACATTTCACCAGGTCCAGGTCCGTCATACTCTAAGAGAAGGAAACAGAGCAGCTGACACGTTGGCTAATTTTGTGTTAGATTACTATGCATGTTATTGGGTGAATAGTTCTCCATCGTTTTTGAACTCATGTATGTTTGATGATGCTAGACTTGTAACCTTTACTTGTTATAAAAAAAGTTCGTCTTTCATTTACCAATAAAAAAATGTTCAGCCATCATGTTTACCAAAAAAAAAAAAACAAACGAATGTTCAGACATCATTGTCTTCGTCTTCCTCAAAAGAGTCGAGTAGAGACTTACTCAAAATATTCGAGCAAAACTGTACACAAAATTGAAATCGCAAGCAAACCGTCTTGAGATATGACGAAACTCAAAACTATTTTATTACTTATAATCTTAAGGGAAAATTATGGAAAGGGGCCACTTTACACGTTTAATTATAAAAAAATGCCAATAAGATGGCAAATTGCATAAACATGCCACTTTTCAATAATAATTGCTCTAAAGGGGATTCCAATATTGGGCTTTTGCAAATGGCAAAAATTCCCTTGGTTAAAATATGAGATAGGAGAGGGAAACACGTGATTTCCCTCTCCTTCTTCCCCAAAATCCCCTTCTCCCCTTTCAAAGAACCAGAACCAGTTGCCATTGCCGGCTCTCCTTCGTTTCAATCACCTTCTCCCTCTCTCATTACAGTGGTGGAAGGAGAAGGAAGATCCATTGTGCTGGTTCGTTTCCATTGTGCTATTCGTTTCAACCCTCACCGTCGGAAGGAGAAGGCTCCATGAGGCATCGCCACCATCCCCTAGGTCGCCGCCGTCCAATAGCTCGCCACTGTCATCCAGCTTGCACTACTATTTGGAGCTATTGTTCCTTCCCTTCCTTGGCACACAAATAAAACTCACGGAATGGTTCAAATCTGTGTACATGAATGTAATAAGTTATATCACATAATTATGAGTAACAAAACAAATTTTGAGTTAGTATGAACAAATGGGAAGGGTTTTTGGGACAACAAATATTAGTTAAAAATCTATGGGGTTCCTTTAATGGTATGAATGAATTTTTTTTCCCAGGAAATCGATAAGAGTTGTATTTTGATCAAAAAGATGTACAAGAGAAATATAAGAATTTACATGTTTAGGTCTGTTTTTCTTTGAAGGACAACTCTAGATTGATTAGTGTTCATGAAACATTATGAAGGATGAATTACTATTGATTAGTCTTCATGGAAGATTATGTGCATGGGAACTCATCTATAAAGCTGTCAAATGGTTTATATTGATGAGTTATGGATGGCTTCTATTAAATGGTTAGATATCTAGATTGTCAAGAAAACCTATATTTGTTGAGATAAATTAGAAACTAATTCAATCTACTTTTAAACTCTTAAAGTGAAATTTCCAAGACTTTCTTTCATCTTTAATTTATCCAAAGAAAAAAAAAAGTAAAAAGTTTGATTTGTATCATGTTCCCTTTTTGTTTTGTTGGGAAAATCCAAGCACTTCAGGTTAATTTAAGTTTGAGATATTAATCTAACTAATTAAGCTATGTGCTTGTTTTTTGTTTGGGTGAAATATGATTAGATAGCTAATCAACTTGGATATTTTGGAGAGACAAGAGTATATATAAGAGACAATAGTAATGATCTTTTATTTAGCTGATTGTCTTTGTCTACTTTGTTTTCTATATACATGTTAGGAACATAAAAAATCATTAATTGTTCCTTTAGTTGATTAAAATTTGTCTATTTAGTTCTTTTATGTATCGGGAAAGGTTCTCAGTTGTCATTCACCATGATATGAAATGATAACTTTTAATATATTAATGATTGAGTGGTGGGTTCCTTCTAATTATTTGGAAGCCTCTCCTCACCTTCCTATGTTCTCATGATAGAGCTTTTGGTAATGGATCCCTTTGTTCTTCAACTTTTAGTGGTACTTTCTGGCTTTTGAAATTTAAATTAGAATGAATTTATATAGAAGTCATGTGACACTGAGGAGCCAAGAGAGAGAAAGAAGAGAAGAATACTTCAAAACAAATTAAAGCACGTTGTTGGTGTGACTTTTTGAGGTGAGAAATGTTAGAGAGAGAGGAGTCCTGGTGATGGAAGCAATCAGCTTCAGTAAGGTAGGGTTCCCCACAAGTCACAACCCCATTGCGCCTTCCTTTTTTACTTATTTTGTTTTTAGTGTCTTTTGTTTTGGGGAGGAGGAAGCGGGGTTTGAATTGGAGACAAAAACTATATCTGCTTGGATCTTCTCACATCTTTTCCTCCCCCTTCTCTTTCTTTCTCTCTCCATATTTCTCTGTTGTTCAACTACTTCAAACTCTCCAACAAAAATGTAATGGAGTACATTTTCCTTCACTCTTTGAAAGTGCAAATATCATTTTTGTTTACTTCATATTCTTTGTCTGTAGATAAATTCAAAAAACCAAAAACCCATAAATGGTGAGCTCAAATCCAGGGTGAAGATGCTACAAATCACAAGGAATTTTTGGTTTTAGTTACAAATTACAAAGTGTAATAAATTTTGGAACATGTAAATCTTTAATTATCGAAGAAATTAAGGAGTACTATGAGACACAGGCATCCTAAAGATCTAATTAAGCCTCTGCATGTTTCATTGTGTAATGGTTAAGAGACCAAAAGACAAATTTCAAAATCCTGAAAGGGGTCAAGCTAGGAATTCTAGGGCTAGATATATTTAAGATTGGTCAAAGCTAGGAGACCTCTAATTAAGTCCCATGAGCCATGGATGTAGGTTCTGAAACATAGGTGTCATCCCTAGATTGCCTTTATGTGATTTAAATGTTATGGGTGTGAATCTTATGTGGCTTAGGCATGGATGGTGCACGGGATCACAAGGGGGCAGATGATTTCATCGACGCGCCAAGTGATATTGATCTGGTAAGGCATTCCATTGCATTCTTTCTTTGATTTTACACATTTTTCTATAGATCTACTTTCATCAATATGTTTTCATTGTCGTAGGTCCTACGAGCTCATATTGTTCGGATGATCGGGTTTGCGCACGACTTCACAAGGCATTGTATTGCTTTTGCCGCCTCCTTATGCCGCTCGCAGCCACAATCTCATAGGTCGGAGGCCACAGCACCCGATGTGGAGCTGGTAAGTCCTAGTTGTGATGATGTGCCTCCTCCACCTCCAGATGCCGATGGCACGCCTGATGTACACCCACATGTTCCATCGCCTTCTTTTGCTGTAAGTCTACCACGTGATGGACACGCGACTACATCTGACGGTCCAAGTACTATTCAGTCCTGTCCTAGAGGTAGAGGAAAGCGAATAAAGCACCTTGCACACAAGTTGCGGTCACCCTTTGTCAAGGAGCATAGATTCCCCCCATTATAGGAAGCAGAGTCAACTGCGTGGATGTACCCCATGTCAGGGGGGTCGCCGATGTAAATATATGTCTTTTGTGTTTGACATAATTAAGAAATTTACACCATTCAATATTGTGTTCATTGTTGGTTGTTGTTTTTTTGGCCTTATAAGTGGAAATGGCACAAAGAAAACTTGTTGATTTCGGTGATTGCTATGCGACTCGACACGAGCTAGCTACTCTTGCTCCTTGACAAAGGGTTAGCGACTTGGTAAGTTTTTTGTATTGAGAATTGTGTGACACCCCGGACCCAGACATGTTCATTAAAGATATATGCCGGTTCCGTGACATCATGTAAGGTCCCAGTAGCACAACTTAAACCTGATTAACCAGTTGCTATCAGAGTACGCTAATATTTAAAACAACATAAAATGCACATAATGTGGGTGAAAGTGTTGACAAATTCTAAACCTATATATACATTTCCACGATAAATGTCTACAACTCAGTTCCATTAAGTTTCACACACAATCTCTCTCTTTATACAATAATTACATGATCCCAAAAAGAGACAAACTACAAAAATAATGCCTTCCAGGCATAGCCAGGGTATTAACCTTCCTCTGACCTATGCTCTGAATCACCCTGAAATTCTGCCCCGATACGCGGCTCACCAGTGGAATCTAAAACAAAACGCGTGTGACTAATGTCTCAGTAAGTAGCACAATGCATGATAAAAACAATTTATGCAACTTTCCAATAACAAAATAACATGCTCGTAGATGATTCAATCAAACTCTACCAAAATAATGATAATAAACAGTTCATCCTTATGTAAATAATAATTGAACTATTCAACAGTCATCAATAATGAGCCGATAAAATCCGAGTAATCCAAAGCATGATATCAGTAAAATCACAATTAATAACAATGTTCAAATCCCACTCCATCATGATAAAAAGCAATCACTTGTAAGAAGCAGTTCATGTATCATAGTAGGTTTTGTGATGTAAAACAAACCTTTTGCATCGGTTATTTGAATCAATGCCTCATGCCACAACTAAAAGAATATTTTCAATACAAAACCAATTTTCCAAACGCACAACCCAAGTGAAAAGGGCAAGTGAGATCTATACATTTACTGCCAGTCAACCACGGCCAAGTGGAATTTCCCCTCCACTGCCATTCAACCAAGGGTAAGTGAGATCTACACCGTCACTACCAGTCAACCACGGCCAAGTGAGATCTACACCATCACTGGCATTCAATCAAAAGGACAAGTGAGATCTACACCGTCACTGCCAGTCAATCATCGATCATGGCCAAGTGAGATCTACACCGTCACTGACATTCAAAATCCATATTTGTGGTGGATGTAGGTTCACTACCTTTACCCCCAGCTAAGGTGAACAACAGTCCACTACCCCAGCCAATGTGAACCGCAATCCATTACCCACAGAACATCAAACCATAGGCCCTTGGCCCTTTTCAAAGTAACAGGAAGCCTCAGCTTCATTCTCAGTTCACACATATCAACATGTCTTACAAGCCAGTAGATTCACTTTCCAGACACCATCTCTTTAACATACCAACTAAAAACAAATCTAAGTATAAGGCAACCACAAAACCAACTATATCAAATTCCAAGACAACTTAAGTGGGAGAAGTCTCTAAACCCCTAAAATTTGTTCATACAGTGATTAAAATCAATAAAAACTAATCCCACAGTGAAAATCTGCTCAAAATGTTGAAAACAGCATTTTTTTGGGTCTGGGCGCCTATTGGTGCTTAGGCACTCTAGCTGGGCGCCTACCCAATACAATGGGCGCCTACCTAACCCCCCTAAGTGCCTATACAAAAATCTGCACGAACGATCGTTCCGATTTTTGATTTTGTCAAAATCCAACTATCAAACTCCTTTTCTTTCACCTCAAACACACCCTAAAACATTCTAGAATCAAAATCAAACAAGTTTTAAACCCTAAACAAGCTTCAACTCGAATCAATCGACAGAAATTCAAAAAATCATAGAAAAACACAATAACATGTATATCTCGTTTAAACTTTGATTTCTTTGCGTAGAAATAGTTGGAAAGGTGCTACTTACCTAGAGACGCGCGATCAAACACCCAAATCCACCTTTCCTCTCCTTCTCTCCCTGCGTCTCCCTCTTTCTCCACGAACAGAAGAACCCTCGGGTTCTTCCCACTAATTACATATACATATAAAATTTTTATTAAGCCACTTGAACCCATTTAAATAAACCGAACCCCACAAAACCAACTAAACCAACCCAACTAAACCGAACCCAAGTAATTAATTCTCTCTTTAGGTAAAATAACCCAACTAAACCAACTAATTAAACCAATTAGATCAATTACACCTACACCAACTAAACCAAACTCAATCTCTTAAACTAGTTTTATTTGAAATGACCCGATCCATTCCAACCAAACCTAGATCAACTAAACCCAAACCGAACTAGACCATTTATTTCTTTTAAAATTGTGATTTAATTAATCTAATTAAATTTTTCGATCCCCTATTTTCCCTTATTTCTTTTAAAATTGTGATTTAATTAATCTAATTTACAATTTCTTAGAATTCTAGGATCTTACAATTGTATCATTTGTTTTAGCTTACAATAGTACTTGGATTAGTTTTCTCACTCAAGTGAATGTGGAATAGGTTATTAATGTGTATGTGATTGTCTGTGACAAATCTATGCGAGAACATGCATCGACTAGCCGTCGTCACTATATTTCACCCTACACATGTGTACGTATATAGGATCGTATATTAGGACGCTTACAATAAATAATTATCAATGCATACGGAGTACTGTATTGACTAATATATTATACTTGTGACTTACAGGCTTCAATCCTAAAAGGAGCATTGAGCATGGCAGATGGTGTACAAAGGCATTTTACACGAGATGTTTTAGGATTTAATTTGCTTTGATGTCATATGGTATGATAAACTTCGAATATTTAATTACTCTCTCTTACATAATTATTAACGGCTAGTACACCTTGTATTGTCATTTGATAGGTTTTCCTACCGATCTTGAAGAGGGGCCATTGGTTCCTTGTTGTTTTGAACATGTTGGAGAAGTTGGTCGAAGTGCTAGACTTGTTAGCGAATAAACGACTTGATCATTATCGTGCTGTCTCAATGAAATTGGTATGTAAAGAACTATATAGTGTCAATGTATTATATAATTTGATATTGAATGGTACAATTGTCATTGTAGACAGTTTTTTGTTGTCTTTGAGGAGCTTAAACTTGGTTGTGAGAAGAGAGTGCAGGAGTGGCCAATTCAGCTTGTGTCCGTGCCTCATCAAAGTAGTGCGTAAGTTTTTTTACTTTATCACTCATGTGTTACCATAAGTTAAATGAGCATACATGTGATATTAAACTATGCACTTACGTTGCTTACTTGGTTACTTCCATTGACTCCCACTAACACAAGTAACTTCTATTATTTGCCATATCTACCTTGTCTTGATTCCTTCAATTTGTTGTGTAGTAACGATTGTAGTGTATTCTTAATGAAGTTCATGGAATATTGGCATGGGCATCGATTGTCAAATGAGTTCGGGTAGGCAAGTATTTATTTTCCTATGCAACTTGATGTGGTTAAGACTTACACATTTTTCTACAGCAACTGTTTCATTTCCAATGTAACAGGAAAATATTGGATACTTTCGGAAGCAATTGATAGCATACCTCATGCTTCACCTTGCAAACTCAATCAAGTACCCGTATTAATTATGTATTTTCAATTTGTGAGTATATAGTTTTCTTTGCATTTTTCTTTTGGAACCTTAAGTTTTTTCGACCCTAGGAATATTTTTCCCGAACTGACAGGAATGGGATGGATTAATGCTATCCACCTTTGTATTGGAGTAATAACTACATACAACAAATGAAAAGGTTATTAGACCACGCATAAGTAATTATATTTTAATTTGGTAAAAGAGGAGTTCTTTGTTATTTGTAATCCTTATTCCTAAGGTAGTGAGATGGCTGTGGGATCATGATATATTGAAATCAAAGCACGGCTGCAATTCTGATTTTGGTAATTGGTTGGGTTTGTTTTAGGGCTGGGTTTTGAGTGGATATATGGTCGAAACCAAAGGGAAGAGGGCAAATTGGAGATTTGTAGAATGTGGTCATACTTGTTGTATTCTTCTTCTAATTTGATATTCTGGGATTTACTATGTTATTTTAAATTTGGATCTGTGCAGCAACGATCTCTCTACTCTCCACATGTGGAATGAAGAAATTTGGAGAGTCTTGTGGTTTAGAATTTTTTACAGATTGGGCGTCACAAAAATTGTTTGCTAAGATTGTATATGGTGTAATCATCATTTGGACACTTCAAGCATCTTCTTTGTGTTTTTTCGTGACTCAATAGATTGACATGGTATAAAATCTTTTCTTCAGGTTACATTTGTTGTAGATTTGCAATATATGCTTAATTTTGTTTTATGCGATAAAAAGTGCCACAATTACTTGTTGCCAGACAAAATTTCTTAAACTTTGGTATTGTTAAAAGCCGGATTAGCTTCTAATTTGCTTGATTTCTTCAGAGAGTTTATAATTTTCCTTTGAATAATTTCTAAAGAAAAAGGAGCTTTAGGGTCTCTGAAATATGCCTTGCTATTTCATTTTACATGCAAAAATTTTCTCTTTGAAGGAAGTCCATCTTTACATTTTATGGTAACATTTGATCTCTTTTCATGTCACTTTTGAGTATATTATGGCCACCTGACAGCTACTTTCCTGGACTACACAAACATTATTCTACATTTACAAACAACTTCCAATCCAGCGAATGCTTGACTTTGACTTCCTTTGTGGTACCTAACTATTTATTGCTTATGTTTGTCTTTGTTGTGGATTTGTTTTAGTCTTTGCATCTTAATGATGGTGAAGAATTTTATTATTTTATTTCAGTACTATAGAGTTAATAGTAAAATTCTTTTCTGTTGTTTGTCCAAGGAGAGAAACACCTTCAATTGCTGGTATTATAAATCTAAGCGCAGAGGGATTTCAGAAGCTCTTTTTTTGTCAAGAGGAAATTGCCACACCAATTCACTCAACGTTTGTCTCTTCCTTTTTGTCACAGGTTTCATTTTTCTTCTCCCATCTTTTGCTCGCTTTTTTTGTTTGTTTAATTTGATTTTGGATCTCGAGTAGGATATGTGAATAGTAGTTCTATTGTATTCTTACTTTGATTCAACAAGGTTTGACCATGGGAAATAATGACGCATACTAAGACTAAAGCTTTTGGGCCATATAAACATTATTATTTGGACGCACGAACTAGCTACGAAATTACATTGATAGCCTCCCCTCCCGTCCTAGCTCGTCAAATAGGGGAAGAATAATTCAGTTAGTTACGCTCGAGTCCCATGTATGCTACACTTGAGTCCCATTTATGCTACGCTTGAGTCCAACTTAAAGTAGCTCGAGTTCCATGTTTGACGTGCTCGAGTCCAACGTAAAGTAGCTCGAGTCCCATGTATGATATGCTCAAGTCTCATGTATGATATGCTTGAGTCCCATGTATGCTACACTTGAGTCCTTAATAAAATAGCTCGAGTCCCATATTGATGCGCTTGAGTCCTACGTAAACTAGCTCGCGTCCCACGTATACTACGTTCGAGTCCCATGTAAAGTAGCTCAAGTCCCATTTTTTATGCGCCCCCACTAAAGCACATGTTGTCCTCACCTATACGCTACGTATAGGTTTGAAGAAGTATTTCGCATCCCTTAATACAACCAACGTGTTTCACATGGGCCTAACTTCCGAATTGTTTATAAATACAAGTGTTTCAAACAAGCAAATTGTTCGCTACACGCTTTGCGAAGGAAGAATGGAAGTTACCCCGAAGGCCACTGATCCCTACGCTCGAGTCCCATGTCCATGCGGGAAAGGGATGCTTAAAAGAAAACTTTCGCACACCTCGCGGAATCCAGGGCGTTATTTTTTCACTTGTCCATCTTCCGTAAGTATGCACTTTTACGAATCTGGCCATTCAACTATTATAAAACTGTCTAATGTGTCTTCTTTCTTACAAGGAAATGGTGGAAATGGATGTAGGTATTTTGTTTGGTGCGATGAGTTATTTCTTTGTGAATGGGGAGGGGACCATGCCGTGTGTTGACCACAAAAACTCCAACAAACAAAGGGAGAAGATTTTACCGATATCCTTTTGAAGTATGTGTAGAGTTATATAGCAATCGAATAAGTTCCTTCCACATGACCTAATATTTAGCAAAATATGTACTTCCTAATTGAGTTTCATGTCATTGTACTTCCAAGGCAAACAAAGCTGCCGTTTCTTCTCTTGGTTGTACGAAGGTGGAGTAGAAAAGGGTGAATCGACGAATTCATGCGATGTAGAAAACACTGAACAAAGGCAGGCAAAATCATGGGAACTAGAACGAGCACTATTGCAGGAAGAGCGTGACCATGCGAGAAAAATGTCTGACATATACTGTGAGTTGCTTCACGACATTGACAAAGTTAAGCTAGAGGAATGAGTTGGTTTGCCGGTGATTGAGATGCATGTTTGGTAGAGTTATCGTTGTGTTTGGTTAAAAAGTACTGCTAAAAGTACACTTATGTCTTTTAATTTCAGTACTGTAGTGTTTGGTGGAGTTCCCAACTTGAATGCAAAAGGTTTTCCTGCAAGAACCGCATTTATTCACTACAACCACATCCCTCTCAGGATCCAAACTCATGAAGAACAATGAAAGTGCAAACTATTAAAGAGAATATAGTAACCATCATTGATTAGTACACCTGGGTTAACCATGAAAGAATCAAACTAAATGTGAGATCAAAATCTGAAATTTAAGTAATCAACTATCCACCCCTCTATATTGAGTTAAATGTAATTGTTTAGCCATCACAATCAAGCTGATGTCTCTCTTTGAATCCAACATATTGTATGTGCTGAGAATAAGCTTCTGCCTGCATTGCAATAGGGGCCTGTGTAACCATCATTGGGGAAATCACATGCATCAATGAGTTCCTTGGAAAAAACCACTTTGCATTAGAAATTGCCCACCGTAATCCAAACATATGAATCATCCCCTACTTGTCAAAAAATATTCCGTACCAAACAGGGAAGGTTAGATCCAAACCTTTTGTTACAAGAAACATCTATATTGCTTCTATCCTTATCCTTAGCCCTTACAAATGTCCAAACATTGATGTGTTTTCTTCCTCATTTTGCAGCTGCGCCTGCATTCACAAATTTCATTGACTTAAGTAACAAAACCTTATGAGGAAACAAAAGATCTGTTATTGATGGACTGACCAATCGTAATAAGAAAAACAGCAAGCACGTACATGTTAAGTATTTATACAAGTATAGACAAAAGGAAGAAAAATTTCTCAACTTTTCATCTTAACTCTACATAACATTGGCTGCATTTTATGGATATTTGAGAATGCCTTTAGAGTTTAGATTAAACAAAAGGTTTCCTCTGTTGAGTTCTACGTTTCCATCCGCAAGAGGGCCGCATGTGCGAAGAATGTGACATCACAACACTACCCTTTCTGAAAATTACAGTGGGGACCACACTAGAACAGATCATGTAGGTGATGCTGACACCAGACCTGATATCTCAACAAAGATCCTTTTTTTTATAAATATTTTCTGAAAAAAACCATGAGATATTCTCATAGTTTGGGTAAGCACTAATTGGGATCATTAGGTGAGATGCATAGTACTCTCCGAATGGGTTGGTTATATAATTTGCTTCTCTGAGTTCGATTAATATAGTGATGCTTCTGTTACTTGTCTTTTAGATAATGATGAAGAAACCAACATGTTCACTTCCTTCTTCCATAATATGGAAATCTCCTTCATAGAAACCCAATTAAATGAGCCAATAACCATGACAAAAACACTGCCAAGTCTCCCTCAGCCACCAAGTTGATACCTAAGCCATGTCTTACTCTTGATCCACATATACTACCGTACCCACAAAATATAAAATATAACAAGTGTGAGTGATGCTTAATAAGCTTTTTCTTATAGTCTCAGTTCTAATAAGAACACCGAACATGTAGAATTACACCCACGCTTAAACAAAAAAACAATATAATGTGAACAATGTGAAGCATATATATTTATGTGTAAAGAAAATAAATGAAACATAGAATTCCACTGTAGGGTTCACTTTTGACCATTTAAAACAACCATAGCTTTACAACATTGTAAGTCCATCCCCTTACAACTTATAGCCTGGCATGTGATGGACATGTGAACTCCGTTTTAAAGGTATCCAGCAAGCACACATTCACACTCATCTTCCTTCCCTAACAAAAATATGGTCTCCCTCTAAGAAAGGGAAAACTGCCATGTACTGATTATGCTAAACCATCAAACTCTTTTCTGCCTTTCTATAGGTTTAACACACTAACAGTCTGTTTTGGATGGGTTACTGGCTGTTCATAACAAACAAAAAGCACTGGAAATTATTATTAAATTGAAACCATGGTCGCTGTTACATATTAAATAAATAAGAATAGAAAAATCTCAAATGCTCAAGATCGTTCATTTCTATTTACATTAAAACAAAGCAACACAATAATCAAAGTTCCAACCATTCAAAGCTTCAATATCATGTCCCATTGCAAACTTCAGTAAAAACCAAGAAGCAGTAAACAGTCGAGACTAGAATGAAGGAGAGCACTACAGCTATCACGTTTAACTTGTCACATTGCAAACTTCACTTTTTTTTTTTTTTTTGGCGCCAATAGAATTAATGTATAAGCCAAACAATTGACTGTCACTTGATGTGATGCTAAAAGCATTTGGCTGCGAGAATTCAGGTTCAAGTTTGAGATCAACCACTGTCCAATTAAATGACAAATGTTAGGCCTATTGCTGGTCCACCTCTCCTAAGACCTTGCTTCAGTGATGCCTCCACAAAATTATGGACCTTTTAAACCAAACAACTATCGTACACAAAAGAGACTGAGGCTAGCTAACAACAGAATAAAATAACCTACATGCCATATCTAAAAGACAATGGGTGAACCCCAAAAAAAAAAAAAAATTTACACCAAAATCTGCAAAAGAGCTTCATTGGACTCCCAAACCTTAATTTACTTCAACTAGTCCTCTTCTATTCCTTTCTAGCAGAAAATTTTTTATGACCTTCCAGAGCTTCATTGGATTCCTTCTCACCCTATCCCATCCCTAACAAATCAAAGCAGGAAACAGAAGAGAGAAAAGCTTGTGCCATTTCTCAGTCTATGCTAGATATAATTTTTCTTTTTCTTTTCCTTTTACATGTCAAGAACACAAAGGTTCACACCATATAAGTTGACTGCTCCCTAGAATAATCATGGTTGTTGCTCAATAAAGAACAGGACACATTAACAATTAAGCAACATTTTAACTATAGAAGCAGTTCGTAGTACCTTACATAAACACTATAAAAATAACTCATCACAAAAACTCTCAAATAACCTCACATCCGGCTTTAGATGCTCAAATTCAAGACTTCCACATATTTGAGCATTCCTGCATAATTCGGTATGCAACAATAAGAAGCATAGAAAAGACATGCTTGCTCCTAATTAAAACAGCCATCAGAGGTGTGAAAAAGGTTTGAAACTCACAAATACAAGCATGTTCAGCATTGTCAATAGCATGCTTCAAGAAAGAAGTCCCAAATATTGTTTCTTTCACTTGGGCTATTTATATACATTTATGAGTATTGATATATATATATATATATATATATATGGTAAAGAAATGTACAAAGATGCCTATGACAACCCTGTGAAGGACCAACACTATACATCCACCCTGAACTTACAAAGCCACAACACAACGTTGACAAACCATCCAAGACAGAAAATTTCATCCCAATACAGCAAGGGATTGTAAAACTGAGATCAAACACCACAATTTTTTATATTATTGTGTGCTTGTGTTGATGCCCGGTGAGTTGCTACTTTCAGTAACCACTATTCTAGGAAAATAACCACTATTTTGGAAAGAGGAAAAGCTCGAGTCATACCATGTTGTCCACCCATTTGGGATACATAGGCGACAGCCATCTCGTACTCGTCCTGCATCATGCGCAATGATGCATGCATGCGATCCAACTCTTGTTGGGGTACCTAACAATAGCCAATTCATATGTTAGAACATTGTAATACATGTCGGCAATGCGCACGATCTAGGGGGGGGGGGGGGGGGAGTTTTACTGGATCAATCCCTGGAATATGTCCTTCATCCACAACATGTCTAACTCCTTCTTGAGCACGCACAACATGTGGCAGCACCTGCATGGGTTCCACTATATTAATAAGGCATCCACCATAGACCATGCAATGGGTATGAGCATAGAAAATGAAGTGACAACCTCCCCATTGCCATAACCGCCTGCAAGTTTTTCAACCTTCTCCCGTGACTTCACACGGTCGTCGTCCCACCACCCCAGACGTGGCGTCGAACGACTGGAATCCTGCTCACCAAGCCGTACAACTTCATAGTAGAAAAGCTGAAAAATTAAAAAAAATAAATGAAACCATGGAGTTTACAACATTTCACTTGTCGCATTGAACCAATACAACCAAACAAAAAAAAAACGACGAACATACCTGTAAAAAAATGAGGCATCCACCAATGTTGAACTTTTTCTTTTCCCGATAGATCACGATTTCGTTAAACAACACATCAAGTACAAAAGTTGCCCAATTATACTGACTAACCCTACTAATATCAGCTACAACATGCAAAAAATGAAGCTTCACGTGCAGGTTCGAACCTGGGCATAATAGAGATCCCACAAAAAATAGTACGAATGCCCGCTGGAAGGCATGGCTGGACCCTAGAGTGCCCAATCTAGACTCTATATCATTTAGTGTTATACCATGCCTATCAAAAGTAAAGCTTGCACAAAGTTGTGTAAGCTACTCGTTGAGTCCATCTATGACAACCGCAGGGCCTTCGCTCCCGAGGCCCAAAATGGTACTCACATCGATGGGGGTAATGGGGACAACCGAGGAACCAATCCTCAAACTACAACTACCTACATCAATGTGGTCCACTAACCAGGCACAGAGCTTTACACAAAGGGATGTGCAACGCATTTGGAGAAAAGAACCAAATCTTATCTCAACAACTGCACCTCGTTGGTCCTCGTCAAGCGAAGTCACGAATTTCACAAATCTCTTTGGGGAGCATCTTGTTCCCAAAGAGGCCTACCGTGATAAATGTGTGTTAGTATAATGCAAATGCATACAAAACATTCATATTGCTCAAAAAAATCATATTACACCTTTCCCCTTAATTTTCCTTTTGGAGGAGGAGTATTTGCCAACCACTCTGTCATTTTTCATTGTATATGTCTTTATACTTTTGTTTCGCACTTCATCCATTGCTTTCCATAGCCCTTGTGCCTCCCACGTGATCTACAAAATAGAAATGCATGCATATTTATTACGATTGGAACTATATACATTATCATTTGATATAAAGTACTTTAACCAACTCATGGTAGTGACATTTATGGAAGACCTATTCTCCCGGCATGTTACAAGGTACTCATACCTATAAGAAGTAAGTAGGCATAACATTAGAAATCCCCCAAGTTCAGGTTTGTAGGAGAAAAAAACAATGCTTTATCACAAAATACTTCATCACTTGAATATGAGAAATGCGTTGGCTGGACGCAGTGGGCAACTAGAAGAACTAGCAGACGCATCTTTCTTCGTGTTCTTCCCCATTAATGAGCTGCAACTAACTAGCTTGAGGCTCACGGATAATAAAACCAGGGAAGGTTAGTAGTAATTAAATGGCTAGTAAGATTACAAACCCAAACAGTCATAATATAGCAATATTACAAACCCCAAACGTCATAATTAACACGACTCAATGTTTCACAATGTCACTAAAAACCCACAAACAGCAAAGTAAATATAAAGGTTAACCACAACATAATTTATGTGTCAAATGCTACGATATCATAAAACAGTAATAAAAATAACAAGGAAATGATCCAATTTTGGCACATACTACGGCTTCCACCATAACGCATCACGCCAACTTGAAAATTAGACATCGGTTATTGGAAGTTAATTACAGCAACCACTAAGATGCATAAACAAATGTAAGGTGGGAAGATGCATTTATACCATTCCGGTCCTTATATTTGAGATCTGCAGCTTGCTCGGTTGTGTCCAACACCCTTGCATCTAGAACAATGCACTTGTCACTTGTCTTGGAATTGAAATTCAATGCGCTTCTGTTTAGGGTGCCCAGGCCATCTTGCCGTCTTTGGTGGAAAAGAGATAGATGGGGTTTCATTTGAATCTTCTAGAGACTACACATCAACGTCCTGAATCGTGGGGAAGTCATGTGTTGGCACACCATGCATCAATTCCTTATATATCAACTCTTGCGTTGCCTTATGGTAGCATAGATCGACAAAGTCATACACATTAAGCCTTATCAAGTTTAGGACAGCACATGCATGTGCACAAGGAATGCCCACCATCTGCCACTGTTTGCACGTACATTCATGATGCACTATATGCACAGTAACATTGATCTCATCGCCTCTAACTTCATATTCATGTTGTGCACATTGATACACAACCATCCCCAATGATCTAGTGAGATTCTCTTGAATCCTAGAATCAATTCTACCACCGACATGAGATGCCCATGTGGTAATAGAACTCTTCTTCCTCACCAATAGCTCCATCAGCTTCACTCGATATGCATCAATAAACCACATTACAGGCAATTTTCTTTCTTCCACCATCCAGGCATTGAATGACTTTGCTAAATTCGAATTTAACTTATCCCATCGCTTCATAGGGAACAATGAATTTGCCTAATGTTCTGGGCCATTTCTCCTCACCCAGTCAGCTAGTTCAGGTGCATATTCATGCATGTCCTCCAATGCAGAATCATATCCCGAGAGAGCCTTGCATAAGCAATATCATCAAGTAACTGTATGGAAAATTTCTTTCCTTCCCTCAAATGAAAGGAACCGACGAATTTACTAAAGTTTTCCTTAAGATGGCGAAGGCAATGCGAGTGGTTCCTAGATCCAAAGGTAGCACTTACTGCAGTGATAATGCTTTGATTCCTATCACTTACAATCACTATATCCTCCCTGCCACTTATGGATGACTTAATCCGTTTTAGAAACAACATCCAATCCTCATTATTCTCACTGCTAATAATTGCAAAGGCAATGGAAACATGCCGTCATCGGCATCAAATGCTGTAGCAGAAAGCATAGTGCCCTAGTATGGCCCGCTAAGATGACTTCCATCAATGAACAGCAGTGGTCTACAACCAATAGCAAATCCCCTCAAGGAACAAGAGTAAGCAATAAATAATTGCTTAAATTTTCCATCTTCAGTTGCTGTCCAACTTGCCACTGTGCCAGGATTCGTCTCTTGCAACCATTCACACATCCATGGGATGAACTTATAAGAATCCTCCACATTACCATCTATCCTTTGTTTCGCCTTTTCCTTGCTCCTCCAAGCTTGATGATATGTCAATGGCATCTCATGATCGTGATGAAAGTCCTTGCAAATTTGTCGTGGCAAGTAACTTGGACTGTTCCTAACTATCTTCTCAACCACGCTCGCAAGCCACTTCGTTCTCACAACCGGTTTCATAGACAATTGGTCTTGGACTAAGTGTCTATGCACCTTCTCAAACTTCATCATCCTCATGAAACTCGTATCTTTCACACACCTTGCAATTAACTTCCAAGGACAATCCTCGCCTATATAACGGACACTAATGTATGATGGACAATTTTTTTTCATCACATATTCAAACCTATTAGCCATGGAATGCTTGTACACTGCTTCTTTAAACTTGTCGGGGGTCTTATATATTTGGCCCTCCCCAGTAATTGCATCTTGCCATAGGCTACATACAAGAGGACCTCTACTAAAGTCAGTGCAACTTTCAAGAAGCGGTCTCTCCCGATCCTCTACTTCATTATCAACGCACGGAAGTACATAATGACCACTTAAAGGTACAATCGTCTTGAAATTACAAAATATATGACTATCACTACTTGCAATATAGAGTAAACGTAATCAGTGTATGGTTAATGTAAATTACCTCCCATAAGATTCTCGCTGTTGTGATGATCCTTCACCATCATAAACATAAATGTTGGTGGCAACCTCGTTGAAGTTCAGTAGGTACGATAATGCATCTTGATCAGTGAGTGTGAGTAGAATGCTCTTGTCAAACTTGACTGAGTACTTCAAACTTACACTCACCAGGGATATATTAAATAACCAACAAACAGCTTCAATGAACTCAGTATAATTCATGTTGTTATTTGGAATTATACCCTTACTACATCCCCCATGATACCTCACTGACCCATATTCCTTGATAATTACGTGTCCTCCAAAGTGACAAAAACATAATAGACCTGGTGCCGACATTGTGCATTGTCCACCTCATTAAATTAAAATTTTCATATGAAAATATTACAAAGAAAATCTAATTTGAAATATTATAACATACTAAAATAAACCACATTTGAAACCAATTATATTAAATTTAAACACATTGTTTCACAAAGCAAAATGTTATTATCCATGATTAAGATGTCTAGGGAAGTGATTATCTACTTCAGGAGATTATACAAGAATCGAAGTGGCAGTTAACAACTGCAACTCCATTCTTTGTCCCATAAAAGTAATTCTCAGATCAATTTTGTCATTGGTGTCAACCATATGGGCTGGAAGAATCTTTAAAGAGGCAGCCTTTAATCTCATATCTACAAAAATTCAGTTATTCAAGTTTGTTTATAGACTCTACTAGAATAGCATGTTTTCCACAAAGCACCAAATGGTGCAATGATATGTATGAGTTTTGATTGTCCAAAACTACAGAAAGTTGTAAACCACAAATGCTTAAGAACACTATCTTTTATCTACTGTCTATATCATTTGCATTAGCAGTATTCTTTATCTACTATCACCATCATTGGCCAGAGTATCTAAAGCACATAGATATGGCTCTGTAACTCCTTGATGATACGAAGAATAATAGAAAGGAAAATTGGAGAACAAAGGAAACATGAAGGATCTCACTCATGGCCTAAATTTCTGATTGGAGTTTCTCCAATTTTGAATTTATTGGAGATAGACCAAAGGCAGAATATGTTTTCTTCTAGTTGTATGTGAGTCAAAGTAAATAACACAAATGAGAAATTCCGAGTGTTAGGAAAACCAATATGTGGGTATAATTATACACTAGCAATTATCAGATGCCATTAATCAAGCATCTAGAGTGCAATAAAGAGGCACGCCAAGATTTATGTTAAAATAAAAACCCTACAATGAGAAGGGAAAAAACGTTGGGGCAATCTGAGCAAATATTCTACTAATTCAAATACGAAGTAATACAAATAAATTTATCAAGTTTTTGTCCAAATCTTGATGTGTAATTATAATATAGATAACACAATTTTGGCATAGCAGAAGGGCAATTGGGTTGCTCTATTTTCTGTTGTGGGTCAACTTGGAAACAAAAAAAATGTTAAAATTTTCAACTGTGAAGAGCCAATCTCAACCACGAAATTGTAAAAGTATTTTTGATCTATTGTTTGGTTTTCTTTAAGATAATTCGAAATGGAGCTGGCAGGCAATGATACCTAGAGTGTATGGAGAAGACTCTTATTTAGTAATGTTTAAGATTGAAACTACCAACCCTGTTAAATGACGAAGTGTGAGGCCTCCAAATAGCCTCCAAATGAGCGAAGTGTGCGGCGAGCAACTGGACGGCAGCAACCTGGTCGACGGTAGGGAGAAACCCCAAGGCGATGCCTCATTGGCTGCAACCTGCAACCTTCTCGTCTGACGAATTGCAATGTCAGTGAAAGAGGGAGAGAGAGATGGTATGAGCGAATGGTTCAATGTTCATTGAGATGGAAGGGTTTCGACCAAGGGTTCGATGTTCGTTGAGATGGTATGAGAATGAAAGAGGGAGAGGGAGATGGAATGAGTGAAAACGGCAAGGCCTGTGCGATTGGTTCGTTGAAAGGGGAGAAAATTGATTTTGGGGAAGAAGGAGAGCGAAATCATGTGTTTCCCTCTCCTTCCCCCTATTTTAAGCAAGGGCAATTTTGCCATTTGCAAAAACCAATAGTAGAATGACCCTTCAGAGCAATTATGTTGAAAAGTGGCATGTTTATGCAATTTGCCATCTTAGTGGCATGTTTTTATAATTATTCGTGTAAAGTAACCCTTTTCCATAATTTTCCCTAATCTTAAAGTGGCATGTGAGATAGAGAGACAGAGAGAGTGAGAGAGACGGAAATGCAACAAACCATCTGCAGTAATAGGGCAAAAATTTAATGACCCAACTGTAGCAATAACTATTTTACTTCCCCATAACTTTACACTTAAAGTAGAATGATGAGAGGGAGAGAGGAAATGAAACAAACCACCTGCAGTCATAGGGTAACAATACTAAGCATCCCATGACCTTTAATGTCTACAAGGAATTAAGATGTTGGGAGAACATGGAGCTTTAGTGTCTGCCTTTTAGTGCAATTTGAAATATTTAAATAATTAATGACTCTAACAACAGAAACACCATAGACTATAAATCATTGTGGGCCCTCATATGTATATGCCATATTTATTTATTTTGGTCAATATGATGATGAAATGCACCGTTTGGATTGCTTGATTGAGATTTGAGAGAATAAGATGGATTTGGACCATTGATTGATTCTATATATGTGAGCTTCTTCCTTTTATTTTAATTTTATTTATCTACTTATATATTTTTTCAGTATTTTATTGATTCATCGACATTGTCTCCAAGGAAGACCAAACGCACATTTATCCGGTATTATAATGTAAAGCATAAATTAATTTATACTAAGTTGTCAAGAGCACCATCACTGAGACTTCATTGCTATGACAAGCGGCATCTTCATTAATTATACAATAAGATTGGATATTTGTATTTCATATGAATTTTGGGGTACGCAAAAGTTCACAAAATTTTAATTTGAGCTCACTTGATGTCTGATTCTTATGACTCTTTACATTTATTTTATTTATATCTAATAATATTTGAAGTAATTTTCAGTTACCTACCTTACATTTTGCATTACTTAATTGAAAGATTACTACATTCATAAAACATTAAAAATACTAAGCATCCCATGAATTTTAATGTCTACAAGGAATTAAGATGAACCTGTGCACACGGTCTCCCAAGTGGGCCCCACACAAAACACTAGCCACATAATTTTGAATGAAGTATCTAAGAGCACCTGTGGTCATTGAACCTCTTAGTCCGTCATAAAAGAGCCCAACAACTTATTTTTAGCAAAGAAAGAAGTAATGAGATTAGAAATAGACTGATATTAATCCTTTCAAGAGAGACAAGGGAGTGATGGGAGCCTCCATATTTTCCCATAACGATTCATATACTGAACATCTATTGTAATCAACTAAAAATTTGTTCCATTATTCTTTACTTCTTTTAATCTCATTTATATATTTAGAAATGAGACGTTTTCAGTATAAGAGCCATTAATGTAAACGTAAGGTTATTGCCAACCTCCCATAAGTTAACTAATTATATGTTTATGCTTTCATAAACAGATTGGATTCTCTTCGTCTTCAAAAAAGGTACTCATATCTACCTGTTAATTCAAATATTTATTATTTCTCTTCAATACATTTGTCCACTTTTATCTCACAACTCAGCAAACGGAGGTAATGCTTTCCATCCTATGTAATTATTATCTGCTTTGTTTTGATTTTTATATGTTTCTGTAAGTATATATAATTTTTAATTTGTAAGTCATCCTTCTGTTTTTATATTTCAATATATTTGCATATGTATTATATTTAGTTTATGATAATAAATTTTTTTGCATTGACATGTAAATATGTTATTTAACTTGTATTTTATTTAGAGCTGGCAAAATGTGACCAGACTCGACGAGTCAACCCGATTATAAATGGGTTGGGTTGACCCGTTTATTAATTGGGTTGGGGAAAATTTATTAATTGGGTTGGGGTTTACCCAACCCGCCAATAATCGGGTCAACCCGATTATGACCTGCCAAGCTGACGGGTAATCCGATTAAAAAAAGGCACCAAAAGTGTCTCGTTCTGACCCGATTAACCCCAACCCGACCCGAACCCGGTACAACCCGATCCAATTAACCCCCCAACCCTATTTTAATCATATTTTTTGAAATATGCCAATAATCGGGTCAACCCGATTATGACCTGCCAACCCGACGGGTAATCCGATTAAAAAAAGGCACCAAAAGTGTCCCGTTTCGATCCGATTAACCCCAACCCGACCCGAACCCGGTACAACCCGATCCAATTAACCCCCCAACCCTATTTTAATCATATTTTTTGAAATATATATATAAATGGGTTGAACCCGTTTATTGGCGGGTTGGGTTTGGGTTGGGGGTTTTCCAACCCGCCTTAATTTAGTCCACCCGAAACCGACCTGATTAACCCACAACCCCAACCCGATTATGACCCGACCCGTTGCCAGCTCTAATTTTATTATAGAAATCCTAAAGTATCAAAAGGCTACGATGGTGCCTAGCAAGAACTATGGGCGATAATCATATACGGGGGATAATCATATAGAAATTCTAAAAGAATTGCATTTGTTTCTATTTGGGAAAAAAAAGGGAGTTCTTTTCTTAGCCTACTTAAGAGGGTGCAGCTAAATTTGCAAAAATACCACTTGATTTAAATTTTTTTTTTAAATATGACTGGCTTTTAATAATTTACTTGATAAACTACGAGTTAACCTAAATTGTTTTAGAAATAGGAGGATGTGGCAAAATTTTTAAGCATGCTAATCCTTAGTAAACAGAGGTAATGCTTTCCATCTTATCTAATTATTATCTGCTTTGTTTTGATTTTCATTCATTTCTGTAAGTATATAATTTTAATTTGTAAGTCATGCTGTGAGACCCCAGATTCTTAGATAGATTACTGAAGTGCTAATCAAGAGATATCTAGCAAATCCTAACAATTTGGTATTTTTGTTGCGAAGGTGAAGTGGGAGAAGCCTAAACTTGAAGCCAACCAAGTGGCTAAGCCAAGGCTTGTCCAACATGCACAAAGTAGAAGGAGTGGCAAGGTTGAAATGTCTTGTGTCTTGATGGGAGAAGGGCAAACTTGGAAGATTTGCCAAATGTTATTTGGGGGAAAATTGGTTAAGTTTGGAGGAGCCCATTTTTCTCCATACGTATAACCCAAGAAGGCAAACCCTCTTCCCCTCCCTTCTCCTTTCCACTCTCTCATTCTCTTCTCACTCTCTTCACTTCTTCACTTTCTTCCCATCCCTTGTTAAGCTACTTGAAGGAAGAACACTTGATAAAGAAGAAGAAGAACACAAAGGGTGGATTTTTGTTTGGTGAGATTTGTGAAGAAGCATTCAAGGAGCTCAAGGGTGCTGTTTGTGGCTTGCTTTAGGAACAAGAAGTCTTGCTTGCTTGCTTGCTAGAGGTAAGCAACACCCTTCTATTCAAACTTTCTTTATTTCTTTGATTTGAATTAAAGGATTTGAGAACTAGGGTTTTGTATATGCATGTTTCTCTTGCAAATAGAGAGTGTATAGGTTCACAGCTAGGTAAGTACTAGGTGTTAGCTCATCCTAGAGAGGTTTAAGAAACAAAATCATAGAAAATGAGTTAGATTTGAGAAACCCTACAAAAATCACAAATTTCTGGAATTTCGCGACTTGGAAATCGCTAGGGCACCCGACAGAGCGCTCGAGCGCGATGTCGAGCTCCCATTTAAATTTGAGGTTGTAGGCGTGGCCGCTCATGAGCACTTGAGTGCCCTGACGAGCGCCCTGCCTGTGTTTTTTTTTTAAAACTCAAAACCAAAGAGCTGTTATTTTGACTAAGCCGGGTGCCCAAGCCAGCGCTCGAGGGTGCACTCAGGTGCCCTGGACAGTTTTGAGTATTTGGGATTTTTAGAGTAAATCCAACTACGGATTGAGTTTCATTTGAATCCAACCTATGTACAAATAGGATTTAGGTGTCTAGGAAGTGTTCCCACTGGAATTACCTCAAAATTCCAAATAACCAAGATTTTGGGTACGTTCTACTGAAATAGGTTTCATAGACTGTTTCTGTTCCAAATCTCTAGAGAAATAGTGTATTTCAATTCCACCACTTGGAACACCTTCCAATTGATCCTTGGAAGTAGAAAACCAAAGTCCAATCAAGGTTGTACATGTTTCCAAAGAGTTGGGGCCTAGGTTGCCCAAGTGATGTATGAAAATGCATGATTTAATACCATGAACTTTTCTTATTGCTATTGTGTAAGCACCTTATTTTTGCACCCCTGGAAGTGCTGAAAATGAAAACCCTGGCGGAAAAGTCAAACCCTAAGGGGACAAAAAGTTGACTTTTTGATCAAGTGATAATCAGCTACCTTGCTTTTTCTCAATGGATAGAGAATCCCGACACGGTTCCAACGCAAATGAGTTTGCTAGAATCGTAATCCGGATAAAGGTTCTGCAGGCCGGTCAAACTTGAAGGGGAGCTGAAAGTTGACTTTCTGCTGAACCCCGATCCAGGTGCTTACCCCCATGCCATTGGATATAGGGCTCCGATACGGTTCTAACGCAATTGAGTTTGCTCAAATCGGAGTCCGGATGGAGAAGATATGTGTTGTCAAAGTTTCCGAGCAGCAAAACTGGCAAACTGCACACGTGGCAGAGAGCTGCACACGTGGCAGGAATGCAGGAAAATATCTCGGGGATCAAATCCGTAAATATCAAAACATTCAAAATATCCCAGCGACCAATCTGAAAATGTCTGAAAATATCTAAATAAAATAATATTTTCTCAAAATATCCCAAGGACTATATCTGTAAATACCAGATTTTTCAGACAAATCAGCTGCTGAATTTATTGTTTTAATCATTTTGTCGCTCGCGCCGAGCTCCAGCTACTCGGCGCCAACCCGGCGGATACCCCATTTTTTCCTCTATAAATACTGCAGCCCCCTTCTTGAGAAGGGGTTCGGCTTTTCGGGTGGGCTCTCTCCCGTCGTTGGCAGAGTTTTGGTTGGTGGGTTTTTGGTTGGCTCTTCCTTTGTCGGTTCCTTGGTCACCGGCGACAACCCCGTCTTTCCCCTCCTTGCTTGGTTCCAGTTGCGAAACCCAGCTTCCTTTGCCACACCTTGCCTCCACAGAAAAAAAAAACCCTCCCACATCACCTGAAGCTCCTCCGACCCTGGGTTCCTCGTTTCCTCTTCCTTCTCATCTAAGCCAAGGGAGGAGATCGTGCTATTGGTAGTGAAGGAAGCGGTTCCAGCCACGGTCGTGTTGCAAGAGGGAACTCACCCACTTCGGAAAGGTGTTAAAACACCAAGGTAATGTTCCCTGTTCAATATAAATAAGAATAAGCTCATTACAAGCATGCTAGGGCGTTTTCCGTATTTACCAAGTTGTTTGTTGTTATTGCTTGTCTGATTCGAAGGTGGGAGCATGTTCCCCCATGGTCATTTCATCTTATGTACCCTGACATAAAACCCCCTGCTATTCCCTTCTTCGGTAGTCGCATTCGTTTTGGTTTTTGGATTCGGGTGTTTTCGAAGAGATTTTGATTCGGGATATGGAGTAGGTTAGATTAATTTCGATGTATGTTTAAATGTCTTCTGGGAGTCGTAGAAACACTGCGAAGGTGTTACAGAGGTTAAAAAACCAGACAGTCATGGAGTTTTAGCAAGAAACAGAGGTTCGAGTTCGTCAAAGGCATGCGCTGAGCTCGCGCCGGGCGATTTTGCGTCCGCCGAGCTCGCGTCGAGCTCACACCGGGCGTCTTTTTTTGTTGTTTTTGGTTCCGTCGAGCTCGCCCTAACCTTGCGCCGAGCGCCTGAGGTCAGCGCACCCACTTAAAGGCCGAATTGCTTGCGGCTGACTGATCCAGCTCCATTTTTGCTGTTTTGAGACTTCAACCCCTTATTTCAGGACCTGATTAGGGATACCGTGCTGCGGGGAGCGACCCCCCAATCCCATTGTTTACCGCGTGTCCAACCCGTTCCTTAGCGTCCGCCCACAGGGGCTCCAGCTCCCTCCCCTTGGACCCAGAATATGAGCTATCAGTTCCAACCCCGTCAAAGATCGTTAAGTAAGCCGATCTCCTCCGAAAAATGCCATTTTTGCATATTCTGTGATTTTTGTGATTTGTTGAGTTTTGCGATTTCAGTGATTTTGCTGGATGTGGGTGATCTCTTCAAATCGAACCAAATGAACCAATAGGGTTTCCGGGTGACATGGGACTTGGACCCTAGGTCCAATTTGATTTCCAGTGGGCCTTCCAACGGGGCCCACCCAGCCCAATAACTTACTTTTTGCTCAAAATGAGGTTAATCAAGTTGATTGAGTGGGCCAAACCCATTGGAGGCCCACCCAAGCCCAGCCTGGGGCATGCGTGTTTAGCTTAAGATTGTGGTTTGACCGAGACCAAGGGCAGGGCCTGTCGGGCTCACCAAGCCCACTCAATAAATAAGATTAAGGCTTCCAAGCCCTCGCTCATGAAGTCTTGGGCTTTCAAAGCCCAAGCCCAGGTAAATGGCCCAAAGCTTGGCCCATTTTGGCATAACTAATCAAGATAATCTTAAATCAATTTGGCAACCAATTGTGGGGGCCTGCTCAGGGGCCCACAAAGCAATTCCGGCCCACTTTGCATGGAAATCACTCAAATAATCAAACTTGAATTTCATATAAAATTAATCCATTGAACTAAAGTCCAAAGGGCCTCTCAGGCTTAGACTGAGGCCCCCCAAGGAACATGTGGGCCACATTTAGCCCACCAAGGAACATGTGGGCCACATTTGGCCCACCAAGGCGTGGGCCTTCCAATGGGGCCCACCCCACTAGACCCAAATCAATTTAAGCTAAGAAGATAAAATCAAGTAAAGGGACCCACACCACTTTGGCGGTCCCGCCAGACTTAACTAAATTGAATACTGGAATAGGAATCGGGTGAGTGAGAGACCAAAGTTGACTTAAACCAGGGAAACCTATGGGACCCGTCATTCGACGGGGTGGACTGGGGTGTCTACAGACTTCCCCAGAACGCAATCGAGAACTTGCTTAGAATCTCAAGCCGCAGACCAAGCCTTAATAGAATAACTTCAGCACCCAGGTGTTTGCCTACACCCCATCAAGCAGTGACAACTCCAAACAATCCCGAGGCATGCATCATTTTGCATGCGCCCCATCATGTGACCCGGAAACAGGCGCGCACATATTGGTTATTGTTATAGCATATGACATATTGTGAACGGCATTGGCCTGAATTGAATTGCATAATTTGAAGGGCATTGGCCCATTTCTTATTGTATTTATATGGAGGGCAGTGGCCTGGTTCCGTGAGGTAATGAAAAAGGGCTTGGCCCAAGTTGACTCGAGTAAGGCTATGAGCTACCCTTGAGATTGTACATGCATGAAGGGTATTGTTTGTTATATGAAATTGATTAAAGGAATTTTTATAATGAACAACCTTAAGTTATGGATGCATAAACCTTAAGTGGGTTTGTTTGTATATAATGCCATGACCAAGTTACTTTTGTTCTTTTGTATTATCTTGTATCATCTCGGCACCAAGGAACATTGGTGGCCGATGTCCATTGCTACGGGGAATCGGCATGGATGCCCTACGTCAAGGGTAATCGACATATGGATGCCTAACACCAAGGGTAATCGGTGTTGGATGCCTAGCCCACTATGAGGAATCGGTGGAGTTAAATGGGGTCATGTGCAATATATATTAAACCACCTAGATAATAACTTCATATGACTTAATGTGTGATATCTTTATTGTTTGACTTGTACACGTAAGCACAGGACTACACCTTACATCGAATTGTTGATGATTACTCTATTATTTCAACTACCCGCATGTCATGGTTTATACCGAATGATATTAGCATGAATTGTGTTTTATCGAGCATGCATGTGTTGCTTACTGAGACATTCGTCTCATAAGTTGTTTTATCGGTTTTGTTTTCAGAGCTATCGACGTTCGGTGAGAAGGACTAGATTGGGGACAGAGGAAAGGAAAAAGCACTAGGGTATAGAGAGGAGGATTACTACCATCCTATATAGGACTTTATTTTCCTATACATGTTACTTTTACTTGTATTAGGAAAAGTTTTTAAATTATCTGTATTTTATTAGGTTGAAAGTCCTACCCGTGACGACTGGGGACATGTGAGTGCCTTGGATGGGCAGACCTGGTTCCGAGTCGTGACACATGCTTCTGTCTTTATATTTCAATATATTTGCATATATATATATATATATATATATATATATATATATTATATTTACTTTGTGATAATAATTTTTTTTTGTATTGATATGTAAATTTGTTCCTATTTTTCTAAGAATATCAATAGCAGTAAATATATCTATAACTTACATGCATAAAATTTTTGTTTAATATCTGTCATACTTTTATACTTATTTATTTATGAAATCTTTTTATTTTTTTGAAGAAATGAAAATGAAAAAAACATTAGATAACTGTTAAGAGGCAACTATTTAAAAATACATTAAATACAACTATAGAAGATGACTACATCTATATGTTGCGTGCATAATGCAGTTCAAGAACCTAATTTGTCCTGATGTTACAAAAGTATTAGAAGAGTGGTATGTATCATAAGGCTATTGTTTTATATAGATACTCATTTAATTAAGACTAAAATATTTAAACTTTTCTAAATCTTATTATTTCTATGACTTATGTTTACCATAAATACAATTTATAACAATTAAAATAAGCTATTTTAATTAATCAATTTTTGATAGAACAGAACTTTAGTTTCCCTTTCTCGTGACGACATTAAAAATTTATATGTTAGCCGTCCTTAGTTATCAATTACAGAAATGACAATTCCTATGACCCCCTTTTCCTCTATAACATTCCTTTACTCTTTTAAAACTCACCAAATTTCTATTTAAAAGAAATGAACTTATTATAACTGTTTTAACGTTTTTAATAGGAAATTTCAAATACATGTGACAGATCTAGCCATTAAAAATCTCTACCACTATGCCAAACCATAGACCAAGAGGTACAGGTTTCATTCCAATGATATAAGATACACAATAATAGTTACAATCCTAAATCATTTGCTCCTCCTAGGTCAACATCAAACTTCATTCCATAGCACACAAACATCCACACATCAGGTTATTTCCTCATAAGAATTAGCTTGACAGCGTAGAATGCAAATCTTGCAACAGAGGAGAGCAACAAAGGATACTAAGTCATTACATGGTTATAAAGATTTTTTTTAACCTTCCTAAACCTTTACTCACACTCAATTTGTATAATAGGTCATCGAAACATAAACTATCCTTCAAGAATTAGAAGAAGATTCACACAATGATTGGAATTTGGAGAACCACAACATATATGCCAAAAATGCGGAGCTCAAATGTGGATTCAAGAACGATCATCAAGAAGCACAATAGCAAATCATGAATTTCTACTTTGTTGCCAAAATGGAAAAGTAAACTTACCATTATTGTTAGACACACCTACATTCTTGCAACATTTGTTCGAAGACGGGCATGACACTTGTGAATCAAAGTTCAAAGAGTTGACCAAAGTCTACAACTCAATGTTCTCTTTTACTTCAATGGGTGGAAAGATTGATTATTGGAAAGATTGATTACAGTGTACTTGATGGTCAAGGACTGTATGCTTTTGAATAAGTGGAGAAAACTATCACAACATAGGTGTAAGCACCTCATTTTTGCGCTCCCGAAAGAGTCGAAAATGCAAACCCTCAATAGAAAGTCAAACCCTGAGGGGTCGAAATTTGACCTTTTGATCAAAGGATAATTGGCCGCCTTGCTCTATCTCAGTGGATAGGGAATCCCGATACGAATCCAACGCAACTGAGTTTGCAGGAATCGGAGTCCGGATAAGGGTTCTGTGGGCCGGTCAAACTTGAGGGAGAGCCGAAAGTTGACTTTTCCTTGAAACCCGTGCCAAGTGTTTAGCCCTATGTCATTGAGTAAAGGGCTCCGATACGAGTCTAACGCAATTGAGTTTGCTCAAATCGGAGTTCGGATAAAGGAGATATGAGCTGTCGAGGTTTCCGCGCAGCAAAGCCGGAAGCTGCACACATGGCGCAGGAACTGCCCACGTGGCAGCCAACGCAGCAAAATATCTCAGGGACTAAATCTTAAATATCCAAAATTCGTACGGGCCAATCCGTAGATATCCAAAAGTGTCAAATCGGTCGAATCGGTCAAGTCGAGGGGCAAATCCGTAATTTTTCGATTTGTATCCGGTCATATATGCCGAATACACTATCTTTCCTTTGTACCCGGACTTAAAGGCCGGATACAGAGATTTTCTCGCGCAAGATCGCCCAACAGATTCGCGGCGGCATTAAATTTTGAAATGATTATGTTTGCATCCGGCATTAAGTGCCGGATATAAAGAAAGCTTTGTGTATCCGGTCACGAAGACCGGATATGAATAAGCCTCAGTGTATCCGGCCTGAGTTGTCGGATACATTAATGTGTCTATAAATAGCAAACCAGCAGCTCATATCCGGGGTTGGCTTCATTTTTGCTGGTTTCCTCCCCTTCTCCCCTTGGCCACTGCTCCGAAATCCCTTCTTCTTGCCCCTCTTTGGCTCCCCAAACCCAACAACCTCCTTGATTGACCACCTTACCCATCACTACTCCCTTCTATCACTCACTTAAGGACTTGAAGACGGAGAAGAGGCTGCTGTTGGTGGGAGGAGGTGCTGCTCCAGCTGTTTCCTTCACTTTAAGGAGGCTCCACACATCTCAGTCTAGGGTTTTAACCCTAACGTAAGGTCCCTCACTAACCTTCATTTAACATATATGAAAATGGGAGCTTTTCACAAAGCTCTTTGAGTTTGTCTTCTTCCTTTTGCATGAGATCATTTCCTTCATGTTTTAAGTATATATGTGCTCTCATCTCACCACATGAAGACCTCCGAGTAAGGGAGAGGCACATAGTTGGTTTTAAAGGGGAGAAGGTAAGATTTTTCTAAGGATTTTCGGCCACTAAGGCCACTGTTTTTTGCATGTGTGCATCTGCTTTAAGAGGAAGCATGTTTCCTCACACTTAGTAATCCAATGTATCCCATCGTGATCCCCCCTTCTTCTCCCTTGCTTTAGATGTTATTAGATTATGAGAATAGGGTGTGCGGTTTATTTTCCGTGGAGGATTCTTGTTGATGCATGCTAATCCTTTTTTGGTGATATTTGTATGATCATGCATGTTGGGTTGCCTTTAGCGGTCGTGAACAACCGGAACAGAGGCACATGACCTCTGTTCCTTTGCTGTATTCTTCCCAGGAAAAAGATCAAAGGGGAAGCCCCCATCTTCCTCCCTAGTTTGACCGGGGAAGCCCCAAAGGAGACTGAGAGATGAGGTGATTCCTCATCTCCAGAACTAATGTGGGCTCACACAGGAGCCCACACAATCCCTGGAACACCCCAAGGAGACTAAAAATCCAACCCCAGTGCAAAAAAAATCCGAAAAGGGGCTTCTGTGTGTTGATCCGGCAACTCAGGCCGGATCAACATAACCCTATGTGTAGCCGGCAATAGATGTCGGATACACTGAGCCTTATGTGTAACCGGCATCTCAGGCCGGCTACACTGCCAGAATGTGGTTTTTGCCATTCTTGTGATTTTGTGCTATATTTTGGGATTGTTTGAGCAAATCCGGGCAAACCAGTAGGGTTTCCAGCCGGGCGAACCAGTAGGGTTTCCGGGTCACCCGGAAACCCAAAATGGGCCATGAACCGACCCGGTCCAAATTGATTTCCGGTGGGCCTTCCAACGGGGCCCACCAAGCCCGACCAATTCATTTTTGCTTAACTAAGATAAATAAAAGATTTGAGTGGGCCAGACCACTTGAGGCCCACCCAAGCCCTATTTGGGCCATGCATGCTTAAAGTAGGTTGTGGTTTGGCCGAGACCGCGGGTAGGGCCTATCGGGCCCACTAAGCCCATGAACCCAACCAACTTAGGGTTTCAGAACCCTAACTCAGGCAGTCTTGGGCTTTCAAGCCCAAGCCCAGGTAAAGGGCCCCAAGCCCAATACCTGGCCCACTTTGGTATAATTAATCAAGATAATCAAAATCACTTGGCAAACAACTGTGGGGCCCACTCAAGGGCCTACAAAGAAATCCTGGCCCACTTTTGGCATGTAATCCACTTAACCAATCCAACTTGAACTCCAAAATAAAATCAATTCAAATTGAACCAAAGTCCAAAGGGCCACACTTGGCCCACCAAGGAACATGTGGGCCACACTTGGCCCACCAAGGGATACCGTGGGCCTTCCAACAGGGCCCACCCCATGCAGACTCATCTCACTTTAAGCTAAAGAAGATAAAATCAAGTAAAGGGACCCACACCACTTTGGCGGTCCCGCCAGACTTAACTAAATTGAATGCTGGATTAGGAATCGGGTGAGTGAGAGACCAACTGAGTTGACTCAAACCAGGGAAACCTATGGGACCCGTCACTTGACGGGGTGGACTGGGGTGTCTACGGACTTCCCCAGACCGCAACCGAGAACCTACTTAGAATCTCAAGCCGCAGACCAAGCCTTAGTAAAAGAACTTAGGCACCCAGGTGTCTGCCTGCACCCCATCAGGCAGTGGCGACTCCAAACAAATCCCGAGGCACGCATCGTTTTGCGTGCGCCTCATCGTGCGACCGAAATCGGGTGCGCACAACAGGATCACTCTTACCAAATCCAGGATCCTCACTAAAATTTGCCCAACTATACATCTATGATACTGAAAATGAAATTCAACATCGCATCTCATCTGTTGGGCAAAATATGACTAGAAATGAAATTAATCCTTCAATTGTTGAAGGAATTGAAGGATTAAAAAAAATGCTTGATCAAATTAACCCATATGTTAATGTTTACCAAAGAGCACGTGACTTTCTTGCCAGTAATAATATGGCAAGTTTACAAATTAGACTTTAGAAAACAGAACAGAAAATTGGAGGCAATATATCCGGCCAACTGGGAGTGAGGTGGCAGCTTTAATGATTGGAGATGGTTCACAAGACGGCAACAATCATGATATTGTCATAACAACGGTTGATAATTTGTTACACAGAATAAATGAGACCCATCCAAGCTACATACCATTACAATATCCTCTATTATTTCCATACGATGAAGATGGATGGCGAATCGACATACCTTATAGAGGAAGAAATATTAATCTCACTTCTTTTTGAGTGACTATTTCTATAAGAGAATTTTATGCTTTTCATCTGCAATATCGATCGATGGAAGGAAAAACACTCCTACAACGTGGACAAGCTTTTCAATAGTTTGTAGTTGATGCATATGCTGCAATAGAAGAGAACCGACTAAAATGGGTAAGGAACAATCAAAGCAGCTACGTTCAAAACTCTATCAAGGATTACATGATGCAGTTACAGTTGGAGATAATTTTGCTGCTGCTATTGGTAGACGCTTCATTCTCCCATCTTTATTCACCGGTGGACCACGGAATATAATACAGAATTATCAAGATGCAACTGCTATTTGTAGATGGGCTGGCCCTCCAGATCTTTTCATTACATTCACATGCAACCCAAATTGGAAGGAAATTGAGGAAGCTATGCATCAAATATATGGTCAAAAACCAGAAGATAGACTAGACTTAATTGCTTGAGTGTTTAAGATAAAATTGAAAGAACTATTACACAATATCAAAGAGACATAGTTATTTGGAAAAGTTATTACAGGTACATTATCCAATACTAGAAGTAAGTTCCGCCTCAAATATAAATATTTTTCTTAACAAATATGTGACATCCTGCCTGTCTGAGTGGGCGGGTGAATGGGTAATCTCACTGGACAAGCTACCAGGCGAGGATGTGCATATGGTTGGGATTCCACAATGCTCGGGGATGCTATAAGTAGTCTTGAGATCCCTTACAAAGCAAGAGGCCTTTTAAGGCATAACACAGGACTAAATCCCCTTGGAACTATGAAATTAAGTGTGCTCGGGTGAGAGCAATGCTAGGATGGGTAACCACTGGGAAGTTTTCTCGTGTTATCCCTTGAGAACAAATCCGTGAGGGCCCATTGGGCTTAGAGAGGACAATATCTTGTTGGGTATGGGTTTAGGGCGTTACAAATGGTATCAAAGCCTGCTCCGACTGGAAGTGTAGGGGTTCGGCCCAATGCGAGGACGCGTTATCCCATGGAGGGGAGTATGTGACATTCTGGCAGTTTGAGTGGGTGGGTGAATGCGTAATCTCACTGGGCAAGCTACCAAGCGAGGATGTGCATATGGTTGGGATCCCACAACGCTTGGGGATGCTATAAGTAGTCTTGTGATCCCTTACAAAGCAAGAGGCCTTTTAAGGCATAACACGGGACTAAATCCCCTTGGAACCTTGAAGTTAAGCGTGCTCGAGTGAGAGCAGTGCTAGGATGGGTGACCACTGGGAATTTTTCTTGTGTTATCCCTTGAGAACAAACCCGTGAGGGCCCATTGGCCCAAAGCGGACAATATCTTGCTGGGTATGGGTCCAGGATGTTACATTTCATATCGCTTTCAAAAACCAGTAAGATAAGGAAAACGTGTTAGGGGCGTAGCCTTGAATTATCAACAATGCTCTGGTTCTCATGGATACCATAAAGGCGGAGGATGAAGCTCGCCTATTCTGGTTCCAGCATATCACTATGTGGATGCAGATTATGTACCTCCCAACAGTTTTCCAAGACCCAAAGGTAATATCTGAACACATTAACCTATTTGGTGCTTGCTTGGAAGTTGAAATCAATGATGAATCTCCCAGCTACCATAGTGAAGGTCCAACTCCCTTTGGATCGCCCAATCCCCCCAGGGGTTTATTTTGAGGTAGAAACAAATAAAAATATATGGCTTGATTTTAGATACGAAAATCTACCTCGTGTCTGTATTTCCTGTGGAATTATTAAACATTCAATTCTAAGTTGCCGAAACCCTTTCATTGGAGAGGGGGGAGGCAAACATAGTTCTACTGATTGCAGGAAATACTCTGAGAATATGGCGATTCTAATGTCCCGGTGAAGAAATCCTTTGGGTGATGCTTCGGGGAAGAAGACGATCCCTAAACCGAGTCAACCCAACCCATTGGTGGGCAAGGATGCGACTTAGCTGAGTGAGAGAGTCAGTGGTGATGAGAATTTGACCACCTGCAACACACATCAATTACCTATCTCTGCTGTTCTTGGGGAGATGGGAGAAAGGGAGGGGGCGGCAGAGGGTCATGATTGAAGTCTTGCTTGGAATATGAGGCCCAACGACAACATCATCCAGGTAGATTTTGACCCAAACCCAAGTGGACCCAACCTGCTGGTATCAAATTTCTTGTCCTTTGGTGCCCATAGTCAAGCCCAAAACCAATCCCATCATCCTAATATCTCTTTAAGAGCATCACCTCATCTCATCCTGTTTCATAGAAACCAACCACTGAGGCCCAATCGAGAGAGACTCAAGCAAGTGGGCCAACATAAAAAGAGTAAAAGCAATCTTGGAGGCCACGTGAGGGAATGACACATGGGAGACACCAATCAGTAGAGTGAGGAGGGGACCTGGTCCTTCAGAAAAAAGAAAAGCTAATAGTTTGATTATCAAAGATTTGGATTGTTGTGACCTATCTTCCTCTTCTATTTCTTCTTCTTCCTGTTTAATTGAAGACCCTCCAGACTTTAGTATAAAATGAAGATCATCGCCTGGAACTGTCGGGGTATAGGCCGTACCCCGACAAGGCTGCATCTGCGCAATCTGTTGCGCATTCACAGGCCTAATGTGGTGTTAGTTTCTAAGACTCTAATGAATGATAATATGTCCTAAAGCAAAATAAGAAGAATGGGATATCCAAATTTTTGGTGGGCTGGAGCTGTCAATAAAACAAAAGGCTTTTAGATCCTTTGGGATTATACTTGCAATCTGGTGGTAGAAGAGTTTCATTTGTGGTCCGTTCACATGACGATTAGAACCAGTGAAGGCGAAAGTTTTGGAATGTCATATGTCCAAGCAAGCTTGCAAATTCATATTCAAGCAAGACAATGGGAACACCTAAAGAGGAGGGCAGCTGCAAGTGAAGGACCATGGATTGCTATCAGAGATTTTAATGTTGTTAGATTCTACCACGAAAAAAAAGAGGGAGTAACCCTCTACAGGTATGTAAAGCTGAACTTTTTCTAGAATTCATAAACGATTCTAACCTTGTGGACCATCCTAGTAAGGGGCTTAAATTCTCTTGGAATAATGGGAGAATGGGAAAAAGGGAAAATTAGTGAGAAACTTAATAGAGTTCTATGTTCCGCTAACTGGATTGACCTTTTTTCCAAATTCTGTGCTATGGCAAGACCCCATTGTGGGGTCTGATCACTCCCCCTTGTGTCTCATTACCCAATGCAAGAGTAATCGGAAACACAAGGTGTTCCAGTTTGAAAATTTTTGGATTGATGAACCCTTGTGTAAGGACATCATTGATAACAATTGGTCTAGTGGTGGGGAAAAGTTTCAATATAAAATTGTCCAGCTGAAAAATGATCTCACTAATTGGAGTAGGAAAACTATAGGAGACATAAATAAAAGAGTTTAGGAAAAATACTTTGAGCTAAAAGAAATTCAGAAAAAGCTCGAACACATATGGAGTCCTGATCTGGTTAAAATTGAGAAACTTGCCAATGCTACCTACATCAATTCATTAAAAGCCCAGGAAAAAATGTGGTTCCAGAAATTAAGAATAAAGTGGTTAAAAGATGGGGACTTAAACACCAAAATTTTCCACCTGACCACCATCAATAGAAGGCAAATTAATAGGATTGTTTCAATAAAGAATGAACTCAATGAAGATGTTAATGAGACTAGGAAAATTGAGAACACTTTTATTGATTATTTTGGTGGGTGTTTATGGCTGATAACAAAGATTGTGATTTCTCTATTCTGAACCACATTAGCCCTATCATTAGTGAGACTGAGAACCAATTGCTTACTATGGAGGTTTCTGAAGAGGAAATATGGGCTATTGTTAAAGGCATGGGGCCATTAAAGAGTCCTGGCCTAATGGGTTCCAGGAGATTTTTTACCAGACTTATTGGGAAACCATTAAGGGGGATGTCTGTAATTTTGTTAAGGATTTTTTTAGGAATGGCAAGCTTGAAAATAGATTTAACCATAATTATATAGCACTAATTTTGAAAACTGAAAACCCTAGGAAGCTTCATGAGCTTAGACCCATAAGCTTATGTAATTTCTACTACAAAATCATATCTAGGCTAATTGTCAATAGAATGAGACCTTTGCTCCCCAAGATTATCTCCCATTTGTGCCAGGCCATATGATACATGAGAACATTTTCGCGGCTCAGGAAATTTTTCACACCATCAAGAATAAAAAGAAGTCCAAACAGGGGCTATTTACTATAACAACTTGGTCAAAAGAAAGCAAAAATAAACATAACTTTGACCTTAGTCAACTTTGGACTAGTCAAGGGTCATTTCATTTGGGGATTTTAATTGGTGTTGGTGTAGGACCCTCCCTAGTGGCACATACACATTAGAGAGTCTTTACTTTAAAAGAGAGGAAACCAATAGGGGAGAAGCCAAAATCGTACAAGTCCAAAACCCTTTTGTCCCTTTGCCCTAAAGAACCAAACCGTACCTTCTTACCTTTTTCCCTTTTGCTTCTTTTACTCTTCCTCAAGAAACACACAATCCGTAGGTAAGTCTTGTCCTTTTCCTCAAGTTCTCTACACCCCCTTCCCAAATTTCTTATTCTTATTTTTATTTATCTATTTCTTCAATGCTTATTGTAGGAGGATTAGAAGAAGAAAAGAGGGAATAAGAGAAACCCTAAGAGATTTGGGGCTGGTTTAAGGTAAGGGTTTTTACTTTCATTTAGATGGTGAATAATGTGAGATCTTTGATAAAATAACTACTAGGAAATTTAATTAATTTCTGCATGCTTGTTAAATTGTTGTGGGGTTTAATCTGAATTTTAGATAATTTCTGCACATTGTTAAATCATTGTGGAATTTAATCTTTTTTTGTGAAGTTTATTTAAATATTAAAGCTTAGTCAAATTTTTATCTTGTGGTGTTTATAATAGTTAATTCATGAATTATATATATGCTATACTCGTTGAATGAGAAGGTCATGACTCAATATCTTATTATTTTCACGTGATCGTAGAATAGCAATGGTCATGAATCAGCTTTTATTTGCTTTTACAAAATCGTTGAATAATAGTGGGTGAATCACTTTTTTTTATTTCTTTTAAATGGCAAAAGTCATGAATCACCTTTTTAGTACTATTCACCTTTTTCTGTTTAGGTGATTCGTTTGCTTGTGCACATTGCTTGTGTTGCCATATTGCCTTAATGGCAAAGGACATCTTTTATATATATTAAAGCAAAAAGGGTGAAAGAGTGTTGCAGGGTTGTCTTGACAATCGAATGGTTGTGGTTACTTTTCACCAAATCATGCTAATGTCAATGAGATTATGTAGTGCAATACTATTTTATATATCATGGCCATATTATAAGTGTAGTTATTTTGTCCTTGTAAAGATTATACTATAATTGTTGTGTTATCATTTATAAGAGCCAATAGTTATTTGTTATCTCTGGTTACAATTTATTTGGTTCAAGAAAGGTATTCTTTTAAGCTTGGGTGATTATAGTAGAGCATAAGAATTGTGACAAAATTTCTAATCATGATACTGTGTGGTCAATCGTATATAAGGAATTGACATATTGATAAATAACGTAACCGTATATCTTTATTCTAGTGATTACTCATGTAGGATGACCATCTTAGTGATAAGTTGGTGTTCTTGGGGGTGTAAGTCCCTAAATTTTAAGGAAATAAGGTTGGGCGCTTGTGTCCCATGGGTTGAAAGCCCTTAAAACCACGATGTACACGTGGAGTTTATGAGAGTCTAATCCCTGCTGTATTAAAGTGGGATCCAAGAACTTGATCGAAATTCTGGTTAGGTTTGACATGAGAATCATTAGAATAAGGACCCCCATAATTTGTATTTCATAATAATAATAAATTAATCGACACTGATGCTTGTGCATGTAAATGAATTATTGTGATGTTTAGGTTGAACGAATATAATGTGGAACATCATGAAGTATCGTGCAAAATCTAATTATATCAGTTTTATGCATAGAATTAAATTTGTTATGTTAAACTTAATTGACTAGAGATTTTACATTATTAGCTCATATAAATTAAAGTAAATCTTCTTACTGGGCTGTGAGCTCACCCCTTTGTGGAAATAAACAATTTCAGGTCAGTTGCAGGACCAGAGTTGGAAGAAGCCAAAGTGAAAGTTCTTGAAGTTTTATGGCTAATAGTTTAATATTATTAGTATCTTTGGATTTAGATGTCGTTTTATTAAGGATTCGTTTTATTTCAGTTGGGTTTGTTAATTTGAGATTTTATGTTATGATGGGTCGTTGAAGACATTTTCTTGGATTTTATTAGGTATTATTACTGTCATCTTGGAGATTGTGTTATTTTTATAAATTAGTGAAGATTGGTATCCTGAAGTCACGTTTCGGTGCTTTGCGAACATACTATTTGATGTGACCAAAGATCGGGGCATGACATTTATTGTTAAGTTAGACCTTGCCAAAGCATATGATAGATTGGATTGGAATTTTATCAAAAGAACTATGCATGCTTATGGTTTCTATCAAAGTTTTGTTGATTTAATCATGTCTTGTATTAGCACTATCACTTATAGTATCATGATTAACGGAAAGCCTTGTGGCATGATCTACCCTTCTAGAGGAATCAGGCAGGGAGACCCTTTGTCTCCTTACATTTTCATTCTGACCCAACATGTGCTTTCTACCACCTTGATGAAAGCTGAAAATGATAATATCATCCATGGCATTAAGGCAAATAGAATTGTTGATCCCATAAGTCACCTTCTTTATGTTGATGGTCTATTGATTTTTTGTAGGGCAAATGAGATAAACACTAGAAACTTTATGGCGGTTATTAATCTTTTTTGTGAGAATGCAGGTCATAAGATCAATCATGATAAATCAACGTTATTTCTCAGCCCTAGCATGAAAGGAAAAGCAAAAGGCAACATGGTGAGGAGTTTCGGCATTAAGGTAACAAAGAACCCCAGGTAAATATTTAGGGATCCCCACCTTTGTTAATGGTCCTAAAATAAAAAATTTTCAAAATGTTTTAGATAGGATCAACAAAAGATTAGTTGGATGGAGAGCCAAACTTTTGACCCAGGCTGGGAGGGCTACCCTTATAAATGCTACCCTATTGAGTAACTCCCAGTACTACATGGGGTGCCTGAAAATGCCTGCTGCAGTAACTAATCATATTGACAAAGAAGCCCGAAATTTTTTTTGGCATAAACCCAATAAAGAAAGAACTCTCCACACCTTATGTTGGGAAAAAATTTGCATGCCTAAAAGATGTGGTGGTCTAAATATTAGGGACGGTAGAAAATTCAATCTTGAAATGTTCTCCAAAGTTGCTTGGGCTTTGATGAGTAATGACAAGAAACCTTGGGTCAATCTATTTAAAGCAAAGTATTTCTCAAACAGTGATTTTCTGCAAGCCTCTCCAAATCCAAGTTCATCGTGGATTTGGAAGCAAATTTGTAAAGCTAGAGAGATAATCAATCAAGGGAATGGTTGGGTCATTGCTAATGGGGAGTCCATAAAAATCAGTGATACGAGCTGGTTTCATCATCTGAAAAGGGAGGAAATTAATTGAGAATGATTTTGCTCAAGAGGATCACAAGGTTTCTAAACTGATCGACCAACAGGCCAAAGTTTGGAACGATCAAAGATTAAGGGAAATATGGTCGAATCAAATTGTGGACAGGATAAAGACAATCCCTATAAACAAGACATCTGATAGGAATAAGTTAGTGTGGTTAGGAACAGAAAATGGGAAATCCACAGTTGCCTCAGCCTATAAAATGTTATTTCAAGGGGCAGACAATCAAAATGAAGCAAGTAAGTGGTTGAAGATATGGCATGTTCCTTTCCCACAGAAGATTAGACTTTTCCTTTGGAAAATCATCCAAGAAGGTATATCCACAAATGAACTTCTACAGAGCAGAATCGGAGTACCTTCGAAAAACTGTGTATTATATGACAAAGAACAAGAATCAACCACACACCTTTTCCTTAAATGTGACTTCATGAGGATGATGTGGTTTGGATGTATGGAAGGTCTTCTGTGGGAGGCAGATCAGAACATGAAATGTAAAGAATGGATCTTCAAGAATATCATGAAGATGGATGCAGACAGGAACACTCTAGTGAAGCATCTTCTTGCGGCTTGGGCTAATATTTGTCGGGTGGTCTAGACAACGAGAAACAAGGTAATCTTTGAAAATGTAAAGCCATCAATCCCCTTACGCATGTCTATTTTTTTTGTGTTGCAGGCAGATTTTCACAAATTGCACCAGGCCAAGTTACCAACAAACATTAAAAAGAAAGAAGAAGCCTTCTATAGATGGCAAAGACCAAGAAACCAGTGGATAAAGATCAACGTCGATGGTGCATCAAAGGGATTTCCAGTAAGAGTGGCGTATGGAGTTGTAGCTAGAAATGACAAGGGGTAGAATTCTGGGTGCTATCGCAAACTACATTGGCATTTCAGATTCTTTGACTGCAGAAGCACACGCGTTTGTAGAAGGATTGCATCTTGCTGCTTTCCTAAACTGCAATAGGGTGATTTTGGAAGGAGATAATATGCTAATTATGGACTGCTTGAGAAATAAGACCTCCCCTCCATGGAAGATTGAAGGTCTAATAATGGAAGCCATCTCTTTATGCTCTTCCTTTGATGCTGTTATGTTTGAACATGTGTTCAGGGAAAGAAACATGCTAGCTGATGCGATTGCCAACTTTGCCATTTTACATTTCTCCTGTTTCTAGGTTGGAAAGCTACCAGAATATATTAACCGTGTTTATTTGGATGACTTTCTGGGCAGGACTTTTCCTAGAATAGTCTCCTTTGCAGAGCCGGACTGATTATTATATAAAGGTTGCTATCTTATTATCAAAAAAAAAAAAAAAAGTTTGTCACCTCTCTCTCTCTCTCTCTCTCTCTCTCTCTCTCTCTCTCTCTCTCTCTCTCTCTCTCCCTCAATAGAGGAAACCCAGCTGAGTAAGCCCAATACAATCTCTCACTCTCCCTCCCTCCTCCTGACTCTCTATCTCTATCGGTAAGTACACGATGCCGGTAAAATTGTCATTGTATGCTTCCACTTTTATCTCTTTCATCCATTCCTTTATTTTGTAAGTTGTAACCGGAGAATTGTCCTAGGGTTGCTGAAGTTGGTTACCAATATATGCTGTAGGGTGGAGATTGGCTTATCTAAGAAAGACTTGCCAGAAGAATTACTTTGCCTTTAGTCGTGTGATTGAAGAAGATAAACCTGAAAGCCCTAGTTAGAAACAAACTGCGGCCAAGTTCAATTGCCCAAATCTCTACTTTTTTGTTCCCTTGATTGATTTGTTTAATCACCTTGTTTATCTTCAACTTGAATACGTCTTTGGAAAGCTAGTATATATACATATCTATATCTATATTTATATTTATATTTATATTTATACTACTATTAAAAACACGAACTATCTTAAATGTTTTTTATTTTCACACACCTAAAATGTCCTTCCCTATAATCTTTAATTTCACATATTCCTCTACTTAAATTAAATGTATATTAATAAATTAATAAGAGATTTCAATTAACTAAGCAAGATAGAGACATCAACTAACTAAACAAGATAGACATCAATTAGACGTCTACTTATATTAAATGCTAATAAAATAGATAATTATATTAACAAAGGCTTTTTTACTATTAAATTTACTAATAATTATATTAGGCATTAATAAAATAGATAAGTATTAATTCCTACGAAACTTTTATTATTTAGTAAAGATATGTATAAAATATATAAATATATTACAAAGGTTTTTCTAAGTATTTGTATTGAACTATTAAGTTTACTAATAATTATATTAGCCATTAATAAAATAGATAAGTAATAATTCCTATTAATTATCTATATCTATATTGCTATTATACTATTAAAAGCACGAACTACCTTAAGTGTTTTTTATTTTCATGTACCTAAAATGTCCTTCCCCAACTAACTAAATAACATATATATCATTTTAAGATATGATAGAATAACATATATATCATGTTAATAAAATAACATATATCTTAATTAGACGTCTACTTATTCAATTTGACCTCTACTTATTCAATAGATGATAAAATAACATATATATCGTTAATAATGTTAATTAAAATCTAATATTAATTAAAATTTAGCAATAAATTAGACATCTAATATTAATTAAACGCATGATAAAATTAGTTAAAAAGAAGATAAATAGGGCCTAATACTATGGATTAGGAAAAATTCATGATAAAATCTTAATTAGACGTTTGATATAAATTAATCACATGATAAAATCAATAAAAAAAAGATTATTAGGGCCTAATACTACATATAAGGCAAAAATAAAAATTAAAAAAAATAGACAAATAATATATTAGACGTTAAGAAAATACATAACTGTGTCAACAAAGGCCTTTTTTAAGTATTTGTATTGAACTATTAAGTTTGCTAATAATTATATTAGACGTATAAAATAGATAAGTATTAATTCCTATTAAATTTATATTATTTAGTAAAATAGATAATAAGTAATTGGACATTATTATTATAGGATTAATAATAATAAATTAATAAACAAGAGAGACGCCAATTAGATGTATATTAATAAATTAATAAGAGAGATGTCAATCGGACTTCTACTTATTCAACTCATAATAAAATAACATATATATCGTTAATAAATGTTTATTAAAATCCTATTAAACCTATACAAAAATTTAGCAATAAATTATGCCTCTAAATACACAAAATCAATAAAAAGAAGATAAATAAGGTCTAATACTATGGATTAGGCAAAAATAGACAAATAATTATATTAGATTTTAATAAAATAGATAATTATAAATAAAAGTTAATTGATAAAATAAAACAAAATTAATCATTAACGTTAATAACTAAAAAAACAATAGAGACATTTTTTAACCCTAACTAATTAAAATAAAATCTACTAACTGAAAGTAAATTATATCATTAATAAAACAGTTAAATAACTAAAATCGTTAACTTTAACAAGTAACAACATAAAAGTAAATTACAAACTAATGTAGGATTAATATATATCGTTAAAGAACTTAAATTACTAACTTAAATAGGATTACAAATGTATCATCAACTAACTAAACAAGAGAGACGTCTATTACAAGTATATTAATAAATTAATAAGAGAGACGTTAATAACAAGAGAGAAGTAAATAAATTTTGATTAAAATCCTATTAAATTTATATTATTTAATTTGATATTAATCAAAATATGTAAAAATATTTTAGTTTACTAATTAATTAAAAATAAAAATAGGTATATTGCCATATCTGGCAGGACGGTTACTTCTTAAAAAGTGCAAAATATATTGAAGTGCCTTCACGTGCAACGCACATGCCCTATCACTAGTAATTAGTAAAATAGATAAGTATACTAGAGAGTAGGGCTAGCAATGGGTCGGATATATATATTCGAATCCGACCCGAAAATCTCGAATTCGGATATGAGATATAGATCCGTGGTTCGAATACGGAAATCGGATTTCAGATCCGACCAAATTCGAATCTGTCCATATCCGATCGAATAGGATCCGAATTGAAATCAACATATACTTTTCATTAAACCATTGGTAAACTTTGTATAAACTATGGTTAAACCATCCTTACTCATGTGTTGCTTTAATATTTATATGGCTCATTAGTTTTGATAGTTAAAATTTACTTTAATAGTTAAACTTGATTTTTGAGTTTTAAGTTCAAATCGGATCTAATTCGGATCGAATTCAGATTTCGGTTATTTATTCAGTCGCATTTCGAATTCGGATACAATATATAAATTCGGTTTCAAATTCGGATTCATGTATAAAAGATTCATTGGATTTCAGATCAAATTCGGATATCAGATTTTTATTTTCAGTTCGGATTCGGATCATAATAAATTCATACCTTATTCAACCCATTGCCAGCCCTACAAGAGAGATGTCAATTAGATAAGAGCTTGATCGACGTAGAAGATGGGCAAGCTCAAGGGAAACATGTTTCCACGCATGTTGTCTTGTGGCATTAATGTATAATTATGCTGATATTTATTTCTAATCTGAATTATTTTGAAAAGGTATCACTTAAAACCAATTTTGTTTTAAAAAAAAAACAAACAAACAAAAACTAAAAAAGGAACTTTTAGCAATTAAAGGTATTTTTTTTCACAATACCTTGCTCGACCTCCTTGCGTTCATGAATGTGAAAAGTAAACTATCAGATTTTTTCTTTTTCGGTAAACCATCAGATTAGGTTTAAAAGTTTCAATGCCATTAAATAATTTCTCATATTTCTTTCTAATTTGCTTTTCTTTCTCCCTCAAAGTTTTAACACTGATGAACACAAGGAGGTCGAGCCAGGTAAGCACGCCCTCCTTCCCCTTTTTTTTCTCTCTCTCTCTCTCTCCCTCATCTCCCCTTTTCTATTCTATTCTTCCCATCAAAATTAGGATTTGAAAACCTATTGCTTGCACAAACAATCAGAAGTCATGGCTGCGATTTCCAGGATCTCGGGAAGAAAAGGAAGGTCATAGTTTTGATTTTTTTTTTCTCCCCTTCTTGTTGTCTCGTCTTCATCTTCTCATTTTTTCCCCTTCTAAACAACAACGGCACCAGGCATGCCCACCCCTTCACCATACTTTTTTTTCCCTAAAAATCCATTTAGTTTCAACGGTATGCTCTGGGTGCCGTCGAAATGGAGTAGATTTCGTCCGGCACGAGGCGAAATGATACCCATATCGGACGAAATTTGAGCATTTTGTATGCTCCAACGGAATCCTTTCGATGAAATTTTGCCGGTAAGGAAAGTTTGCAAGAGTCCGTTCAAATTCAGTGAGGGAAAGCGTAGCTTTATCGGCTTTTGTTCTGATTCGGGCGCCTTCAAGTTCATGTCTGCAAGTGAATTTCATCTTCAAAAATCCGTTGCTCTTGCCGTCCTAACAAAATCTCTTCAAGCTTCTCTGTATTTTCTCTTTCGCTTCCCTCGTGCTTTGCCCTAAATCTTTATTTTACAGGACTAACGAATGCTCGTACGATTAAACTTAAAATTTTGGGCGACGACGACGGAGGTATCACAGCCCAGGTACGCCCCTCCCCTGCCTCTCTCTCTCTCTCTCTCACACACACACACACACACACACACTCATTTCCTCTCTTATGTTCTTTTGAAGCGGAATCCACCTGTATCGGCAACAAAATATGACGAATTTCGATCGGCACGGCGGGCTATGCTGCCGATGCCGGTCGAAATCAAGAGGTTTTTAATGTGCTCCGGTTCACTCATCTGAGTTTTTTTTTTGTTTTTGTTTTATTCGATAGATTTACTTGAGTCTTAAAACCAGTTCGCAAAATAATTTTGTTGTGTTCGGTTTGGTGAGTTTGTTGAGTTGTATGAATTTCTTATATTTGAGTTTTGTTTTGTGTTTTTTTTCCTTTTGTTCTGTGTTTTGATTCTAGTTCTTGCAACTTGGAATTGTGTTTGTTGATTAAGGAATCATTCTCTGTCAATTTCCCACTCGCTATTGCAGATTTATCTCTCCCTCGTCATTGCAAGTTCGCTCTTTTTAATGTCAAAGCTCTCTCTCTCTCTATCTCTCTTACACACAAACATTGCAGCAGTTTGTCTCTCTTGTCATAATGGGTTTTATCTCTCTCGCTCTCCATCCGTTCCCCTCGTTTTTGCAACTTATTTGTCCTCATTGATGATGCAAATAGTGCTTCTTGTCACTAGTTTCATCAATTCTAAATAAATTTTGACCTTTTGTTGCCAAGGATAAAACTTGTTTGGTTTTGGAAATTTACCTTATTTTGTATGACTTCCATCACTTTGGCTCATGAAATTGGTTTTTAGGCTGCCTTATTTTTTGATTGTAGGCAGGATTATAGCATAATTTTGTAACACAAAGATCTGTAGAAAAATAATATACATCTCTTTCCATTATATAACTTAGTTCAGTATTCCACCAGTACACAGATAATATATATATTAGAAAACACTTCTCCACAAAAACTGCATTGATAGAATAACTTAACGAAAGTAACTCAAAATCAAATGATGCAAGAGGTTAAGTTGGTGTTAGTTATTTGCTTGATTGTACAGACTAGGTTTCTTTTAATCTTTTACTTCTCACTGTTGCATATTTTCTGCTATCAGGTTAGTTGTGGACTACTGTCATAAATTCTTTTTTGGACACTCAAATTTAGGAATCCTGCCAATATATGGGTTCTGTAGTTTGTTTAGGATCAAGGGGATGCCTTTTGTACTTATATGTTTTATTTTCATTTCTAGCATTTTCAATCACATTTTCATCATGTTCTTTCATTCTTTAATTTACACATCACTTATTATAGGAAAGAATAATTAACAAATGGAATTCTTAATATGGTGACACTGTTTCATTGTTGCTTTATAGTTGTGCATATTTCATTTAAAGTTTAATGAATTCTTATTGACTTTTCTACGAGGATTTTTCCCTTATATCTTTATTTGTACAATTTCATTCACATTAAAATGGAAAAAATGAGGTCTAGTTTTAACTTTGGAAGACAGAAGGACTACTATATCCCCTTTCCATATGGTGGATGCAAGTAGACTGTCTATGTTTATCTTGTTGAGCTCTAAATTCCCTATGTGTGTGTATTGTCCTGAAACTGGAATATTCAGTTGCCTGCTTTATTGTAATGGATAATTTTTTGACGTATTCCCACTAGTTCTAACTGACTAATCAAAATTGTATTCTAATAGGATGGTTAGGTTTCAGTCAGACTGTAAAATTTCACACAAAATTTTCTCTACGGTAGTGTTCAGGAAAAATAAAAAAAGACTGCATAATGTACTAATTTACATTATCTTAATCTTCTCTTTTGTGTGATTTGTGATTTAATAGAGATGGGTCGAACTCAAGACAATTCCTCTCTCAAGCGGAAACAACCTGGCTCAAATTCATCTGCTCAAAAGCTTTCTGATCCTGAGCGTGTGCTCTATGATCTGATTCGGAGCAAGGAAGATATAGGAATCTGGACAAGGGACATGAAAAGGGAGACAAATCTCCAAGATAATGTGGTTACCAAATCCCTCAAATCCCTCCAAGCCAAGAAATTGATAAAAGAGGTGGTAAACATTCAAAACAAAGGGAAAAAACACTACATGGCCGTGGAATTTGAGCCGTCAAAGGAAATCACTGGAGGTGCATGGTATGTAGAGGGAAACCTGGACACAGATTTTATAAACATTCTTAAACAGCAATGCCTGAAGCACATCCAGAAGATGAAGGTTGCTACAATCGAGTTAGTGACAGATTCAATTCGTAAGTCTGGCATTTTTAAGGTTGAGTGCACCACCCAACAGATTGTGGAGATAGTGAGGGCGTTGGTTTTAGACAGTGAAATCATGGAGATGAAGAGTACAGCTACAGGGGATTTTGCTTCTATTCCATATGGGATGGTTTGTTATAGATGCAGAGGGGCATCAAAAACAGGCGCCATGGCAACAATTCCATGTGGAGTTTGTCCTCGGGTAAGTGAATGCACACCAGATGGAATCATCTCCCCGAGGACTTGTGTCTACTACAGTAAATGGTTGGATTTCTGAAGAGGACTTTTGTCCCATTTCGTATGAAGGTAATTCCAAATGATATGCATCTATGTATTTGTTTTACTTTTACTCGACTGGAGATATTTTTTGTTTATACAAAGTGATAAACCTATCATTTGTGCATTGCATAATACAAATTAGAGTTACTGAATTGATAATAAGATAAGGAAATCCTTATAAAAAAAATAAGATAAGGAAATCTAAGAGGTCTGCCAGGGTGTTATTTTATAAGCCTACCAATTGACCACGGTACTGTGACAAATATTTTGTTTTGTTTTGTGGTCTTGAATTCTTCTTGTTGAGCAAAAAATGGAAATAAGAATTTATGTCAGAAAGAGAAAAGCAAAATTACGAAATCATTAGATGCGGGCCTATCAATATTGAATGTACATTCTATGTGAACTTTAAGCCAGTGGTGCCTTTAGATCTGCCCATTGGAATGTGTTATGCACTGTTGGTTTTTGGGTTGTTTTCTTAATAATGGCATATTTGATCATTATGACTGATGATTTTCTTGCGATATCTCACTAGACAGTCGCTCGGTGAATGTAGGAACGCATAATATGGATTTGAGCTCTGTTGTGCAGCCTAAGTCTCTCAGTTACATATAACAACTTTATCTGTGGTGATATTAGCTTTGAGCTTTGGGAGCTTTACATCTCGTGACTAAAGGACCTAGGAGACTTTTCCAAGGAAAAATGAATTTTTAGTGATGCTTTTTGAAAATAATTAAAAATTCAGTCAGCACATTTCCAAGTTGCAACTTTTAGGAAACTTTTAGCAAAATAATATAAATTTTAGTGACATTTTATGCTTACAAACCTTATTCTTCCATCAATGCCCTTACAAATTGTTGTACAAGTTGGTTCATTGTAATATACGAGTCGGTATATTTAAATGACTTGTACAATACCATGTACTGACCTGTACAGTTATAGGGCAACTTATACCATTCAATCAAATGACTTGTGCTTTTTGATTGAATAGTACATTTGATTGAATGGTACAAGTTACCCTATAGCTATACAAGTTGGCACATTTATTGTACAAGTTAGTACATTTAAATGACTTGTACAAAGTACAATACAATATACTAACTTGTATACTATAAGGCGACTTGTACACTCAATCAAATGACTTGTACCTTCTATCAATTTACTTGTACAACAATTTGTAAGAGCATTATTGGAAGAATAGGGCTTGAAACAGTAAAATGTCACTAAAATTTAATTATTTTGATAAAGGATTCCTAAAAGTTGCAACCTTGAACTGTACTGACTGATTTCTTCACCGGAAATCTTACATAGGTTATCTAGGACATTTTCTACTTGATTTCATATTTGCTTGGTAAAAGTTCCTATACTGTTAGTCTCCTGTTTAGAGGAGTTATTCAAGATGTCATGGCTATCCTCTTCGAAAATTGAAGTTTTATTGTCTGATTACTTATTGCCTTTTTGCCTTGTCAATGGGGACAACTTTAAATACAGTAGCAGTTCCAGTTTTGGGCCTTTTAAATGTCATTAGGGTTGATGGTTGGAATGATTGAGTGTTCAGTGGCTAGTTTTCAATGAATAGGTCTTAAACTATTGAAAGGGAGCTTCAAAGTTCTGAGATCTAAACTGGGATATAACCATTTCTTAGTTTGTATCATCATTGTCATTAGGGTAAGACAGCATTATATGCTTTTATGTTTGTCACTTAAAAAAACCATGCAGTCCATCCCTAACTAAGGTGCTGAGCATTCCAAACCGGTGCTAACATGCACTCTTGACTACAGTCATGATACTGTGGTTGAACTTGGAAGTGAGATTTTCATGCCAAAAAGAATAGGAAGACCTCCGTTTCTGTTATTCCCCACTGCAACTGCTTCTTGGATCTTTCAAAAGACCTGACATGTGGAATACATGCTAGTTTAGTTTGTTTGATGTGATGCTACTAAATCATGGTGACCAATAAGATGGTGCATCACAGCCCATTCAATTACTCAAGTATACCACCTAATTATTGGGCGACTGAAGACAACTGACTGGCTACACTGTTTTGGTATTCCAGTCAACACTATGTGCAGATTATGCTCCATTGGTGAGGAATCTCCCACACATCTGTTCTTCAATTGCTCATTCTCTTAAACTATTTGGTATGAGGTGCTTGAGAAGCTTGAACTACCTCCTCCTAGTTTGCCTTGGCTTGATCTAAGCTCTTGGGCATCGGTCCAATGCTCTGATGTTCTCACAAGGCAAAACTATTTTGAAAATCTTTGGCAGCTGCTGTTTATTACATTTGGGGAGAAAGGAATCAGCGTGTTTTTCAGAATATGAATTGACCCGTATTGTCTATAATGAGGCTCATACAATGAGACAATAGTATAATTTTCTGTGTCTTTGACTAGGAGGTAAAAGTAGGAGACCAGCTTGAGGAATCTGGTGAAAATGTCTTTGTTGGTGGCAAAAACCGTTGGGAGTGAGTACATTTGGCACTCTGACTTAAGATTTTAGATAGAGGTAGTGGACTTACACATATATCTTTTTTGTAGATACTCAACATTCGTGAATTGGGAATTCTGGTGGCCAAATTTTCCAGATCTGGTGTATTTTAAGGAGACGCAAACAAAACCTGAAGGAAAAGTGCACTTTTTCCCAATAATTTTTGTAAGGAATTTTTGAGACAATACGTGGTTTGATATACAACTTGGTTTACTTAGATCATCAAAATATGCGTCTTCTTGATGGAATTCTTTGTCTATTATTTTTTTCTCAAGTTGATTCTTTTTTTTATTTTTTTATTTATTATTTTTTTTGGGTGTTAAAAACAGAATGGCAAGCAGCTTTATGATGTTCTGGTGGAGAGAGCTGGCTCGTCAAAGACTAGTGGGCCTCAATAGTGCTAAAGGCTTGAATTTTGTGATTTTGAACTATATCCGTATTATATTTTGATTTTGGGTAAAACATGTGAGCATCACGAGGTATTGGATTTTATGATATTAATTCTATCATATGTGTTCATCCCATTGTTGTTGGTAGTTAAAGAGTAGCCTAGGCTGTTTTACATATTCATTCCATCGTTTTGGTAGTTAAGAATTGGTGAGAGAGCTGTTTACTCTTGTATATTAATTTTTGATCAACGAGGGAAAACAGAATAAGAAAAACATGGGAGTCCAATAAAACAATATTGGACAAGGATTTGGCATTGTGAGAACTGAAAGTGAACAATAAGATTATTGAGTTCTGAAAGTCAAATCGAGTTTTCATGGTCATCATGGAGAGGGTTATGTGTGATATGTTGTGGTGGATGTTGGAAGGGCTCCTAGTTGAATGGGATGGTTGTTGTTTTGTTACCTTTACGACTAACAATAGAGGTGAAAGAATGTAGTAAGGGGAAATTTAATAAGAATTGAGTTAATAAAATGTTTCTTCACTCTATAGGTTACGAAAAGAATATTAATCGTTGTCATCTTGTTATGTTGTAGAAGTTTCATCTGTCCAAGATTGCAATGAATTATAAAAAATTAAAAAAAAAGGTTAATTGAAATTAATTCTTCTGCTCTCTTTTTTTTTTTCCAAATAAGGTTAATACATAAGAGGAAGCTAATGTTGGTAGATTATTGTAGGTTTCAGGTATTGGGTTCCACGTTTTTCTCTTGTTTATTTCCTAGTAATGAGTTCTGTCGGTTTTTTTTATTCCAACCCCTCTCTTTTTTTCTTGTCTTTTTTTTCTCCTTGTTAAGCTCAAAACAATTGTATCATTTCTTTGTACAGGGAAAGTGATTTCTCCCATGAAAAATGTGTTGAATTGACGTTAAGATTGCATATCATCAAATATCATTACAAATATATATTCTTTTCCTTGTTAAGCTCGAAACAATTGTATCATTCCTTAATCTTGCTTTACTATTATGTCGATGCCATCTTGTTTGGTCTAACCTTGCTTTAGTTTCCTTATTAAGTGCAGGTGTTGTAGTTGCTTTATGAGGTTACAGTTTTCCTTTTGCAGGCATGAGGAATCACTAGATATACATCTGGGTACAGATTGCTTCTGTTTAGAGATGATTCTTTGATCAAAATATAGAAGAGGTCATAGAATTGCATGTAGTAGCTATTTATCAAGAAAGGTGACAATTGTAAAAGAAGATATAACTGTAAATATTTCATAACAACATTCAGATGCTGAGATGCTTTATATATTGCAGCTAAAAAGGTGGCAATCAAATTCATAACAGAAGATTACTTCCAGGGTTTTCTATTGATCTGTTATTTACATCTCAGATAGATTACTGAAATTATTGCAAACAATTTATTTTATTTTATGATCTTAATTATCTGCTGTTCAATTATTTTGCTGTTCAATTATTTTATGATCTTAACCATCTGCTGTTCAATTGTTTGCAGTAAATTGCAAACAATTTACTGCCATTTTGTACCTCCTCTAACTTCATTGATCTATGGAACAGTCATCTTTAAATACCACTGGGCCTAAAGAAAGTATGCTGCAATCTAGCAAGAAAATTATGTCCCTCCAATAACCAAGTGGCTGTTCAGCTTCAAGAAAAGCTTGAGGGAACTCAAATGTTGAAGGCAATCAATCTTCAAGAAAAACATTGCCTTGGATGCTATAACTATCAGACCAGCAGATTGAATACAGCAAAAGCAACCTGGGATTGTGTATTAATGCCCATGGGGACAGTCCTGGGGTCAAAACAGCCGATGGCTGCCACTCTTTCCGGACAATTGGATCTCACCATTGCATACTGATACTAGCTAAATGGCTTGCATGAGATAGTACCAGTACTGTTATACATGGTGCAGGCTACTCTATGAAATTAGACACCAATATCTGCTTGAACAAGTCAACAGTGCACGATTGGACGTTCCTAGTTATTGCACAGCTTAAACTTGAAAGTGGTCACTAACACTCCCTTAGGTTTTTAGAAAGTTACACATAGACCCCTTTTTATTTCCCACCCACCGACCACGTTAGGATGTAAAATTTTAATGTTAAAGTTACCCTTCATTAATTGGAAGGAACAGTGGACCAGCAGATGCTCCAGCGTGAGGGATCAGATGTTTCAAGACTTCATATATCTATGTGGACATGTATTTCACCATTGGATCAGCAGATCTTCGGGCTCCAGCAGGTTTCATGTACCAGCAGATGCTCCAGCGTGAGGGATCAGATGTTTCAAGACTTCATATATCTATGTGGACATGTATTTCACCATTGGATCAGCAGATCTTCGGGCTCCAGCAGGTTTCATGTACCTATGTAGACATGTATTTCATTCAAAAGGAGATTTCATCAACAGGAAGGAACAGTGGTGATGGTGGCTCGCATGGCGAAAATGGCGATTTCTAAAGAGGCGCCCTGAGCATAATAACCATAGAGATGCTACAGAGCAGCCCAAAATCTCTGATGCTCTTACTGCTCTTGCTACCTTGAAAGGAGCTTATCTCTGTCCAATTTTTTTTTTTTTTGGTAGAATTATCTCTGTCCAATTCCAGACTACATCGACACCTTTTATGGTGACACCCAGATGGACACGCCGATCTTCCGGTGGTCCGACCGTATTACTCCTACTCTCTTTACATTCGTTGCATCTGGTCTTCCACCCTGATTTCGGTGAGCATAAACTACGATGAGGAAGCCAAAGGGAGAGATTGGATCATAAGGGCTCATGTGGAGCCTGTAGCCAAGGAGGTCTTGGGTGTGTGCATTTGGGGGAAGTGAGATTTGGGACTTCGGAGAAGAGGGATCGTGTGACTAGAAACCAGGGGTTCGAAATCAATCTCGTCAACGACTAAAAAATATCCAGTCGGATCTCGGAAGCTCGACGAGGATTTTCCATCAAGTCGGAAAATGGTTTTGATCTCTGATATTATGATTATTAGTTCCAGAAAAATGAAAGAGGCCTCCCATTATCCTACAAGGTTCTTATTAAAACTAAAAAAATGAAAAGCAATTACGACCGGATAGAGCTTGAAGAAATGATTCAAGTGTCTCTCCCATGGTCCTCTCACTACCCTAGTAATCCAGCAGCGCCATGAAAGAGGTTTCGATTCCAAACATCACATTCTCAACTTGCCTGAAGCGGAAAACACATCATACTTCAAGGAGGTTGAGAAGATAAGGAGAAATTGGAGTATTTAAGATGCCTAACAAGCTTGATAGAGGGATCTGGTGTTTACCTAAATAGAGCAGAATGGCAGCAAGCTCACTCGTCGTCATCGAGTACGAGGGCCGTGTTTGACTCTTTCAAAAGTATGATGTGTTCCCCCATTACTGCGGAGTGAACCGATGAAGGTGCTGTTCGTCTGTCGTTCTAAACTCACCCCTACCTTTCTTCTACTTAATGATGGGCAACTTTGACATTAAAATTTTACATCCTAACGTCGTCATATAGGAGATAACGGCCAGGGGTTTATGCGTACTTTTCTTAAAACCTAAAGATATTAGTGATCGCTTTCAAGCGTGGGCAAAGAGAAAATTATGAAAAAGGGTCGCTTTGGTCCATATTTATAAGAACATTCCATGTCGAATAGTAGAAAATGGCCATTTTTAAAACATAATTAACTTGAAGGGTCATTTCTAAAAAATTATTAAAAAATAATATTATTTTATTATAGAAAAACCGCGCTTGTCCACGTATGATCTTGTGTCTCAAGAAAATGATCCTCAGATTTAATTATTTTTTAAAAGTGATCTTATAATTTAATTCCAACGGACATTTTTATAAATCTCAACAAAAGTGGTCATTTATTGTAATTTGGGATTTTAGTAGACTGTTTTTATAAATATCAACCAAAAATAACCCTTTTTCATAATTTTTCCCATATTAAACCATAGGGGTATAAGTGTAATTTTTCCTCTTTTTTTTTTTTAATATACGAGATCACCTGACGGAATTCCAGCAAATCATGCTAGCTGGTCCAAGATCTCCAGTCCAACACAGAGATAAAAGAAGAAACTCACATAAATATCTAAGTAGAGAAAGAAACTATACATAGAATGAAAAAGACCATTGATTGAGCAAATAAAAAAATTGTTTTTTAGTGATCCTTTATGAGAATAATTCAGATGCAGTCACCTACTTCAGCAAAATTGGATTTTAGTGGTGCTTTTTAAAAACAATCAGAAACAAGTGTCGGTGGACAACAATGCCCTTTAATAGTTTCACTTACCCATTTTGCCCTTCTTGATGTTTACTATAATACTCTTCTCTTGAGGATGTGTTTGGAACCCTAGATTTGGGGAGAAAAGAAAAGAAAATGTGAATTTTTTTTTCTCTTGTTTGGTTTAAATGAAGGAAAATAAGATTTTCTCTCCCTATTTCTCTCCAATGTAAAAAAATTTCTCTCCAAAAAGGTAGGAATTTTGAAAAAAAAGAAAATCCACCATCACTTATCACTATTCGCACTACCCACCCACCCACCCACCACCACAACCCACTAACAACAATCACCACCACCCACCATCACTTACCACCACCGCCAACCACCATCACCACTGTCACCTGCTACCACCACCATTTGCCGGCATCGCCACCCACCACCGTCAACCACCACCTGCCGCCACCGCCCACCAGTAGCTGCCACCACCACCATAATCATCGCCATCACTGCCACCCCCACCAACCCTACCAGCACCTGCCCACTCTCACTCACCCACCACCCCAACCCATCATCTTACTAAAATATATATTTCTTTTTTTCCCATTTCTCATCTCACCCAAACATCGGAAAAGAAAAGAAAAGAAATATTTTTCTTTTCTTTTTTCTTCTTCTCATTTCCTTTTCAGCTTTCTTTTCTTTTCTTCCCAAATCCAAGGCTCCAAACACAGCCAAAGAATGAGAACGTCTTCTACAAGCTTCATATTCTTCGTTTTCAACATTCTTACCCAATCTTCTTCAAGTTCTTCGTTTTCATCCTTCTCTTCATACGTTTTCAACATTAATCCTCGAAGAACATTCGTTCCCAATCTTCTTAGTTCCCATCCTCGAAGAACACCTAAGAGATTGGGAAGGTTTTTAAAAGCGTAAAGATTCGGAACCATGACGAAGGTCTAAAGTGCGACTGATCAAGGTTTTTTTTAGAAATGCTAATGGCTTTTATCAAAAAGTATATTCCCTATATGAATTTATTTCAGTCTAGTCCAATTAATTTTTTTTCTTTTTTTTTTTTCGTTCTATTGGCTTTTAATTTGAATTATTTTGTTCTATTAGCTTTTAAAAACTAAACAAATACCTACGATCAGTCCAAATTATTTTTATTTTTTTAAAAGGTATTATTATGACAAAAAAATAAAGTGTGTCTGATCAAAGTTATTTTTTTAGAAATGCTAATGGCTTTTATTATAAAGTATATTCCCACTCTAAAGTATTTTCAATCTGAATTAAAAATTTTTTGTTCCATTGGTTTTTAAAAGGTTGAAATTATTTCATTCTATTGGTTTTTAATCTAAATTATTTCGTTCTATTGGCTTTTAAAAAAATAAAAAATACCTTTGATCAGTCCAAATTATTTTTAATTTTTTAAAGGTATCTTTTATGATTAAAAATGAAGTGCGATTGATCAAAAGGTATTTGTTTTTATTTTTTTTAGAAATGCTAATGGCTTCTATCATAAAGTATGTTCACAGTCTGAATTATTTTATTTTATTTTTTGTTCTATTGACTTTTAAAAGGTCGAAATTATTTCACTTTATTGGCTTTTAATCTAATTGTTCTATTGCCTTTTTAAAATAAAAAAAAAATACCTTTGATCGATCCAAATTATTTTTTATTTTTGTAAAACGTATTTTTATGATAAAAAATAAAGTGTGACTGATTAAAGGTATTTGTCTTTATTTTTTCAGAAATGCTAATGGCTTTTAATCTGAATTATTTCATTCTATTGGCTTTTAAAGAATTAAAAAATACCTTTAATTAGTCCAAATGACTTTTTATTTTTTTTATAAAAAAAAAATGCGATTGATCATAGCTATTTTTTAAAAAATGCTAATGGCTTTTATTGCTTTTGCACCTTCATACATTCAAGGTTGCAAGTGCCTAATGTCAATTTTTTACGCCTCCATTGTTGATTTTTCTATCTAGTAATGATATTTATTTGTTCAAGTACCTAATGCCAAAGTCGCAAGTGCCTAATGTCCCTAATCAACATTACCACCTGTGATTGATCGAAGGCATTTTTTTTTTCTTTTTAGAAACGACATTAGGCACTTGCGACTAATCAATTTAAGCTGCTGATTGGAAGACGCAGATATAAATTATTTGGTTCCTTTTTTGGTTTAAGGGAGAAAAAAATTAGACATTGATTCATATTTCTTTTTTATTGATTGTAGATTCAATATCTAGAGACAATGGAAAACTTATTTTCATCTTTTCTTTATTTTCTGCAATAAAATTTCACATGTTAAGTACAAATTGTAAATTTTTCTATTTTGGGGGAAGTTTTTCACGCTTCTATGAACGAAAACAATATTTGGTAAGCAACAGGAGGATCAATTCTTATGAAAAGAAGAAGGAAAATCTATTTTGTTTTTCCCCCTTTTGTGCGTGTAAATTAGCTTCTGGCGTACTGCTTCTTATTGAAAACATTTTTTCACCACTCTACCCAGAGATTAAATCGTCTGTGACATTGATCTATTGCCCCTTTTGTGCATGAAGCAGAAGAAGAAGAAGAAGAAGAAAAACGATACACATACCATCTCAAAAATTCTTAAGGGGATAAGAGCATATGCCATGCAAATCTTTTGCACATGGCACATCCCCATTCGGTGCCATCAAAAACGTTCTGAGAGGAGCAATAACAAAAACTCAACAAAGATTTTTGAGTTTGTGCAAATTTGTTGATATATGCATGAAAAATAACAAAATCAAATAGTTCAATTCAATTTGCCAACATGGTTAGATTGCTGCATTATAAATTCTCGATCTTTTTTGAGAAGCTCTTTGATTAAGTTAGGGTATTCATTATCTGACAGAATAACTTTAATTTTAAAGTTCTCTTGTTCGTAATTAAAGCTTCTTATTATCTTTGTACGTGGATTTTGGCCTTAAGCCAAACCATGTAAAATCTTTGTTTCTGTGCTTGCTTGCTCTATTATATATATATTGTTTTTTTTGCAATATTTGTCCATGATTCCCACAGTGCAAAATTTAATATCACTATGTGAAAATAGCGATACTGGGATGCAACACAACCCAATTCAATTCCAATCCATATGCCCTAGAATTTGGTGTATTCAGGCTTCACCTAAACAAGGCTTCAGACTTTAGCCAAGTCAATTACATTAACTCAATACGCAGAGTGATGAAGTTGGGGTCATAGATTAACTCATCTTGTCAGTATAACTTTTCCAATACATAACCAATTAGCCATGCATGAAGAGCTAGCTCACTGATTAGCTTAAGTTCCTATCTTCTTGCTTCATTAAAATAAACTTCTGCTGCTCCATAGTTGTTTTCTATAAGGGTATCCACATAAAATTCTGTTCCTACAATTATTTAATTTGTTTTACCATTGTGTATTGCTTTAAATTTCTACAGACCCATAAGTCTGAGTTAGAAAATCAAGTATTTTTGTACCTTGTACTTTCAACCTTCTTATTCAAGGTTTGAATAACTCTCTTTTCCTACCAATACTAGCGATGGCCCCTACCATGCGTTACGCTTGAAAAAGTTCAAATAAACACTTTCAGCTTGTACGTATCAGTACCGGTCGATGTACTATAAATTAAAAAAAATGAATCAGGTACCCTTGTCAAGTTAACTCTCCCGATATGAACCAATACAAGCCGAGTTTGACCGGACTATCAAATTCCTGACATCCACTACCAAAAAAAAAAAAAAGGATGTAGCGATACCTAATACGAGGGCACTTATACAAAAGTGCCGTTACAAATGCCTTAATATCGTATTTCAACTCTATAAAACAATTTATCACTGTATTTTTTTTATTACGGCATTTCATAAGAAATGATGTTATAAAATCAATTACTACAGCATTTTGTAAAAAATATTGCTATAAAATAATTTATTACAGCATTTTATAGACAAATGTTGTTATAAAAAACTTATTAAAACACTCTCTTACTACATTTAAGAGAAAAATGCCACTGTAAAATAATTTGTTATGGCATTTTGTAAAAAATATTGCTATAAAATAATTTATTACAGCATTTTATAGACAAATGTTGTTATAAAAAACTTAATAAAACACTCTCTTACTACATTTAAGAGAAAAATGCCAATGTAAAATAATTTGTTATGGCATTTTGTAAGAAAGGCCATTATAAAACAATTTTTATGGCATTTTATAAAAAAATGTTACTATAAAATTATTCATTTCGGTATAGAAAAATGTCGCTATAAAATAATTTATTAAAATGACATATTAAAGCATTTGTAAGTGCCTCTATATTAGGTGTCACTACATTAAAGCGTTTATTTTGGGGGGGGGGGGGGGGGGACATATTTGTTGGTGCCTCTATATTAGGAGTCACTACATTAAAGCATTTATTAAAATACCATATTAGATTTTTTTCGGGGGGGACGAGACGAGCATCATACCGGCCAACATAAAAACCATGATGTTATTGGCTAAAAGCATAGTCATGAGTTCAATATCCTCCTCCTATCAATCTATTACTAGAGAATTTTAACTTTCTGAAAACAATTAATATTATGGTCAAAAGTGCACTTAAAGTAGGACAATGTAATCATTCATTAAAAAAGATTAATCTCAGTTAATCCAGAAGAATTCTTTCTTTTTAACCGTTAAGGGCTTAACTTCATTTGAATACTATAAAACACTCAATACATCCATAACAATACAAAAACCACTAGCTAAAATGTTTTGGTTCAACTTTTGCATACCAAATGCCATTGATCCCTAACAAGCTTTGAACAGAACCCCATCTGATATGCTAGTCATTCCTATTGATCCCAATGGCATTATTTGTGATAGATCAATATAGAATAATTGGTCACTTCCTTCCATAATTCATAGATGTCCAGAAATCAGTTCTCTGATGAACCAATAAACTACACCTCTTTCTAAGGATGGACTATAATCTTCTTTGGTCCTTCAACAATCTACTAACCAGATGTGGTTACATAGGAACATAACAAATTTTCACTCTAACAATCCAACATACCCAACTCATATTTTTACAATGATCAAAGTAGCATATAGAATATGATAATGCAGTGAATTTAGTTTATTCAATCTCCCAAAGAACAAAAGGCTTTTCCTCCCTTTGAATATGATCATAGAATCAAACCAAGTTAACATCCGATGTACGTGCATCTGGAAATACATGCTACACTTGAGCGGGTGGACTACAACGATTGTACATTTGAATACTTATTGAAACGGATCACTTCCTGTGGTGGCTTTATCTGCAACCCTTAAGTAAAGCCTCCATAGGATGTAAACACGTGTCCTGTGACTGAAAACTGTTAGATGCGTGTTTGCATCCACAGGACACATGTTTGCATCCTGTGGAGGTTTCACTTAAGGGCTGCAAATAGAGCCGCCACAGGAAGTGAATTGTTATTGAAAGGGGAGGGTCCTCTAGTTATTAAAAGGATAAATTCTATGCTGATGGGTTGTAAGTCTTGTCCAGCGGTTTAGCTGCCCGGTTTTGGTTTTAGACTGCCATATCCCCTCTCTATTCTCTCCTGTTTTGGTGGTTTGGGGAAGCGGTTTTGGCTTTTCTTCTTCAGTTGCCTGGCTGCTTCGTCTGGTTTTCAAGCTGTGCTTCTCCGTGTGAACACTCTGTCCAGATTTTCCATCTTTTGATCGTTCGGAAATATCGTCTCCTCTGTTCTCCAATTGTTTGCTTTGTCTTGTTTTGTGGTGGTTGTGTTTCTCTTTGGTTTCCAATTGGGTGGGGGATAGTCCTTTTCATAGATTCTCGACTCTCTTCCTTGGGTTGGGCTCTTGAGAGATAGAAGAAGGAAAGAGGCGTCTACGGCAGGGCTTTTGTTCGTTTTGACGTTTGGTGGTTACCAGTTTGCATCCTTCGTGAATGGCTGGTGAGACGGAGGATGATGCAGATGACCCTGATGGGAAAGATGAGGGGAGCTTCATATGGATTTGCCTTTGTTGTTCGTTGGGTACTGCAACCCTTGCGTTTATCCTCTCTGGTCTGTTTTTGTTGGTTGATGGATGCTTCGATCATTTGGGGTTTGTTAGTGGAAGAAATTTTGTGTCTTTTTTCGGCCTTGGCGTGTGGTTGGTTTTAATGCTGCAGCTCCTTGCTAGTGGATTCGTCTTGTGTTTATTTTTTGTCTTAGTTTCTTGTTGGTTTAGTTGGTTGGTTTTGTTGAAGAAAGATGCTGGTTTCCGTAGCATCTTCGACCTCCTCTGCATGTTGCCTTTCTTCATCGGGACGAGTATTGGCTTGCCGATTACTCTCCCACCCCTCACCATGACGATGGTGATTTTAATCCCTTTGATGGGATCTTCAATCCGTTTTTATACTCTACCTCTGTTTTTCAGGTGATTTTATGTGGCTTCAGCAACAGGTCTGACATTTGGTTAAGAATTGCAACAACTTTGTTTGGGGTTTTTGGATGTTATGTTTATCCTGCATCTTCTTCTTATGTGTTCTTGTTTGGTCTGTGTATTATCCATGGCTTATGGCCAATGCTCTTGTATTGCTGTTATTTTTTTAATAAAAGGGCTTAGCCTAGATTGGTTATAAAAAAAAAAAAGAAAAAAAGAAAGAAAAAAAAACTTGATTTCAAGGGTTCTAAAGCAAGTCCTTCTCAAAGCACTTAAATGAGATCCACAAAACCCTCGGGTAAAGGAGGTTTCAAGGCTTTTGTAGTTTAGGTCTGTCAGCTCCCTACTGTAGACACCCCAAATTGCACAACAAAAATGATCAATAATTAGCAAAAATCATTATCTCCTTTGAAGCCAGCACAGAATTTGAGATAACAAGCTTTTTCCTTGTATCCGACAACTCAGGTCGGATACAAGTACTCTTCTTCGTATCCGACATAAGTTGTCGGATACAAGCAGCCTTTAGTGTATCCGACATCATATGCCGGATACATTAAGGTGTTCATGTATCCGACCTGACATGTCGGATCAAGGTTTGCCGTTTCGGCGGCACCTCGCGAGGTGCCGCCGAAATTTCGTATTTCGCAAGGTCAGCGGCACGAAAAATGACCTCGAAATGGTCCTGCCTGCGTTTCGCTGGCTTTTCGCCGGCACGCCGCTAAATTTTGCCAACATTTCGCCAACAGTTCTCCAGAATTTTGCTAATTCTGGAGAAATTCTGGCACGCCGTTGGCACGCCGAAAATTTCGCTAATTGTTGTGTTTGCCTAACTTATTTATGTTTTTTTTTTCAAAAATGGCATTTCGGCGGCACGCCGGCGGCATACCGCCAATTTCGCTAAAAACTTGTTTTGGGCCATTTCGGACCATTTCGACCGAATTTCTCCGAAATTTCGCCCAAATTTCATTTCGGCCACCTAGCGGCGCACCACGAATCGCCGAAAAGTCGATCCTTGTGTTGGATACATGCTTTTTGCTCAAAATTAAGGTTTTCCGAGAGTTTTCACCTTTTACCATCTTATCCTTCATTAAATGAGTGGAAATCTCGGAAATAGCCTTAGGGTTAAGGTTGGTGGGCTTGTGAGACATGGGAAAAATCACCGAAGATGATTCCCCCTCCATCAACACACGGGCCCAACTTAAAAAGAGGGAGAGTCGCCACCATTCAGATTTTTGAGGTGTGAATGGACACCAAAAGATTCAAAAATAACAAAAGGAGCTAAAAAGCAAATTCTAGAGTAAAAATAACTCTACTTGAAAATCCAATCCAGAGATGGGTAAGGGGATTAGATTATGAACGGGGGAAGGTGTTAGGCACCCCCATTCATCCACACAAAGTAGTTGCCAAGTGTTGTTCATGCTAGAAAATAAGAAAGCTTGCTAAAAATCATTAAAAACCTTGAAAAAGGACAAATGTATGATATCTTCACATGAAAATCCAAATGAATTCCAGATCCTCTTTTATGTCAATATCACTTCTGAAATATCACCAAAAGATGGAAATCAAAGCAAAATTTGCACAAAACCAAGTTGAGTTCAATCCGGAAAATTCGGTAAAAGCAAGAACCATTTGTCTTGAAATCATTCAAATCCAATTTAAATTGAATCAAACCAAATTCATTTGAAAGATTATGGTAAATAAGAGACTCATGCAAAATTTCAATTAAATCCGGTTGAAATCCTAAGAGTCATGCCTCCTTTAAAATTGTTGCTGGAGATAATTAAAAGTGGCAAGTAGGCAAGTTTGGAAAATCACCTAGAAAAATCGGCTCCATATAAATCCATGAAATTTGGTGTGAGTGAAGTCTGTATGGCCATCTTTCAGATAAAACTAGTCTCATACAAAAATTCATTCGGATGTGCCTTGGGTGGTCTCCCGAACAAGCCCCAAAGATTACAGATTTACCCAGAAAAGTGCTGTTGAACAGCTCTGAGTAAATCTGTTACTCACGACACAAATGGAATCAAAAAATTATGAAACCAACTGAATTTAAAACTAGACTTCCATAGGAAAACTCAGAAATAAGAATCACTCGAATCGGACTTAAAACGAACACATGGCGCTCAGTTGAAGGGACAGGTTCCGTATTCAGGCCAGAACTGACTTATCAACTTCGACAGAGAGGTGTCAAAAATTCGCTTGATAGAAATTCATGAAATTTTACAGGCATAAACTAGACAGCGTCACCTTTGCCATGGCTCTAGAATCACTACAAAATTCATCCGGACGATGAAGTTATGAGTGTCTGATGTTGGGGTACAGTTGCTGTCAAGTTAAGCCATTTTTGGAGAAAATCAATTCAAAACAGTGACAAGAGGTGTGTGATCTGTGCAAGATAGATCAAAATCCTTTGAAAATCATTTAAAGACATTCCAGAATTGCTTAGGGCTATTTATTTCAGATTTATCATAATAAATGCAATAAATCCGAAATATGAGCCTATCCCGCCAAAATCACGTGCCATGTATGTGTAGGTGTAAAAATCATTCCAACAACATAGCAAAGATAGCACGCATTCATATCAATCAAAATAGGGTTCTAAAACAACCTAGGGTTCCGTTCCATTATCGTTTCCCTTAATTCTCTCTCCCCGTTAAACACGGTTCTTCAAGATAATCTTGGGATACTTTGAATATGAAACGGTTTTCATAGAATCACAAGGCTTATAGCATGCATTTAGATCAATAAAAAAGAGGGTTCTAGAACAACCTAGGGTTCCGTTCCATTATCGTTTCCCATAGTTCTCTCTCCCCGTTAAACATGGTTCTTCAAGATAATCTTGGGGTACTTTGAATATGGAACGGTTTACATATATTCAAAAGGCTTATTCAAATGAAGGTTCGAGCACTAGGATCAATCCCCAGTCTCGTTTCTCCTAGATCCCGCCTTCACGTTTTACGGCTAGGGGGAGTCTTGAGATACTTTGAGCCGGGAAAGGGTTTTCATACACACATCAAGGCCTTATTCTACAGAAAGCTAGAAGAAGAGATCTAGATCTAGAATGTAAAAAGACATAAAAGTAAAGAGAGGTTTGAGGCTTACCTTGGTTCTGGAAGCAGTTCCGCAGCGGTTTCCCTCTTCACTCGGAGTTCTTCTTAGCAAAAGTTCTTGCAAGAGTTGTTGACCATTTGCTTAAGGAGGAGCCTCCTATTTATAGGCAAAGGCTAGGGTTAGGGTAGTTGAGATGGTAGACACAACATAAGGTCCATAGTCCACCAACCTTAACCCTAAGGCTATTTCCGAGATTTCCACTCATTTAATGAGGGATATGATGGTAAAAGGTAAAAGCTCTCGGAAAACCATAATTTTGAGCAAAACTAATGTATCCGACATATCAGGTCGGATACACTAGGGCTTATGTGTATCCAGCATATGTTGCCGGATACATTAAGGGCTACTTGTATCCGGCATTTTCCATCGAATATGAACAGATATACTTGTATCCGACCTGAGTTGTCGGATACAAGGAAAACTTGCTTTTTCACATTTTTGTGCTGGCTTCAAAGGAAGCAATGACTTTTACTGATTATTGATCATTTTTACTGTGCAATTTGGGGTATCTACAGGGCTCTAGACATTAGTTTGTATTTACCATCCCACCAACCCTAACCCTAGCCTTTGCCTATAAATAGGAGGCTCCTCCTTAAGCAAATGGCCATTAATTCTTACCATTAACTCTTGAGATCAAAGAGCTCCGAGTGAAGAGGGAAACCGCTGCAGTCTTGCTCCCAGAAGCCCAGGTAAGCCTCAAACCTCTCTTTGCTTTTATGTTTTTTACATTCTAGGTCTAGTTCTCTTCTTCTACCTTTCTGTAGATTAAGGCCTATGATGTGTGTATGAAAACCCTTCCTCTACTCAAAGTATCTCAAGACTCCCCCTAGCTGTAAAACGTGAAGGCGGGATCCAGGTGAAACGAGACTGAGGATTGACCTTAGAGTTAGAACCTATTTGAATAAGCCTTGTGATTCTATGAAAACCATTCTATATTCAAAGTACCCCAAGATTATCTTGAAGAACCGTGTTTAACGGGGAGAGAGAACTAAGGAAAACGATAATGGAACGGAACCCTAGGTTTTTCTAGAACCCTTTTTTATTGATCTAAATGCATGCTATTATATAAGCCTTGTGATTCTATGAAAACCGTTCCATATTCAAAGTACCCCAAGATTATCTTGAAGAACCGTGTTTAACGGGGAGAGAGAACTAAGGGAAACGATAATGAAACGGAATCCTAGGTTATTTTTAGAACCCTATTTTGATTGATATAAATGCATGCTATCTTTGCTATATTGTTGGAATGATTCTTACACCTACACATACATAGCACGTGATTTTGGCGGGATAGGCTCATATTTCGAATTATTGCATTTATTGTGATAAATCTGAAATAAATACCCCAAGCAATTCTGGGATGTCTTTAAATGATTTTTCAAAGGATTTTGATTCATCTTGCACGGATCACACACCTCTTATCACTGTTTTGAGTTATTTTTATTCAAAAAAGGCTTAACTTGACAGCAACTGTACCCCAACTTCGGACACTCGTAACTTCATCGTCCGGATGAATTTTGGAGTGATTCTAAATCCATGGGAAAGGTGGGGCTGTCTAGTTTATGCCTGTAAAATTTCATGAATTTCAATCTAGCGGATTTTTGACACCTCTCTGTCGAAGTTGATAGGTCAGTTCAGGTCTGAATACGGAACTTGTCACTTCGACTGAGCGCCATGTGTTCGTTTTAAGTCCGATTCGAGTGATTCTTGTTTCTGAGTTTTCCTTTGGGAGTCTAGTTTCAAATCCAGTTGGTTTCATATTTGTTTGACTCCATTTGTGGCGTGAGCAACAGATGTGCTCAGAGCTGTTCAACAACACTTTTCTGGGTAAATCTGTGATCTTCGAGGCCTGTTCGGGAGATCACCCAAGGCACATCCGAATGAATTTTTGTATGAGGCTAGTTTCATTCGAAATATGGCCATACAGACTTCACCCACACCAAATTGCATGGATTTATATGGAGCCGATTTTTCTAAATGATTTTCCAAAGTTGCCCACTTATCACTTTTAATTATCTCCAGCAGCAGATTTCAAAGGAGCATAACTCCTAGGATTTTAATCGGAATGGATTGAAATTTTGCATGAGTCTTCTATCTATCATAATCTTTCAAATGGATTTGATTTGAGTCAATTTAAAATTGGATTTGAATGATTTCAAGACAAATGGTTCTTGCTTTTACTGAATCTTCCGGATTTAACTCAACTTGGTTTTTTGCAACTTTTGCTTTGATTTCCATCTTTTGGTGATATTCCAGAAGTGATATTGACATAAAAGAGGATCTGTAATTCATTTGGATTTTCATGTGAAGATATCACACATTTGTCCTTTTTCAAGGTTTTTAATAATTTTTAGCAAGCTTTCTTATTTTTTTTTAGCATGAACAACACTTGGCAAGCACCTTGTGTGGGTGAATGGGAGTGCCTAACATCTTCCCCCGTTCATAATCTAATCCCCTTACCCATCTCTGGATTTGATTTTCAAGTAGAGTTATTTTTACTCTAGTATTTGCCTTTTAGCTCTTTTTGATTATTTTTAATGATTTCAGTGTCCATTCACACCCCGAAAATCTGAATGGTGGCGACTCTCCCATTTTTACGTTGAGCCCGTGTGTTGACGGAGGGGAAATCATCTCGGTGATTTTTCCCATGTCTCACACCTACCTCACTCTCAATCCACTCAGCTATGCAGTTGAGGAGCTAAAACCTGGAAAAACATTGGGAAGTGTGTCGAAGCTGTGACTAGGGGTGAGCAAAGGCTGGTTTCTCGTTCCGTCTGACCCTCCTCCATGAGAACACACTAACAGATCTGGTTCCCTCCCTCTCCTGCCTCCCCAGAGCCTGAAATCTTTGTGCTTCCTTCTCTCTATAGTGGTGTCCCCGACCTGAACTTTTCCCCTTTACCTTTTCTCGGTAGTTCACCCTTCAACCCTTACCCATGGAAGACATTACCCTTAGCCTAAAAGAAATGTTTATCCCTCCAAGAGCAAACATCACTTTCAAACCCTCACAAGAAGACAAGATTCGAATAAACAAATAGTGGAACTCCCTGGTTGTTTTGGAATGTTATGGAGAAGAGATTCAACTTCACACCCTCAAAAACATTTTGTCTCGCCTATGGAAAACCATCAAACTCTCCAGAGTTATCAAAGTGGGACCAAAAAGATTCCTGGTGGCTTTTAGCTCTAAAGAAGACAGAGATAAGATTCTATGGGGCCGGCCATGGATTGTCAACAACGCAGTGACCCTTATGGAGCCTTTCGGAGAAGAATATGAGGCAAATAGGCACGACTTCAAAGGCATAACCATTTGGATGCAAATACACAAGCTCCCTTGGAAATACCAGGATGCCAACATCATCAAGGGGTTAGTTGGTCTGTTTGGGGAAAGCCTGTTTGAAGAGATTCCTGAGGAAGGAGGCGACCCTCCTCCGGTCACAACCATGGTCACCCTTCCGCTTGACAAACCGATTCCGCCGAGAGTCTTCTTTGAAGAATCATCTGAGAGCAAAGTGTGGCTACCCTTCAAGTTTGAAAATCTTCCAATCTATTGTGTCTCTTGTGGGTTGATCGGGCACACGCTCCTGAACTGCCTCAAGCCATTCAGGGCGATGGATGGGGAATCTTCTGCTGGAAACAAAATGTACTCCGACCCCCTCTCCATCCCGATGGCCAGGAGGAGGAATCCGTTGATCGGAAGCTCCTGGAAGATGAGTGGGCGTGCTGAATCGGTGGCCCGAGTTGACTCAGGCCTGAGTCCACCACCGAGCTTTGGAACAGTCAGTTTGAGGGGACCTGAAAGGACGCCAAGCGGCCAGAAGACAAACCTCGGGCAAAACGAAGATTGGCTTGTCTCGGGGCCGGGTTCGGGGCAGGATGTCGGTCCGGGTCAAGCGAACGGGGCAGCTTATAACGGCTATTTATTTCATCTCGATATTGGGCCGGGTTTGCAAGGCCCTAACCTTCTCGTTTCAAAGTTCTTCGAGTTTGGATCTAACAACCACCCCATGAGCCCTAGTTTCACTCTTAAAGCCTCCCCCCACTTAACCATAACCCAAAATAAACCTTGTCTCCCCCGCCAAAAGCCCAAACCCAAAATAAATCACCCATCAGTTGCTGAAGCGTCTACTAACAGAGAGAAGGTCAGAAGCTGGATTACAGGCTCTGGGGATTGGCAGGACAAGGAGATGAGCCTAACTCCTCCAAGAAAGAGAAAGAAATCACAAGTGGTCATCCGTGAAGTTGAACTTGAAGTACATCTAGAGATTAGCAAGTCTGCAGAGTGCTCTAGCGTTGGGGAATCCCAACCTCCGACTGAAGAATGAAGATAATTGGGTGGAATTGTTGGGGTATTGGTCGTACCTCGACAAGATTGCATCTGTGAAACCTTATTCACAAGCACAGGCCTAATATAATTTTGCTTTCTGAGACTCTCCTAGAAGAAAACAATTATGGTAAAAGGATAAGGAAAATGGGGTACCAAAAATTTTTGGTGGCAGGCTGCCACGGACAAGAAAGAAGGATTTTGGGTCTTGTGGGACACTACGTGCCAGGTTCGGATCGAGAGCAGCATCCAATGGTGCATCAACATGACAATCTCAAACAAAGAAGAAGGCAGTTTTGAGATGGCCTTCGTCCATGCAAGCTCCAAAGCTCACATTTAGGCCGACCAATGGGAATACTTGAAAAGAATGTCAGACCACAGTATTGCCCCTTGGACAGCAATGGGAGATTTCAATGTGGTGAGGTTTAGTCACAAAAAGAGAGGAGGCAACCGATTGCAGGTACATAAAGCCTCTCTGTTTCAAAATTTCATAAATTACTGTGAATTGTTTGATCTCCCTAGCAAAGGTTTTAGATACTCATGGAACAATGGTAGGGGTGGATATGGGAAGATTAGTGAGAAAATAGATAGTCCTGTGTTGCCCTGAATGGCTGACTAGATTCCCCTACTCTACCCTCTGGCAAGACCCTATGGTGGGATCTAACCACACCCCAATGTGCCTGATTACTAACCCTAAAAATTCTAGAATCTAAAAAATTTTTAGGTTTGCAAAATTTTGGGTTGAGGAGCCAAACAGTGGGAAGGTTATTAGTGAAACCTAGAAGGAAGCCACTAGAACTTTTCTCACTAAAACCAAACTGCTAAAAAACAAACTTCTTCAATGGAACAAACAAGAGGTGGGGAATATCAACAAGAGGGTAGGAGACAAATACAATGAGTTAAGAGAAATTCAGAAAATTATGGAGCACTCGGATTCTCAGGTCTTAATAACAAAAGAAAAACAAATACAAAGGGATTACCTAAGAGATCTCAGAGCCCAAGAAACTTATTGGTATAAAAAATCAAGAATTAAATGGTTGAAGGATGGAGACCTAAACACCAAATTTTTCACCTTACAACCATCAATAGAAGACATACCAATAGGATCACCTCCATAAAGGATGAACATTTTGAAGATGTCCATGAACCAAAAGAAATGGAAAAAATCTTTATTAACTATTTCTCTATTATGTACTCTGCTGAGAATAGAGAAAGGGACTCTTCCATCATTGAAGTCATTGAAAATAGCATAACTGAAGCTGAAAATCTTGGGCTCATTAGGGAAGTTTCGAATGAGGAAATTTGGAGTGCTGTCAAATGCCTTGAAACCTTAAAGAGTCCAGGGCCTGATGGCTTCCAAGGATTCTTTTACCAAACCCATTGGGAGGTGGTGAAAGGGGATGTGAGTTGTAACGACCCAACCTAGCGAAGTATTGTCCGCTTTGGGCTTCAGCCCGCACGGTTTTGTCCTCAAAAGGCGTCTCGCTTAGTTAAGTGTTCTCCTTGACTCTTATACCATACCGGGTATTCATCCGTTTCCAATGTGGGATCGGGATATCACAATATCCCCTCTCAGGGCTGCATGTCCCTATGCAATGACCACCTAGAAGCCTACCAACCCCTCATGGGCCCGCCCACATCAGTACAACCACCTTTCTTGGGCAACACTAGGACCCACACCAACTAAGGACTACTAGACCCAGATCCAGCTCTAATACCATTCTAATTCTTTAGATGATCTTAAAACCACACAAAATCATACTATTTTGAAGGTGCTACTTGCCTTATTTTTGCTGGAATCCAGCTTCAACAAAACAAGCAATGAAGATCAAATGGCTTCCACGCTTAGACCTTCTTCAACGAACTGATAATTTGTAGAGGAACCTCAGAATTTCAGATCCTTAATATTTGATCCAATTCTCTAATAAACTTTGATAAAACTACACAAAATTAACCTAAATCTAAGACTAATCAAACTTACCTGATCTGAAGTCTGCTTGGATGGATTTCTAATCTAAGAAATCAGATGCAGATTTTCCTACAAACAGAACTTCCTCTCTCTTAAAATCCAATGATTTGAAACTCACCACCAATGATCAAGTTTCTTCTCAAATTTTCAATCAACCTTCTGCTGTTCTAATTTCTCCAGCAACCATTGGAATTCCAAACACCAACTTCTCCAGCAACCAATGGACTTCTAACTCTCTCATTGAGCAACTTTTCATATGCTCAAAACTCTTTAGCTTCCTTCATGATTAACTGTTGCGCAACTCCACCGAATGCCTACACCAACACCCTATTTGACCTTTGATCATTTGATTTATCATCCTAACCAAATACAATACCACTTACTTTTATCTAATAAAATTCCCTGCATTATTTATTCATTATTACAATATAATATAGCTACAACTTGCACGAAATAACAAAATCTCCAATTTGACCCCTTTTTCTCCATTTATGAAATTTTCCATCATTTACATAAATTAATCAACCATAAAATCTGAATTTTAATTTTATTAAAATTTGGGATCTTACATACTCCCCTCCTTCAAAAATTTTGTCCTCGAAATTTAAGACACGAAGAGGAAACCAAAAATCCAGACACTTCTTCTTCATCTCATCTTTTCCTTTCCAAGTAGCTCTCGCTCATGCCAATCCGATACCCGAACCGACTTCCTATTCAGTATCAATCCACAGGACTTTGCATTATCCAGCACATGAACCTTGCCTCTAAGCCCCAATTAAACTATCCTTAAAATCAAAATCTTTGGCAGCCTCATCTCTTTTCCCCACAATCCTTCCGATGTGCCTTAAATTTGAACTTAATACTTGTCTTTCCCAAATACTCTAGTTCAAATCATACAACCACCATCATGCCATAGAAACTCACCAGACCAAACTCTAAGAGTATCCACCAAACTGCAATAACTGACCTTAAATGCAATTAAAGTAGTTATCTGCTCATGGGCAACATCTCTACAACTTTAATGACAACATATATATATTTATAATAACTAGGATTCCTTGAGCAAAATGACAATGAAAGCTAAAACTTAAATCACATCATATTGATTCTCTCTGACTCCTCCATAACCTTCATTCTCAAGATCAATGGAGATTGCAATCTGAGAGAAATTATTTATAATCTCTCATCATGATTTCCTCGCGGAGGTATGCCCCTCCAACTCTTATAATCAATTACTTCAAATTTTTATCCCATAAAGATGATGATTCTAAAATTTTTAATGAAATCATTATGTCAGCCAACAACGAATCCTAACCAAGAAAATGATTCTCATAAACTCTCATATTCTAAATTTAATTCTTCTTCAACTTCAAATCAACAACAACCAGTTGGAGTAATTCTCTTTCTCTTCTTCTCTCTAGATCTGCCAACCAGATCAGAATCTTTGTTTCCTCTTACTTCTCTTTATGATTTCCTTGAAACAGCATGCACCTCACTCTTTACTTAGAATACCTCCATTCAATCCTCTAGAGATAGGGTCTCAAAAATTTTCATTGTAACTGTCATGATTACCAACACCAAGTTCTGATGGAGAAATCCTTCTCATATGATTTTAATGACTGTTTCAGATGAGGAAATCTAGAGTGCTATCAAATGCCTTGAACCCTTAAAGAGTCCAGGGCCTGATGGCCTCCAAGGAATCTTTTACCAAACCTATTGGGAGGTGGTGAAAGAGGATGTGAGTAAAGTGGCGAGAGATTTTTTTGCTAATAGGTTTCTTGAGAAGAAACTTAACCACACCTTCATTGTCCTCATCCCTAAATCTGATACCCCCAGGAGACCAAATGAATTCAGACCCATCAGCCTTTGCAATTTCATATACAAGGTCATCTCTCAGATTATGGTTGATAGAATGAGACCCCTCCCTGCTAGGATTATGTCCCCTTTCCAATCTGCCTTTGTCCCTAGAAGAAACATACAGGAGAACATCCTTGCAACCCAAGAGTTATACCATACCATTAAAAAAAACAAAAAAAAAAAAGGGTTTTTTGCTGCCAAGATGGATTTGTCCAAAGCCTATGATAGGCTTGACTGGAATTCATTAGAAAAACTTTTAAGGCCTGTGGTTTCTGTGATAGCTTTGTCAATCTTATCATGAAGTGCATAAATACTGTGTCCTACAGTATTCTCATTAATGGCAAATCCTGTGGGTTGATAGTGCCTTCTAGGGGTATTAGACAGGGAGACCCTCTATCCCCTTGCATCTTCATTCTCACCTAGCATGTCCTATCTATGGCTTTGATTAGGGTTGAACACCATAACTGTATAAATGGTATCAAAGCTAATGTGATTGCAGATGACCTCCTCATTTTTGGAAGAGATACAAATCAGAATGGCAAAAATTTCAAAACTATCATAGACTCCTTCTGTGAGAGTGCTAGGCATAGCTTTAATCAAGGGAAATCTGAACTCTATTTTAGCCCCAACATCAAAGGAAAAAGAAAGGGTGAGATGGCTAGAGTGCTTGGGATCAAGCCTACAAGAAAACCTGGAAAATATTTAGGTATCCCTACTTTCCTTAAAAGCCCTAGAATCCAAAATTTCCAAGATATCATTGATAAAATAAAAAAGAAACTGCTAGGATGGAAAGCTAGAACCTTAAATCAAGCTGGAAAAATGACTCTCATAAATGCTACCCTCTTGAGTACCTCCCAATTCTACATGGATTGCCTAAAACTTCCTAGTACCATCTTAGACCACATTGATAAAGAAGCAAGAACCTTCTTCTGGTCCAAGCCTGATAAAGAAAGAACTATCCATACAATGTGTTGGGATAAAATTTGCCTCCCAAAAGATGTGGGGGTCTACACAAAAAACCATGGAAGTTTCAATCAGGCTATGTTTTCTAAAGTTGCTTGGGGGACAGCCCAAAATGAACCAAAAGTTTGGTGTAACCTCATGAAAGCCAAATACTGTAGAAAGGAAGAGTTTCCTAAAGTCTCAATTTAAAAAAATTGACTCTTGGTTATGGAAGCAGATTTGCCAAGCTAGAAAAGTGATTAGAATGGGGATGGGATGGATTATAGCAAATGGGAAGTCAATTGGAATAGGAGAGCAAGGTTGGAGTGGTAATTTGGATAGGGAGGAGGTCTTGAATGAGGACACCCAAAGGCTTAACAACCTGGGGGACCTGATTGACCAGCATCAAAGATGTCGGAACATGCAAAAAATTATGGAGATGTGGCCTCTACAGGTGGTGGGCAAAATCCTCGAGATCCCTATAAGTAAAACAACAAGGTTTGACAAATTGATTTGGAAAGGCACTGCCAAGGGAATTTTTTCGGTGGCTTCTGCTTACCGTATGCTTACAAGTGGACAAGAGCACCAACTGGAAGCAGGTAAATGGCTCAAACTATGGCACCTTCCCTGCCCTTAGAAAATCAAATTTTCTTGTGGAAAATGCTCCAACAAGGTATGCCTACCAATGACCTATTTCATAGCAGACTAAATGTGCCTTTTGAATTGTGTTCTTTGTGTAACAATGATCAAGATTCCACTACTCACCTATTCCTAAAGTGCAGCTTCAGCAGGGCTCTATGGTTTGGTATTATGGGAGGAAGAATAGGAGAGCAGTCACAACATCAAACTTGTAAAGATTTGTTGTTTAATGGGCTGATGCAAACACAAGGGAAGTTCCACAAAGAAACAAACCTGATCGTGGCAGCATGGGCAAACAATAGCTGGGTGGTTTGGAATGCTAGGAACAAAGCCATTTTTGAAAATAACAAACCAAGTCTGCAGCATAGTATTAAATTCTTTTCCTTCTTGCAGGATGACTCAAGGAGATTGGCAAATGACGACCACCTGGGAAATCAAAAGAAGAATCAAGAAATTTTCATCAAGTGGGAAAGACCAAGAGAAGAGGTGATCAAAATAAACGTTGATGGAGCAACGAAAGGCAATCCTGGACAGGTGGCAATGGGATGTGTAGCAAGGAATAGTGACGGTGTATGCATTGGAGCAATGGCGCTAAAGATAGGAGTTGCTGATTCTCTAATGGCGGAAACAAAAGCAATGCTTGAGGGACTCCGGATGGCAATCCAATTTCATCTCACTAGGGTGATTATAGAAGGGGATTTCAAGACACTATTAGACATTCTAATTCAAAAATGCCAACCCCCTGGAAAATAGCTACCCTAATTGAGGACATCCGTCTCCTGGCAAATTCTTTTGAAGAGATCAGATTCCAAGCTGTTTTTCGCGAAGCAAATGGCGTAGCAGATTGTCTCGCTAACTTTGCTATTTTGAACTATTCATGCCTTTGGTTAAAGAACTTCCCTCCCTCTATTTCTGACTGTATTAGAAAGGACTTCATGGGGCGGACTGTGCCCAGACTTGTCCCTTTTGTAAATTCCTGTTTTAGCTAATCAGTATGTGAACTGTATCTATATAAAAAAAAAAAAGGCTTTTGTAGTTTAGGTAGCCGGAGATTTTACCTCAATCTGCCGGAAATAAGCCGGAAACTCAAGCACAGAGCAGAGATCTCGATTGGATTTTGTGGCTAGAGAAAACCCACATCAGAAAGCTTTTGCTTTCTCTTCGTTAAGATCAAAACACATTGGAAGATGGGATTGCAATGATAGAAGAGTTGGCTTTTAGGGCAAGATTTGGTCAATTGGCAAGTATAGTGAGGAAGAAGATGTTTGTTGGTTTTGGGTTTATTTGAAACCAACCAAAGCATATATTTGGTTGGGTTCAAAGTGGGTGAAATATATGGTTCAGCAAAGTGGGTCCCAACAAAGGTTAAAGCTGGAAAAAGAGCCTCACATGCATCTCATGTGAGGCCCTTTTCATAACTTTCAGGGAAAAGGAGGCCTTTCCCATAATTTTCCCAAAAAAATTGATAAATTATCCTTTAGTTGATAAGTGATCCTCTGTTTTAAAAGAATCTAAAATCTATTATAAAAGCCATCAAAATTTGCAATGCATCATATGCCACCACCAAAAAACATGTCCATGTAATCCATGTCGGTACAATCTATACTACTATTAAAAGCACAAACTACTTTAAGTGCTTTTAATTTTCACATACCTAAAATGTCTTTCCCTATAATCTTTAAATCCATGTGTATAGTCTTTCTCCAATAAAATCCTATCACATTACAAATCTTCTCCAATCTTCTCCAGCAAAACCTGGATCCAACAATTACCAAACGTGAATTAAATATTCTTAAACACAAATCCACAAAATGTACAAATGTGGCTTCAATATTTAATATTTTCAAATAGTTTTCAAATTTATGGGTTTAATATTTGTAAACTATTTATAAATAATGTATATATATACATTATAAATATTTAATTTTATATGTACAAAACGTGGATATAATATTTATTATTTATAATATATCCACAAAACGTTTGGGTTTCCAAAATGTAGGGCTTTTGATTCTAAAATCTTTAATTTCAGTTTTATTAATCAGTAGATAATATTGTAAGCACCTCATTTTTGCACCCCTCTAAAAAGCCTAAAAGCAAAACCTTAAAAGGAAGATACAAACCCTTAAGAGCAAAAGATAACCTTCTGCCTGAATCTAAATTGATTGCCATACCCTATCCCAATGGGTAGAGCATCCTGATACGGTTCCAACGCAATTAAGTTTGCAGGAATCTGAGCCCGGACGGAGAAGATATGAGCAAAACAGTCAAATTTAAAATATCTTAATAATTAAGATAAATGAGAGATAATAAAAATTGGGGAAGCCTAATCCGTCCGAGTGGGCGGCTGAGTCGCCTCAGCCGTCAACTCAAACCAAAAGTGGAGAGAAAAAGGGCAAATCTGAAAGATTTGCCGCAACCGCACAGCATATGCGGTTGCTTCGCAACCGCATATGCTGTGCGGTTGATTTTTTCGGCCACCGCCCGCGCGAGCCAATCAGAGCAAGCGGCGCCGAAATCGCAACCGCACATACAGTACGGTTGCGTGGCACGTCAGACTGCGGCTGACCAATTTGTCCCCCCATCATTACTGAAAAGACAAGGACAAAACCGTATATAACCTACGGTTTTCACTGAAACCGCACAATATGTGCGGTTACTGTTCATTTTAGGCAAAACCGCTCTGAGTATGCGGTTTTGTCCCTGTTTGCTATAAAAGGCAAGTTCGGACAGTGAGACAAGGGGTTAGTCTTTTTCTGCTTCTCCTCCTTCTCCCTTACTCCCTGAACCTCCGAACCCCCTCTTCCTTATCTCTCTTTGCCTCCCACTCCTCCCAAATCCATTCTCAAGACCTCCCAAGCTTTCCACAACTCATCTCCACCACTACCAAATCTAAAGAAGCTAGCTTGCCTGCTGTTGGTGCAAGAGGAAGGGAGCTCCAGCACCTGTGTTACCTCAAAGGAAGTGTATACATATCCCAAAACAGTCTTGTAAGCCCAAGGTGAGCATTCTTGCATAATTTTGCTTAACATATATAAGATTGAGATTGTTTGGGGTATGTTGGTCTTCAAGCATGCTGTTTTCTTTGATGTTTTGCATGCCTGAGTTGTTGATTTGAGTTATTAATATATGCCCTCACCTTTAGCTTACTGTTTTGGGTTGATGAACATGTTCCCTCACCCCATAATCCCCTGTTTGTAACCTCCAGGAGCTGCTGCTGGAGACAGCAGCAGCTCTCTCTTTTTCCCTCACCACTTTGCACCCACTAGCATGTTTAAAACCTCCTGCTTTAGTTGTTGTTCCAGCAAGCCCACCCACATACCAGCACCCCTAGGACAGCCCCCCAAGGGCTAAGCATGAAGGCAGCTCTCCCCCCAATCTCTATGCAGCTCCCACACCTCCCTAGCATGAGTAACCCTCCCCTAAGGCAACCCACTAATGCCATGTATATAGGCTGTTGTCCCTAATGTCCATAGCATACATGGTTTTGTGATTAATTTGCATGGTTTGATGTGCCTTGTTGTTAGTGTCGGATTATCTATTGGTTTGTGAAATGGAATGCCCAGGGTACTTCTAGGCTGCCACTGGAGTTGTAGAAAGGAAATGAGGCAATCTACTTTGCCTCCCCCTTTCCTTCCCTTGCTGTAGAAACCCAAGAAGAGATCAAAAAAGGGATCTCCCCTCTCCACTGAACCACTATGGGCCCACGCAGGGGCCCACACAACTGTTAAGACACCACGAGAGACACAAGAACCCAAAGCCCCAAGAAGAATTCCCGTTTGGGGCTTTCAGTGCCAAAACCGTATACCCAGAGCGGTTCACTCCTGAACCGCATACACAGAGCGGTTCGCCCCTGAACCGCATACAAAGAGCGGTTTGAGCCAAATCGCACCTGTTCTGCGGTTAAGCCCAGTGAACCCCCCAAATCTGTGAATAATTGAGCAACCCTTAAACCAAATAACCAAATCCAATAAGCAGGGTTATCCAACATAACCCTGAATGGGAATTGGGCTTGACCTAAGCCCTCTTTGGTATCCAATGGGCCTTCCAACGGGGCCCACATCCGACCAACACCATTTGGATAAAAAGATAAAAATCAATTAAAATAAAAGGGACCCACACCTCTGAAGGTCCCATTCAGACTTAATAAAGTGAGCATGCTGGTGTAAGACATAACGGTGAGTTGAGCCAAAGTTGACTCGAACCAGAGAAGCACCTGGGACCCGTCAACCGATGGGGCAGACCGGGGTGTCTACGGACTTCCCCGGACTGTAATCGAAGCCTTAGCCGGAATCTCAAGCCGCAGACCAAAGCATATATCCTTAGGGCACCCAGGTGTCTGCCTGCACCCCATCAGGCAGTGGCGACTCCTTACACCCCCGTTCCCTCGCACCCTTTCATCGCGTGCGCCATCCCGCCTCGCGTCGCGCGTTCATCAAAACGACGTGCGCACAAATATCAAATATCCTAATTTAATAATAAAAGTAAGACTATCGTAATTAATTATATCCTAATTTCAGTTTTATTAATTAGCAGATAATATCTCTTATTGGATTTTTTAGTTTTATTGATTAGCAGTAATATCAATATCTTAATTTAAAATATGATTATCTTAACTAAATAAATATCAAAATAAAATCATAATTAAAACAAAAGAGCTAATTACGAAAAACTGATCAAATTAAAAAAAAAAAAAAAAGAAGTAATGAAAAAACTATCTAATAAATAAGAGCAGTTAGACTTGACAAGAATAGGAATATGATTACTACTCCCGATATTAGAATCCTAATTAAAGATAAATTTCTAATTCATAAGAATCCTAATATGATAATTTATAGTTTTAAAATTGAAACTAAAGATAATTCTAATCAATAAGAGTCCTAATAGAATACTAATTAAAGATATATATCTAATTAATAACAATTCAAATATACCAAAAAAATCTCTTATTACATTAATTTTCAAGCTTTATAAGTTTCTCTTCTTTGAAATAATTTTTTTTTAACTAGTAACTATACACAAAATAAGTTTATCTTAGACAAACCAATAACACTAATAATTAAAATCAAAATAAGATTATCGTAATTCAACCAAACTAATATATTTTTGATAATATCTAAATATCTAAGAGTATTCGGCCAATATAAAACTAATGTTAAAATATCCTAATTTATAATCGAAATAAGATTATATAGAGATCAAACTAATATATTTTTTATAATAACTAAATATCAAAGAGTATTAAGCGAATATAAAATCAATATCAAAATGTCCTAATAGATAATCAAAATAAGATTATATAATAAAAATAAAAACTATATTATTGCAATTAAATCAATATAAAAATAAAGTCCTAATTAAACCAAAAAATAATAAGGAAAAAATATAAAATTAATTAGAGTAAAATATGAATTTTATTGGCCGATCAATTACTTTTTTTCAATTATAAATACAAAAATAAAAAAATTATTAAGATATATGAATTCTGTTGAAAAGAATTTTCTAATTGTAGTGATTCAAATATCTAACTAATAAAAATGATTAGATGCTGAAAAATATCTCTTATATATAATATCAAAATATCCTAATTTAAGAATCAAAACAAGATTATTAGAGAAAGTCAAAATAAGATTGTCATAATTAAATATTAAATTAATAAGAGTTAATATGATGTTTTAATGCCCATTAGGTGTTGTTTACTTACAAAATTCTATAACTAAAAATTAAAATACTAGGTAATGCCCCCTACACAATTATATCAATTAGGTATCGTCTAATATCATATATTAATGTTTTATTTAATATTAACCTTAATTATATAAATTTAATTAAGTAATATTATAATAATTTTAATATATTTTGAAAAGGGGATATTTTATTAATATAAGAAGTTGTTAATATTGCCCTTAATTGTAATTAATCTGAATGTATTATATTGATTTTTTATTTAATATAATATAATTAGATATACTACTATTAAGGATATACAAATATATATATTAATATTAATTATTTATCTATTTAATTATTCATAGTGTAATTAAAATGAACCTACTTATAGCAAAACCATTTATAAATAGTAGGATATGATGTCGCTTTTACAATTCCTCCAGCAGTCTTTTTAAACATATTACAGGTTATTTCTCTCTGCATTCTTATTATATTGTTTTCATTAGTGTTTACTCATTTTGAATAAAGTTGTTAACTCTTGAAAATCATTCCTAACGTGCAACGCACATTTACCATTGCTGGTAGTAATAAAATATGAGAGACAAAGTGTATGGTTCAGCAATTAAAATCATATTCTTCACTCTCTATTGCTTCTAAATATCATATTGGATTGGTCAAGAAAGTCAATCTAATAATATACATGAAAACATTTCAAAATGACATGATATTGTGGGTATATAACATTTGACAGAATATCTTTTTTCCCATTCCTTGCACAATGATCCTACACTAGACAAAGATATCTTAATAAAAGTTTTTGTTAACATAAAAATATTTTCTTAGCAATTATTATTATTATTTTAAGCACACATCCCCTCTAGTAAGTTTAATATAATATATAATACCAATATGTATAAAGTAGTACACTACTAACTATCATTAATATTGTACCATTAAATTTATATTAAATTATATAATACCAATATATATAATGTAATACATTACTAAATATCATCAATATTATACCATTAAATTATATTATTTACTATAGATAGTTAATAATGTTATATTATATTATAATGAACATGTGTTATTATTACGAGCAATTTATTATTAAATTTTATTGTCAAGTTATATAGTAAATTATGAGAAGAAAATATATTATTGGCATTTTATTTATGAATAACTACTATGTGCAAAGTGTGTATGTGTATATATGCATATTGAGTATATGGTGCATCGGTATATGTGGATTACTTTTATTAAGTCAAATCAGGTTTTACCATCCATTTTATGGTTAGATAAGTTATGATTAGGATTATTTTGACTGCCATAACCAATTATAACTATTAATTAAGATGCTAAGTGAGTTAATTTCTCTAATACCCTACAAGTACGTAAATAATAAAATAAACTATTACTTTGTAATCAGTTAACATTTAGTTTACTCCAATATCTTAACCAAATACTGTGCAAAAGACAAACAAAATTAAACAAGAATTAGATTAAGAGATATTGAATATAACTTTTATGAAACTTTATTTACTTAGTGATGATAAAATATTTACCCATTTCATTAAGGAAGGAATGCATATTATAGAGGCATAGAAATTAGCATCCATGGAATGGTGATGGTGAAGGTTGTAGGGGTAGCAAGCATCTTAAGCAATATGTTTATAAGTTTGAATCATGTGCATAATTTGTTAGGATCATTTGAAATGTAAAACGTGTGACAAATTAGCTCTAACACGAAAAAAAAAATATTCAACTAATTACAATAACAATTGCATTGTACAACTATGTATAATTACATGGAGCAAGATATTGTCAAGCTTTTAAAAAATAAGTACTAAAGTTTATATATCATTCAATAACTATAAGAATACATTTAAAATAATTAAGAAAGAATGGGAATCCAATCAAATATATATTAAATATATAATAATTATACAACACATTAGTGTAATGTGTGTGTGTGTGTATATACATATAAAGTATTCTAATAATTAATATATTTAATTAATTAAAATAAGATTTTACATCATTATTAATATATTAATAACTAAATAATTATTGATATATATTTGATTAATTTTATTATTGTGTTACGATACCTTGAACCTTGAAATAATGTTGATGGCCCAGTATATCCATTCATCATTCTGGAAAATGACCAACATGAGTTTCATCTTGGAAACGAGTAATAATAGAAAAACTAACAAATATATTTCAAATCATCTTGGGAGTGATGTAAGACCCCAAATTTTTGGATAATAATTAAGGCATAAATAAATAAAAGAAAATAGGGGTATGAATAAAGTGGAAATAAAAGAGTGAAAAATTTAGAGGATTAATAATTTTAAAATAAAAGGGAATTTTGAAAGGAAATCAATCTAGAAGGATAAGAGGTATTTCAATAAATTCCAAAATGGCAAATTAATAAATTAAATCATTAAATAATTAAAAGAACTGGAAAACAGATAATTTAATTTAGTTGGGTTAGGTTTGAAGTTAAATAGCAATAATTATGGCCTAAAAGAAGAAAAAGGGCAATTTGGTAATTATAATTAATTAGTGTCTTTAATTTGCAAAAAAAGTGACTTAATAGGGTGATTAGGTAATATTTAGAAATAGATATAAAATATGGACGAAAATTTATTAAAAGTATGAGTTTATTTGTAGGGGATTTAAGGGATAGGTTATCATAAAGAGAATTAGCAGGAGAGATAGGTGGCGTTAATTAGAAAGTTTTCTAATTTGACATCTATTAGGTTAATTATTTAGGTAAGATATTAAAGGGGAAATTAGGGTTTCTTTAAAGTGAGATAGAAAGAAAAGGAGAGAAAAGAGGGTTCATTCGTTTGGAGCAAAATAGAGAAAGAGAAGGGAGAAAACAAAAGACTTCTAGAGGAGGGAGCTGTTGCAGAAACTTCCAACCAGCACCCATCAAAGTTAGATCAAGAGAGATTCACCGGTTGGATCGACCTCAAATTTAGAGGTTTTGTTCATCACTGGTAGGGTTACAGTCTGAACGGTAGAAATCTTGTTTGGAGAACCCTAGGATGGTCCAATAACAATAGAAATTTGGAATCAATTCCGGATTCAATGAGAAGGTGGATTTTGCGTATTAAGACAAGTAGCAATCACTTGAAAACTGGAGGAACTGCATGTTTTTTGTGTTTTGATTGGTTTCTAATTGATTTGATTAGACTAAAACATATATCATGGATTGGGTTATTTTCCTTGACAAGTTTTCGTGTTCTTGAGAGAAAAATTAGAAAGTTATTGATTTGATTATATTGATCTTTGTAGACATCTATAAATCTATAATTAATTGATAAAAATAGGTTCAGAGTATTGTCAAGATGATTTAGATTAATTAAAGATAAATTTAGATCAATTAAAGATCAAAGAAAAATTACAAAATTCGGGAAATTGGAAAATCTGGAAATCAGCCGGAATTTGGGTGGGCGCTCAACAAGTCGCTCAAGCGCCCATGTCAAGCGACCTAAGCCAGATTTAATAATTTTGGGATTTTAGGTCTAAATTAATATATAATAATTTTTCTAGCAATTTAATTATTGTAACACTTGTATAAGGGATTAAATTGAGGTGTAGGAACTGACGGAATTTAATTTGGAATTAAGACTAATAATTTGAAAAGATGAATGTAAATAGGTGTCTAAAAGGGCAAGGTTGTGGATATAGTGGATTAGATCTAATTAAACACAAATTATGAGAGTATAACCAACTCTTAAATTACAATATGGGTCTGTGTGAACTACTGGAATTGAAAAATAACAGAAATTACAAAATGTAATACCTTAGGTTTAAATATAGATGTTGAGCATTAATGGGTAATTTAATTAGGAAAGTTTTAGTGAAGACTTAAGAACTTAATATTACTTATGAATGTGAAATACAACTTGTCTAAAACTTAATAATCATGATTCACGTACGATAACATTTATGAAATCTGATTTGGAGATTTAATCGTGGTTTTGGATGTGTTTTCCTAAAAGGGATTTAATTTCAGGTTAATGATGAATTTATTGTTCTTTCTATTATGCGTTTGTAGTAATGAGATTGAGACATGTATGTCACCTAAGAAATGGGATATGATTATTGATTTTGAATTATAACTGAGATCATGGATTATGGAATTGTGCATATGGATCGACAAATTAATTGTAAACAGAATAAATTGTAATACGTGTGAGTTGTGTCTAGCGGGCATAGCGGTATATGGATCCATAGGCTAAGCTAGATAGTGAAGGGTTATTTCCTTTGGGTTGATTACTCCAAATTTGCGCTCGCGCTTCCTTTGCAAGTTAGTTTTCATTGGGGGGTCTTCATGTCAATAGGGTCTCATTTCACATACTAGTTGCTGGTGAGTAACTTGTATGTGCGGATTAGCGGCCATCCCCATGTTCAGATTCAGGGGCTGCATGCTTGGGTGGTACATGCCAAACTCCGTATTTCATATATGAGTTGCTTGTATGTGAGTTTTGTGCGTAATAAGTCGATGTCTAGGCCTCATTTCTCAGATTTCATTTGGGTATGAGGATTATATTACTAGCTTCGCTCATAAGTTGCATGGTGGCGTAGTGAATAAAGGGTATCTTTTTAAAAACTTATCTTGCTTCATGAGTCCTATGATGTCACATGTGGTGTCTTGTGTATATTTTATCGTTTATGTTGAAATTGATTACATGGTTTTGAATTATTGCTTTTGCTTCGATTTATCATTATACCTTATGACTATTTCATAAAATAGATTGTTTTATTACATGCACCTTACTACTTTTTGAGATTTATATCTCACTTCGATTTTCCCCCATTTTTAGGTATGCTTGGAGAGATTGTCAAGATTGGTGTAGGGTGCACATGGGTAGAATTGTAATTATGGCTTAAAAGTAATTCAGTTTAAAGAACTTGTTATTGTAAAATTAATTTTGTATTAAATGAATTAATTAGGCTATGCTTCCAGTCGTACTCTGATATAATTAAAAATATTAAATTCCTCATAAATTTTAGTTTGTTCTTGCCCATTTTTACTAACACTTCAGGTTTGGTTATTTGAACAGGAAGTGACAACTAACTGAAACCTGGAATATGGAGTTCAAGCCATAGTATATATTGAAAATCTTCCTTAAATTATTAGGATTGAAAGCATGTTATTGCAAATCCTTTTTTTTTTTAGTTTAGTATTAAAATTCTCTTAGTAAGATAAGTATTGGAAAAGAAGTCTAATTTAGTAGGATTTTATTAGTAATACCAATTATTAAAACTCTTTTATTTAGATAAGCATTAGAGAAAAAATCTAGTTACAAGCCTAAGGGTGGCTAATTAATTGACACAATAAAAAAAGGGTTCTATTGAGATTATTGATTCTAGGCGCTTAATTGAATAAAAATTTCAACTAAAAATGCGAGGGCTTTAGTGAGAGGAATTAGATGCAAGTGTCTCCAAGATCTCATCTCCTCCCTCCTCATCTATAATCTACACTATTAGTAAAGCCAACTGGGGGGAATATTCTCCAAATTCTAGCCCTCTCTTTTTTTTTTTCCTCCAAAGATTGCCCTCCACAACCAAAAGAATCACTAACTATAACCATCATATCCACCGTTCTTTCCACTTTCAAATTTAAATCCCAAACCTACTTCTATAATACATTTATTGGGTCCAAGACGTGCAGTATGCACGTGCAACCAATAGTATTAGTATAGCCAATTCTGAAGAATATTCCCCAGATTATGGCCTTCCCTTTTTCTCCCTAGAAATGCCCTCCTCAAATCAATAAATTAATCAATATTCATCCCCAATTGTAACCGCCCAAACTTGCCAAGTAACCACCTGTCTCTATCCATACAAAAACATCACTCAAAAGGGGCCCACATTAACTGCGTATATCAACGTGGAGTAGTGCACGTGCGTCCCCTAGTCCAAAGAATCATAACTACCGTGTTTCCCTCTACTATCAAATTCCTGAAGCTTTCTTCCAACCCATAAGAAATACAAACAATTTTGAAAAAATAGAATCACCCACTCCAACTTGAACAAAGTAAGTATGTAAGATGGTTCCCTTGTAGTCTCTAAACACTCCACCTATTCCAAAGGGGCTTGGATTGCTAAAGGAACTGCCATCAAATTTTGGTTTTATCATGCCTTCATTTGGAGTCTTCCAATAAGCCATACCACAATCAACTGTCTTTGAAGAAAAGCAAATTATTTTCCAGTTCCTCACTATCTCATATTCTGATTGTTGGAAATAGTGGTTCATATTCTGGGTCAAAGCCCCTTGGGGTACAGTAGATGGTATTTTTGGGATTTCAAAAATTACCGGGTTTAGGGTTAGTATATATACATTGATGTAACCCTAAATGAGATTTTCTTGGTGGAAATTTTGCCATACATAATGGACACGGGCACATTGCCGAACCACTTAATTTTTGCGTGTTTTCTTGTTCTTCTTCCTCTCTCTATTTTTTTACTATCCACATTGCACAATTCTCAAAAACTGGTGTCGGAGCATCTAGGTTTCACTATGTCTAGGATTGGTTCATTTGCAAAGTTATGAGGTTTGATGGAACATGAAATTTTGGATTGTGGCTGAGAAGGGTGAAGGATCTGTTAGTGCAATAGCGAATGGTAAAGGCATTGATTGGGAAGAAGCCAACGGAGATGTCAAACGCAGATTGGGAAGAACTTGAGGAGAAGGCTCTATCCACAATTTGACTCTATCTTGCTGATGAGGTGATGTATCATGTCGTGGACAAGGATTCACCAGCAACAGTTTGGTTAAAACTGGAGAGTCGGTATATGTCGAAATCATTAACGAACACGTAGTATCTTAAGTAGCAGCTATATGGGCTTAAGATGGTAGAGGGTTTGGATTTGCGACAGCATATCAATACATATAATCAGATCATTAGTGATTTGCAAAGCATTAATGTGAAATTTGTAGACGAAGACAAGCCATTAATGATGTTGAACTCCCTGCTTGCTTCATACAAGAATTTGGCTACGACTCTAACATGGAGGAAAGAGTCCCTGGATTGAGAAGATACCACAGGAGCCCTGTTGGCCTTTGATCAGAAAAAGAAGGTCAGTGATGAGAGTTCTCATGGCGAAGGGCTAATGGTGAAAGGTAACCAAGAGCGTGATAAAAGTAGGACAAGGAATGGTACAAACAACAGGAAGCCTCGATCTAAATCTAGAAAGACTATAAAGTGCTATAAGTGTGAGAAGAAAGGTCACATCAAGAGGGAATGTCCGAAATAACAGAAGTCCAAGGATGATGAGAAGAAATCTGGTTTTTCAAGTTCGGCGAATGTAGTTAAGGAAGGTTTAGATTCTGCAGATAGTGACATGGTATCAGTTTCATCAGGTATGGATAGGCTTACAGATTCTTGGATACTAGATTTTTGGTGTTCGTTTCACATGTGTCCATACAAGGACTGGTTCGATAGTTACAAATTAGTAAACTGTGATAACGTTTTGATTGGGAATGATGCTTCTTGTAAAGCAGTCAGTTTGGGCACCATCAAAATCAGAATGTTTGATGGTGTAGTCAGAACATTAGAGGATGTGAGACATGTACCATATTTGAAGAAGAATCTAATTTCGTTGGGAACTCTAAACTCTAACGGGTGCGGATACAAATCTGAAGGTGGAGTCTTGAAGGTGAAGAAGGGAGCCCTGATCTTGGTGAAGTTGTAGATGGATACAAGAAATATCTACAAGCTTGTCGAGAGTACAGTTGTAGGTGGAGCTGCAACGACTTCGGAAGAATCCAGTGATGATGCACTTTTGTGACATATGGGTGAGATAGGTATGATGGAACTACATAAGAGAAATCTTTTAAAGGGTGTTAAATTATGCAAATTATAATTTTGCAAATACTATGTCCTTGAGAAGCAATGCAGAGTTCTGTTCAAACCTGTTGTACACAAGAGTGAAGGTATTCTAGATTACATACATTTAGACGTTTGGGGGCCGGTGTCAATCTCATCAAAGGGTGGAGCTCGGTATTTAGTAAGCTTCATAGATGACTTCTCCAAGAAGATCTGGGTTTACTTCATGAAGCACAAATCTGAGACTTTCACTAAGTTCAGATTGTGGAAGGCAGAAGTGGAAAATCAGATAGGAAGATAGATTAAGTGTCTTAGGACAAACAATGGGACTGAATATAAGGATGCAGAATTTTTGAAATTCTATGAAAGGCATGGCATTATGAGACACTTTACAGTGCGAAGAACACCATAGCAGAATGGCGTAACAAAAAGGATGAACAGAAGCATTGTAGAGAGAGCAAGGTCCTCAAGGTTGAATGTTGATATCCAAAAGGATTTTTGGGTTGAGGTAGTGAATATGGTATGCTATATCATTAACATGTCACCAAGGGCAACACTTGATTGCAAGGTTGTAGAAGAAGTATGAACGGGAAAGGAAGTGGATTACTCGGGTTTGAGAATATGCGGGTGCTCTGCTTATGCCCATATTCCTAGTGAAGAAAGGTCAAAGCTTGATGCAAAATCTAAAAGATGTATTTTCATCGGGTATGAGAAAGTCGTCAAAGGATACAAGCTTTGGGATCCACAAAAAACAAAAGGTGGTGATCAGTAGAGATGTGGTATTTGATGAAAAATATATACTAAAAAATCATAAAGAGAGTAAGGAACAACAAGCACAAGGTGAGAGCAGCAAGAAACTGATGGTGTAGGTAGAGCTAGAAGATTTAGAAAACAAGAAGAATGATTCTCAATTTGAAGGAAGCTCTAGCACATATTAGGAGTCTACAGATCAGGAGCCTCACAACATAGCTTTGGGTAGATCCAAACGCACCATTAGACCACCAGTTAAGTATGGTTTTGATGATTTTGTTTCATTTGCACCTTTTACTAGTAGCGGCGATCCTTATACCTATGAGGATGCACTTAACAATCATAACAAAAATAGATGGATGGAGGCTATGGTGGAGGAAATAGAATCATTGAGAAAGAATAGTACTTAGGAACTGGTAGAGCTTCCTAGAGGGAAGAAATCGGTTGGGTGTGAGTGGGTTTACAAGATGAAAAAGGCAATATTAGAAAAGGAAGGGGAAAGGTTCAAGGCTCAATTAGTGGTAGAGGGATACTCACAAAAGAAGGGTCTAGATTATAATGAAGTATTTTGCCCGGTTGTCAAACTCAATGCATCCATCATAACAGTGTTGGCTTTAGTAGCCAATCATAATATGGAATTAGAACATCTTGATGTAAAGACTGCATTCCTTCATGGGGTTGGAGGAAGACATTTACATGGAACAGCCAGAAGGTTTATGGAACTTGGACAAGAACATCTTTTTTGCAGATTGAAGAAGTCCCTTTATAGGCTAAAGCAATCTCCATGACAATGGTAAAAGTAGTTCAATTCTCATATAGTGCAAAATGGCTATACAAGATGTGAGTATGATTGTTGTGCTTACTTTAGAGCTCTTGAAGATGGTTTCATATTTTCTTGATGCTATACATTGATGATATGTTGATTATTGCCAAGAAAATTGAAGATGTTTAGGAACTGAAGTCCTTGTTAAACAAAGCATTTGACATGAAGAATTTGGCATGGAGATTCATAGGGATAGGAGGGCTGGAAATTTATGGGTGTCTCAACAGAGATACATTAATACAATGTTAGAGAGATTCAGCATGATTGATTCTAAACCAGTGAGAATTCTTTTGGCGAATCTTTTTAGGTTGACAGCTAGCCTAAGCCCAAAGATAGAGGAGGAACTCAAAGACATGTCAGAGGTGTCATATGCAGTGTTATGGGTTGTCTAATGTACGCAATGGTTTGCACTAGACCTGATTTGGCACATGCAATGAGCATTGTTAGCAAGTACATGGCAAATCCAAGTAGAGAACATTGGAAAGCTGTCAAATGGATTTTGAGGTACTTGAAGGGCACAACAGATTACAGTATAGTATTTGAGAAGCAACAGGCTTCTCTATCAGTAGTGGGGTATGTGGATTTAGATTATGCAGGAAATGTGGATGATACGAGGTCTACTATAGGATATTTGTTTACATTTGCAGGAGGACCTATTTGTTGGAGATCCATGGTGCAATCTGTGATTGCCTTATTCACAACAGAAGCCAAGTACATGATAGTGACTGAGGCAGCAAAAGAAGAATTATGGTTGAAAGGGTTGGTCTGGGAACTTGGAGTACTGCAATAGGGAATTCAGCTACACTGTGATAGTCAAAGTGCCATTTATTTGGCAAAGAATTAGATTTATCATGCGAGAACCAAACATATAGATGTGAGGTTCCACAAGATAAGGGGGCTGAAGTAAAGCTTGAAAAGGTTTATGCTTCAGAAAATGCAGCAAATATATTGACAAAGTCTATTCCCACAAATAAGTTCAAGCATTGCTTGGACTTGATTAATGTCTCTAAGTGTTAGAGACAAGGTGCCCCCAAACCCATTGGTTCCAGTTGGAGTTTTGAAGTTGCTGCTGTTCTTTCTTTTAATGAGTGACTATTCACCAAGGTGGAGATTGTTGGAAACAGTGGTTCATATTCTGGGTCCAAATCCCCCGCGGTACGGTACAAGGTATTTTTGGGATTTAAAAAATTACCAGGCTTAGGGTTGATATATATACATTGATGTAACCCTAATTGAGATTTTCTTAGTGGAAATTTTGTAATGCACAGTGGACGTAGGCACATTGCCGAACCACTTAAATTTTACGTGTTTTCTTGTTCTTCCTCTCTCTGTTTTTTACTATTCACGTTGTACGATTCTCAACATGATGGACCCCTAAAATCCTCATATCCCTTATCCGAACATGTCGTTGCCACCATTATGGACTCAAACAGGCTGCACAAGAGTTTGTACCCTCCTAACAATCCTACCACTCTTCTCTTTGTAAATATGCTACAAGGTGATTTGAAATGCAAACCTATAAAGGACATAGCCCTTCCCTCTGATTCCCATATAGCTGCCACGGATTACAGAATTCTATTATAGAATCTGGAATTTCCCACTTCATGGTGAGTAAGGACAACAGTTATCCACAAATATCTCTACCCATAGACCCCCAACACAAGTGTAAATCCCCTAATGAGGCCTTTGTCCTGTGCCACATCAAAGAACCAGCTCAAAACCACCCGTGCCAAAGTAAAAAGAAATATAACAAAGGATCTCTTTGATGTATCCCCCTAGAGGAAGAGAAGAGCTTTCTCACAAACTTTTAGTTAGACTGATTACCATAAAATCTTTAATGGTCACTCCAATTTCTTTCGAATAAGTACCCAAAAAGTCTCATCTGTAACCTTATTAAAGATACCACACTCATGAAATTCTTTGAAGACTTACAAAATTCAACCTTTAAAGTCACCGAATTATCCTGGAAAAAGGCCATCGTAAATCCACTAGGTACTGTCTGTTTTACCTCTCCCTCCAAATCCGTCAGAAACCATGTATTGTTCAACAAAGAATAACCTTCGCCTTTATGGCCTGGTTGGCTCGATTGCTGCATTGTTCAAGTGTTTTTTTGAAATAATATATACGAAAATTACAGAAGAATCTTTGCACTTCAGCCAATCAACTCAGATTTTAAGGCAAGTGATGACCTAGAACATAAAACAGTAACTAGGTCATAAAGAGGGAAGAAAACATTTCTAATCAGAGGTTCTCTTAATTTAATTTTAAACCTATTGAAATGATGTAATAGAAGTATAACATGTAACAACATCTGAACAAAAAATACAATCCACCCCCAAGTATTTGAACCCTCTATAAAAGGAAACTTGTAACAGAAACCCCTTTTGTAATCTCATCAATTAGTCATCTGTTAAGAAATGTGACAGCAGATTTATTTACCGCAATATAAGCAATGGTAAGAAACTCCCCAAAAAAAAAAAAAAAACACAAATGAGAGCTAAACAATACAGAAATGAATATCGATATCCCCATTTGGCTTTCCAATCGCCAAGAGGGAATAGCTAGTGCTTGTCATGATATCATTAGTGACTTGGCAAATCAACAGGCAGGAACCAGCTTTGCAGGCATTTTTCACTACTGCGATGTCTGATGAACTGGTCTATGAGGCTTTGGAGCTGAAATGCACAGAAATGGAAAATTTTAGGTCTAACCTGAGATATAATTCTTTCCAACTTTTTTTTTTCTGATAAACAAAAATAACATGTCAAGATCTAATAAAGAGATCAGGCATAAATAAAAAACTATAATTGGTGTCTTCTGCATCTCAGGACTAATGTATTAACTAAAGAGATTGCAATGATAGATTGAAAGGACTTTCATCATCATACTGACCAGTCTGGATATTTTGGAAATTTCAGAGACCGTCCAACCCAAAAGGGTATCTGAGATTGCCACCAGCAATCTCAAAAGGTACTATCTTATGTCTAAACAGAATGGATACTAGGAGTGCTATTTGAGGCTATTTCAGCATTACTCCCTTGCCTACATTGCGATATTAGCTTCCGGTCAACCTTCAATTGTGATCATCTTGTTGCAACACCCATCCTAATACTTTAGTTCCAATTTCTCAGGCAACACAGGGTAACCACTCACAAAGTATCACCCCCAAACCTTTTAACTGCTAGGTTGCCTATGTGGAACACTAAAAGTTATCCAAGTACCATACTGATATACTCCAGTCACACAGCAGTTATTTCTCATTATCGACTGGGAAATTTGGAAGAAATGGTGAAATTGAAGATAAGAATATATGGCATCTTTCTCCACAACTTTAAATAAAGCAGTAAATGATCTTCAAGATAGCTCATTTTTTTTAAATCAAAACCGTCTAAAGATGCTACCCATGAAGATGAAATTGTTCTCAGCTGCATTACTGTTCAACCAAAAAGCTATCAGCAAAAATAAAATGTATTTCTTTCTTTGTTATTTCTTTTACCCTTACTGGGAGGACAACTCCCTATAAAGTATCCTAACCAAGAGCAAATATTACACCTAACCAAGGAGGGATGTTGAAGCACAATTGAGCAACACAGGTTCTCAAAAGGCATGCTTCCCAGCACATGATGACAAATGAAATTCATATAGTGGAACATTACCTAAACCATGTGTAGCCTCTAGACAGGTAAGATCAGCCAGTTCACTCTCTACTGGCAAACACAATTCATGAGAGCAACCAACACCCAAAGAGACTCATCAAATTTCCACCAAAAAGGAAAAGAAAAAATGAACTCATCGAACCCCAATAGGAACAGTTGAAACTGCCATGTGCCTGTGAAGTTTTACCAAAATAATATCATCAAATATATGCAGAAATACTATTGAAGATTATCTTCGCATTATGTCCCTGACCATTCCTCACAAATCCAATTTATACTTGGTATTTATAGATTTAAAATGCATCATGGCTACCTTACATGAACTTGATGATGACAATGAAATTCCCAAGCCCACAGATCCATCATACCCACTCTCACGGCTATGCACTAAAGATGCTAGAGAGGTCTTTTGAATAACAGGCCTTTTTCCTCTCCATAAATAGGATGCTAACCTTTGTTAGTCTGCAAGGTGGAACACCACCGCAGCTGGCAGTCATACTGGACTATTTATAAGCACTCCCACCAATATCCGATGGATAAACTATTGATAGTACAAATTTAAAAGACCTACTCATGATATACAAGCCAAAGATATGAGAACAAAGCAGGATGAGTGACCATGACAATGTGAACAGTCCTTCCTACTCTCTGCAGATGGGTTTTGTTTCCATGTTGCAGACACATGAAGCATCTTTTTTTTTTTTGATCAGTATACACATGAAGCATCTTAGTGGAGCCTGCATCAAATATATACAACAAATGATATGGATGCTGGCAATCCATTTATCATCCACCTGAATGGTACCTCAGCCAAGCCCAAAGAATCTGTTATATAAAGATTCTAACATACATATATATATAACCCAGTGTATGTCCCGTGGAAGCAAGTTCCTAAGAGATAATTACATTTTAGTCAAAATTTGAAAGAAAAATCAAAATTTAATAAAAAAAAGTGTTTAAAAGTGATTTTTAGGATTTATAAATTAATTTAAAAATAGGATAAGGTAATTTTAATAAAAGTAAAGAGAAAAATTGTAATGTAGGTGCAATTTAGCATATTGCATGAAAACAATTTTTGGAAATTGATCCAAAAAAACAAACTTGTTATATAAATGCGTAAGATGATTTATTAATTCATTTATTTGCATTAGAGAGTCCTAAATCGGATTTCATCAATTATATATGTATAGTAAGTTTCAAACAATGATGTTTATCCTTGTTATTAAATATTTCATGTGAATTCCACTAGCATGGTTTCCAAATTGCATTTATAATATAATATTATTTTGAGAAGAATATGCATATTTGAATTATGTATATTGTACCTTTATTAAATTGGTTTTACCTTGCGATAAGTTTAACTTATCAATAGTGGGTTAGCAATTTACTGGTTAGTAAGGGTCAAATGAATTTCACTATTTGATCTTAAGAGAGATCCTTATTATGTTTTGGATATTTAGTAGTTTTTGTGGATGCATAAAAAGATAATTAAAACTTGAGTGTGTGAGGACTCTTCAGTATGGGAGTAGAGGGAGTTGTCCTGATTGTAGCAACGAAGTTGGTTGAGTTGAGGATTCCTCCCAGCATGTTTTTATTTATTTTGTGATGAGAACCAGTCGAGATGCGTGATTCCTCCTGGCATTGTGAACGATGTGATTGGTATTTCCCGGTAGAAGGGGATTTACCCGAAATGTGTGTGTGTGGTGATATTATGATCCAAGGATTGTGCATCCCAATCTGAATAGTATAGTTGTAGTCCGGGCAATGTCTATAGTTCTGGCCGGACATTATGTTAATTAGCCTTGTGATATAATATGATATGGTTTATTGGATTGATCGGATTGATTCGGTTTTAAGTTATGAAATGATTGCTATATTCCAGTTGATGATTATTGTAAGTTTTCTGAACCTTATTGTGAATTCCTGTTATTTAGAGAGATATCTGTTTCTCTCACTTGCAGATAATGATTTCTGAAATATCACGGTTTGGATTATATGATACATTGTTTATTTAAGTTATATATATGATGGCTTGCTGAGATCTCTGATCTCATTTAGTTTATATTTATAGACTATGCAGATGTATTAGAGGAGGACCTTATTGATGTGGTGATTCCTGAAAGTGTTCCTGAGTCGATCCATGCATCTGACGAGTGGTATGAGTCAGATTGGGAAGAGGTGGAAATTTAGTCTACTTCCTACTGTTATCTTTTGGTTTGTTTCATTTCAGGCAAAGTTTGTATATTCTGAGATTTCCGAGTTGTGGGAATTCTCCTTTTTAGTTACCTTTCAGTTTGGTGTTGTATATATTTGTCTTCCGCTGTATATATATATTTTGGTGTTGTATCTTCGTTGAGATGATACCTTATGTGTTAGTTTTTACCAGTGTTTTATTGGCGGTTAAACTTTTCTATTGCGCACTCTGATATATGTTATGGGCATTGATTATCTGGATTATTAGGTGACAAGATATGTCTCAGATGAGTGATTTCAGACCTTATAAATCATGTTCCTAATTAAGGTCTGGATTTACTTGTCGCCCGACATACCAATTCTAGTAATCTTGTGGTTTAACCCATAAGATGCTGGAATTGAACTGGTGTATGTCAAAGGTGGTATCAGAGCGATTGTTGCTAAAAAGATGCAACGATCTGCGTAAATTTGATCTTTTTTTTATTCTTTCCTTTCCGAGTGACCGTCAAACATACTAACAGTGAGAATCGGAAAAGTTATTGCTCCTGGCAAGAGTAATAACTGTAAATTCTAGAGGTTATGTTATTATATTGTTTGGTGTGATTATTGATGTGGATTAATTGGAATGCCTATATTATTATTATGTCTAGATATTTATCAGGTGAGGTGATATGTCGAGACGAGATCCTACTGCTTCTTCTGGTGAGCTTGCCCAAAGACCTCAGGCTATGGAGGACATAGCTCGTGCTTTAGGGGCTATGTCAGGAGTCCTCTAGCAGCAGTTAGAGTTGACGACTATTATGCAGCAGCAACAGATGCCGTCTGGCGTTGCTATTTAGGTTCTTCAGGGAGGTGATGGTGGTCATGACGGTGGTCGTGATCGAGATCAGTACAAGAGATTCCGGAGACATCGTCCTCCTTTTTATGGTTCTGCTAATCCATTTGTATCAGAGACGTGGATCCTGGATTTAGAGAAGATTTTTAGGGTTATGCAGTGTCCTGAGCCGAGGAGATCCGAGTTGGCTATATATATGTTGCATGGTGATGCAGAGCATTGGTGGAGATCTCTGGAGAGTAGATTGCCACGAGGTGAGGCTTTGACTTGGGAGAGATTTGTAGAGTTATTTTATGATCGCTATTTTCCTTCTGAGGCCAGAGAGGATGGAGACGCAATTCATGCATTTGGTGCAGGGTGATTCTTTTGTAGCTGAGTACGAGGCTAGTTTTGCTCGATTGTCGAAGTTTGCACCTTATATGGTAGAGGTGGAGAGCCGTAGGGCTAGGAGATTTGAGCAAGGTTTGAGGCCAGCTATTCAGAGTAGGGTTGCTACCTTCCAGCTCCGCACATATGCTGACGTAGTCAGCAAAGCATATGTGGTAGAGAGAGAGTTGGGAGCCAATCGGGGTAGTAGTGACGAGAGAGATCAGAGGGGTAGACAGCCTCAGAGGCACAGATCTAGAGTTCAGCAGTCTGGAGGTCAGGCTAGGAGAGGAGCATCTCAAGGTGGATTTCGGCAGAGACCTTATCCTTATCAGCCGGTCAGGCAGCAGACTAGAGATTTTAGAGGTGGATTTGGTAAAGGATCCTTTACGTGTTACAGATGTGGTCAGGAGGGGCATATGACCAGAGATTGTAGAGTGCCTATGCAGTCAATTCAGTAGAGACAGGTTGTTCCTGTTCATCAACCAGTCTTTCAGCAGTAGCAGCAACTTGTGCAGAGGCAATTTGAGAGAATTCAGTCTAGTCAGGTTGCTCAGCCTAGGCTAGTGCAAAGCGGCAGAGGTAGAGATCGCAGAGGTGGATCTCGAGGTGGTTCCAGGTCGAGAGGCTAAGGTGACAGACTCTTTGCTCTGACACAGCAGGATGCAGAGGCAGCACCTGGAGTGGTTCAGGGTGATTTATTTTCCAGTTGCTAGCTAGAGTTTAATTTGATTCTGGTTCGACGCATTCTTTCGTGTCGCATGTTTTTGCTAGTAGACTTGGAGTTGAGCTTGAACCATTAGATTTTCTATTTTCTGTTGCCACGCCTATGGGTGATTCCCTTGTCACTGATAGAGTGATTCGAGCGTGTGCAGTGGTAGTTGGTGGTTGAGAGTTATTGGTTGACTTGATTTTACTGGATTTTAGTGACTTTGATGTGATTCTTGGCATGGATTGGTTGTCTGTATACCATGCTAGGATTGATTGTTTTAGTAAGAGAGTCATTTTCCAGTTGCCAAATCAGGACGAGTTTGTTTTTGTGGGACATTCCTCTGGTAGTTTGTGTCCTTTTGTTTCTACTATTATGGCAGAGAGGTTAGTCAAGCATGGTTGTGAGGCCTTTAGTGAGGACAAAGTAGTCTGAGCAGTTGAGACTAGAGGATGTTCCTGTGGTGTCTAAGTTTCCGAATGTATTTCCAAATGAGTTGCCTGGAATACCACCAAAGAGAGAGGTGGAGTTCAGTATCGAGTTGGTTCCAGGAGCAGCACCTGTTTCGAGGGCGCCTTTCAGAATGCCGCCTTCTGAGCTGCATGAGTTGAAGCAACAATTTCAGGAATTGATAGACCGAGGATTTATCTGGCCTAGTGTGTCGCCATGGGGCGCACCGGTCCTTTTTGTTAAGAAAAAGGATGGATCTATGAGGCTTTGTATTGATTATAAGTAGTTGAATAACTTGACAATGAAAAATAAGTATCCACTGCCTAGGATCGACGATATTTTTGATCAGTTGGCTAGATCATCTGTGTTTTCAAAGATTAATCTTCAACCTGGTTATCACCAGTTGAGGGTGCGAGACTGTGATGTGCCCAAGACAGCTTTCCGTACTAGATACGGCTGCTACGAGTTTTTGGTTATGCCATTTGGTTTAACCAATGCACCCGCTGCTTTTATGAGTCTGATGAATCAGATATTCAGACCGTACCTCGATCAGTTCGTAGTTGTCTTTATTGACAGCATCCTTATTTATTCGGCTGATAGAGGATTGCATGAGCAGCATCTCAAAGTCGTTCTGCAGACTTTGAGAGATCAGAGATTGTATGCCAAGTTCAGCAAGTGTTAGTTTTGGTTGGAGCAGATTTCCTTCCTTGGGCATGTAGTTTTTGGTGTTGGTATTTCTGTGGACCTAGCGAAAGTAGAGGCAGTTTTAAGCTGGAAGCGACCGAAGTCTGTAGCCAAGGTTCGCAGTTTTCTGGGGCTAGTTGGTTATTATCGCAAATTCATAGAGGGATTCTCTACTATTGCCAGTCCTCTCATACGCCCTATGTTACATGGACTTGGGTACGGATGTCGAGTGTGGGTATGTGTCTAGGAATCGGATTTTTCTAACCCTTAAAATTTAGGATACGAGGACTCGGTTGAAAAGTGTCCAAATTTTGGATACGGATACTGGGATTCGGCTAAAAAGGGTTTTCAGTAATATATTTATCTCTTATATAAATATTATTTTATATTTATTACGTATATAAATATATTACTTATTATAAAAGAGGGGTTTAGAGTACATATTAAATATATTACTTATTAAAATAAGGGCAAAGAAGGGCTTATGCTATGCCCTTATTTTTATATTTATATTATATATATGTAACTTATAAAAGAGGGTTCTTCCCTCGTTTTATAAAAGAACAAAGAGCTCTTTTCGGTCTTTTATAAAACGAGGGTAGAACCCCTCCCTCTCCCCTTTCTCTCGATAGAGCTCTTTCTCTCTTAAGAAGGAGCTTTTTGCACCGCAGCGATGCAATTGACATCCACTGTAGAGACGGAACTCACCCAGGTAAGCCCCCTCTCCACTCTCTCTCTCTCTCTCTCTCTCTCTCTCTCTCTCTCTCTCTCTCTCTCTCTCTCTCTCTTTCGCTTTCGTCCTCCCTCCCTCTCCCCTTTCTCTCTCCTTTCTTTCTTCATTTTTTTCTTCAGCGTAATAGAGGAGGGCGAAGGTACGCCTCCTCCTCACTATCGCCCTCCTATACTCCTCCCTCTTCTTTCTTTCTTCTCGTTTTTTTTCTTCTCAAAAGAACAAAGGAGGGCGATTGTGCGTCCCCTCCTCACTGTCCCTCCTCCACTCCCTTTCTCTCTCTTCGTTGTTTATTTCTTCTCCTCTCTCTCTTTCCGACATGGATCTCACCAGCGTCTTTTTTTTATTGGACAGTGCCTTGTCTGAAATTTATGGGAAGGATCTGACATAGATCCTATACCAGTACCCGTGTCGTGTCGACATGAGTACTTTGGGGGTTTGTGAAGAGTCCGTGTAACATAGCACATGCCTTACGTGTAAGCACACTCCGTTTATATGGGACGATGAGTGTGAGCGCAGTTTCAGGGAGTTGTAGAGTCGTTTGACGACAGCTCCGGTTCTGTGTATTCCTCAGGAGGGTGTGAGATATTCAATCTATACAGATGCTTCTAGACAGGGCCTGGGTTGTGTTCTAATGCAGCCGGGCCGTGTCGTCGCCTATGCTTCCAGACATCTGCAGGACTATGAGCGGCGTTATCCTATTCACGATTTAGAGTTAGCTGCCGTAGTTCATGCATTGAAGACATGGAGGCATTATCTGTATGGTGAGGAGTTTAATCTTTTTACAGATCATAAGAGCCTTAAGTATTTGTTTTCTCAGCAAGAGTTGAATATGAGGTAGTGCAAATGGATGGATACACTTAAGGACTTTCAATGCAACATCCAGTATCATCCCGGCAAGGCAAATATAGTTGCAGATGCCTTGACTAGAAAGTCTTCAGGCTTAATAGCTGCCTTGATGACTGGAGAGTGAAAATTGTTGGAGGATGTTAGTGAGTCTGGTATATCTTTTCAGAGACAGTCAGATTCCGGATTTGTTGCTAGATTGTCCATTCAGCCTCATTTGTTATCTTTGGTGTGAGAGAAGCAGTCTTCTGATCCACGTATCAGGATGTGGAGGCAAACAGTATTGAGAGGGGATACTCGTACTTTTGCCTTAGAATCAAATGACATTTTGCGATTCTGAGATCGTGTTTGTGTTCCAGATGACCCAGAGGTGAGGAAACAGATCTTAGAGTATTCGCATGGTTCTCGTTTTGCTGTGCACCCAGGTATCACCAAGATGTATCATGATGTCAGATCCCAGTTTTGGTGGCCTGGTATGAAACAGGATATAGCATCTTTTGTTTCTCATTGCTTGGTATGTCAGCAGGTGAAAGCTGAGAGAAAGATACCCGCTGGCACACTCCAGACACTACCCATTCTGCAGTGGAAGTGGGAGCATATAACTATGGATTTTGTGTCTGGTTTACCACGTTCTCCTCAAGGACATGACACTGTGTGGGTTATAGTTGATCGGTTGACGAAGTCAACACATTTCATCCCAATACAGAACTCGCTGGCTTCGATACGATTGGCTAATATCTACATTAGAGAGATTGTCAGATTAGATGGTGTTCCTGTTTCTATTGTATCTGACCGGGACCCCGAAATTCACATCCAGATTTTGGACTAGTTTACAGTCTGCATTGGGTTCTGAGTAGGTGTTTTTGCACAGCTTTCCATCCTCAGACAGATGGTCAGTCTGAGAGGGTCATACAAGTCTTAGAGGACATGTTGAGAGCCTGTATTCTAGATTATCCTGGTAGTTGGGAACATCATATTCATTTATCTAAGTTTGCTTATAATAATAGCTATCAGTCTTCGATCCAGATGGCACCTTTTGAGGCACTATACAGCAGGAAGTGTCGTTCTCCTATCTGTTGGGCTAAGGTAGGTGAGCATCGTCTCTTGGCGCCAGATATTGTTCAGCAGACTATAGAGGTTGTACCGAGAGTGCGATAGCATCTGCTAGCAGCTCAGAGTAGGCAGAAGAGCTATACAGATCGACGTCGCAGGCCATTGCAGTTTTCTGTCGGTGATTTGGTTTTCTTGCATATTTCTCCACACAGAGGGGTGATGAGGTTTGGTAGGCGAGGGAAGTTCAGTCCTCGATATATTGGACCTTTCGAGATTCTTGATACAGTTGGGGCAGTTGCTTATTGTAGAGATACGGTGCTATGGCAACCTATAGGCAACCTATAGGATCAATTTCTTACCTAAATCAGGACAATTCTAGAAGTCTTTGGGTTCTTTGAGTGTTCCTACAAACACTGTTCATCGTTCAGGTCGAGTTCTTTTCCAGCATATGTTTGCAGGGTTTAAGTGGTGGTGATTTGCTTTAATTAGTTTAATCAGGCTAAGAGATACTTGGGTTCTCCTGAATTAGGTGCTGGTTTCAGTGAGAGTTGGTGAGGGTTTAGCTGAATTTTGCTATGGCTCTTTAGCTAAGTTGGGGAGGTTGCCTGTCAAGAGGAATCTTGTCTATTGGCTGCACAATGGAAGAGGTAAGTCCATCACTTATGTTGGTTTTGAATTGTTAGATTTAATTTCTATTATACGTATTATGAATTAGCAACGCAATTAGTTAAATAGCTTGGATTTGGTTACGGAATTACTTCTGGTTTTAATATTCTTTTCTTGTTGAAGTTGACTGGTTTTACTGTTCTTAGCCTATTGAAGTTGACATCTGAACTCCTGTGCATCTTTAGATCTTAAGTATAATATATTGATTGGAATTCAAAGATTTGTTGTGGCTTGGCCTTATTAAGATTTGATCATACAGAACAATACGGATGCTCTGTTTTGCTTTTAGTTTTCTTTGTTTCAACTGGTTTTTGGAAGTTTTGGGATGTTTGCAAAACTATACAAACATTATTGTAAGTTTTAGTTTAATAGTTTAAAAATTAGTTTACCAAGTGTAGATTACATCGGAACTGATTTTAGGTTAAGAGGATTACTGGATTGATCTAGAAAAATCCCCAAAGTAAGCCATTTAATCACAAAAAAAAATGCATGAATAGTGCTATCGTCGAAATTTCAAAAGTAATTAATTTTCAGTACAAATTTGTATATTAATCTGAAAACAGTTATATTTGAATAAATATTCAGTTTTAGTATATAATGAGATAGTTATTGATAAATTAGTGTACAACACTTAAAGAATTAAGTGTTAGTTCAGATTAAATTAATTTATAAATCCTAAAAATCACTTTTAAACACTTTTTTATTAAATTTTGATTTTTCTTTCAAATTTTGACTAAAATGTAATTATTTATTAGGATTTGAACCAATTTGTTGAATTTAATTTAAATCTAAACTAAAACTTAATTCTTTAACTGCTGCACACTAATTTATCAATAACTATCTCATTATATACTAAAACTGAATATTTATTCAAATATAACTGTCTTTGGATTAATATACACATTTTGTACTAAAAATTAATTACTTTTGAAATGTCGACGCTAGCACTATTCATGCAAAAAATTTGTGATTAAATGGCCTACTTTGGGGATTTTTCTAGATTAATTCAGTAATCCTCTTAACCTAAAATCAGTTCCTATGTAATCTATATTTGGTAAACTAATTTTTAAGCTATTAAACAAAAACTTACAATAATGTTTGTATAGTTTTGCAAACTTCCCAAAACCAGTTGAAACAAAGAAAACTAAAAGCAAAACAGAGCATCCGTATTGCTCTGTATGATCAAATCGAAATCAATTCAAATCTTAATAAGGCCAAGCCACAACAAATCTTTGAATTCCAATCAATATATTATACTTAAGATCTAAAGATGCACAGGAGTTAAAATGTCAACTTCAATAGGCCAAGAACAGTAAAACCAATCAACTTCAATAAGCCAAGAACAGTAAAACCAGAAGTAATTCCATAACCAAATCCAAGCTATTTAACTTATTGTGTTGCTAATTCATAATATGTATAATAGAAATTAAATCTATCAATTCAAAACCAACATAAGTGATGGACTTACCTCTTCCATTGTGCAGCCAATAGACAAGACTCCTCTTGACAGGCAACCTCCCCAACTCAGCTAAAGAGCCACAGCAAAATTTAGCTAAACCCTCACTGAAACCAGCACCAAACTCAGGAGAACCCAAGTATCTCTTATCCTGATTAAACTAACTAAAGCAAATCACCACCACTTAAACCCTGCAAGCATACGCTGGAAAAGAACTCAACCTAAATGATGAACAGTGTTTATAGGAACACTCAAAGAACCCAAAGACTTCTAGAATTGTCCTGATTTAGGTAAGAAATTGATCCTGTAGGTTGCCATAGCACTGTATCTCTACATGCATCTACAATTTTTGTTGTAAACCACCGCCTACTCCTAGGGCATACTTAGCATCCAAAACCTAAACACCATAAAGCTATACTCCAAAGCCTTATCCAATAGAAAATGCTAACTAAATCCTAATAGCCTCAAACAACTTCGATAATTCCACAATAATTCTCAAAATTTACTACAATCCACAAAATTTATTACAATTTAAAATATAATTATTCCTCCATTCAAAATATATGAGATAATTCACAATTAAGATGTAAAATCCCATTAGCAAATACCAATAATAATAATTAATTTAGTAATTAATCCAAGAATTAACAAAATAATTTAAGACAATTCTCATAGCATCAAAATTTAGTCTAGATCATAACAATACTCTAAAACTGGATGTTACCGGCTGAATGGTAAAAAACTTAAAATTTGGCATTTTAATTTAGAACCATCATGCACCACAAATCTTGATGCAGAAAACAAATCCAAGAAAGAGAAACTAAGATGGAAAAAGGTGGTTTTACACTGGAAGAGTCTTACTGCCAGAAATACGAATTAGTGTCTCAGTAAACTGTTGGTCATGTTGTCTAAACAACAATGGGAAAAGGAGTCACACCTCTACATGCAAACAGACAATTGAAATTCTTCATTAAACTGCTCAAACAAGAAAATAAATGTCCTTACAAGAAATTATAAAATGTAAATGCTTACTAACAGCTATGCAGGACGCATCCATAAATAGAAGAATACAAGTATAAGAACTTGATAACTAACCCATTCTCAATGATCTATTGGTTATATTGATTATCCATGGGCCAATTTATATTTAGGGTTCACGGCTTGGTGTAAAAGACAGGACTAAGCCTGGAAATATATGAGATAGGTCAATTCATCTGTTATTTGTCAACCGTGCCCCCACTGCGACTAGAGAAAACCATCCTCAAGTTTTGAAACATCAAAGAATCAATGGAATGCTCCAGTCAGAATTATTCTTGAAGCCTCAAATCTTAAGTTTTTCCAGCGACCAAGTTCAGAGACAAACTATTCAGTCTGCAATTTTCTATATGTCTAATATGTATTTAGTTTTAAATTCCAGCAATTTTGGCATTTTCTTTTCCACAGTAATAATTCAGACAGACTAAAACAACTCAACAAGAGGTTTAGGGTTTTGAATCCTTTTTATGAATTGATAGATCAGTGAGTGATGGATCAATATCATTTTCTTTTCCTCTTGTGAAAAGCTGACTCAACCTGATTACCCAGGTCTAGGGAAACGTGGTTTATGGACCACCATGGTAATACCATCTGGTTGAGTATCTCCCCAGCGCAGGATTTGAATCCTCCTGATGTCTCTAAAATTTGGACTCACTTGAATCATCAAACTTCCTTCACTTGCTTTACCAATCACAGAAGTAAGTGTTAAGGATAATCCAGAAACAAAATACCTCTTTTTGTCCTTTTGGACAATATATGCATACTTCTCTGGGTCAAACTCAACCTTTCTCAACTAGGACTTCTTTATGAGAATATGCCATATATTCAGAAGGAAATTCTTGTAAAAGATGTTATTAGAACAATTTTTGTTAGGCTAATATACCCATAAATGACCTTTATCACATCCATTATTTGCCTGTATAGGATCAAAGATCAAGAAAATTTTAGACAGGTTCTTCAAAAAACAATTTTTCTTCACTATACACATTGATAACCATGCGTTCTTCCCAAAATTTCAAATCCTGTCTTGAACCTAAACCGATCCATGATCCTATTTTCTATCATCTTCTCATTGTATTGATTACTGGGTGATCATGCCCTTTTGATTGGCTACTTCAAGTCACATAACTCATTCAATTTTATTACCAGCATCACTCCATGTGTTGTCTTGGCACATGAAAGTTTTCATATATTTCATTCTTTTTTCTCTTTGTTTTAACCTTTTCCTTTTCCTCGTCATTTAGTTTTATCTTTCCTCCTTTTTCTTTATTAAGCACTAAGAGAAAAGAAGGCAAGCTTTGGGTGGCTTCTGATTTGGGGCAAAAGATTAAGAGGAAATATACGAAGGAAGGATGTGATGTGAAAGTGTGTATACATATGTATATAACGGAAAAGGGAAAGGAAGGGACAATTATGAAACTATAGAAAAGATATGGTAAGATAAGAAGACAAGGTATGAATGGTGCTAAGTTATAATTCTGATAAATTATAAAGATGAATACAAAGGAATCCCTTTCTATTGTAAGAAAGGTACACAGTGCAAATTTAGTGAAACAATGTTGTTGAAATATTAAACCATTGTGATGACAAAGAAAGATCAAAAAGAAAACTGTACACACAAATTACGTGGTTTGGCATTGTGCCTACATCCATGAGAGAGAGAGAAGGATCCACTACATCAGTAGGGTTATGAGTACAATTTATGTCTTATACCCCAGCCCCGGTATATTAGAGAACTTTATAAATACCCTTACTGTACAATTGGTTCTAACCGCCACAAATGAAATAAATTATCCAAGGGATAGGACCCTCCCCATTTGAACCCAGATGTAAGTATGAGCCACACTCAAACAAATTTGCTTTATTCTTATCCCTTAAGCAATAATAATCAGTAAAAATATGGATTTTTCTCTTATGATTGTGTGTGTAACAGAAAGAGAGACAAAGGGAGAGAGATGGAGTGATGATGTCTTATTTTCTTGATCATCTAAAAGGGATTAGAACTGAGAAGAGGGAAAGACCTCCATCGCAAGATTGGGATTAGGGGAAGGAAAGAAACAAATGAAATTCTTCATCAACCTCCCAAAACCTATGTTACATGGACTCGGGTACGAGTGTCGGGTGTGGGTATGTGTCTAGGAGTCGGATTCAATTGACCCTCAAAACTTAGGATACGGGGACTCGGTTGAGAAGTGTCCAAAATTTGGATAAGGATACTGGGATTCGGCTGAAAAGTCTCCAAGTAAATGTCAATAATGCCAATTAGAAGCTTAGCTTTCATAATTCTGTTTTTCCTTTTCTTCCCCCTATATTTTTCTTTTTAAGTCATTGCTTGCAATTTTTGAGTTTGCAAAAACTATTATCTTTTTTGATTCATTTCTTGCAAGTTAATTATTTGATAATTATTTTTTGATTGATCTTGGGTTGCCATGTCCAAGAGAACATGCGAAGGATCCGACACATATCTCGTACCCATACCCATGTCGTGTCGTGTTGGACACGGGTACTTTGGGTCGTGTGAAGTGTCCATGTAACATAGCCCAAAACATTCATTACATGTCCTTATATAGGAAACTAGAAATGAAAATATTTATTAACTAGCAATTGCATGAGAAAAGATTCATGTCGCCGACGCCAGGTGGGAACTGGCTTATGATGATGAGCAATTGCATGAAACAAATCCTACATGGAAACTGCTACTTGATAACCAAATCATCCATTGGTTATAATGATCACCCTGGGACAATATATACTACCTCTTGAAGGAAATGGCCAATTATATCAATTCTACTTGCTTGAGACAGGCTTCAGAAACATATAAAATAGGCATATGTCTCCAAATATGCCATTTGGGTTGATTAATCTGTTTAAAGTCATAGTATTATCTCATATTATTTCAATACATAAGTGGATCACACTGGGCCTCTATGTTTCTACTTGAATGCCTGATTGTCCAAGCAATGGTCATGTTGATGACATTAGGGTATCTCAATGGGCCTAAATTTCTGGTTCTTGATAGGTTAAAACCTCATGAATATGCAATTATATGGATCTAAATCCTGGTAATTGTGGCTTGGGAGAATTGAAGAATGCTGCCTTTTCTTTCCTATTTTTCTTCCTATTTCCACCTCCAAAACTAATAAAAAGAATGTGAGACATCAAACCTTACTAGAGATGATATAGAAACTGTGAGGATACAATATTAATTTTGAGCATGATATTGGTAAAAATCCCAACAAGATAATGTCAGCAGTTTGTCTCAAGTTATGCATACGACAGTAGCTGAACCTTAAGAGAGTGCATATGATAGAAAAAGGTTGTTGTGAATCTTATGACAACACCCACAATAATAGCTAACAAGATCTATGACAATTGGAATTTTTTTTATAAAAAAAAAAGGGGGACCATTGTCTATCTAAGCATAATACTGTGAGAGGTGGACTGGCAATAGACCTAACCTCTAGCATTTTTGTCAGGAGAATAATACAAAAGAGTTTGATCTGGAGATAGGTTAGAATTCTAATCCCACCATAATCAACAACATTTAAAAGCCAGCAAGAGATTGAGCTCAATAATATGAATGACAAAAGAGAAGTCTGATTGCATTTGCACCATGGAAGCACAGACTGCAATGGTACAAACAATAATGGGTATAAAAATAAACAAAAAGAGCAATCCAAGGCAGTACATCTGGTGAGAATGTGGATGACAGAGCTGGATATGGTAGCTTTTAAAGTGCTAATAATCTAAGCATTTAAGAATGAAGGCTTTCTACACTAGCATCAATGGCATCAAGGGAAAGATTAAGAGTTGGATGAGAAATCAGGAAAAAAGGAAATACAGAACAAAAATTATGAATGTTACTATATGGTATTATCCAGGCCAGAAGTGTCCATACTGAGTGCCTTGACTATTAAATCAACAAATGAGATGATAACAAAAGCAAGGTCCAATCTACCTACTACAATAGGACGTGACGATCGGACTTCCTATTAAGGGCACAAGATGGACTAAATGATAACCCTTGTGAAGAGCTTATATAGAGATGATACTAAATAAAACGATAGAAACCAAATCAATCAAGACTAATCAGCATAATCTAAACATCAGATGATACTAATCTAAACTTAGGATTGTAAGGAGATATACTAAGCATTCCACTATAACTCATTTCCTTTCTTACAACTCTTCATTATCTCGAAAAGCATTTAAGCATAATATATAAAGTGGAAAAAAGGGACTTATATAGTTCAATCTAGAAATGTCAACCAAAATGAAGTTTGACCATAATACAGCCCAGAGAGTGACCAAACATTCTTCTGAATACAGCATGTACACCTAGACCTGATTACAAAATGGGAAAACCTAGTAACTAATTGGATCCTGTACCACATATCTAATGATCCAGCATGCACACCCGGACCTGCGCTTCTTACAATTTCATCTGGTAAGTTAATAATTCAACTAATTTACAGCCTTCATATTAGGTGTATTTGCAAAACTGACAGTAACAAAACCATTGCTGATATTTAATCATGTAAAAATTGTTGAGTTGTGTGGAGCCTAATCATACTGGACACCTAGCCACAACTTATGGGTCAAGCTCCATTGTGAGCTCGCGGGGGGTTGCAAGGGGGCAACGCCCCCTAGCATGTAAGGTCGGGGTTCGGGGGCGGAGCCCCCAAGGCGAAAATTCGCAAGAGGGTATTTCAGATATTTCCATTGTATTAGAGTTATATTTCCCTTTGTATTGTTCTATCCTTGTAAGCTTCGATTATTCTGAAATCATAGTGAAACAACACTAGCGGCCGTAGATATAGCCCTATTCTGGGGTGAACCACATAAAATCTCTGTGTCTTCTTCTTGTTTGATTCTTTCTATCGTTTCTTTGTTTTTCTCTAGGAATCACGTCAGATTCCTAACAAAAATATGGAATGCAGAACTTGAATAGCATGAGATAGTATAAATACCATTAGGATTCCCCCTTTCATAGAAGCTTTGTAAAAGGCAGACTGCTTCTGATGCCATTATTCCTCCAGTACACTTGAAACCTTTGCCTTGTGGAGCCCCCTCGCTGTCACAAGAAAGAAAGAATGAAAAAAGAAAGAATTTAAAACCAATACAAATGAAGAATGAAATCATGGGTCACTAACTTGAATAAGATGGCTGAAATATTTGCAAACTACATCTGTGAGAAACAAGGCATTACATAGTCTTCAAATACAAGATCTGTAATTGTCTTAGAACTCCTTTATGAACTAGAAATAAGATATTTTTAATGAAAGTAACCATCTGTTTCAAACTTCCAAATGGCTGATCAGGTCTGTAAAAACTACTTTATGAAATGCTTTTGGCATTTTTTAAATTCAGGTAAAAAGGCTAGATTGATATTATTTTTGTAAGATAATTTGCCTAACATCCCTTTACTCTCCTTACAGGCTTCTATTGGGCGTTTTGCAAAGTCAGCACAATGTTGTAGTCTTTCACCAAATGACTTTTACTCTCACGAATTAAATGGTACATTCCTGTTCAGATCCTAAATGTTGAAACTATTTTCATTTGAAAAAGAAAAAAAGTGGGCCAGAAAAAAAAAAGGGAGTTGAAATACTAGGAGTATTTCTTAAAAGTAATAATGTAAGGCCCCAATTTATGTACTATATTTTGGATCAATTAGGAAGCATTTATGCCATCCAACGTCTCTCATGAGATTCCCTATGCCACCAAAAAAAATCCCCCTAAAATCCTTCAAAGTTGAAGCCCACATACAACCATCATTTTTCTTCAAACAGCTATTTATCTTCCCCAATGAAACCATAAGACTTGATTCAACTACAATCTCACCCCTTTTACTATTTCCCTTTAGTCCATGCTTTAAAAACTCGACCTCAGCCCTTACAAAGATGATACACGTCTCCGGTTCGATTTCTTCTTTGGAATCAACTGAAAGCCAGATTTGGCCTGAATTAGGCGGTACCAACTTGGTAATGCTCGAGGCTTGTTGAGATGACTGAGAAGAAGAAGAAGAAGAAGAGGAGGAGGAGGAAGAAGAAGAAGAGGGAAAAGAAGAAAGTGATAAGTGGAGGAAGAAGACGAGTACATGGTATGTACTGGTATTGGCTGTGACCTGCACAAGCACTTAAAACCCTGCTCTAGTCACTACTGAATAAGTGACTGACAAACGTTGGATGGCATCACCTATTCATAATCAATCAGCTTAAAAAACAAGCATAAGGATTGGGATACATCACAGTGAAGAAAGTGGTCCATATTCCATAAACCCCCTTTTCTCATGCACATTATACACACAATTCTAAATTCTTCCCCCTCCTTTGTAAGACAATATAGGTGTTACACTTTCTTATAGTTTCTGTTCACACAGAGACCTTAAAACCAGTGGAGAGCAACCACACGACAAACTGGTCCAACCAGAAGAAGAACAAACAAGAATTTGGATATGGAAGAAATGATTGCTGAAAAAAATGACTCCAGCAACAAACACATTTAGGCTCAAGGATACAGACTTCATAGTGTTCCAACACGAAGTCAATTAAAACATCCTTAAGAAATATGAGAAGAAATAGGTTGAGCCCTTTTATTGAAAACTAAAAGGACTAGACAACTTGCGAGTTTTCATTAGAAATAGGTTGATATCATAAAGAAATTTGACACATCTGCCACTCACAACTCCACTCATCATTTTGAAAAACTGGTTCTTTCATCTTGCCCATTTCAGTTTTCAAGTCAAATATGAGGTATAAAAAGGGATCCGTAGCAAGTGTAGGTTTCCAAGGACTAGTTGAAGGAAACTTAGCCTAATTATTAATGTCCGACCCATTCCACAATGCTGAATTCTCTTTTAATCATATCGAGCCACATACTCTTCTCTCTCTCGAAATCCTCCAAAGCCATTTTCCTAGGAGTGCTAAATTCCTGAGAACTAGGTTCTCAACATTGATGGCGCAGTGATCCCTAACAAACACATGCCACTTATCCATACAGTCAACTTTCCTTCCACCACCTTCCCATTGTTAACTAACTTGTATGTTCTCCAGGATTTTAATAACCTTTGAGTCAATCTAGAGACTAACATAAATTAGACAAGATGTTTGACCAAGGCATGTGGCCAAAATTTTCTTTGTTCCTTTTTTTATATTTTTTTCTTCTTTTTCTCACTACAGGATCCCACGACTTCATGTTGCGGGAGGCACTAAGTACTTGGAGGACCATGATGTGACATTACAACATAGGGCTGTTTGCATTACTTTAGAACCTTAAGTTCTCTCTTGCATTGATCCTTGAGATGCTACACTTCTTGAAATTCAACATGAGAACCAACAGCATATAGAAGCAACTAATGACAACTTCACATTGTTAACTTGACGGCTCACTGTAAAAAAAGAATTGTGTTGTCCTTGGTCTACAAATAAGACACCATACCCAATCTTTTCCAATTTCAAAATCTTTAATTGAGTTGACCTTGTCCAGCTACATAGGGATCTACTAAGCATTCCCCTCATAAGAGCGGGAAAAAGAGGGAGAAAGTGAATCATTCTGATGTAAATCTCTAGACAAGTGAAAAAAAAAAAAAGAACCTTTCGAACACTACTAAATAGGATATGAAAAATTAAACTCCAAAAGCATCCATCCACTTTCTTCATCTAGTGCTTACAAATCTAAAACATGATACAAACAATTACACTTACTCTAGCATACGCCTTATCCACATCAAACTAAGACTGAATATATGGATTCTCACTTTAATACAAATAATGGAACAAGTGATACAAGGGTAGGAAATGAAAACCAAGAGATACATAAAAATAAAAATTAATCAAATTTATTATCTTGGATCAACCATTCACAAGGAGGATATCGATGAGTATGCAATACATAGAATTAGATTTGGATGGCTTAGTAAAAAGGATTCCTCTAGGGTAATATGTCATTAACGTCTCCCACTTAAACTAAAAGGAAAATTTTATAAGACAGTCATTAGACTGTTTTGATATATGAATCATAATGCTCGCAAACAAAAAGCAAAATATGTATGAGATGAAAGTTGCTAAGACATAGATGTTGAGATTGACTTGTGTAAAGACTAGAAAGATAAGGTAATTAATGATTAGAAATATAAGGTAAGGAATGAACATATTCGAGAAAGGTTATGAGTCACCTACATATGTTACGAGATAAAATAGAGTAGGTTAAGATGATTTGTAAAGTGGGGTAGTTGTCATCTATTAAAAAACCTATGAGGGCAAGGGCAAGACCCACAAAGAACAGTAATGGAGTTAGTTAGAAAGAATGTCAATTCCTATAGCCTGACTAAAGATGTGGTCTTTAATAGATTGGATGCAGAAACAATATTCGTGTTGCGAACCATAAATTGTTGGGATAATGTATTTGTCCTTGATTGATTGATTGATTTAACTTTATTTCCTCATTGGCAATAAGAATACATTAAAAATTTGCCTCCCTTTTAAAATTTATTTAATTAGTTTCAGCAACCCAAGAACCACTTTCAGCCAAGGATGATGCTTAGGAGTATCCTCGTAGCAGCTGCTCATTTTTTTTTTTTTTTTTTTGAGTAATGAAATTATATTAGATCAAGAAGGAGAATATGTACTTATATGTATGCAGGCAGCAGCCACAACCCATCTAAAATAAGATACAGCAATCTTCCTAGGCACCATTCTAAAAGGCTATATACACCTGGGCATCAAGAGAGATATACCCAGCCCACTCCCAGAGTCCTTGTACCAGCTGTTCATTAGGTCAATCAAGCAAGAAATTTGGTTTGTTCCCCCATGAATCTTCCAGATGAAAATAATGATGGTGGTAACCCTTGAAAAACTGCTTACAACACCTTTGACTAATCATTATGGTGGCAACCCTTGAAAAAAAATGATGGTGGTAGCGCTTGGTGAAAGGACATTGCAAACCCATCCGACACTCAATCATTATCTCTATCATACTCCTTACATCTTATCCTCCAAAAAGTTTTTTCCAGCTCAACTCTTATTTAAAAGTCATTCATCAAAGAAGGGCAGTTAGTGCCATAAACCTTTATATTATATATAAATTTCATACTATATAAATATCACATAGACTGTAATAGTTTATAGTATATGATATGGACTAGTAAAGTAAAATATCTTTATCCAAACTTTAATTTTCCACAATCAAAAAACAATAAATATACATGTTGTGTTTTAAATCATTTTTATGGATCGCATGATTACAAAATCTCATAAATAATTTGACAGGTTAGGATGGTGAGACAGGAATGAGGCATTTTGCTGCTACTGATAACAAATAATTTGATCAAGTCTGCAAAATATTTGATTCAACATCTAAGACATATTTACTCCAAAGCCAATAATAGCATCCCATGGCCTAGGATTTTATAATTTCTTGCCAAGAAACCACAGCAACTGTACCAGTGTAAGATATTAAATTGGGAATTGCATAAATTACCTCTATTAGGGAAAAAAATTGAAAATAAGATGTTAAAATTGGCAACAGGACTAAGCCGTTGGATAACAATTTGCTTGTAATGCCAAAGGTTCAGATGAAAACCTATTGAGGTGCTCAGAACTACTGGAATGCAATGATAAAATTGATCCACACCCTCCAAATTTCTCATTGGCACAGCCATAAAATACTGCATTAATTCCTATGCAAAGAAATTTAAGAAAAAGAAAGGAAAAGAAAAGGTATGAGCAAGTGATGAAGGCATTAACTTTACAAAGAAAATTAGTTTCCATAATATAGAAACGTAGAACAAACCAAGAATTGATAAAGCTGCAGCACACATTATACATGGTTCACATGTAACATAAAGATCGCATCTTGAAAATTTTTCTGCAACTTCTGACTCTGACAGTCCATTTTTTTGCCACTCCTCAAGAAGAACATCAATGGCTTCCATCTCTGCATGTCTGGTAGCCTGCATAGGTACAATCAATCAACAAAAAACAACATGCTTGCTTTAACAGAAGATCAACTATCAATCAGGAGAGAATACAATCAAGGTCTTGTGAAATTCAGAAATGAGAAGCACCTAGATAGAATTAGCATAAAGAAAGAAAAAAGATGCTCTCATTGTGTGGATGCAGCAATCTGTGGAAACAGGTTAATGCATTCTAAAATTATGATAATTGATAACCCAAAAAACATTATGAACCCCACAGCCCAAATATCAAGATCTATCAGATTCACCTGAACACGATATCTTAGGATACAATGATTTGGTTTAGAAGGTCCAGTTGTTAGACACAGATATGTTGAAAAATCATTCATTAAAGTAAAAATGAAATTTCGACATAAAAGAAGGAAAATATTAAACTATAAGACAAGGAAATTATAATATCGAGACATAAGAATATAGAAATCCAGATGCAATATATATGGAAGTAATGAAAGAATAAACAAGTTTTAACCATTTTAAATGAATGTTAGTGTCAGGTGTGTGCTTGGAGATCAAAGTGCATTGTGTTAGGTTTTAGGACTTTGTGTTGGCCTAATTCTATGCCAAAAGGTGGTTTATATTATTTGGGTTTAGTTATAGGAGTTGTGGTTCAAATTGAGTTGAAAATAGAGTTGAGATAAGCAAGGTAGTGTTTGGCGCCTGAGTGCGACTCGAGCCAGCCTTAAGCGTGAAGAACAAGTGTTTTCAAGCATTGCACCCAACCCAAGCACGAGCATGACATTGGCGAGAAGTTGAAATAAAACTCAGATCTGAGAGCAACACTAGACAACGCTCGATATGTTGCTCAAGCGACCAGGTTTAAACAAATATCTCGCGCATGATATTAAGCTCAAGTGCGGTTCTAGTGCGAAGAGTTGTTTCATAATAAACCTTCACGCTCGTCCCACGCCTAACCCTGCGCTCAAGCGTGAGACTTCCAAAAATGTTTAAAACCCAGATTTTGTTTCCAATTTGATTCCTACCTCAACTATAACTCTTTGGAAACCTATAAATAGGATTAGGGGACGTTTCTAAAAGATATTGGAGATAATTTTGAGAACCCAAGATGTTCTATTCATCCAAGATAAATCTCCTTTCTTGTTTTCTCTCTTTGAGCCATCTCTTTCTTCCTTTTTCAAAGCCTAGAAGCTCCGGGTTGGGAATAATTGTACGTGGGAGTTCCCATAGTACCAGACGAGTTCGTTTGAGTGATTGTGTGAGAAGGTCTTTAGAGTTTTGGAGTGCTGCTGGTGGCAAATCTAAAGAGTTCTTCAATTGCTTGACAAGATTGTGAGTTGCTGGTCTAGCATGGTTTGTTGAATCGTCTAAACCACATCTGTAAGCCTTCTCATAGTGGATCGTTTAGGTGGCCTGCATAGCTCGAAGGGTTTTTCTCTATTCAGAGCTCTCATAGAGTTTTTCCTTCGTCACCAAATTGCTTGTATCTCTCTTATTGATTTATATGCTTTAGTTTCTTGCAATTTGTGTGGCTTGCTACTTACTTTTGATTGACTATTCAATTATCTAGTATTACTTGAAGTCTTGTGCATGCCTATCAATTAAGAACTTGTCTTTAATTAATAGAGAAATTTGAATTCCACTGAGCTACACCTACTCACCCTCCCCTGTAGGTGTATTTGGAGTTTACATCGTATTTTTAACATTGAATGTAACAAAAATTCCATTGTGAAAGGTTGACAAAGACTATACATTGAGCATGTATCCTATATACATATCCATGACATGGCATATGAAGGTACCATGGTAAGTTGATGGGTCATGGAATTAAAAACAGCAGCTCATTATCAATGTGAATAATTATTTGGACATGAAAAATAAGTTATATGGGTTATGTTAAACAAGTTAATAAGTGACATGGGAATTCTTTCAATTATACTTATATTATTATATAAGGTGGAGGGGGCCATTTGTACCAGCACAAAATTGTATCTCTTTATTTTATTTATCACCACACATGATATCCATGAGAGAGCATGCGTAGGATCATTGAAGTATCTGATTGGTTACCATGATGCTATTCTTGGACGAGCCTGCATGGAATCATTAGGATGTAGGAGTCTTGTGTCCAAAAACACCATGTGGTTTCTCTTGCAAGCAAACCTTGAGACTTCTCTTGCAATCCTACAAGACTTCTCTTGCAGGGCAAATTGCCTTGTGGAATTTTAGTTGAAACTTGTCATTAGGTGACTAATGTCAATTAAAATTAAGTGGCTTAATAACTATGGATTGGTCAGTTATAATAATGAGACAGGCGTATTAAATTTCCTGAGATTAGAGAATGAGCTGTGGAGAAGAATAAGAAGCTGTCGTGACTAAGATCTTGAAGAGAGCAAGAGAGGATAAGTAGTAATCCTATTCCTAACTCCTAACTTAAATTTTTTTCAAAATCTGAAATGACATGCAATCTGGTTTCTGTGATTCTCGTGTTCTCATGTTATGGTTCTCAGGTTCTATTATGCGATCTCACATCCTATTCTCAGGTTTTGTAATGCATTCCCACGTTCTGTTTCAAGTTTTGCTCTGGCTTTCAGGATCTCAGCACAGTATCAACTTATTTGCCTAAATATCACGTAAGATACCATTTACATATTTTATGTTTCATTTAATAAAGATAGTATTTGTAGATAATGGTTTGCCCCCCATTTGAATTCATGAAAATAGTTTTCAGGCCAAATTGCATAACTATAAAAAGTCAACTATAAGATTTAAGCACCAAAAAATGTTTCAGAAAACTGTCAAAAAGTACAGATTTAAAAAAAATGAAAGATTTGATAAGCAGAAAGGCTTCTACATAGTGCATATATATTTATTAAATCTATGTGCACCCATAAACAATTGCACACAAGAATCCATTACAAAATATGAAGTAATTTGTGCTCAAAAAATTTTTTTAATGAAAGAGTCAACGTTTTAACAAGCACCTTACATCATATGTGAATTCTTCCAGATATGTGTGCTTTGAGCTAATTTTAAGGCACACATATCAATATTGATGTATGCCTATTGCCTATGGACCATGGTTTAGAATATCATCACCATGCCGGCGTGAGATATTTCCTTGTCAAAGTCTTTAGCAGCACAATAAAAGGGGGAGAAATATTCATTCTTCACTTTCCCCTCAATGTTACCGAAACATTGTGCCATGAAGCAATATATTGAGGCATGGAGGGGGAAATTGTTGTACATGTTAACAATACTGGTAGCATGCCTGTGATATATTAGCAACATACTGGCACAATATCGGTAACATACCAAGTTTGAGGAAAATTTTGACCTGGAATTATCCGTTTGTGACGACTATATATTGGCAGCATACTTGTGATACATCTCCAGGCACAAGAGGTAGCATGCCCTTCGGCAGCAATATTGTGATAGATTCCCGTTGAGATTCACTTACTCCAGAAGGAAGAGCAACAAAGGGTCTGGTGTAGCAGCACAGCAAAACAAGGTGGTTCAACCAGGTGGCAGCACAGAGGAACAGGGTGGTTCAACCAACAAATGCTAGGAGGAGAATATTGTTAATTCAGGGAAATAGGCCTACGTGTATGATGAATTGGCAAAGGGTAGTTATATACTGTTGGTAAGCAGATAGGGGGGGCATCCAAGTATTGTAATAAACTTGAGTCGAATAGGAGAGGGGTGATCTCTCGAATATCACCAAGATAATCTGTTCTTCTTCAATTCTATTCTTCTTCAAATTCTTTTGCAATTTCTTCAACAATCAATAAACAGGAAATTCCTTTCATTCATTCAATCCATCTTCTCCTTTTTACAAAGCAAATCAAACTAGAATCACTAGAATACGATTGGAAATTCTACTCCTAAGTAGAATCCTATCAAATTGGTATCAGAGCCCTACGATTCCTCATTTGGAATGCCTGTGACTAGGATGGAGTCTCGTATGGATCTAATCGAATCGGATCTAATGCGTTTGCCGGAGATGGAAGAAAGAATTTCCGATTTGCATAGTTCGGTGAACCTTTTAGCACAAAAATTGGAAGAAGGATTTAGATCCATGTTGAAAGCCAAAATAACAGAGGGAGAAACGTCAAGTGAGCAAATCGCAAATAGATCTACTATTGTTGCGGCAGATAATGGAGATGATCAACCAAAAAACATAGCGCCTAAAGGAGATCGGGTATTGGCAGCCATTAACGAATTCAAACCAAGGAGATTAGAGCTACCTACCTTCGACGGATCTGATCCAAACGCTTGGCTATTCAGATCTGAGTGCTATTTTTCCATGAACGGATTGACGAAAGCGGAGAAGATATCAGCCGCCGGAATTTGCTTTGAAGGAGTCGCCCTTTCATGGTTTCAATGGGAGGAAACTCGACGACCACTGCTGACATGGGACGAACTGAAATACCAAATGATCAAGCGTTTTCGCGACTCACAAATCGGCAACTTGCATCAAAGGTTTTTCTCTATCAAGCAAATCGGTTCGGTCGCAGAATACAGAGAGCATTTTGAGGTACTGTCGATCGGCTTGAAACACCTTGATGAAGAAACCGTAGCCACTGTGTTCGTCAATGGCTTAACGGAGGATATTCAAGCAGAGTTGTTGGTGCTCAATCCTTCCGGACTCCCAGCGATCATGGACACTACAAAACGCATTGAAGATCGAAACCATCTGCTTCGTCGGGTGAAGATGGAGGGTCGTGAGACCCGAACCAACCGGGGACCCATGGTTTCCCAACTTAAAAACGACCAACGTGTAGTTGGTTGGATTGAGTCCAAGCCTGTATTCGAAACAAACAGAACAAAGGCTGCTCTGACTAATTCTTCCTTTAAGAGATTAACAGCGGCTGAAATTCAATCGAAGAAGGAGAAGGGACTATGCTTTACGTGTGATGAGAAATACCACCAAGGGCATCGTTGTAAGCAACGTGAGTTGCAGGTGTTATTGGTAGATGAAGATCAAAACGAAGCAGATTTCAGTAGTGACGAAGAGGAGAGTACAGTGGGAAAAGATGAAACACTGCTGGGAAAGGCTGAGTTGTCATTAAATTTTGTGGTCGGGTTATCGGATCCTAGAACAATGAAGTTGAAAGGTACTATAGTTGATTTAGAGGTTGTAGTATTGATTGACAATGGAGCATCACACAATTTTATCTCTAGCGAATTGGTGAATAGATTCAGAATTCCAATAACAGAGACAGGGGGATATGGTGTGGTGATGGGGAATGGTGAACCAATATGTGGACATGGGATTTGCAAAGGAGTGGTCTTATCTCTGCAAGGGCTAACAGTGGTTGAGGAACACATTCCTCTCGGGTTGGGCAGCTCAGATGTCATATTGGGAATCAAATGGTTGGCAATGTTAGGCACAACACAAGTGAATTGGCAAAGAATGCAGATGAAGATCAAACTGGGAGATTCTGTAGTTCAACTACAGGGTGATCCAAGTCTTCTAAAATCACCTATTTCATTGAAAGCCATGTTCAAAACCATATGGAGTGAGGTTCATGTACTACTGTTAGAGCTGAACATGTTATAATCTGCAGAAGTTGAAGTATCTTCATCCTCTTCTCCAGAAATTTCTACTACCATTACAGAGTTTGCTGATATTTTTGAATGTCCGACCACCTTACCACCCCAACGAGCCCATGATCATTCAATTACATTGAAGGAGGGTACTTAACCAATTTCAGTTCGACCCTACAGGTACCCCCATGTTCAAAAGAATGAGATCGAAAGATTGGTCTCGGAGATGTTAATTGCTGGGATTATACAACCAAGTGGGAGCCCATTCTCTAGCCCAGTGTTATTAGTCAAAAAGAAAGATGGGAGCTGGCGTTTCTGTGTGGACTACTGTGCCTTGAACAAAGCTACAGTTCCAGATCGATTTCCGATACCAAACATTGATGAACTAATTGATGAATTACAAGGGGCTCAATTTTTTTCTAAGCTCGACCTCAAATCCGGTTATCATCAAATAAGAATGCAGCCCTCAGATGCATACAAAACAGCGTTTCGAATGCATGAAGGACACTATGAATTCTTGGTGATGCCCTTCGGACTTACCAACGCACCAGCTACTTTTCAGGCCTTGATGAATACCGTGTTCAAACACCTACTTAGGAAGACAGTTTTGGTGTTCTTCGACGATATTCTGATATACAGTCCTACCTTTGCAGAGCATCTGAATCATTTACATGAAGTTCTTTCCATCCTCCGTGTTCATAAGTTGTATGCTAATGCAAAAAAGTGCTGTTTTGGTCAAACTCAGATTGAATACCTTGGCCATATCATTTCAGCTGAAGGTGTGGCAGCAGATCCGGAAAAAATTAGAGCAATGGAACAGTGGCCCACACCCAAGAATATCAAGGAACTTCGTGGATTCCTTGGCCTTACGGGCTATTACCAGCGCTTCGTTAAGGATTATGGTAAGATAGCAGCACCTCTAACACAATTACTAAGAAAAGATGCCTTTGTGTGGTCTGATTCAGCTACAGCAGCTATAATTGCTCTCAAAAAAGCAATGTTACAGGTACCTGTACTTGCATTACTAGACTTTTTCAAGCAGTTTGTGCTAGAAACAGATGCATCGGGAGTTGGGTTAGGAGCTGTTCTATCACAGCAAGGCCGACCGATAGCATTTTACAGCCACTCATTGATGAATCAGGCACGTATGGAATCTGTCTACGAAAGAGAATTAATGGCTATTGTATTTTCAATTCAGAGGGGGCGACATTATCTTCTTGGAAGCCATTTTGTGGTAAGAACGGATCAAAGTAGCCTCAAACATCTGTTGGAACAGTGGTTAGTTGCTATGGAACATCAGAAATGGTTGGTCAAGCTTCTTGGGTATTATTTTGAGATCCAATATCGTTCGAGCAGCGGTAATAAGGCTGCTGATGCGTTATCACGAATTCAAATTGAAGCTGAATTGCAAACATTGACTGTTCCTACTGTTGTGAATTTTCAAGAGATTGAGCAACAGGTTAAGAATAATGCAAAATTACAATCCATCATTGCTGCAATAACACAAGATCCATTATCAAAAAGAGGGTGGACTTTGGTTCATGGACAATTGCGATTCAAAGATAGGATTGCACTTCCTAGTAATTCAACATTAATTCCTTCCTTGCTTCAAGAATTCCATAACAGTCCCATAGGTGGGCACTCAGGTTTTCTAAAGACATACAAGAGACTCAAATCAGAGTTTTATTGGGAAGGGATGAAGACGGACATTAAAGCCTTGGTGGAAGCTTGTCCTATTTGTCAACAAAGTAAGTATGAAGCATTGTCTCCAGCAGGACTTATTCAACCCTTGCCGATTCCACAAGCAATTTGAGAGGATTTATCAATGGACTTCATTGAAGGATTGCCAAAATCTCAAGGGGCTGACTCCATTTTGGTTGTAGTGGATCGCCTCAGTAAATACAGCCATTTTATTACTCTCAAGCATCCTTTTTCTACAGTCAAGGTGGCTGCTCTATTTGTACAGCATGTGGTTCGTCTTCATGGGTTCCCTAGATCTATAATTTCAGATCGAGACAAGATTTTTATGAGCCACTTTTGGTCAGAGCTGTTTCGTTTACAACAAACCTCTCTTCGCCGGAGCACAGCTTATCACCCCCATACAGATGGACAAAGTGAGGTGATTAATAGATGCTTGGAAACATACCTCCGCTGTTTTGCTAGTTCTCAACCACGGACATGGGCAAGTTGGGTGGCTTGGGCAGAATACTGGTATAATACCTCCTTTCATACAGCCACTAAATACACTCCTTTTCGTATAGTGTATGGACGTGATCCTCCTCCATTGGTGCATTATGGACAATCTCGTTCTACTAGTTTTTCGGAGGAAGAACAACTCCAGCAACGAGATCAAATGTTGGATGAATTGAAATCCCATTTGCTAGCTGCACAAGCACGTATGAAACGAAATGCCGATTTGCATCGTAGGGATGTGTCCTTTCAAGTAGGCGACATGGTTTATCTGAAGCTTCGTCCTTATCGTCAGCGTTCATTGGCCTGATGGTGGAATGAAAAGCTGTCTCCTCGTTTCTTCGGACCTTTTCCAGTTGTTCAGTGCATTGGTCAGGTAGCTTACAAGTTGCAGTTTCCAGTTTCAGCATCTATTCATCCGATGTTTCATGTTTCTCAATTACGCAAAGCGGTGGGTGCTACAGTTCCTTGTCAACAATTACCACCTGAATTACAAGGTGACTTGGAATGGAGATTGGAACCTGAAAAGTTGCTGGATATCCGACCGACAGTAGGTGATAAGCACACTGGGTCTGAGGTATTAATCCAATGGAAAAATTTACCAGCTTTTGAAGCTTCTTGGGAGCCTTATGATACTATTGTTAATATGTTCCCTGACTTTCACCTTGAGGACAAGGTGCTTGAGTTAGGGGGGAGTAATGATAAATTCCCATTGAGATTCACTTACTCCAGAAGGAAGAGCAACAAAGGGTCTGGTGTGGCAGCACAGCAAAACAAGGTGGTTCAACCAGGTGGCAGCACAGAGGAACAGGGTAGTTCAACCAACAAATGCTAGGAGGAGAATATTGTTAATTCAGGGAAATAGGCCTACGTGTATGATGAGTTGGCAAAGGGTAGTTATATACTGCTGGTAAGCAGATAGGGGGGGCATCCAAGTATTGTAATAAACTTGAGTCGAATAGGAGAGGGGTGATCTCTCTAATATCACCAAGATAATCTGTTCTTCTTCAATTCTGTTCTTCTTCAAATTCTTTTGCAATTTCTTCAACAATCAATAAATAGGAAATTCCTTTCATTCATTCAATCCATCTTCTCCTTTTTACAAAGCAAATCAAACTAGAATCACTAGAATACGATTGGAAATTCTACTCCTAAGTAGAATCCTATCATATTGCAAACATCGGTATGGACAATGAATAAGTATGAAGATCCATACATGAATTTATGAATTATGAGAAAATATAATAAATTCCAAACTACATGAATTACTTGATCCATTAAGCATAGATATCAATATCATTGGTTGAACCAATTGGGTCAAGTAGTCAAATTGATGCATGGTCTAGGCTAGGTTTTATGATGCACCCTTGATCAATTTCACAGTATATAAATTTTACTATTCCTTCTTGACCCACCCAGTTTAATGGGCAATGATCATGGTGCGGTGGCAGTAGTGTGGTGGGAGCCTCCATCCGGATGCCATATTGGTTAGGGATGAAATACCCATGAAGTATATCTTTATGTACTAATGTATGATGAGTTTATGGTTTTCATACAATTTGGATATATTTTTATCAATTGTTTGTGCACAAAGGATTTTCATCCTCATATGGTCAATGTGGATATAGTTGTGTTGGGTCTCTATTAGTGACTAGATATCTTGGCAAGAGCATAACAAAAAGAGCTAAATTTGAATCATATACATATATATTTGTGTTTTGGCTATCATACAAAGAAAGGCTCTTGACATCTGTAACAATTTGTTTATAGAGTAACTTAGACCTCTATATGTGATTCCCGGATATTTTTATTTGTATCTTTTAGTTCAGACTGCATGATGCATCATATGACATTGCAATTGCACTACAAAATATTTTTTACATGCATATTTCCTCGTTATCTCAAATTTATCGCGAATTGTAATCTTTGTTTTATCACAAGTTATAAATTGTTATGTTGATGTACTTGTTACTTAATGCACTCAACAAAATAGTTGCTATATTTTACAGAGGAAGATAAGCTTTGGTAGGGACTTAAGAAGAGGAACTAATAAAGATCAAATTTTATACCTAGTCTTTCGAAGTGAAGACTATCTCTTTGGTTTCATATTAAGAACTAGACGTATGTTCATGTAATGGAATTCGGTTTGTAATAGTTTATATCCACTGCAGTTATGTTTAGTTCAAAGTGATAACTCATCTCTTTGGTTTGTGTGTGTGTATATATATATATATCAAATGATAATTGTATGAGGAAATATCACAAAAATATTTAGTTTTGAACCCATATAGCCATGGATCTTGGGGCATGACACGATTACCTATTTACCCTTTTTTCTTCACTCTCTCATTTTCTCTCATTTTCCTTTTCTACGTATCTTAGTTTGCATTTGGATGTCAAGAGAATGTAGGAAAAATAATTTTTCCTACATCTTGCATATGATTGGTTGCTTGGCAAAGAAGGAAAGGGTGAGGCTCAACACCTCTTGTTGCCCTCTTTAAAATTTTAAAAAGGACAAAAGCTGGAAAATCAATTTTAAACAACGGCTGATTAATTTGATGGGCTCTTTAACAATCAATTTTCAGGTCAATCAAGTAGTAGGAAATGCAGTAAAATAAGGCGGTGTTATATATTCTGCTTCAGCAAGCTTGGAATGACCCAATGACCTTCTTTTGTTTCATCTTCAAACTCTTTGATCAACCTTTCAAAATAGTATCAACTCCTTTAATTTCATTAGAGAGATTATACATGAGGAAAAACTTATGATCATGTGTGTGTGGTTTTGGCATTGAAAGCATAAAATAAATAAATAAATATGCATTACAGCAATCAAGGAAACAGGTTGACAAGAAAATTATTAGTGTATTTAGATATGAAAAGAAAAGAACATATTTTAAAAAGTATTTAACCAATCCTCCAGCCCCATAGAATGCTGAAAATTGAATTGAATTTAGAAAGCATAGCCCAGGCAGAAGGAAATTGATGCACATACATTTCGGGTCTCATTAGTTCGATTCCTTCCTGAGGCAATGACCTTTCCATCTTCAACAATCACACAACTGGTCAATTTAAAAGTTTGCATAAGGGACAATCCTTATAAAATAAGAATTCCTTAATACATGGTTAAAAAAATAATTAAAAGAGAAAGCTGTGACACATTGCTCATACAGGTACAAAAAAGAGACCAACAGAGTTAGAAACTTCAATCTTTATAAAATGGCCTATCCTTTAACCAAAAATCCAAAACCACATAATCTGAAAACATATACGCTACTAAACAGCCTGAAAATTAAGTGACAGACTTTAAGTCTACAAATGTGTTTTTATTTATTTATTTATTTTATTGCTGGCATTCTCGTTCACGTTGAGCAAGGAAATTCTTGTTGAACCAGCAACACAAAATAAAGAATAAAAGGATAGAAAACACTATCAACCCTTTTTGCAATCTTGGTGAGTTCCACTGCTGATAGTTGAAAGTAAATGCAAAGAAGGAGCATGATATTACAAAAGAAGCCCAGCAAAAGTAGCCTCTCTTAAAAAGATAACCCTTATAGACTAGTAGGTAAGCATTAAATCATTAACAAAGATTTTTACATCATGCCAAAAAAACGAAAAAAAAAAAAAGGATACAACATTTTATATTTTTTTGTGTGCATACTATCTCTGTTTGTAGCCGTTTTCGGTAGGATGGTTTCAGTTTCTTTTGTTCTTCATTAGGATGCCAATGATGTAAACCGTCTTAGGCAATACAAAGCACCTTCATACACCTTGCTCAGTTATATATACCATCTCTCACCATTACCTACCAAAAACAAAACAGCACAGAATAGTTCTTTATTCTTTTCCTTTTTTTATTTTTTAACCAATGTTTCATTTTAATGAAGCAAAAGATAAAACAAGAGCCACTAGGATGGGAGTATGCCATAGCAAGAAATGCAAATGTAGAGCTCACTATTGCAACTCTTCCAATGGAAAAATACCCTTGATTAGCTTTGCTCTATGCACACTAGATTTGGGTAGTTTATATAATTCATTGGCCGACCTAGGCACGTGACAGAACGGATATTCTGCCCTCATACCATAGATTTAGCCAATAAATGATGAATAAATAATCTCCTTTCTCTCTACATTCCCCAAACCAAGAGGTACAATCTCCCTCAATCCAACTATAAGAGCCCGTACTCTGCCCCAGCCTCTGCCCCAGCTGATGTGTTTACACTTGCCAATCCTAAGAACATGTAGAATCCGCCCATCACAGTCTCTAAGAAAATCACCCACTCCTCACATTCCTTGATTGTAGGGGTGCAACTTAGGTCTGTTTGGTTTGGGTTGAGGTCAACCCAAGACCAAACCGAAAATATTTGCAGTCAATCCAAACCGAACCGAACAGAACTGAATTGAAAACAAAAAATATAAAACCAAACTGAAAAAAATAAAAAACAAAAAAAAAAACAAAACAGAAACCCCCAAACTGAATTACATGAGATCAACTCGGTTCGGTTTGGCTAGGGTTAGACTAATACATTCTTGTGCTCAAACAAGGGTATTGTTCGTAAAATCCTCAAAGTTCAAAGATAAACTTTCAAAAGTTTAATATATATACAATATTGCATCAGTTCGGTTCGGTTTAGGCAAATATATGAATTCGGTTTTGTTCGGTTTAACCGAGCATCCAACCCAAAACCGAACCGACTTAGTTCGGTTTAGGGATTTTTGGATTGAAACCAGACCGAACAACTAAAAAACCAAACCAAATGGAATCGAAGTCGATTTGGGTTCGGTTTTAACTGGACCGAGTTGCACCCCTACTCAATTGCCTAAGCATCTGTCATCAAAATTCAACTTAAGATTGTCATCTTTGACACAGACTTCAGGAAGCGGGGTGGATGCTTTCTCGATGTAATTATTATTTGTTTCCAATGGATAATAACATCTAACAATGAAATTCTGCGAAAATTATGCAAAACCTTTGTCCAAGATGACCAAAAAACTGTGATAGAATCATAGAACCAATCAAACTAGTTACACTTGCCCTCCTTCCATCAAGTATTTTCAAGCTCCTTTCCTCCCAAATCAGCCATAGGATGGCAAAGAATATCAAGTAGTACAAAAACCTTCCCTCTCCTTCCTAGAAGGGGGAAAACCCACTGCCCTAATCAATAGCAATGCTAACTGGTATTACCCAAATAGCTCCCACCAATCTCAAAAAATGTGTTGAAATATGATAGAAATTCTCGCAATGAAGGAAGAGATGATCCATCGACTCTCCCTCAACAGATCAACATTTGTTGGATTATTTGCTTCCTTTTCGTGTTTCACTTCCTATAAAAAGAATCTTCCTGAAATGCAAATGAGCTATGGCCATGTGTCATTCACTTGCAAAGACAACTACCTTTCTAAGAGCCATTTAGGATGAAAATATCACTACAAGAATCTCTGTGTATCAGGAAATATATATATAGATATATATATATACTTACCTCTAAAATTTGTATCGGAACCGATAGACATGATCTTTCTTAGAGAATTTTTTATTATTATTTCCAAGGGCATTATCTTCCTTGAGAGAGGACTTTATCATTAATTAGATCATGACACCAGACTCATATAAGCAATTTCTCTGGTGAGCATCATCTGCTTTTCAAAACTTCTGTCCGTAGATATTAATCCATTGTTCGTATTTCTTTGCACTTTGTTGAATTTGATAGGTTTCCTTGATGTCCTTCTCCAATGAAAAAGTGAAGAAGTTTCTCCGATACCTCCAGAGTTGGAGTTTTAGAAGACATATATTGGGGTCATGAGATCACTACTATGCGTCTTCAGATTCAACTAAATAACTGACCAAAAGTTATGTGTTTCCCCTTAATAGTATCATTAAATTTCTAGCTCGCCGAGGAATTACTAATGTACATAACATAAAATAAAATGCAGTTCTACCATAACATATAACCATAAAAAAATACAACCACTGATATGATTACCTTTAATCAATAAATTAGTTATATTTGAACTTTATGGCCAGGACGTATAAATCAGATTTATTTTTATTCCATCAGCGTGAAGAGGAAAGATTGCAACAAAAACAAACAAGGTAGGGGGAATCATAAAATTAGATATATGTAGCTAAAAGGAGACCATCACACACACACAGATGCACATACATAGACATAGACATACATGCACGTGGGCACACACATACACATATATTGAGAGATTGTGAATGGAAAATGTGGGGCAATTATAAATGAAACTTTGTGAAATGATTATTAAGACAATATAACACCAAAACAACTCAAAACATTAATAAAAACAATGATATTAAACAAATAGTACAAGTTTAGAAAAGACAGACATGCACTATCGTGCATAACAAGTCAAACACTAAAAAATAGTGCGTGTGGTGTGTGTGTCTATATATGTGTTTGTGTGTGTGTGTGCGTGTAGAGAGAAAGAGAGAGAGAGAGAGGGGCCATTGATATTAAAAAACCATAGTTTTATTTTTAACATTTCCAAACTTTCCTTCAAAATTTATTTTCATTTAATAAAATAATAATATTGGAGCAACAAAGAAAATATTTACAGCAACTACACAAGTATAAAATTATCCGATAATTATTTAAAGTGTTAACTATTACAATTGTGTACTTTTCAAATTTTTTATATTTTGTAATTATTATAAATTACTTTTATTTTTCCATTAGAAATCTAGTTCCAATTGTGCACAATAAACTAGTATTTCTTTTTTTAACTAAAAAAATTTAATCAAATCAAGCACGATCTTATCTTATATTTAGTTTATAATCAAAAACATAAGAAAATGTATTTACTTACACTTTATTTAATTAATTTTTCATAAAATAGTTATACAAATATTTTTAATCTTAAAATTAATTTTTGTTGCAAAACATGTAAATTAAGGGTGGTAATTTTCAGCCCAGCCCACCTTGCTTGATAAGCTTGGCCCTTTTAAATCAGGTTTAGGCTTGATTTTTAGGCCTGTCAAGCTAGCCAGTCCGGTTTTATGAAGTTTGTAATTCTTAGGGTTGGGCTTGGATATGTTAGCCCAGCCAAGTTACAGTTGATTCACTCACTTAAGTTCAGCTATTTTCTTCAAGTTCAACATAGGATGAAACAGCCGTTCATCTCTTCTCGTTTCTTTCCTTCCATCACCATCTCCAAACACCTCTTGATCTCACCACTCTCAACAAGCTCTTCTTTCTCATTAAATTTCACGCTAGTCCTCCACACATCCTCAATCAACTTTGTGTCTTTGTTTGATTCCTCCCACTATGGAAACGCCACCACCAGCACTCCAATAAGAAACACCCCATAGAGGGGTGTGATAGAACCTCCATCTATGAACACCAAGGCACTATCTTCCCTTTTTGTCTCAGCTCTTCCATGCAATATAACTTTTCTTCTTTTTTTCTCCTAATCTCCATCAACCTGCATACTATTGCTTCCATTTGGAGTTTCTTCAAAATGGCGATTCTTCTAAATGATATATAAACTGATGCTTCAGCCTTGGTGTCCAACCATCAATGTAATCCTTAGAGGTGCCATGAAGGATATCCCCTCAAAAACAAGTATTGGATGGGTCCCTCCCCATCCAAAAGGGCCCAGAAAACTAAAAGTCTCATTCCAAACAGATTGAAGTCGCCAACTACCCTCAACGCATCAGCTTAAGGCATCAAGGGTGATCACTAGATTTCTTGGCTTTGGTACTCCTCTTAGTGTCTCCACTAGTCCTTGGAACAAATCAAGAGATGAAGAGAACAGCCATTGACCACCAACAGGACAACAGGGATAAGCTTTTCCTCTTGTTTCTTGACCAATTGTGAATGCTTTTGCTTCTCTCTTTCGTCTTTGATCTTTCAGCAAAATGGTTTCATTACCCATCAGAAGATTTAGAAACCCAGATGCTGGAAAGCATAACAAACTAAAAACCCATGCCTGAAACACCGAAAAGATTCTTTTACATGGAAAACAAATAAATTCAGCCCTCTGCAGAATTGGGCTCAAAAGGGCCGGGCTCAGGTTACCATAAATATTTTAGGACCGGGCTTGGGCACGATTGCCAAGCGTGAAAACAAGGTCAGGCAGGGCTTGGGCAAGCCCTAAATATATGCTATGTTAAGCCTGGCCCAAGGTCTGCCAGGCCCGTCAAATTGCAAAACCTACATTTATATCAGCCTGTAAATATACATGCAATTATTCAAGGTTAAATATAATCAGGTAAGATCCTAAGATATTGGTTTCCAGTAAATGGAGGATTTAAATTTCTTAAATCCACAATGAAGGGATAGTCGATCCATTAGGTATATGAATTGTCATGCATTTACCACAAATATTTTCAACACAAATCAAATAAAACAAAATAACGTTCAAATATTCCTTCACTTATTTTTAACAATTTTTGAATAACATGTCAATTCTAGTCAGATCTCTTCCAAAATGACTTTTAAGTCTTGGTGAAGCTGAGAAATTCATATAGTTTTTGTTTTTTTGATGAATAATGAATATTTGTATTAAAGTATGGAATAAAAGGATGTATGCATATATAGGAAGGGCTAATCAAAACATCCCTCCTATCTTTGCCTTCTTGTTCTAGCAGAAGCCCTTAAAAAATGAATGCTGACTTGAAAGAAGTAATAGACGACCCAGGTATAACCCAATATATAGAGGAGCAAAATGAAGCAAAGAGATCATGAAGGTGTTTTCGCCATGCCTCCATGCAAGGTTTCTTTAAATGCTGACACTAGAGATAGTAGAAGTCCAAATTCGTCAGGTTGAATTCTTACAGGAAGAGAGGTGGCTTTGAAGGCTTTACATTTAAAATCTGAATAAAATATTATTCCACATATAGTGGAGTCTCGTATGGAGATGTGCAAAGAATGACATTCTGATGGTGAGCAATATTCTCCATCTTGGTATGCTCATCTGAACAGATACACCATATGCTCAAAAAATGAAGAGTCTGACTCACCTTATAACATGGCAATGTGTAAAAACTTGGTTTTCTTGTCTATCAGTATCTCTTGGGTTTCTATAACAGCAGAATGGACTTCTCGTTTTACAGAGTTTTCGGCTTTCAATTATCAACTCTTTGGCTCATATAAGATGTCTTCTTCATTAATTCTTGGATTATCTAAAAATATAGGAATTAAAAGCCCCTTTGGTTATTATCGTCTAGGGCTCACTTCCTTTTCTTAACAAAAACAGAATATTATGTTCATTGTAAAGAGAATTTACACGAGAACTACAAGTGATGTAGGACGTCTAGGACCCAAAGTTTAGATTAGTTAGTTATTTAGTAAAAGTAGAATTCCTATTTTCTTGTATTAGGTATTTGAGTTATATTAGGAGTCTTTAAGAGGTTTTAGAATTAGATTTTAACTTTAAGTTGTTTACTATGAGTAAGAGTCCGAGGTTTTAGAATTAGATTTTTAACTTTAAGTTGTTTACTATGAGTAGGAGTCCTAATTTTAGTAGGTTTCTATCTTGTTTTGGGATCTTCAGAGGTCTATAAATAAGGGGTAAAGGTTGTACACGAATTTTAGACATTATTTTTTTAAAAGAACTACAAAGTTTCTCTCTCATCTTCCTTGTGGATTCAAGTAGAGGTGGCAATGGGTCGGGTTTGGGTCGGGTTGATGTATGGGGTTAACAAGCCAAGGCTCAACCCGAACCCGCCCGTTTAATAAACGGGTTGGAATATCCCAACCCGCTCTAACCCGCCAACCAGTTAAGTAATTTAAATTACTACTAAAAATTAAAAATTTTAATTCATCTAATATCAAAGTCTATACAAATTCTATTTTTTAATTCATTCTAATATTAAAACACACCTAACAAGCATAATTATACAACAATCATTAAGATAGAACTAAAATAACATGAAGAAAACAATTAAAACATAATAATAAAGTCTTAAAAGACTTAACTTGTCATCAATGCTTTAATTTATATTAATAAAGGCTGAGAAATTTGAAATATTTATACGTAGAAAGTCTTTCTTCACTTTATCCTTTGTCATTATTTATATTAAAAGAGGAAAAGTTGAATAGCCACAATTATTGTTATTATAATGTTCCAAACTTTTATTACACAAAAAAAATAAACGGGTTGTAATCAGGTCATTTCGGGTTGAGGGGTCAAACCCTAACCCAACCCGTTTATAATCGGGTTGAGAATTCATGACCCAAACCCAACCCGTGGATTGAAACAGTTAACCCAAACCCGCCTAAGACCGGGCGGGTTGATGGGTCACGGGTTGCCAGCTCTAGATTCAAGGTTATTTGCTGGTAGATTCCAGTTTTCTAGAATTAACGGAGATTAATCCTTGTTTTAGTAACTTTCACTGCGTCAACAAGGTAAGACATTAACATCACACCTTCTTACGTTCATTTGTTTTCCCAAACATAAACCAACAACCCCCCCCCCCCCCCCCCCCCCCCAAAAACACAACTTCCCATTTCAAAAATAAATGCATTCACTTATATTAAAGAATATGGACAACTTTTCACTCAAATTTAAAGATAACTCCCCATTTTGTCTCTCACTTAAATCTACTAAAGGCAACAACAACAACAAAAAAAATGCCTCATTCCAACTAGAAAAGTTTGATGAGCTCCTTTTCCACAAACCCAATCTATTAAAAACCATATCTTAAATCAGATAATAAGCAATTTCTGATGAGCTTCATCCATGCCCCTTTGGGTCTTCCTCTTGGTACAATTTAATCTTTTAATATACACCCTGTACACCTTGTAACAATTGCCTCTCTAGGTCTTCATTAAACATGTTCATACCATCTTAACCTACTACCTTTATCTTATCTCTTATTTGGGTACCAGAACACACTGTCATGTTCATTCCTGACCTTATCTTTCCTGGTTTTTCATTTGAATCTGTTTTTCCAATTGACACATTGTAAAGAAACAAGTTTTTGCTTTAATGTCATTCAACTATTTGATTGGTTTTTTTGAGTATTTCCTTTATTCCTTTATCATTTATTAACATTTTTGAGAAAATTCCAACACTCCAATTACATATCAATATCAAGAAATTTTGTCTTAGTTCTCAACAAAGTAGCCAGAATCTTCACTCCATGCGACTCATCTTCATCAATAAGCCCACAAACAAAGAAGTTGAAGAACCATTTCACAAGAATCATTTTCTTCATTTTAGCTTATATGTTTTTTTTTTTTTTTTGGTGTGTAAAAGATATGCATACAGATGAGAACAAACCCACAAAGCTAGTTAGAATTTAAAGGACGCAGGTGCAGATGCTAAAAGATGTGGTTATTTGTTTGGAGATATTGAGCTCAAGATGACCATCACAAATTAATTCACTACGAAATTTGAGAAGATCTTCAAGTGGGACAGCATGGTTATTAACAAGGACAAGCAAAAGGATGCCTCCAATGAATTCTCAAAGGCATGGAATTAAGGCATTAATCAAATCAATTACTAGTAATGGGAATATGCCATGCACATTCACGTCAAAAATAGAATGTGTACTAGAAAAAACAATATATTATTGTAACATTAAGAAAATTATTACAATATATAGATATATAATGGCCTTTCCAATGAATCCAATTCTTGTTTCACAGAGATTCATGAGTTCAAAGATTCCTGATTTTAAAACTTGTCTTTCAAGATCAATTACTTCTATCTTTTGTTGCAATTGTCTTTTAAGAACACTTTCGAAAAAAGGGAAGTAATTCCAACATGAATTATTTTTGAAAGAAAAAATCTACCCATGCTCACTGGGGAAGCACTTCTATTTATGTATGATAAGAATAAAATTATAATAGGATCCAATCTAGGAAGATAGAAACATAAAATCTCCAGAATTGTTACTGCCATCCACTTTGTGCCTCCGAAATGGGAGTCAATATCATTGATACTATACGCATAAATTAAATAGGCTATTTTACCGGAAAACAAGATAATCTAAGAAATGCTGTGAAAGAGTAAGTCTGCTCATTTGAATCATTAAGAGAAAAATCAGTTCTAGTTGACTGAAAAAAATTGAATAACTGCACATGAGATTACAACAAGCTACCTACTAAACAAAAACTAGTGTTATTTGCAGATTACTCAGTTATTCTTTCCCCCTAATTTGAATGCCTTCAAAGAGTAATACAGGGTTATGACTAGAACCAATGAATAAAGAGCAAAATAAGCATACCCGACAGGCACTTCAAGGGTTTCAAAGGCCATCTTTGCCTGTAAATGATATAGAAGCAAGCATAAGAATAGTCAGACGATAAAATTACCTTTAAGGATGCAGGGCACGGATAATAAGTTGAAGTTAATAATATGAGAGATGAAACAGGTCAATTGACACAATAAACAAGCAGCTTTCTATCCATGTCTTATATGGTCCAATTCAGTTGTCACAGCACCGACCAAGCTAGCTTATATTTTTCCTTCATTTTTCATTAGGCCAGATCAAAAATTGTGTATAAAAGGATTTATGAAAATAAAAAAGATTTGCTCTTTGGAGCCTTTGGATTGAAAGAAACCCGGACCTCCTGAATGGAACAACAGCAACCAATTTAGGGTTGTTGAATGTGCTTTGTCTATCTTCCATGATTTCTAGAACGCTAGTAATGGTGTTAACACAGAGGAACAAAGGGGAGCAGATAGATCAGATGACTCCAACCCAATATAAACCAGGTACAACTGAACATTGATTGCCTGGTACTCTGGTGGAATTTCATGAGACAATACTGTCAACCCCTAGCTTGTTTTTCATCCAAATTAAGGGTGTTGGATATCCTCTTCACTGAAGCTTTGCCACTAAAAGGGATCTTCTAGGGACAACACAATCAGGGGTCATGTAAGTTAGAAGCAGAAAATGACTCCTTGCCAACAATAAACACTGCTTCAAACAGTGATGTTATTCTTGGTTTTGGGCCTTCACCGTTTAGGAAATAATTTCCCTTGACTTGATTTAGTTACATATAAACATAGGAAATCAAATGGAGCAGCAGACTACATTGCTTCTATAGGACATAGAATCAACCTGGAATGTATCTCAATAGACAATTTGGACTAGATTATCATTGCTGAATATCCAAGTCCTTATAAGCATCCAATAGGTGGCAGAAATTAAGCAACCAATAGGCGGTAGAGATTAATTGTAAATGGCATTCATGACATTCAAGGTTCAAGAGTGACAAAATTAATTTCAGGAGTTCTCAACTTCAACTTCATAATTTAACTTCTCAGTTCATCAAATGGTTTATACATTACCTGCTCTATTGCAAGCTCCATTAACGAAAGAGTAGCTGGTGAGTCCTTACCTTCCACTGATGCCATCTAAAGCAGAATAGACAGATATTTCATTCCTCTTTATCTTATTTGACAATTATGGTATCAAAAATAAAAATATGGACCCAGCTAAAAACTTTATGATTAACTATAAATTGTTTTCCCGAAATATTCCAGTAGTCTTTTTGATCTAAAGCATCTTCATACATATTAAATTATGAAAGAAAAAAAAAAGTTACTTTTTAATTAGCCAACTCAAATGCTTTTGCATTTATTGAAGGTTGTGATTTCTGAAAACACTATGTTAGGTTGGAACTGCTAACATATCCATGCCAGCAATCCCAATAGCTTCAAAAAATTTAGTGCCTATTCTCAACATTATTTGACCTGCATTATAAAGCCATTCAAATGGTTCTACGCTGATTCGCTTTGGTAACTACATGTAATGGCACTAAATGGCAAAAGGATTGTCAAAAAAAAAAAATCCACAACGAAAGAGGTGCTGCAGACGATCAGTTTCTCGAAGTTAGGAGCAGAGATTTCACGGAAAATCTTACGAAATAAGGAAATAAAAGTTTCTAGGACAGGATCAACAAATTCACAAAGTTAAAAAGGATCCAAATGATAGTTAAAGTCGCAGCTTCATACCACAAAATGAAGAACAAATCCACCCGTATTGATTCTTTGATAAAACGACTAAAATCTCTGCTTCATATTGGCTATAAAAACGATTCAATGAATAAATTCTTCGGCAGGTTCCGACTAAACCGATAGAATCAACACGTCTTCCATAACCGATTCGCATGGCGAGGATGCACAAAACCTTCCAAGGGGAAATTAGATTACAGCCCTACTTTAACAAATGAATTAGGAAAAAGTAATTGTTTTCTTAGTAATTAAAAATAAACAATAGTTAGTAACATATTTAAAAGCTAGTGATAATTTACTGATTTAGCATTTCGGCGAAATTTAGGACGGTGACCAAAACTTCGCCGGTTTCCATGGGGTTTGAAAAATCGTGTTTGTGGGCTAAACCTCGAGGGTGTCTATTAACGTTTTTAAATTTTGATTTCACTGATTTTGAAAATGAAAAAAACAAAATCGTGTTTGTTTTGCACCATTTTTAAATCGTTTTTTCCCAAAAATGATTGAAAAGTAGGGTCGATTTTAAAAAACAAAAAATTACAGTTTCTAAAAACAATGAATCGTGTTTATTTCGATTTGGATGGCATTTTTTTTGTAATTTTTTTAATTTATCTCTTCGGCACATTCCAATCATCTTCTTCCTTATGCTGCTTAGAAGTTATCTCAGGCGACCGGCGTATTAGATCACAACTACATCCAATTCCACACCACATGCAGAGTCACACTTATCTTCTCCAACTGATATTGTTGTTGGTGATAAACACATGCAAAGAAGTGGCTAACACTCCATTCAAATTCTCTCTTATCTCTTATCATACAGTTGCATGCAACAATATTGATACGTACCTGTTTCTTCCTTGGAGCAATATTGAAGAAAACAAACACTTCATATGCAAACCAAAAGAGAAGAAGAAGAAAATTGTTGATTCACTTCGAGGGGAATCTGCCTCCTGCTTTTCTCTAAAAGAAGAAGAAAGTTGAGATGAAACAAAAGCTATATTTTTCATTATTCATTGTTAATTACATATATAGAGAATACCCAACGACCATATCTACTAACTTATCTACTAAGACTCCCTATCTATTAAGACTCCCTATCTACTGAGACTCCCTATCTATTAAGACTCCCTACAATTTCTACCCTTTTTAATGCAACCATGCACTGCCCTTTATTGATCCTCATGCACCCCCATGCTTAGTCTCCATTCCGAAACGTTCACCCATATCAATGCCTCTCCCTTGGTTTCACCTTGTCCTCAAGGTGAAGATGAGGATACTTCTCAATCAAGCTTTGATGTTGTTCCCAAGTAGCATCTTCAGGTGGGGCTCCGCTTTGAACCAATATTTCAGTAACAGCCTTGTTTCCACGTTTAACCAATCGACGATCAAGTATTGATAAAGGTTCAGGTAACAAAACTCCTCCCTTAGTAAGGAGCGTTCATCCTCTACAGAGGGGGCTGTAAACAGCCCCTCACATTCCATGGGGGCCCCACCATTCATTTGGGGGGCCCCACACCATACATGTGAGGGGCTGTTTACAACCCCCGCTGTAGACGATGCCCACTACTCAGTAAGTGGTGGCAACTGGGCATTAGATTGCACATCTACACCAAGCTTTTTCTTGAGACAAGACATGTGAAAAACATTATGAATTTTAGTCCCAACAAGTAAGTCCAGTTTGTATGCTACTAGTCCAACATGTTCTATCACCTTAAAGGGGCCAAAGTACCTTGCTGACAATTTGAGTGATTGTCTAGCAGAAATCGTAGACTGGCGGTAAGGTTGCAATCGTAGAAATACCCATTCCCTAACCTCAAATTCTCGTTCAGATCGATGACAGTCAGCATATTTCTTCATGCGCTCTTGTGCAACCTCGAGATTTGTCTTCAATTGTCGTAAAATGAGAGAACGATCATGGAGCTCAACATCAAGTGCTTGTACCTTGGTGGTACCTGGTTCATAGGACAATAGTGTAGGTGGTGGTTCTCCATACACAGCTTCATACGGAGTCATCTTCATAGCGGAATGAAAGGTTGTATTATGCCACCACTCAACCAGATGTAGCCATAGCACCCACCTTTTTGGTTCAGTACTGGTGAAACACCTTAAGTAATTTTCCAAGCCTCTATTTACAACCTCTGTGTGCCCATCTGATTGTGGGTGATAAGCAGTGCTCATTTGTAGACGCGTACCTTGGAGACGAAAGAGCTCCTTCCAAAAGGTACTTGTGAAGGTCGAATCTCGACCAGATACAATGGAAGTGGGCATACTATGTAGCTTAAAAATATTTTCCATGAAAATCCAAGCAATAGTAATCGCCGTATAAGGGTGCGATATAGCCAAAAATTGAGCATATTTTGATAGTCGGTCAACCACCACAAAGATTACAGTTTTACCATACGATGGTGAAAGGCCCTCAATGAAGTCCATCGATATGTCGTTGGCATACTTCACATTCACGAACCCACTGTTTGACATCTTTCCTCATGTGTGGCCAATAAAATAACTTTGAAATACACCAAACAGTTTTATGGTACCCAGAATGACCTGCTCCCGATGTGCTATGCATCTCCTGGAATATTAATTCCCTCAAGGAAGAAGTTGGACCAATCACGATACGTCCCATTTTATAGAAAATCCCATCCCTTAATTGGTAAAGCTCTCTATTGAGATTTCCTACTTCAAATGCCATCACAAGCCCTTTAACGTATGGGTCTGTTACCATCTCATCCCGTACCTGCTGAAACCAAGTGGCAGTTGGTGTAGATAATCCCATTAAATACCCAAATTCGTCCTTTCTTGACAGGGCATCTGCCACTTTGTTCTCTTTGCCATGCTTGTATTCAATTGTATAATCATATCCAATCAATTTAGAAAGCCAATGTTGTTGCACAGGTGTGGTGATGCGCTGCTCCAATAAAAATTTAAGGCTCTTCTGATCGGTACGTATCACAAATCGGTGTCCCAGAAGATAAGGTCTCCAATGCTGCACAGCTAATATAATGGCAAGAAACTCCTTCTCATAAGTGGACAAAGCTAAATTCTTTCCATGTAAAGCCCGTCTCAAGAACACTATTGGTCGACCTTCCTGCATTAGAGCTCCTCCAATGCCTGTATCTGATGCATCACACTCAATAATGAAAGGTTTAGTGAAATCAGGTAATGCTAAAACAGGTGCTTGAGTCATTGCACCCTTAAGAGCTTGGAAGGCTTGTTCAGCATCATGAGACCATCCCCATCCATTTTTCTTTAAAAGTGCAGTTAAAGGGGAAGCAATCTTATCATAGTCTTTAATAAACTTACGATAATATCCTGTCAAGCCCAAGAATCCCCTTAATGCCTTTAGAGATTTTGGCCGTGGCCAGTCCACCATACTAACAATTTTGCTTGGATCCATAGCCACTCCATTGTGGCTAATATAATGGCCCAAATAATCAATATTTTGCTGGCCAAATTGGCACTTGGACTCTTTAGCAAATAAAGAGTGATTTCTCAGGACTTCTAAGGTGAGCTGGAGATGATGCAAATGTTCTTCCCAAGACTTGCTGTACACTAATATATCATCAAAGAAGACCAACACAAAAGATCGAAGGTAGGGCCGAAACACATCATTCATTAAACTTTGAAAGGTGGAGGGTGCATTTGTGAGCCCAAAGGGCATTACCAAAAACTCATAATGGCCCTCATTAGTACGAAAAGCTGTCTTGGTAATGTCATTTTCACAAACTTTGATCTGGTGATAGCCCGATCTCAAGTCTAACTTTGAAAAGAATCGAGCACCATGTAATTCATCAATGACAAGTATTGGAAACTTGTCCTTGATAGTAACTTGGTTTAGTGCTCTATAATCAACACACATTCGCCAAGTTCCGTCGTGTTTCCTAACTAGTAACACGGGTGATGAAAACGGACTTGTGCTAGGTCGAATAATACCAGCCACTAACATGTCCTTAATTATTTTCTCTATTTCATTTTTTTGGTAATAAGGATACCTGTAAGGACGTACACTGACTGGTTGAGCTCCTTCAATTAAAGGAATGTGATGATCGTGCTCCCGTTTAGGTGGCAAGCCTCTTGGTTCATTAAAAACATCCTTGTATTCTAGTAACAACTATTGCTCGTTACCTCCTGTGTTAGAAGTTGATGGTACCACTGGGGCTATAGTATAAAGTTGCAATACAAGAGCCTTTTCTTGCCGGTGTGCTTCCTTAGAGATCGATTTTGCACTAGCCATTTGAATAGCTGATCCCTGAATACCCTTGAGTTGGTGTTCTTCTTGATTAGTCGTGAATTTCATAGAAAGATCTGAGAAATTCCAAATCACAGGACCCAAGGTTCGAAGCCATTGGGCTCCTAACACGAGGTCACATCCCCCCAAATGTAATAGAAAATAATCTGCAACTATGGATACTCCTTGCACTTTAATATTTAGCCCCACACACTTACCACGACTATGAAGCTTTTCTCCATTAGCCACCATTACCTCAAAATGAGAGTTGGGCTCAATCACCAACCCCACCTTCTTAACTACGATTGGGTCAATAAAATTATGGGTACTGCCACTATCTATTAGCACCATTGCAGAAAATTTATTGATCAACCCAATGACCTGCATAGTTTATGGGGTAGTAGTCCTTGCAATTGCATGTAAAGAGATCTCAGCGGCCTCCTTGTCCACCTCATTTAGGTTCTCAATGTTTTCTATAGGCTCCTCATCTTCATCAATCAAAGCCCCATCAATGGCAAATAGTCGAGGATTTTTACAATGGTGACCTGGTTGATACTTGTCATCACAATAATAACACAAGCCCTTTTCACGCCTTTCTCTTGCTTCTTTGGAAGAAATACGCTTCACCGACTGTGGAGTTGAAGACATGTTGTTTGTGGTACTACTTGCAGTCACACGAGTGCCATCAAATCGTCCTTGCTTCCGACGTATAATGAGCTTCTCTTCTTGTAAGCGCGCCAATCCAATGGCAGTGGTTAGAGAGGTTGGGTGCAACATCTGTACTTCAAGACGAATCTCATCTTTCAAGCCACAGACAAAGCAGCTTACTAGAAAGTCCTCTTGGAGGTGGTGTGTGCGATTGGCCAAGCGCTCAAATTGGCTTTGATACTCACGAACAGTCGAGGTTTGTCTCAACTTAGCTAAAGCACCAGCAGGATCCTCATACTCAGTAGGACCAAAACGTGAGTTGATGGTAGCAACAAGAGCAGTCCAAGACAAATCAGAGTGGAACATCTGATACCATCTAAACCACTGAAGAGCTTCTCCCTCCATATGGAATGAAGCAATGAGAAGGTGTTGATCTGCAAGGGTTTGGTGATAAGAGAAAAATTGCTCTGCTCGATAGACCCATCTCGCAGGGTCATTGCCATCAAAGTGTGGAAAGTCTAACCGAATAGTTCAGGTTTGTATGCTTCCCACACCGTAAGCACCTTATTTTTGCACCCCTGGAAGTGCTGAAAATGAAAACCCTGGCAGAAAAGTCAAACCCTGAGGGGACGAAAATTGACTTTTGATCAAGTGATAATTGGATACCTTGCTTTATCTCAATGGATAGAGAATCCCGACACGGTTCCAACGCAACTGAGTTTGCAGGAATCAGGGTTCGGATGAAGGTTCTGCAGGCCGGTCAAACTTGAGGGGGAGCCGAAAGTTGACTTTTTGCTAAACCCCGATCCAGGTGCTTACCCCCATGCCATTGGATAGAGGGCTCCGATATGGTTCTAACGCAATTGATTTTGCCCAAATCGGAGCCCGAATGAAGAAAATATGAGTTGTCAAAGTTTCCAAGCGGCAAAACCGGCAAACTGCGCACGTGGCAGAGAACTGCACACGTGGCAAGTTGCGCAGGAAAATATCTCGAGGATCAAATCCGTAAATATCAAAACATTCAAAAGATCCCAGGGACCAATCTGAAAATGTCTGAAAATATCTAAATAAAATAATATTTTCTAAAAATATCCCAGGGACTAAATCTTAAATTTCAGATTTTTTAGACAAATCCGCGACCGAATTAATTAATTTCAATCATTGTGTCACTCGCGCCGAGCGACAACTACTTAGCGCGAGCTTGGCGCCAAACCCGGCGGATACCCCATTTTACCTCTATAAATACAGCAGCCTCATTCTTGTTCGGGGTTCGGCTTTTTTCTTGGGGGCTTCTTGCTGGTTGGCTTTCTTTGTTCTTGTTCGGCCTCTTTGGGTTCGGGATTTTCTCTGGGTGTTGGCGATTTTTGGCTTCTTTCTGGTTCGGATTTTTCCTTCGGGGTTTTCTCTGGGTATTGGCTTTTCTCTCCTTTCGTTCGGCTCTTTCCTTTCGTTGGCTCTCACCCAGTGGGATCTCTCTCTGCGTCGGCCCCTCCGTCGTGGGCTTTACTTTTGGTCGCCGGCGATAACCCTTCTTCCTTACCGCGCCTAAGTCAAAACCCTCCCCTCTCACTTCTCCTTGCTCCCTTTAACCCCAAGCACATCGCCCTGCTTTTGTGACCCTTTCTTTCCCTGCTTCTTCTCCGTTGTCTCATAGCCAAGACGAGGACAACCTTGCTGTTGGCGTGGAGAGGTGCTGCTGCGACAGTCGTTCGAGCTCCAAGGAGGTTCAACACATCCTGCTGGGGGTGTTAAAACACCAAGGTAATGTTCCCGACAACCTTTTGTCCAATGTAAATAAGCTCATTACGATATTCTCTGTTCCGGTGTTTCGTTTAGTAATATTGCTTGTTTGATTCGAAGGGGGGAGCATGTTCCCCCATGATCTCTTCATTTGTTGTACCCCGATATAAGCCCCCTCTTCCCTTCGTTGGTCATTTTCGTTTTGTTTTTCGAATTTGGATGTTTTCCATGAAGTTTAGAGCCCTAATTTGAGGTAGCTTAAATTAGTTTCGAGTTGTGTTTAAGTGTCTCTTGAGGGTGCTGGGAGCACCGGGAAGGTGTTACAGAGACTGGAAATCAAGCCAATCTCTGAGTTTCAGAAAAAAAACACAGTGAATCGGGTTTCGTCGGATGCATGCGCTGAGCTCGCGCAGAGCATTTTTGCGTCTGCCGAGCTCGCGCCGAGCTCGCATCGAGCGCGCGCACAGGTGATTTTTCTGCTGTTTTGGTTCGGCCGAGCTTGCGTCGAGCACCTGAGGTCAGCGCACCCCCTTTTTAATGCCGATTTGCTTATATTTTTGAAAACCCGAAAATACCCTCAGACCGTACCGTGGGGGCTTTGCCCCCCGCACCCCCCAACCCCTTTGTTCACTGCGCGTCCAACTCATTCCTTGGGGCCCCAGGTCCCTCCCCTTGGACCTAGAGTATGTGACTTCTGTATATTTTGTGATTTGTGATTTTTGTATATTCTGTGATTTTGCTGGATGTGGGTGACCTTTTCAAACCAAACCAAATGAACCAATAGGGTTTCAGGGTCACCTGAAAACCCAATATGGGACTCAGACCACCCGATCTAAACTTGATGTCCAGTGGGCCTTCCAACGGGGCCCACCCAGCCCGAACCATTCATTTGTGCTTAAATAAGATAATTAAAAGATTCGAGTGGGCCAGACCACTTGAGGCCCACACAAGCCCTATGTGGGGCATGCATGTGTAGTTTGAAATTGTGGTTTGGCCGAGACCATGGGCAGGGCCTGTCGAGCCCACTAAGCCCACAAAACCAAGCAAGGTTAGGGTTTCAAAACCCTAACCCAGGAAGTCTTAGGCTTTCAAGCCCAAGCCCAGGTAAAGGGCCCCAAGCCCAAGGCCTTGCCCATTTTGGAAACTTAAGCAAGATAAATTCAATAAATCACTTGGCCACCATGTGCGGCCCACCCAATGGGCCCACAAACCAAACCAGCCCACCTTTGCATAAAAATCACTTAAATTCAATCTAAACCCTAAAGTAAAATCAATTGAACTAACCAAAATCCAAAGGGCCTCGCAGGCTTAGACTGAGGCCCACCAAGGAATATGTGGGCCACACTTGGCCCAACAAGGGATCCGTGGGCCGTCCAACGGGGCCCACCCAATCAAACTCATCTCATCTTTAACTAAAAAGATAAAATCAAGTAAAAGGGACCTACACAGCTTTGGCGGTCCCGCAAGACTTAACCAAAATTGAATACTGGAATAGGAATCGGGTGAGTGAGAGACCAAAGTTGACTCAAACCAAGGAAACCTATGGGACCCGTCATTTGACGAGGTGGACTGGGGTGTCTACGGACTTCCCCGAACCGTAACTGAGAACTTGCTTAGAATCTCAAGCCGCAAACCAAACCTTAATAAACAAATCTAGGCACCCTGGTGTCTGCCTGCACCCCATCAGGCAGTGGCGACTCCAATTTCCCATTTTTTTCCGAGTGCGACATCGAAGTTAGGCGCACACACACACCCCAAATCCCTGAGCCATGTGCAACATCGATGGGAGATGGGTGATTGCTAGATCGTCTTGCTGATGTCTCTCCATGCTCCTTCATTGGGCTACGAACCATCTGATCAAATTTAAGATTGATAGCTGAAAGCATGTTGTAAAGCTCAGTAAGCCTTTGGCCCTGTTGATCAGAGGACTGACAAAGTTCATTAAGTTGCTGGCCCTGTTGCTTTGATATTTCTTGAAGGTTCTTCACTGAATCCTCCATCTTTGCAGAACATGTGCCCTCAGCCATTCCCGGGATTGTTGGCTCTGATATAAATTTGATACGTACCTGTTTCTTTCTTGGAGCAATATTGAAGAAAACAAACACTTCATATGCAAACAAAAGAGAAGAAGAAGAGAATTGTTGATTCACTTCGAGGGGAATCTGCCTCCTGCTTTTCTCTAAAAGAGAAGAAGAAAGTTGAGATGAAACAAAATCTATATCTTTCGTTATTCATTGTTAACAACATATATAGAGAATACCCAACGACCATATCTGCTAACTTATCTACTAAGACTCCCTATCTATTAAGACTCCCTATCTACTGAGACTCCCTATCTATTAAAACTCCCTGCAATTTCTACCCTTTTTAATGGTACCATACACTGCCCTTTATTGATCCTCATGCACCCCCATGCTTAGTGTCCATTCCGAAACGTTCATCCATATCAAATATCTTGGACATACATCCACTATAAATAAATGGATTTGCCTATTGTTTTATGTGTGGCAAAAACATCAAATTATCTTGTGTTATTTTATGGTATCAGAGCCTTCGACTAGCAGTCACCATGGCCGATTCTGAATCTCAGTCCTCGTCCACAACTCTTGAAACACCGATACCTCCTACTATCAACAACATTGCTCTCCAATCACTAGCTCTTTTCCCTACCACCCACATCACCAATCTGTCTCAACTTGTCACTGTTAAACTTACACATGATAACCACCTCCTCTGGAAAACTCAGTTGGTTCCCTACCTCCATGGCCAACATGTCTATGGCAATATAGATGGTTCTTTTCCTTGTCCCACCCCAACACTTCCCAATCCATCAACAACCCCAGGATCAGCACCTGTTAATGACAATCTTGAGTTTCACACATGGTATCGCCATGATCAACTTGTCTTAAGCATCATTCTCTCCTCCTTTACTGAGTCTATTCTAACTCAGGTTGTTGGATGCACTACTTCCCATCAACTCTGGTCCTCTTTAGAGTGTATATTCACGCATCAATCTCATGCACGCATGATGCAAATGCACTACAAACTTGCGACCTCCAAGAAAGGAGGCCAATCCATTGCTGAATATTTTCAACATGCCAAAGGCCTTAGTGAACACTTGGCTGCCCCCGATCAGCCTCTTAGCGATTTTGAGGTGATCTCCTACCTCCTTGCAGGTCTTGGCCCCGAATATGACCCGTTTGTCACGTCGGTCACAACTCGGGTTGATCCCTTGTCCCTTGATGATATCTTTGGTCACTTACTAGTGCATGAACCTCGCCTGGAGCTCCATTAGTCTACGATTGAATCCACGTTCCCAACTGTCAACCTCACAACACGCAACTCCACCAATCGTGGCCACTCTCGTTTCTCTTCCTTTGGTGGCCGCTCGAGTCCTGGTGGTCGTGGCTTGCGAGGCCAAGGTTCCTCTAGCCGAGGCTCCATTACCTCTTAACCATTCTTTCAGCCATCTTCTCAAGGTTCTCGCCCCACTTGCCAGGTATGTCAAAAGGTTGGCCACTCTGCACTACAATGCTGAAACCACTTCAACCAGGCTTATCATGGAGAAAGTACATCACCAACTGCCTATCTTGCAGCCCCTACTTCATCTCCAATAGATCTAAATTGGTACCCTGACACAGGAGCCACCAACCACATTACTTCTGATCTTGCCAACCTGATGCTGCAATCTGATGAGTATCGTGGGAATGAGCAGGTTTTAGTCGGTAATGGTGTAGGTTTGCGAATCACTCATATTGGTTCCTATACTCTTTATTCTCCCTCTCACACTTTTATTTTACGCAACTTACTTCATGTCCCTCATATTCAGAAAATATCTTGTCTCTGTTAGTCAGTTTACCAAAGATAACAATTGTTTTCTCCAGTTTCACCCGTCTCATTTTCTTGTAAAGGACAAAACCACAAGGGCACTTCTTCATCGAGGACCAAGTAAAAACGGCTTATACTCATTCTCAGGTCTCCTTCAACCCTCTCCATCTCCATGGGCTTTCTTTGGTGAACGTACCTCTTTAGAAGCATGGCATCAACGTTTGGGCCATCCTGCACTTATTGTTCGTCAAATCATTTCTCAGTTCCAACTTCCTCTCACTTAAAATAAAGCTCCTTCTTTTTGTTCTACGTGTCAACAAGGCAAGAGCCATCAATTATCGTTCTAGCCTTCTAAGTCTCATTCTCACTTTCCTCGAGAGTTGATTTTCTAAGATGTATGGGGTCCTACCCCAATTTCTTCAATAAATGGTTCCAGATTTTATGTCAGCTTTGTGGATGCCTTTAGCCGTTTTACTTGGATTTTCCCAATTTCACATAAATCTAATGTTGCTCGTATTTTCATGTTATTCCAAACTCACACTGAACGTTTATTCAATTATAAAATCAAAGATGTTCAAACAAATTCTGGTGGAGAATTCATTAAATTAAAGTCTCATTTTCAAAAACTGGGCACATTACACCGCCTCACATGTCCTCACGCACATCAACAAAATGGCTCTGTTGAGTGTAAGTATCGCCATATCGTTGATACCGGCCTTACACTACTTGCCCATGCTTCTATACCCCTTAAACACTGGGATGATGCGTTTCAAACTGCATGTTTTCTCATTAGTCGATTACCAACTCCGACTCTTAGTAATGTGTCCCCGTTCCATAAGTTGTTCAATGTTGCCCCTAACCTTCACCACTTAATAAAAATATTTGGCTGTGAATGTTGGCCCCTCCTCCGACCCTACAACCGTCACAAATTTTCCTTCCGCTCCGCCCGTTGTGTCTTCCTTGGTTATAGCTCCCATCATCGAGGTTACATGTGTCTTCAACTCTCCGCTCGGCATGTCTACATCTCATGTTATGTCCAATTCAATGAGCAAGTCTTTTCCTTTGCTAACTCAGTCCACTCATCCCAACTTGTCTAATCTACCACTACACCAATGGCCTACCTACCCACTTCAATTCTAGGCTCATATACTCATCACCTACCTTCATCTAACCCACCTACATCATCCCACCCACGTGAACCCATCTCTCCTCTCTTCATGTCTTCTTCCTCTTTCCCCACTCCCAGCCCACCTGAATTGTCATCATCGTCATCTCCTGTGTCAATTCCCACAAACCCTGCTCCTCTCAATGCTCACCCGATGCAAACCCAGTCTCGTTCTCAGATTACCAAACCGAAACAGTTCACAGATGGCACCATATGGTACCCTATTTCACGTGCTCTCGCCACTATTATTGCTGAAACTTTTGAGCCCACTTGCTTTACAGATGCAAACAAGTATCCTGCCTGGCGTGCCGCAATGAGTGCTGAGTTTGATGCTCTCATAAAAAATGGAACAAGGGAACTGGTTCCACCTACCCCAGCCATGAACATCATCAGGCACAAATGGATTTATCGCTGAAAACAAAACGCTGATGGCACCCTTGATTGACGGAAAGCCCAGCTTGTTGCCAAAGGCTTTCACCAATAGGAAGGACTTGATTTCTCTGAGACGTTCAGTCCTGTTGTCAAGCCGATAACCATCCGCACTATTCTTTCACTTGTAGTTGCCTTTGGTTGGCCCCTTAGACAAGTTGACGTTTAGAACACATTCCTGCATGGTTACATCACTGAGGACGTCTATATGATCCAACCGCAAGGCTTTGTTCATCCTACTTATCCTCGTCATGTTTGTAAGCTCAAACGTGCCCTCTATGGTCTTCGTCAGGCACCTCGTGCATGGTATGCCTGACTCAGCTCCCGACTGCTTGAACTTGGCTTTACCGTATCCAAGAGTGACACTTCTATATTCATCTTCAGAAATAATGGTGTGGTTATTTATCTCCTACTCTATGTCGATGACATTATCCTCACAGGGTCGGATGCAAATGCCATTGCAAATCTCTTGCGAACACTCAATTGTGACTTCCCCATCAAGGATCTTGGCCCCTTGCATTACTTCCGTGGTGTTGCAGTTCTTCATCACAACGATGGTCTCTATTTATCTCAACGCAAGTACATCCTGAATCTTTTGCAAAAGACCGACATGACTCATGCCAAGCCAATTACCTCCCCTATGTTGTCTGCATATACCTTGTCTGCATTTGCTAGTAACCCTCTACTGAATCCTACTCAATATCCTAGCACAGTTGGCGCACTCCAGTACCTCTCATTAACACGATATGATATCTCATTTGCAGTTAATAAAACCTATCAATTTTTGCATCATCCTACTATGCTAAAATGGTAGGCTGTTAAACGAATCCTCCGGTATTTGAAGCACACGGTAACACATGGCCTTCTTATTCATTGTTCCACATCCTAGCAGCTGCAAGCCTTCTCGAATGTTAACTCAGCAGGATGCCCTGATGATCAGTGCTCCATGGGTGGCTACTCTGTATTCTTGGGTCCCAACTTGATCTCCTGGAGCTCTCGTAAGCAACAAACCGTTGCCCGTTCAAGCACTGAAGCTGAATACAAATCTCTTGCCAATACCACCGCTGAACTTCTTTGGTTACAAGCTCTCCTTCGTGAACTTGGGGTGTATCTTGACAATCCTCCAATCTTATGGTGTGATAACATTGGAGCCACTTACCTCACCTCCAACCCCGTATTTCACGCCCGCACCAAGCACATTGAGATTGATTTCCATTTTGTACATGACCAAGTTGCGGCTCATGCGTTGGATGTTTAGTTCATTTCTAGCAAAGACCAACTTGCTGATGTCTTTACAAAGCCACTTGTTTCTCTTTGGTTGCAATTGCTCAGCTCCAAGTTTAATGCCACTAAGGTCCCGTTTAGCTTGAGGGGGGATATTAGATCAACTACATCCAATTCCACAACACATGCGGATTCACACTTATCTTCTCCAACTGATAATGTTGTTGGTGATAAACACATGCAAGGAAGTGGCTAACACTCCATTCAAGTTCTCTCTTATCTCTAATCATACGATTGCATGCAACAATATCTTGTACAGTCATTCACTATAAATAAATGTATCTGCCTACTATTTTATTTGTGGCAAAAACATCAAACTATCTTGTGTTATTTTACGGAGGAGTGACAGCAACGACGATAAATGCGCAACACTCTCTGGTTTGGTAAGGAGGCGACAACGACAACAAAAATGGATTGGTGCCGAATCTCCGGTGGCCCAATTCTCACTGTTGCAAAAATCCGACGAAGCAACGACCTCCTTCAGAAATCCCCATCTGTAGTAAGCTATCATGAAAGAAGTTCAATATAAGAGCCGATTGAGGTTTCCGATCCTTTTGTGATCCCTTCGGTGAGATTGTTGTAATTGAGGCTCAGCACTGTAAAGGAGTGCACTTTGCAAAGTGAACTTATTGGGACTTTTAGGCGTATCTAGAAAAAAAGAGAGAAATAGAAAGGAAGAGAAGAGAGAAGGGAAGAAAGGTGTTAGGGGGCGTACCTTCCATTGGGTTGAAATCGTTTGTCGCCGAGTTGGTGTGGCAGATGATGTAGCACCGTTGGATGTTGCCACGTGTAGCATCCAACGGCAGTTGCTCACTTCACATTGAAAAATGTGAGGTGATGTTTGACATTGAAAGAGTAGCTACCGTTGGATGCTACACGTGGCAGAATCCAATGGTGGCTGCATTGTCTGCCGCACCAACTTGGTAGCAGATGATTTCATCCCCCTTTCATTGTCTTCTTTGAGTAGAAACAATCAGCAACGGCAGAGATTTTTCACAGGGCTTTATTCTATTATGGACTAGATTGGGAGAATGAAGAAGAAAGGAGGCACCATCCCAGTGCCATTTATTTAGGTTGGTGGGGCACGTGTCTCCTTTCTAATATACTAGCAAATTGCACATGCAGTACTGCACGTATGTAAAAAATAAGGGAAGGAACAGTTATATAACCATTCAAGTTTTAAATGAATTAGGCAGTTATAACTATTATACTCCTTTATTAAAGAATCTTAACAATGATTTGTAAGGGTTTTTAGGAAAGGTGCACATTAAGATTGGCACGATTCTCAAGGGGCCTCTTCTCAGTATATATAGTATAGATTAAAAAAAACTAAAAACAAAACAAAGAAAAAAGCTTCAAATTTATCGAAGGAGGAGTTGGGTGGCGTTTTACCCCTCCATTCTAATCTATTTAAAAAAACAGAAAAAATAGAGTGAATAATATATATATATATATATATATATATATATATATTTCACATGTAGAATATAACATAATATATATGCATGTATGTATATATGTACCACAAAATATTAATATTTTAAAATTTTTTAATTTTTTAGATTTTTCAGCACAGCAATACGAAAAATCCAGTTACACGAATGGCTTGTTGATGAAATTCCAACGAAACGGCACAATAAGCCATTAGCAAAATTAAGGATAATTTTGTATGATCCTTATAGAATGAACAATGCATTAATGTGTACAATCCTTATAGAAAGCTTTATGCATCATATGACGTAAGTTGATATAAGCAAATCAAATTTTAATTGCTTAGCGAACTCATTTTATAGATTTTTAAAATTGTAATTGAGTTTCACATAAACGTTACCAAATAGGTTTCTTTTACATTTTTTGTTTTTAAAAGCAAAAACAATTTGAAAAGTTTTTCGTTTTCAAATTGTTTAAATAAAAAAAAACGTTGCCAAACGGCCTCTTCATCGTGTGCTCCAAAGTCCATAGAATTTCGTGGCACGCCGTGCTTTTGACTAAGAATGTCAATTGGTCCGAGGCAAACCGAAAACCAATTGAACCAAACCAAAAAAATTGGTTAAGTTTGGTTTTAGTTTGAAAGAGTACAAACCGAATTAATATGATTTGGTTTACGTTTTAGGCGGCTGATAAACTAAACCAAACCGAAAAACCATAAAAACCATGTATATAAATATATGTTAGATTACATAGTAAATATATAAAAAATATAAAAAGGAGATGCTTCTACGTGGCATAATAAAAATATAACATTGACAAAAATGTGACATCTATGATCTTATGAGCAGATTAATGAGGTTATTCCATCCTTCTTGCTATAGTTCAATTTGCAGAATGTCTAGAAAATATATCTTCATCGATATTCGGTGATCACTGATGTCATCGGAGAATAGAAGATGGGCACAATGAGAAATAGTTAGCCAAGAGACAAAAGAGAAGAAGCTAATCGAAGAGGGTTCACTGAAGTACAATATGAAAGTTAAGGCTGGCATGGGCTTCTCTCTTGAGGAGCTCAAGGCGGCTGGAATTTCAAAAAAACTTGCCCCAACAATTGGCGTTGTAGTTGATCACGGCTTCAAAACCGTTCTCTAGAGGGTCTTCAAGCTAATGTTGAAATGTTGAAGATATACAAGACCAAGTTAGTTATCTTTCCAAGGCGTGCAAGGAAATTCAAGGCCGGTGATTCTGACAAGTTTCAAGAAAATTGAAGAAGATGAGTTGCAGAGCAGCATAGTAAAAGTGAAAACAGAGAACAAAAGAGCTAAAATATGGGGGAAAAATCAAAATCAAATTTTCAGCTTGTCTGATTTACAACTGAATAATATGCATATACAAAAATAAGATCTCAACAAAATAGCCTAGATGTAGCCTAATTGTTTCTAACAAAGTCAACAAACTAGTTCAATTGCTATAACAGACTCAACAAACTATCACAACTGTTTACAACAGAATAACTACCAAAACTATAACAATAATAGTCTAACTACCAGAACTATAGTTGGCACATGTCATCCTTCCATTGTCTTGATCTCTGCTGCCTCCTTTTTTATATTGTAACTTCTCCTTTTTGCAATATCCCCTTGCAATATCAATTAATGACAGTGTGTTTGTGCGACGGTGGTGGTGAGTTCATCTGGCAGTGTCGTTGGTGAGGGTATCGATGAGCTCACTCATGAGGGGTGCTCAAGTGTCGGGATTGGCGTGTTCAGAGAATCGGTGATAGCAAACGAAGTCGTCGGCTTCAATCTCGTGCGTCCTTTTAAAACTTTCGTCATCAAAGCAAGCTCTGGTCCATGGGGTATCAAAACAAATATCCCCTACTCTCGGTCGCTAGTATTGATGAGGTACCAATGTTCGTTTAAAGCAGAGGTATGGCGGTACCAATAGGAGGGTACTGAAATGCCATACTTGGGTTCAACGAAAGTTGATCATGATAGAGGGATTCGCTATCGTTTATGTAATAAAATTCATATAACAGTAAGCTCAGGTGGTCGTGTTAGGTGGATGATTCTTCAGGGGATGAATGCAAATGGGCGGTTGAGCTAGAGTAGAGGAATTCCAATGAGAGATTAAGTTATGAGGTGATGGTTAGTAGGCATTTTAGATACCGGAAGCTAGTTCTAGAGAAGAAATCCAATAAGTGGGGATGGTTTCTCCAATTGTCTTCGTCCGGGAAAGGAAGGAGCAGATGTCTAATATTTCCCATGGATCATGTGTCGGGAGATTGGAATTACTTATGGAAAGACTTGAATAAATTAAGTTATGAGTTGGGAGGCCCAAGTTGAAGAAAGAGATATCCATACAAATGATGAAGATTGAATAAGAGAAAAGCATGCTTCCCTAAGGGTAGATCTCGTTAGGTCTAATGGAATAGTAGGGGAAATTCAAAATCTAAGGTGGTCGTCAGTTGTTGGATAAAGTCCAACAAACAACAAATGGAGTTCGGCAGTGATTAGTTTACAACTTTTCTTTTCAATGAGGTGGAGGAAGAGATATGCATACAAATGATGGAGATTGAATAAGAGAAAAGCATGCTTCCCCGAGGGTAGATCTCATTAGGTCTAATGGAATAGTAGGGGAAATCCAAAATCTAGGGTGGTCGGCAATTGTTGGATAATGTCCTACAAACAACAAATGGAGTTCAGCGGTGATTAGTTAACAACTCTTCTTTGTGATGAGGTGGTTGGAGGAGAAATTAGAATTGTAGAAAGTATACAAAATTTCTTGCTCGGTATTGAAGCTATAATCGAAAAAAGAAATCTTATTCCCTTGATCAGTAATGACATTAGGAAAATGATCAGCATGACGGAAGCTTGAATGGGGCAAAGAGGGAGCTTGGTTTTCCATTGGTTGCAACTTTAAGGTAGGAGGAATGTTGGGGACTTTTCCACATGTGGTATTGGATAAAAGTTGAAAAAAATCCATTACATCTTATGGGTTGCTCGACACTTCTTCTGCTTAGAAATGTGGGAGGTGGGTTACTGAAAGTGGGTGAAATTGATGTCAAGCAAAATGAGCTATGTTAGGTGTCTATGCTAGTTAGGGAGCAGTTCTTAAAGAAGAGAATCCCCATATCGATATGTCTGTGAGATGGGTTGTCATCCTTTGAAACAGTGATTTTGTCGATGCCAAAAGTCAATCTACATATGATAAAGAGTTGGAGTAGCCTCTTCACTAGAGAAGAAAGAGATGACATGGGTGAGTAGGAGTGCAAGTGGTAGGGTAGAAGAAAGTCAGTGCAATATAAGGCATGCTGCTGGTAGCTGGGGCAAGCAGAATATACTTGCCGTGTCAGGGTCTGGTTTTGCAAGATCAGGGGAAGGTGGGTCAGCATTTCAAACTCATGGGCCTTTTTGGGCCAATCCCGACATAATAATAATCTAGGTCCTAGAAGGAAAGCGGGTCCAACCAATGGTCAAGTCAATTCCAGTTTTGATATGCTCGTAACCTAGCAACCCCCAAGGTCTGGAACTATACAAGATCAAAGTTTAATGTCGAACAATGCAAGAAATGGAATCGGTGGTGAATCATCGAATCTCGGAAGCAGAATAGTCATATGGAGGGAGGATGGAAGGTCAGAGGGAGGAGACGTCGACTCGGTTATGAGGTCATCCTCTTGTTGCGAACCAGAGTCAAGGAAGCCATTCGAAGTGGTTGGGAGCTCCAAGATGGCGAAGGAGGAAAGAAGTTCAACGGAGATAATTCGCACAATTTTTCAAGGCTTAACGTGCGAAGATGGAGATTATTTGGCTCATGTGCGAATGGTGTCAAATGCAAAAGATATGGAAGTTATGTATCCTGTTTTTTATCCCAGAGGATTTGTTGCACAAGGTTCATTGCTGAGAGATGTGTCTTGTGAAAGTGCCGAATGACATCATGCGTAAGCCGAATCTAGATTTAGCCTCTAAAAAGGTATCTCTAACAAGGGGCGGGAAGGTTGAAGATGATTCATATGTGAAAGTCTATGTGGCCATGAAGGAAAGGATGGAAGGTAGCATAAGAGATGATATCCCCCAGGGTTTTCGATGTGTCACCTCCTAGCAATCAGGAGTTCATTCATGAGAGAGTTTTAATTTCTTAAAAAATGGTGTTGCTCATATTAGCAAGCAGTTTATTCGTCAGAGGTAGTGGGTGGTCTTGGTGGAAGCTTATAATTGGATCCCATCGGGCAGCCTACTAAATCCATGAATGGGGTAGAAAGATGGGAGATCCCAATTGGCTCTTAATTTCAAACTCATTTCTCCACTTCAGATGTTGCTTCTAGAGGATGAATGCCCCATCGTTCGAGAAGAAACCCCTACTAAGGAGTAGCAGTTTGATAATCAATCTGCTAGGTTGATTTCAGCCTCTGCTAAGGAGTTAGGTGAGCCGGATGAGTTGCTGAACAAAATATTGATGATAAGTAAATCTCTAGGAGTTTCATTTGAAGGTATTGAAGAGGAAGCATGGATCTATTCAGTGCTATTGAAGCCCAGAATACCAAGGTGAGGAAGATGAATAGGAAAACAACGAGGAAGCTTCAAAAGCTAACTTGGTCAGTGAAGGATATCTCCATATTAGCAGGGTTCCATGGTAGTAGTACAAAAAAGGTAAGAGGGGGGCTGCAAGTCATGATGAAGCTTAAGACCTTAACCAAGAATGTAAGAGGGCTAATCGCAATCGAGAAGAGGGATGCAATGAGGTCATTGTTAAGAGTATGGAACCTAAATATTGTAATGCTTTAGGAATCTAAGTAGTGGACAATAACGACATCAAAAGCATTTGGGAGTATGAAGGGTCTGATGGTTGACTTTGCCATCAAGAAGAAGTGCTGGAGGAATAATTCTGGCATGGAAAAGTGATGATATTCAGTTGTATCAAGCATGGATTAGAGATTACTCAATTTCGGTTGCTTTACACATCTCCAAATTGACGATGTTTGTTCTTATAATTGGAATTATGGACCCAATTTAGATTCGTTCCTTCCAATCTTATGGAAGGATTTAGTGGAGGTTTGACAAGGATGTTGATTAACATGGTGTATTGGTGAGGATTTTAACATGATTCGATTCCATCGAAAAGGAAAGGTTGCAATAACATATCTATGGAAATGAAAGGCTTCTCAGATTTCATCAAAAACTTAACATTGGTAGACATTCCATTATAAAGATGTCTGGAAGTAATGTCAAGATTGACTTCAAACCATACACCTCTAATTCTATGCTGTGTGAATGAAGTCAAGAGAGCCGCTCCATTCTGTCTTGAGAATATGTAGTTGGAGGATGAGGCGTTCACTAAAAGTGCGGAGAGTTGGTGGGCTAAGATATAGGTGCAGGGATCTCCCAGTTATGTTTTATATAAAAAGAAGAAGTTGCTGAAGGATAAAATTAAGTGATGGAATAAAGAAGTGTTTGGGAAGGTAGATGAACACATGGTAGGCCTCTTGAAGCAAATCAAGGAGCTGGATAAAGATGAAGAAGAAAGGGCCCTTAAGTCCTAAGGATTGGGTGAAAAGGGAAAGAATCAAATTGGAAATCAGGTCATGGGCTAGAAGGCAAGAGATATGTTGGCATCGAAATTCAAGAGCTTTATGGTTGAAAGAAGGAGACAAGAATATCAAATTCTTTCATAGAATGGCAAATGCATGTTTAAGAACAAATTCTATCACTAAGATAGAGGTCGAGATGTATATGAAGAGGAAGAAACCATAAGATAGAAGATACCAGAATTTTTCTCAAACTTATACAAAGAGAAGTTCAGTTTTAGTGCAAAAGTTGATGGATTGGAATTCAGCAAAGTACCAGAGGAAAATAGAGATGGGTTGTAAGGGTCATTTTCGGAGGAGAAGTCAAAGGAGTTATATTGCAACTCAATGGTGACAAGGCACTAGGTCCAGATGGATATTCTCTAGCATTATTCAAGGTGTGTTCGAATACTATAAAAGGTGATTTAATGACAACGATCGAGGAGTTCCACAAAAGTGGTAAATTTGCAAGATTCATGAATATTATATTCATAGTGTTGATTCCAAAGAAGGAAGATATGTGTAAATTGAATGAGTTTAGACCAATCAGTTTGCTGAGTAGTATTTATAAGATAATAGCAAAATTATTAGCCAACAGGTTGAGACTAGTGCTACAACATCTAATTTCTAAATCTCAAGGGGATTTTGTCGGTGGAAGACAGCTACAAGATGGAGTGGTGGTGGCAAGTGAATGTATTGACTTGTGTATGAAAATCAAAGACAACATGATCATGTGTAAGCTTGATCTTCAAAAAGCATATAATCACGTTAATTGGGAGTTCTTGATGTATATGCTTGGTCGCATGGGTTTTGGCGAGAAGTACAGGAAATGGATATTAATATGTATTTCATCAACCACCAGCTCGGTAATTGTCAATGGTTCAGTAGTAGGTTTTTTCAAGAGTTCATGGGGTTTGTGTCAAAGGGACCCCTTATGTAGCACCCCGGAACCAGGTCCACACGTGTCGGGTTTATACTGGCTCCCGAGCGCTACTTTTAGGGCCCAAAGTGTGATGACAACTAACTTAAGAAACTAACCAAAGCAATTATAATCTAATCCTAAAATTTTCGGAAAATCTGCTATATAACGTCTGTAAATACGTGAATGGGCTAAGCCCTCAAACCACAATTAAATACCTGATAAACGCAGTTTATATATATCCATTCAAAAAAACCTAAACCATCACATATGCACAGGTAAAAGTAAGGTCCACTAAGTTCCCACACACACTCTCTCTCTCATTTACAATATGTACAGTTTCAAAAAAAAACATATACAACCATAAAAAAATTTGCCTTTTCTATCACTAGCCCGGATAGAAGTAATCCTCCGGCCTATACTCAGGATAATCGTCTACTTCAGCCCCGCTACGCTTCTTACCCGCTGGATCTGAAAACAAAACCGGTAAAACGAAAACTCGTATGAGACTAATGTCTCAGTAAGTAGCACAATGCATGGAATAGGCAGTTTATGCAGTTCAATTAATAAATTAACATGCTACATACTATATGATTAATTCCCGCAAATCAGGTGAAGAGCAATTCACATATGTCAAAGAGCAATTCACATAACAATACAATTACAGAAAATAAAGTGAGCAAGATTCATGAGTTAGCGTGTCTATAAGTCGAGTTAAACACCCTTAGCCGGTTTGCCACCTCACTACTCGCCTTCGAAGCCGCGCACGGTCATCGCACGAGTGGAGCACCCACGCATGGGCTGGCACGCTGCAGCTCATCGATCCCACACGAAGGCCTCACCGATCCCACACGGTGGTACGCAAGTGGCCCGGGGTATTAACGCGACAAGCCAACACCAACGCATGATCTAAACGGACTGTGGATCCACGAATCTCTATGCGGCCTAGACTCGTATAAGAATTAATCATTCAATTAATTTACTAAACAAGACCTGTACAAAAACAACTGCCCAATTAAACTTAATCCAAGTGAACCTCGCTGTTCACTGACCATTCAATCCTTAGGCTCCTTGCCTTTTTCAACTAACACAAAGCCTCAGCCTTGATCCCAAATCATAAATTGCAAATCGTTTTACCAAATCAACACGTTCACGAATAGCTGGATAGTTATTTTGAAATCAGTATTTACTCTAAAAATCTGATTCTAACTAGTTAATTGAATTCTAAATCTGATCTGATCTATGAGGAACTGGTATGCGTGCTATATATCGTTGGAAAGATCTACGAGTCTATTTCCCAACGCAACAAACGGTTCGTAGTTCGGAGTTTCCTACAGAAAGTTATAGCTGTTTTACTACAGGTGGTTTTAAACAGCCACGAAATTAAATGGACGGAAATCATCAAATTCTCATGATTTTTCTTGCAATACCTCGAGTTCCGATTGGTCCGAAACCAATTCCATTCAACTACAATTACCCTCAACTAAATTTTAGAATGCTAATATGAATTTTTAGGCGAATATTTCTAGCCTTCGCAAGCCACCAAATCTTACACCAGTTTAAAATCAGATAACAGAATGGGTTTGCTTTAAAACTTCAAAATTGTACCTATGCAACCTGAAATTTCCTAATACATATCTACCTCTTTTCCTACTCCTAATCCATGCAAACCTCTTATCGAATCGCCCTGTCAAATCTTCAGAAGCAAGAAATCCATTAACATCTATTATCGTCCATTAACCTCTAAACAACCAGTAAACATCCATTAACATTTAAGCATCACAATGCAATCACTGACATTTACCTAACAGCCGCCATTTACAGAAGTCATCAGATTCGATTCCTATGCTAACAGCAACTAACGGCAACTTCGATTAAACAACTAATAGCAATTCCTACACTATCAGTATCTAGTAGTTAGGCAGAATTTGGAGAATAAATTCTTACTATCAAACTCCTGCCCTAACGGTAACTCAATCAGAGTATTTCAAGCAACTCCAATCAGAACCTAACTTTACTTCTATGCCAAAACCAAAATAGCAACTTCAATCATTGTATATGCTTTTCAAGATTCAAAATCTGAAAATACAGCATCAACAGTTCTAACCTATATCCTATTTAAAATTTTAGAAACCCCCACCATCCATTAGCAAATCTAATATGGAAATACAGCAATAAAACTCCATCCAAATAAATATAAAACCTTCAATTTTCGTGTGGTTCCATCTCCATTTTGACTCCAACAATTCCCAAGATCACACAATAATCGAACAAAAGAAATCAAACACGAATCAAAAATCTGTTGACGGCAACGAGAAGAGAAATCAAAGTATGTTTCCAAGTTTAAAAACAAACAACCAAACAGTAATTTTTCTAACAACAGAAATAAAGAAAAAGATTAAACAGGAGTAGATCGAACGAGAAAAATGCTACTTACCGATTTTTGCAGAATCCCACGCCCAGACAGAACCAATCGTCCAAACCCTTTTTTTTTTCCTCTGTCTCCTTTTTCTTTCTTCTTCTTCCTCTTTTCTTCTTTCTTCTTCCTTCTTCTCTTTTCTCTTCTTCCTCTTCTTCCCCACGTTCTCCTCCTCTTCTCCTCCACGTCTTCTTCTCCCCTTCCACTCGTTTCTTCCTTCTTCTTCTCTTTTTTTTTTCTTGTTAAACCCCAACAGCACAAACAAGGACGCCCCTTCCCTCTTCTTCTTTCTTTTTCCCTCTTCTTCTTTCCCCCTTCTCTTCCTCCTTTCCCCCTTCTCTTCTGCTGCGATGTCCCCCCTCTCCTTCGTCCCTCTTCTTTTTTTCTTCTTTTTATCTTTGCTTTCTTCTAACCAACGACCAAAACCCCAATTTAAGAAATCGATTTTTTTCTTTTTTTTTTTTTTTTTTTTTTAAACTTGAACCATTTGAACCGGTTCACTTAAATTGAACCAACTCCAAATAGACCACTACACTAACCAATAGCCCATTAAACCAATAACGAAATGAATTAATTAAACAAATGAAATTTTTTTTTTCTATTGTTCTTTAATAATTTTTAAATAATCATAATTAAAGTTTATCAAAATTCCAGAGTGTTACATCCTACCCTCCTACAAAAGAATTTCGTCCTCGAAATTCACATCACACATAGCAAGAAATCTGCAAAATATAACTTAATGAAAATATTATACTTTACTGTTCTCCTTCCCTACACATAGACGCGTCCGCCCAAGTGAAGGTTGAGAGAAAAATCAAGAAATTATATTCTTGTTTACTCATGCAAGATTCTTACAGTATTTTTATATTTCAAACTCGTACTATAAATATCAATACCGATATCGATATCAATATCCCATTTGTATAAAGTTAAATACTTAGGTAATTGCCCAGCATTGGCCGATGCTCTGCAGTACCCAAGTACTACTAAATACAATTGGCTCCTCATCCATCAATAAGCAATATGATACAATAAGCATGCAGTGTAATTAAACAAGAAAAGTTTTCTTCATTATGCATATCAATAGTACCTATTAAACACTTCTAGGAATTTATCATATCAATTCTATCATCATGATTTAAATTATAGTAACTAATGTTTATGTTACCTCAAGACTATCTGAAGAGTTCTGGGTATTTGCTCATCGTCTCACTTTCCTTTTCCCAAGTGACCTCTCCAGTTGACCATATTACTTTCACTAACGCAATTGTTCTAGTTCGTAAGACTTGATATCTTCGATCTACAATTTGAACAATTCGTGGGACATCTGGTGTATCCTCTGGTATACAACCAGGTATCAGGAAAGGGTTGTCACATATAAACCTCTGTGGATGGCGTCCAGGAATATTAAGGACCACGTGCTGTCTATAACAATCTAGTACAACATGGTATTTAACCATCAAATCCATCCCCAAGATCACCTTAATTTCATCATGCATCGGGATTTCCATTAAATCTACTGTCATTTGTACATCTCCCATCTGAATACTGCAGTCGTGAAAAGTCCTTCGAACTGCCTCCAACACTCCTCCAACCGTGATCAGACGTTCCATACTCTCGGTGATCCTTGAATAAGCATGTATGGTACTTAAGAAGTCAGGATCGGCTAGAGATGATTGGGCTCCTGTGTCAAAGAGGCAAACTGCAGCGCTACCCCCAATCAATAATTTGCATCCTATGATTTCATATACTATTCGTGCCTCAGATGATTCCTCCTGAGTTGGATTGGAATCTTCCTCACTAGGGTCCTCTTCCGTTGATATGATCTCAATTAGTTCTCTTTCTTTTGATTCTTCGCTACTCGAAGCTTGAGGTTCATTGAGATCTTTTTCCTCACTCAAATGCTCACGGGGTTCCTCTTCACTCCAGTGTTCACTGGGATCCTCTTCAGTGGAATTTCTCTCAACTATTTTTATTTCTGACGGTTCTTCACTACTGGAAGCCCTTGGTTCACTGGGGTCCTCCTCACTCAAGTGTGGTTCCTTGGGTGAATCTTTCTTTTTGTCTACCATATTGATTTCTTTTAACTGCATAACAACACAATGAAATGCATTGCTATACGACTCCAACGGTTAAACAAATTAAATAATATGACATGGCAATCAACAGAGTTATTCTCAGAATGGTCTGCTATAATCCTAGAGGATCTGGTTTCACTCACTCAGGTCTCAACAAGGCATTTTTGTTAAGATTCAGACAATACAATAATGCACATAATATGGTTGCCATAATGCACCCAAAATAATATCATAAATAAACTAAAGAAATATCACAATTTTTTTAGACGACAGATAAAGAGTCTACAATAACAAGAATAATAATCTCAGATTGTATCAGGTAAGGGTTAAATCTTAAATTCAATCTTTCTTGCAGGTGAAAATTTTGGTAGCTCAAATAGAATATAACAGGTAGCCACTTATAAGGGTAAAGTACCTCCATCAGGTGTTGGAGCATCTAACTTAGGCTCCTTATCCTCGTGGACAGTGATAGCAAAGGCTCTACCCTGTGGTTGTGGTCGTGGAGCTGCAGGCTGTGGCCTCTGCTCAATTCTCTGTGGTGCCCTTATGCCTACCGGCCTATCTTGGTGCCTCGAACCTACTGGTGCTCTTTGATTCTGCCTTTGTCCCTGGAAACGAGGAGGCACTGCATTCAGAGGTGGTGCTGCGATAGGTTGCACTGGTCTAGTTTGTAACCTCTGGTAAGTGGCAGGATGCGGGCACTCTGCCATGCGGTGTCCGTGCTGTCCACATCGATAACAAGTCCCTGGTGGAGCGAAACATGGACCAGGGATGTGGAATTGTCGGCATCTGGGACAACCACCATCAACAGGCCTACCACTCTGCCCTCCAGAAGACCCTGCTCCCATTGAATACCTTCTCTGATCTGGGTATCCTATTCTTTGTCTCTTATCTCCAGAGTACCATTGTTCATTTGTCGGTCGAGGTGGCACTCTCCTCCCTGCCATCTCTCCCATTCTTTGAGTGGTAGATCTCTCTGCCACTGATGCTCTGCGAACAGTCTCACGAAAACTGCTGCTTAGGAACATCTCCACTCGGTTCTTAATATCATGCCTCAGACCTCTCTCAAAATGTCTAGTCTTCTTGGCCTCTGTGTCTACCAAGTGTGGAGCAAACCGAGACAATTCTGAAAATCTCTCTTCATACTGGGCTATGCTCAGGCTTCCCTGAGAAATAGTTAGAAACTCAGACTCCTTTTGGATTCTTACCTCCTCCGGAAAATAGCGAAGGTAAAAGCGGTTCTTGAATCCCTCCCAAGTCAATGGAATCCCCGCTTCAGTTACTTCTCTTTGTATAGACCTCCACCAATGCTCTGCTTCCCCCTCGAGCATATAACTTGCTAATCTTACCTTGCAATCTTCTCTACATTCAATTGCCTCGAAGATTTTCTCAATCTGCATAATCCATCTTTCCGCTTCCATGGGGTCAGCGTGACCATAAAAAGAAGGTGGAGACATCTTCCTAAATTCCCTCATCTCATTTGGTGCATGACGCTCTCCTTCTTGCTCTTGTCCCCCATGATTTCCAGGCTGGTTCATGTACTGCCCATGTTGTTGATTTACAGCAGCTTGCTGCTGGAACAGAGCTGTAACTTGTCCAAATGCCCTCCATACAGCATCCATCTGAGCTGCAGGAGCTGGGGCATCAGGTGGAGCATCCACCGGGACATTAACAAAAGCTGGTTCTCCAGCTGGCACTTCCGCCGGATCCTCAGCTGGCTCAAAAGCAGGCACATGGTCTGCTGCTGCGGCTCTACGAGGTCTACCTCGCCTTCGCATATTCAACTACAATACAACGAATTCCAATTAGGCACAAGAACTCTCGTCCTAATCACAATCACTTAGAAGAGTTTATCTAAAGTGCACTCATTCCCATAAACAACTCTAAGGCTTCTAATTCCTAAGTTGGATCAATTTTCTCTCTGATACCATTTCTGTAGCACCCCGGAACCAGGTCCACACGTGTCGGGTTTATACTGGCTCCCGAGCGCTACTTTTAGGGCCCAAAGTGTGATGACAACTAACTTAAGAAACTAACCAAAGCAATTATAATCTAATCCTAAAATTTTCGGAAAATCTGCTATATAACGTCTGTAAATACGTGAATGGGCTAAGCCCTCAAACCACAATTAAATACCTGATAAACGCAGTTTATATATATCCATTCAAAAAAACCTAAACCATCACATATGCACAGGTAAAAGTAAGGTCCACTAAGTTCCCACACACACTCTCTCTCTCATTTACAATATGTACAGTTTCAAAAAAAAACATATACAACCATAAAAAAATTTGCCTTTTCTATCACTAGCCCGGATAGAAGTAATCCTCCGGCCTATACTCAGGATAATCGTCTACTTCAGCCCCGCTACGCTTCTTACCCGCTGGATCTGAAAACAAAACCGGTAAAACGAAAACTCGTATGAGACTAATGTCTCAGTAAGTAGCACAATGCATGGAATAGGCAGTTTATGCAGTTCAATTAATAAATTAACATGCTACATACTATATGATTAATTCCCGCAAATCAGGTGAAGAGCAATTCACATATGTCAAAGAGCAATTCACATAACAATACAATTACAGAAAATAAAGTGAGCAAGATTCATGAGTTAGCGTGTCTATAAGTCGAGTTAAACACCCTTAGCCGGTTTGCCACCTCACTACTCGCCTTCGAAGCCGCGCACGGTCATCGCACGAGTGGAGCACCCACGCATGGGCTGGCACGCTGCAGCTCATCGATCCCACACGAAGGCCTCACCGATCCCACACGGTGGTACGCAAGTGGCCCGGGGTATTAACGCGACAAGCCAACACCAACGCATGATCTAAACGGACTGTGGATCCACGAATCTCTATGCGGCCTAGACTCGTATAAGAATTAATCATTCAATTAATTTACTAAACAAGACCTGTACAAAAACAACTGCCCAATTAAACTTAATCCAAGTGAACCTCGCTGTTCACTGACCATTCAATCCTTAGGCTCCTTGCCTTTTTCAACTAACACAAAGCCTCAGCCTTGATCCCAAATCATAAATTGCAAATCGTTTTACCAAATCAACACGTTCACGAATAGCTGGATAGTTATTTTGAAATCAGTATTTACTCTAAAAATCTGATTCTAACTAGTTAATTGAATTCTAAATCTGATCTGATCTATGAGGAACTGGTATGCGTGCTATATATCGTTGGAAAGATCTACGAGTCTATTTCCCAACGCAACAAACGGTTCGTAGTTCGGAGTTTCCTACAGAAAGTTATAGCTGTTTTACTACAGGTGGTTTTAAACAGCCACGAAATTAAATGGACGGAAATCATCAAATTCTCATGATTTTTCTTGCAATACCTCGAGTTCCGATTGGTCCGAAACCAATTCCATTCAACTACAATTACCCTCAACTAAATTTTAGAATGCTAATATGAATTTTTAGGCGAATATTTCTAGCCTTCGCAAGCCACCAAATCTTACACCAGTTTAAAATCAGATAACAGAATGGGTTTGCTTTAAAACTTCAAAATTGTACCTATGCAACCTGAAATTTCCTAATACATATCTACCTCTTTTCCTACTCCTAATCCATGCAAACCTCTTATCGAATCGCCCTGTCAAATCTTCAGAAGCAAGAAATCCATTAACATCTATTATCGTCCATTAACCTCTAAACAACCAGTAAACATCCATTAACATTTAAGCATCACAATGCAATCACTGACATTTACCTAACAGCCGCCATTTACAGAAGTCATCAGATTCGATTCCTATGCTAACAGCAACTAACGGCAACTTCGATTAAACAACTAATAGCAATTCCTACACTATCAGTATCTAGTAGTTAGGCAGAATTTGGAGAATAAATTCTTACTATCAAACTCCTGCCCTAACGGTAACTCAATCAGAGTATTTCAAGCAACTCCAATCAGAACCTAACTTTACTTCTATGCCAAAACCAAAATAGCAACTTCAATCATTGTATATGCTTTTCAAGATTCAAAATCTGAAAATACAGCATCAACAGTTCTAACCTATATCCTATTTAAAATTTTAGAAACCCCCACCATCCATTAGCAAATCTAATATGGAAATACAGCAATAAAACTCCATCCAAATAAATATAAAACCTTCAATTTTCGTGTGGTTCCATCTCCATTTTGACTCCAACAATTCCCAAGATCACACAATAATCGAACAAAAGAAATCAAACACGAATCAAAAATCTGTTGACGGCAACGAGAAGAGAAATCAAAGTATGTTTCCAAGTTTAAAAACAAACAACCAAACAGTAATTTTTCTAACAACAGAAATAAAGAAAAAGATTAAACAGGAGTAGATCGAACGAGAAAAATGCTACTTACCGATTTTTGCAGAATCCCACGCCCAGACAGAACCAATCGTCCAAACCCTTTTTTTTTTCCTCTGTCTCCTTTTTCTTTCTTCTTCTTCCTCTTTTCTTCTTTCTTCTTCCTTCTTCTCTTTTCTCTTCTTCCTCTTCTTCCCCACGTTCTCCTCCTCTTCTCCTCCACGTCTTCTTCTCCCCTTCCACTCGTTTCTTCCTTCTTCTTCTCTTTTTTTTTTCTTGTTAAACCCCAACAGCACAAACAAGGACGCCCCTTCCCTCTTCTTCTTTCTTTTTCCCTCTTCTTCTTTCCCCCTTCTCTTCCTCCTTTCCCCCTTCTCTTCTGCTGCGATGTCCCCCCTCTCCTTCGTCCCTCTTCTTTTTTTCTTCTTTTTATCTTTGCTTTCTTCTAACCAACGACCAAAACCCCAATTTAAGAAATCGATTTTTTTCTTTTTTTTTTTTTTTTTTTTTTAAACTTGAACCATTTGAACCGGTTCACTTAAATTGAACCAACTCCAAATAGACCACTACACTAACCAATAGCCCATTAAACCAATAACGAAATGAATTAATTAAACAAATGAAATTTTTTTTTTCTATTGTTCTTTAATAATTTTTAAATAATCATAATTAAAGTTTATCAAAATTCCAGAGTGTTACACCTTATCTCCTCTCATCTTTACTATAATTATGGAAGCTTTCATTAGGATGATCTCAAGAGCATCGAAGGGTGACATGCTAAAAGGAGTGTTGTTTGGGAGTTTTATTTCCATTAATCCTATGGTTAAAAGGTATTCGTCTATATTTTGAAGCATGTACTTGGTTGAGGACCAATCTATCCAAAAGTGAGATTTTTTAAATTGAGAAGATAGGGAATATCTCTTGCCTAAGCCGGGATTTGGGATGCAAGATAGGCAAATTTACAACCTCATACCTTGGGGTTCCACTGGGTGCTGCCTATAAGAAGTCTACTATTTAGAATCCAGTTATAGAAAGAATGGAAAGAAAACTTGCAAATGGAAGAGCTACATTCTATCAAAAGGAGGCAAGTTGACATTAATTAAAAGTGTGTTAGTGAGTTTATTGGTTTTTACATGTCCATTTTAAAGATTCCCAAATCTGTGGCAAGGAAGATGGAGCAAATCCAAAGGAATTTTTTATAGGAGGGTATGGGAGGAGAAGCGAAATACCACTTAGTGGCCTGGAATCAGATCTGTAAGCCAAAGAAAGAAGGGGGTCTTAGGCTAAGACCCTTTGATGTTATTCAATAAAGCCTTCCTCCAAAAACGGATTTGGAGATTCAGGTGTGAGAGAGGCAACCTTTGGACAAAGATCTTAAATCAAAAATATGGAGCTTCCCCTAATGGTTGTTTTCTAGTTCCATCAAATCAATCATTTGGTTTAAGCCTTTGGAGACTCATTGCGAAATTGGCTGGACCACTAGAAAAGGAATGTAATATAAGGTTGGTAATGGTTTAAGAATCTGATTCTGGGAGGATCTTTGGTTTGGTGAGTCTAGGTTGGAGGAGAGGATACCTTATGATCTACAACATGAGCAAAAAAAAAACAAGCTTTGGTGTGTGATCATATTAATAGATCAGAGATTAGAATTGTGTGGAATATCAGCCTGAGGAGAAATTTGCTTGACAAGGAAGTTATCAACTGTATATGACTGTTTTTCTTTATATGTTTGATATTTCAAGTTTTCAACCATATGACGACCTGCCACTCAACAGAGATAGCCTATAATGGGTTATTTGTTACCCAATAAAGATAAAACATGTCATGAGTTATTTGTCACCTAACAGAAATAATAATTAAATGTGGCGTAGTTTATTTATATTAAATGTGAAACTTATTTAGCATATTGGAGTGGAGTTTTCCGTCATGGGCAAGAACCTACTTAGGGGCTTATTTGGTAGTCCTTAAGGTGTGGGGGACATGGGTGTGGGAATCGTCAACAGCTAGTGATGAGTCTTGGCATGCCGACCTAAAATAACACAGACGCCAAGTGATTTACAATTTCACATGTTGACATGTGGGACCCAATATACTGATTAGAGACCTCTATCTTTTATCATCATTATCTCTTGCTTTATTCTTATCTTGAACCTAGACATTTATGAGACCAGATTCATGATAGACATGTAAAAATTCCTGAAGCCGCAGATTGTGACAAGTGTCAGAATCCTAGAGACCCCACACCTTCTATAAATATAAGAACCCTTTTTCAATTGAAGGATCTTTGGTTGCTTGGAACAAGACTAGATCTCTAATTTCTTGACTACTTAGAGCAATACTTCTCTTTCTCTGAGCCTTCTCCAAGTCTACTAGGAATTCTCCAAGTCCGTTTTTAGATTTCTCTGTTTTTTATACGTTCTGCAATCATTAAAGGAGCTCTCCAATTTAGTATACGTGAAGATCACTTGATTATCTCCCGTTTCTCATTCTAGCCATTACCTACCTGTTACGCCTTATCGACTCTAACCCCTCTTCTGTTCAGTAACGGCGTGGGGAACGGCTATTGAGTCGGTGGTTTAAGCCAATGTCGAACGTACCTCTCATACTTAGAATCGAGATTTGAAGACACATCATCGGCATTTTGACACCGTGGAGACAACATTAGACTCGTGGACGTGGATTCAAAAAAGGCACCTACATTTTCTGGCCACTCCGCTAGGGATTCTAGCTTGTTTTTAAAGCTGCCTTCCATATTCCTTGATATACTGGAAATGTGGAAAGTATAATGACAGGAATTAGAGTTTCTTGTGGACATGTATCCCCTTGCCAGCAATCATATTTTCCATGTTCTTGTGTTCTTCAATCAAGCTTTCTTGTGTGCTATATAATTAGCTAAGATAGAAGCTAGTGGACATGTATCCCCTTGGAAACCATAGTTAAAATAGGAGCTGATGGGCACGTATCTCCCTCCAAAATCGTTTCTCATCTACCTACAGAGAACCCATGGCCAGGATAGTTCATTCCTCCTAGAAATCATAGCTAAAATAGGAACTTATGGGCACGTATACCGCATGTACATACATTTTGGAGGGGGATAAGAATAAATATCGGATGGGCATACGTACCCACAAGCTCATATTTTAACTACAATTTCCAAGAGGAATGAACTATCCTGGCCATGGATTCTTTGTAGGGAGATGAGATACAGTTTTGAAGGGGGATACGTGCCCACCAGCTCCTATTTTAGCTATGATTTCCACGGGGATACGTGTCCACCAGCTCCTAGCGTAGCTAATTGTATAGCACACAAGAAAGCTTGTTTATGAAGTATTATTGAGATAACTATATAGCATGGCGATGGGACAAGAAGAAGATATAAGAGTATGATCAAAAGGTAAGTTTAGAGCATTCTCAGTAAAAGTGGCTTTTGAATATTAGCATTCTTTAGGTGTTTAAGGGTATACTATTGAATATGATCCCATGCAAGGTGAAATTTCTTCGTGTGGACATCTGTTCTTGATATTAATAGTGGATCACTTAAAAAGTAGGGGGTGCCAGCTTCCGAAGAGGTGTAGCATTTGCAAAGAGGAGGAAGAAAGCGTAGCTCATTTGTTAATTCATTCAAAGGAGTTGTAAGGTCATGGGGCTTGATCTTTCAAAGACTAAAAGTAGCATGGGTACAACCAAAAGACTTTAGACAAGCTCTAAAAGCGTGGGGTTGCAGAAAAAGAAAATCGTGTGGATATTGTTAGAGTAAATTTTGAGGTGAGCTAGAAGTAAGTTCATTTGTCCTGGTACACAGTTTGTGTATCTTGTAATGAGTCCTATTTATTATATATAATACCCGTTGATTATCGATTAAAAAAAGATGGAGAGTAGAGATTACTACTCCCATCTTAGATAAGTGTGAAGTAAAAACATAAGAAAGTTTGTAAAAATATTAGCCAATTGTAGTTGTGAGGCAATATGTGAGGTCTATATACTGCCCTCTTGGATTTTACCCCTAATCAGGTGACAGTCTAACTCAATGTGTTTCGTGAGCTCATGAAACACAGGATTAGCTATTATATGTAGGGCTGCTTGATTATCACAATAAAGCACTACAACTTGAGAATGAGTAACCTGAAGATCATTAAGAATATATTGCAACCAAGTAAACTTTGAACAAATAGTTGCCATATCTTGTTATTCTGCTTTTGCAGAAGACCGATAAACTGTAGTTTGCTTATTTGATTTCCATGAAATGAGAGAATCACTTAAAAAGACACAAAATCCGGTAATGGATCTCTTTGTATTAGGGCATGAGGCCCAATCTAAATCACAATATGCTTTTAATTGTAACTGAGAGGTAGTAGGGAATAAAATGCCTTGACCCAGAGCGGCGTTAATATACTTTAAAACCTTATAGGCAATACCTAGATGAATGTCACTTGGATTGTCCATAAACTAGCTTAAGGTTTGTATAGTATAGCTCAAATCTGGTATGCTGATTGTTAAGTACAGTAATCAACCAATTAGTCTTTGGTAGATACAAAGATCCATCAAGAGAAAACCATATTCTTTGCTAAGCTTGAATTTATGATCCATAGGCACTTTGACAGGTTTTTATCCAAGTGTCCCCGAGTTGGCTAGAATGTGTAAGGCATATTTTCTCTGACAAATACGTATACTTTTATTAGATCTAGCAACCTCAATGCCAAGAAAATACCTTAATGAACATAAGTCTCCTTGATCTTAAATCTATGATTCAAGAAGTGCTTGACTCTAGTGATAGAATCCAAGTTGTTGCTAGCAACAATAATATCATCAACATATACTTAAAGAGATATAAAAGAACCACTATCCACCTTAGTAAACAAGCTATAATCTACCTTTGACTATTGAAATCCAAATTCAAGGAGTGAAGTTAAAATTTTGGATAACCATTGTCTAGAAGCTTGTTTAAGACCATGAAGACTTCTGAGAATTTTGAAAACTTGATTTCGTTTGCCTTTATATAGTAAAATGGTTTCTGCTTATAAATCTCGTCATTTAAATCTCCATGAAGAAAGGCACTATTGACATCAAATTGTTGTAAATGCTATCCTCTTACTACTGCAATAGACAGCAAACACCTAACTATTACAGGCTTGGCAACTGGGGAAAAGGTTTCATGATCGTCAATCCCATCTTGTTGAGTGTAGCCCTTTGCCACTAATTTAGCTCTATACCTCTCCATTGTCCCATATGAGTTATATTTTATCTTGTACACATACATACATTCAATTGCCTCCTTTCTTGTATGTAAATCTGTAACCACCTAAGTTGATTTTGTTCAAGTGCTGATAACTCAGCTTCCATAGCCTTACACCAATTTTTATCCATAACAGCTTCTCTGTAAGTGATAGGCCAAATGTGAGTAGAAATAGATGAGGACAAGGCTTGGGATGTGGTGTAACGACTCAACCCAGCGAGGTCTTGTCTGCTTTGGGCCTAAGCCCACATAGTTCTGTCCCCAAAAGGCGCCTCGTTAGGTTGAGTATTCTCCCTGACTCATACATCCTATCGGGATTTCATTCGTTTCGGATGTGGAATCGAGATGTCACAATCTCCCCCCCTTCAAGACTGCACGTCCCCATGCAATGGCCACCTAGAAACCTACCAATCCCTAATGGACCCTCCTTCGTCGACCCAACCACTTCCTACGGGCAACGCTAGGACCCACACCAGCCACGGACTACTGTACTCGGATCCAGTTCCAATACCATTTGTAACAACCCAAACAAACGAGGTATTGTCTGCTTTGGACTTAAGCCCACATGGTTTTGTCCCAAAAGGCGCCTCGTTAGGTTGAGTGTTCTCCCTGACACATATAACCTACCAGGATTTCATTCGTTTCTAATATGGGATCAGGATATCACATGTGGGATATAGTTTCTGATATGATAAGAATTCTGTTAAGGAATATGGTTTATCCTGTAAGGAGGATCTGCCTTGGGTGCAATGACTGAGTTGATAAAGTGAGCTTGGCTTGTTGAAAATGAAATTCTTGTAAATATCGAGGAGCCCTTTACTTCACTTTACCTTTGAAGATGAGCGTCAAGAGGTTGGAAATGGGGAGTGGAAGTATGAGATAAGGAATCATCTATGAATAAATTAGAATAACTGATTCTTAACTAAAGCAAGGATCGGAAGTATTAGTTGGACTTGAAGATGCAATAATGGCATCTTCAGTTCGTGAAGAAGAGGAGAAAATGGAATCAAGATTTTCTGAAGAAAGGTGTGTTGGAGGAACTGTAGTAGGAGCAATGTGATCTAGCGTAGAGAAATAAAAAAAATAGTTTTAGATTCATTCAAAGGTATGAGTGAACAATTAAACTAGAAGGGAAACACTGATTCATGAAATATGACGTCTCTTGATAAAAAGGTGATGCTGCCATGTAGATTAAGAAAACCTACTTAGGCCACACATGATAGATAGCATAGTCAATATCATCCAATTCAATAGCCTTGTCTCCTACATTAATGCCAAGTTTGCTACTTGGCGAGCTCGTACCCTCACTCAGGTTGGTCATACTATGGTAACTCTACCATCATGGGTATGCCTAGTTTCAAATGGCTTACTTGAAACTTTAGTTCACTATACATGATCATATTTAAAAGGAGGCTAGGGATTCTTACGGCAAAAGCCCCAAAAGGAGAGATCACTTTATACCATTAGTTGGGAGAACATATGTAGGTGCAAAAATGGAGGGTTAAATATAAAAAACCTAGAAGATTTTAACGAATCACTCCTTGCTAAAAGGGCTTGGGCTATCAAAAAAAGAGAGGATTGCATGTGGGCCAACTTGCTGGAAGCCAATTACTTGAAAGGAGAAAACTTTCTCTTAGCTCGATGCAAAAAGACTGCTGCCCTAATATTGAAACCGATATGCAAAACTAAGACTTACCAAAAAAAAAAATGATATGCAAAACCAAGAAATTCATAGTTAGTCAATGGTATGGGATGGATTATGGCTAATGGTCAAGACAGATATTGATGATAGAAATTGGATTCCTAGTAATAATTTGGGATAAAGACAAAACAAATTATCCCAAAATTAGCACTACTAGTACTATTAGGATTGTTGCAGATTTGATCCTCCTTGACAATACGTGGAATGTCCCTCTGTAACAAAGGATCTGGTCAAACTATGTGGTTGATAATATTCTCACCATCCATCTCAACCCCAACCATACCAAAGATCAAATAATTCAGAAGGATAGTATCAAAGGCACATTTTATGTTGCATCTGAATACTGACTTACCAATAGAAAGCCTGAAAGCACAAGACGTAATAATAACTGGAAAAAATTTGGAAGTTGTCTGTTCCACAAAAAATTAGGTACTTTGTGTGGAATGTGCTCAAAATGGGTTGACAACTAATGATTTGCTTAGAGAAAGAATTGATGCCAAAGAGGAGAAGTGTGTATTCTCATGAGGAGCAAGAATCAAGTAACCACATGTTTTACAAACGTCAATTTGCCAAGGCCATTTGGTTTGCAAGTGCAGGAGGACATTTGGATTAAATGGGAAGTGCTGCTAACTACAAAGATTGGATTTTCCAGACAGGATGACAATGAGATGGATCCAAGACAAATTATGCAAGCTAGGCCAATATAAGCTAAGCAATTTGGAACACATGCAATAAGGTACTCTTTGAAGGCTTTAAACATTCACTACAACTAACACTTTATAAATTCAACTCATTGCGGGAGGATTCAAGGGCGTTAAAGAAAAAGGAAAACCAAGGCAAACAAGACAATAAAGAGCTTTTGTACCTCAATTGGAGGAGACACTAGGACTGTTGGATCAAGGTAGCTAGAGGGAGTCTAGGAAGAGCAGCCATGGGAGAAATATGTAGAGACAATTTGGGGAGGATAAAGGGTGCAATTGCATGCTATGTCGGAATAACTACAACAATAGTATCAGAAGCTAAGGCAGCACTTGAAGGAGTTAAACTTACCTAGAAAGTAGGTTGGGAATGGATGGAGGTAGAATGTGATTTGGAAGCCATTATCAAGGCGATTCAAAACCTAGAAAACATATTTTATGGCAAATCAAATGAATTTTGGATGGAGCTATAGGGATCATTAGTACATTTGAAAGAGTTGAAATCAGGCACAGCAATCGGGAGGCTAACAAAGTAGTAGATATGTGAGCGAATTTTTCTCTTGAACAGTATTCATGTTTTTGGCTAGATGGGATTCCACAAAATTTTAATGCACTCTTGAAAGATGATTACTTGGGTACAACCACATGTTGTGTAATTTACATATGAGGAATGAAATCAGTTTTTAACACCCAAAAAAAAAAATGGATCTTCTCCTTTAATTTCTCCTTTTAGTTGAGGATAAATTCAAATCTAGGATATAGATCAAACCGCCTCATCTCTTCCTCGACTCCCCACAGTCAAAGTAGGTTTAACTATTGAATGATTTAAGAACATCTAATAGCCACTGGGCTATTGACTTGGTTCATTCCTCTTAATGGTGTTGGAATTTTATTTATTTATATGATTCAAAATTTATTCATTGGATTTTTTATTCTTGTGGTTTTTCCTTTGAGGGTCAAAACATATGTTTTCTTATTTCTCATAACTTTTTTTTTATAGGAAAACCAGCAAAAAAAATTTTTGTATATTAAGTAGTACAACCTCTTACATAAACACGACCTCTAGATTCATCAAAAAAGCGTAAAGATAGAAAAGGAAGAGGGCACTGAAGCCATGTACAATGAAAATGGTCACTTGCATGATTTTCCAAAGCATCCACAACTTGATTTCCTTCTCTGTAAGTGTGATGAAAAATTAAACTTGCAAAGAAAGCACCAGTATGACGTATGCTGTCTACAACTTCAGTTATGCGCCATGGAGTTGTGAGACATGGGTTTGATAATAGCTTTATTAATGATAATGAGTCCCCTTCAAGGATGATGTGTTGGTAACCCAATGCTTTAGCAAGATGAAGACCTTATAAAGTCGCCAATGCGTCAGCCTGTAAAGCATTAGTAACATTAACCTTTAACGTGAAAGCAGCCAAGAAGTGACCCAAGGAATCTCTACAAACTCCACTAGCTCCAGCCTCTCTCGATCCTTGTCTATATGCCCCATCAAAGTTAACCTTTATAAAATGTGCTCCAGGTGGCTTCCATGTAACTTCCATGGCAAGCGACTGATGATGTGTAGGAGAAATAGGTCCTTTGAGCAGTTGGGAATCAATCTAAAACTGTGAAAATAGCTGACTTGAATAAGCCAATGACGGGGATTTAGCATCAAATATGGCAGAATTTCATGATTTCCAAATTGCCCATCCAAAGCATGCCACATTAGATAAGAATGTCATAAAGTCAAAGTAAGAATGAGGAGTCATGGATAGGAGCTTACAGAACCAGTGCTTGAAACTATGTTGAGGTCCATCTCGCTGTAGAGTACCTCTAATGTGTCGAACCCATGACGCTCGACTAAATGGGCATTTAAGCCAAAGATGCTCTAAGGTTTCAATATGTTCATTACATAGGGGGCATGTTGCATCCAATACTCCCCACCTTTGAGCAAGAAAATCTGCAATAGGAATTCTACCCTACAAACATTTCCACAAGAATAATTTAATTTTAATAGGACAATTTAAGCACCAGATTGAATACCAAGCTGGTTTAGTCAGTCTCGCTTGGGATGATAAAAAAGTGGTAGGTAGAGGCAATAGTGAACTGACCAGATGAAGTTAGTCCAAATTTGTCTATCTTTGGCAAGGAGAGGACTGATATGAGTATTTAAAATTTTCTATGATGTTTTTTCTGTAAGACCCCAAATTTTTGAATAATAATTAAGGTATAAATATATAAAACAAAATTTGCGGTATGAATAAAGTGAAAATTTAGAGGATTAATAATTTAAATAAATAATAATTTTAAAAATAAAGGAGGATTTTGAAAGGAAATCAATCTAGGAGGATAAAAAGGTATTTCAGCAAATTTCAAAAGGGCAAATTAACAAAATTAATTCATTAAATAATTAAAAGAACTGGAAAATAGAAAATTTAATTTAGTTGGGTTAGGTTTGAAGTTAAATAGCAATAATTAAGGCCTAAAAGAAGAAAAAGGGCAAATTGGTAATTATAATTAATTAGTGGCTTTAATTTGGGGAAAAAGTGACTTAATAGAGTGTTTAGGTAATATTTAGTAATAGGTATAAAAATATGGACGAAAATATATTTAAAGTATGAGTTTATTTTGGTAAGGGATTTAATAGATAAGGTATTAAAAAGAGAATTAGAAGGAGGAGAGAGAGATGGAATTAATTAAAAAGTTTTCAAATCCTAATTGGACTCCTATTAGGTTAGTCTATTTAAGTAAGACATTAGAGAAGGTTTAGGGTTTCTTCTAATCAAATTATATAGAGGAAAATGAGGAGAAAAAGGGAGCTCACACGTTTGGGGAGTATAGAGAGAGTGAAAGAGGAAAATAAAAAGTTGACAAGAGAAAGGAGATGTTGCAGAAACCTCCGACCAGCACCCATCAAAATTAGATCGGAAGAGATTCATCCGTTGGATTGACTTCAAATTTAGAGGTTTTGTTCACGACTGGTAGGGCTACAATCTGAACGGTGGAGATCTTGTTTAGAAAAACCTAGGATGGTGGGATAATAATAGAAATTTGGATTCAATTTCGGATTCAATGAGAAAAAGGATTTAGCGTATTAAGGCAAGTAGCAATCACTTGAAAACTGGAGGAACTGCATGTTTTCTGTGTTTTGATTTGATTTCTGATTGATTTGATTAAACGAATACATTATTCATGGATACGTTTATTTTTCCTTGATGGGTTTTCGTGTTTTTGAATGAAAAAGTAAGAAAACATTGATGAGTATAGGTTTGATCCTTGTAGATGACCAAAGATTTGTAATTAATTGATACAAATAAGTCTAGAGTGTTGTAAACATGGTTTGGGTTAATAAGAAATAAATTTAGAACAATAAAAATCAAAGAAATAACCCAAAAATCAGAAATTTGTAAAATATGGGAAATTCGCCAGAATAGTATGGGCGCTCAATAGGTTGCTCGAGCCACCATGGACCTAAGCCAGATTTAATAATTTTGGCATTTTAGGTCTAACCTTATATTTAATAATTTTCCTAGCAATTTAATTATTGTAAGCCCTATATAGGAATTAAATTTGGAATTAAGACTAATAATTTGGAACGATGAATATAAATTGGTGTTTAAAAGAACAAGGTTGTGGAAATAGTGGATTAGACTTAGTTAAACATAAATTTAGGGAGTAGAACTAACTCTTAAATTACAATATGGGTCTGTGTGATCTGCTGAAAGTGAATAATAACAGAAATTACAAAATGTAATACCTTAGGTTTTAAATACAGAAATTGGGCATTAATAGGTAATTTAATTAGAGAAATTTTAATCAAGACTTAGGAACCTTATTATTAATTTTGAATGTGAAATACAACTTGTCGAAAACTTAATAATCATGATTCACGTACAATAACATTTATGACATCTGATTTGGAGATTTTATTCGTGGTTTTGATTGTGTTTTCTCAAATAGATTGATTTTGGGTTAAGGAGATTGAGACATGTATAATACTTGAGAATGACATATGATAATTGATTTTGAATTGCTATAATTGAGATCATGGGTTATGGAAATATGCACATGGAATGCTAAATAAATTGTAAATAGGTTAAGTTGTTATATGTGTGAGTTGTGTCTAGCGAGAATAGCTGTATATGGATCCATAGGTTAAGCTAAATAGTGAAGGGGTATTTCCTTTGGGTTGATAACTCCGAGTTTGCGCTCGCGCTTCTTTTGCAAGTTAGTTTGCATTGGGAGGTCTTCATGTCAATAGGGTCTCATTTCAGATTTGAGTTGCTGGTGAGTACCCTGTATGTATGGATTAGCGGCCATCCCATGTTCAGATTTCAGGGGCTGCATGCTTGTGTGGTACATGCTGAACTCTGTATTTCAGATATGAGTGGTTGATACGTGAGTTTCATGCACAATAAGTCGATGTCTAGGCCTCATATTGTCAGATTTGGATTCGGGTGTAAGGATTTTATTACAAGCTTCGCTCATAAGTCGCATGGTGGCGTAGTGAATGAAGAGTATCTGTTCAAAGACTTATCTTGCTTCATGAGTCCTGTGATATCACATGTGGTGTTTGTGTATATTTTATCATTTACGTGGGGATTGTTTATATGAATTTGAATTATTTCCTTTGCTTTGATTTATCGATACACCTCATGATTATTTCATAAAAATGGATTGTTTTATCACATGCACCTTGCTACTTGTTGAGATTTATATCTCACTCTGGGTTTCCCCTATTTTCAGGTATGCTTGGAGAGATTGTCAAATTTGGGATAATGAAAACATGGGTAGAATTATGATTTAAGATACTAGAATTAATTTAGATTAAAGAATTTCTTGTTGTAAATTAATTTGATTAAATTGGATTAATTATACTATGCTTCCAGTTGTACTCTGATATAATTAAAAATTTTAAATTCCCTCTTAAATTTTAGTTTGTTCTGCCCCAATTTTACTAACACTCCGGGTTTGGTTATTGAATCGGATTCGGGGTGTTACTTCCTCATCCCAATCCTACTTCATAAGTGATGTATTCCAAGTTAAAGTTCCATTGACAAGTAAATTACTTACTTTAGACAAAGTAAAGGATTGAACATTAGGAGCAGCAGAAATTAATTGAGATTTGTCACCTGCCCATTTGTCCTGTAAGATATCAACATTTTGGCCATTTGCAAGACTCCATGCGCTTCCTTTTTGCAACCATTCGTTCAACTTACACAGTTGCTTCCAGACATAGGAATTAGATGTGCATGCTTGGCTGTCCATGAATGAAGAATGTGGAAAGTATCTATCTTTCATGATGTTAACCCATAAACCCTATAGCCCATCTTTGAAGAGTTGTGTCCATTAGAATTACCCTTATGTGAAAAGTTGGCTTGAAAAGACATTATGTCCCTCCAAGTGAAGAGACACCTATGTGTCCTTTGGACACACCTCTTCACTTGAAAAGGTGTGTTTGAATGGGTGCAAGAGTCTCTATAAAAAGGGATTCCCACAGCCCATTCTATGTATGGAGAAAAACTCATTCATGAAGTGAGTTTTCTCTTTTGTCCTCTCCCTCTCTCTCCTTGTCGAGTGATACATTTGATGTTCGTAGTCCAGAAGGTATGCCGTACAGCCTATCACGCTAGAACAGTCGTTGTATCATGGAGGCCGGATGCCTTGAAACTTGCTGCATTAGGAGAGTTATTTCCTGGACGGGGCAAATTCGATTTTAAGGACAATTCATTAAGTTGCATGCCATGACTAAACTGAGAAGTTCTCCTTTCTTGTTTTATATTAATTTTAATTTATATCCATGCTTAGATATATTTTTCATATTTTCCAACAAATGGTTTACTATGCCCATGTTACCCAAGTTGGCCAAGCGTGTTATAATGTTGTGTCCCATAATATATGTATGTGTAAGTGTGTATTAGGAAAATAATATTTATATAATATATGAATAAAAATATGAATGATATGCCTTGTAACGCCTCGATTCCGGGTCAATTACCCAGACTCAAGGAGTTATGGTATGTAACACAAGCAAGTAAAAATCCACCAGATCAAATTAAAACCTTTAATTATCTCATCATCAGAGTTATATGCGGAAACATGAAATAATATTCACTAACAATTAATCTTTAACTTTTACAATTTCCTGGAACTCATGAAACTAGTCTACAACTAAACTGACTACCCCTTTTACATACTAGCCCAATGCTCCTCGTCCTTGCCAAGAATACTTGAAAAATAGGGAAAACTAGAGTGAGATAAAAAATCTCAACAAGTAGCAATATGCATGCATTAAAACAGTCCATGTTTATACAAAATAAGTCATGAGGTATACGATTAAACCAAAACAACAATAATAGAAATGATAATAAATAAATCACGGCAAACAACAAACCATATCTGTGATATCACAAGACTAATAAAATTTGTAAATATAGTTGCTACAGACATGTGCCAATACACTACCTAACCGATTTACAGGTGGACCAGATGAAACCTGCAGACTAGCTATTCAACACCCAACGGAAGTTGTAAGACCTTGGAATTTTAAGATTTTTGTTATAAGAGTAAATAAAGGTTTAAGAAATGTTTCGGTTTAGTCGGATTAGTTATGTGGAAAAAATAAATAAATAAATAAATAAATTCAATTGGGTTTAGCTTATTAAAGTGATTTAGGGGTTGCATGGTTTAATGGAGTAATTAATTGTTAGGTTTAGGGGTTTAGTGGTTTAATGGGTTGGTTCAATTTATTGAACCGGTTTTTAGTTTATTGGGTTTAGTGGTTTCATGGGGATGGTTTTTTTTGTTTAATTCTTTAATGGGGTTATGCGTTAGGGTGAGTTAGAAGAAAAAAAAAGAAGAAGAAAATCATAGAGAAGAGGTTCTATTCACTTGGTCATTCATTGAGGGTTTGAGAGAAAAGGGAGAAAAGAAAAATTGTAGAGAAGAGGTTCTATTCACTTGGTCCTATTCACTTGGTCGTTCATTGAGGGTTTGAGAGAAAAGGGAGAAAAGAAAATTTGTAGAGAAGAGGTTCTATTCACTTGGTCGTTCATTGAGGGTTTGAGAGAAAAGGGGAAAACGTAGAGAAAGGAAGAAGGAGGAGAAAAGAGAGGAAGAAAAGGTAGGAAACGTGGGGAAGAACAGAGAAAGAAGAAGAGGAAAGAAGAAGAGGAAAGAAGAAGAAGAAGAAAGAAGAAGGGAAAAGAGGAGAAGAAGAAGAAAAGGACGAAGCAGAGGAAGTGTGTGTGGAGTGCTCGATCGCAGGTAAGTAGCGTTTCCTTTTCTGTTTGATCGACTAACGTTTGTTTTTTCTTTGCTTTTGATTTCTGTTTATTCGATTAATTAGTTTTTTATTTCTATCTATTACTGTTGAGTAATATTGGGATTTCGTTTGGGTTCCTTTGGCTCAGTCGTGCGACTGTCTGCAACTGTCGTGCGACTGATTGTGTGGGTATCTTGGCTTCACCAAACTACAACCAAACCTATCGAAACTATCTATTATATTGGGTGGTTTGGGATTACTTGCTTGCTGAAGGTATTTGGGATTAAGTTCATATTGGATTTTGTTTAATTTGACTTGTCTTGGCTGTTCAACTACTTTTCCCCATTCCGATTATCTTAGTTCCTAATAGAGATATCAAATTTTGACAAGATTATTTATTAGTAGATTGTGGAGTATGATTTGAATGATGTTAGTAACTGGGAAATTTGTTTAAATCGAAACTGGTTAATTGGTGGTTGCTGTTATTAATGGCTGTTAGTGTTAGTAAATCACTATTAGGAATTGGTAAATTAGTTAGTTAGTAATTGCTGTTAGTAATCGGTGGCACGACGACGCCTAGATTAATTTCTGTTAGTAATTGTGAGTAAATGAGTTGCTTTAAAGTTAGATTCTGTTTGATCATTTAAAATAAGTATTACGGTTTTGGTGTTGAAGTGAAGTATTCTAATTGAGTTGCTGATTGGGGTTGAAGTATACTTAGGTTCAAATTGTTATTTTTCAGATTATGGTTTCTTAATTGTGATGGGATTTCTATTTTAGGTGCTGATTTAGGTTTGTTCTGGTATGAGAAAAATATTGACTTTTGGTTCTAAATGGAGTTGAGAAAGCGAAACTTGTCTAGGTTACCTTCCATTAGAGAAGATTGTTGAAACCTCGGTAAGCACTATTGCTTGAAGAATGGTGGGTGGCAAGTGCAAAGAGAAACTTAAGATGAGGTTAATAGTCTAAAATCTCGGTGGCTTGCGAGGCTTGGAATCTTTGAGTAAAAATTAATTTTAGTAGTCTAAAATTTAGTTTAGGGTGTTTGTAGTTGAAAATGAATGGTGATAGGTGACTTGGACTCCCAATTAGGAAACTAAAAATCACCAAAATGAAGCCATCAGCGAGTTGGGTTTCTCACAGCTGTTTTAACTACCTGTAGTAAAACGGCCATAACTTCCTATAGGAAACTCCGAATTACAAACCAATAGACTCGTAGGTCTTTCCAATGATGTATGGCACACATACCAATTCATTACAGATTAGATCAGGTTTTAACTATTGTCAGAATCAAAATAATTGATCTGCAGGAGACTGGTATAAGATTGGATCTTGAAACCATTGTATGGAATGGACCTCACTACTAGAAATTATTGTAAAAATGTATGTGTTCTTTTAAAAGTAAGGTTACGAGCTTGTAAAACAATTTTGATAGTGTTTAAAATGAATACTTGGAGCTCACTAGTATATTGGTTTATAAGGCTATTTTTATCCCTGTTCGTTAATAAGTTGGTTTGATGTTCTGTGAACTGGGATTGCAGTTCATCTCGGTTGGGGATCATGGGCTGTTGTCCACCCTAGCTGGGGTTAAAGGTAGTGAACTTGCATCCAACACACATATGGACTCTGAAAGTTTGTAAATGTGTACATCTTAGCGAATGACAATGAATGGGTTTGAATGGAATTGCTTGGCAGTGACGGTGTAGATCTCACTTGCCCTTTTGTGGTTGATTGGCAGTAATGGAGTAGAACTCACTTGCCAGTTTCATTTGGTTTGTGCATTGGGAATTTGATTTTGCCTTAAGTATATTCCTTTGGTTTGTGGCATGAGACATTGGTTCGGGTAACCAATGCAGAAGGTTTGTTTTACCTTAGTATCCTACTATGATACTTGAACGGTTACTTATAGTTGACTGCTTCTTAGTATGATTGGGTGGATTTAAATGTTGTTATTGGTGATGATTTTGCTGATACTGTACTTCGGATTATTCTGAATTTAGCAGCTCTTTATTTATGGTTTTGAAAAGGGTTCAATTTTTATTTACAGGAGGACGATTGACTTATTATCATTATTTTGACAGAGTTTGATATTATTGTATTTGAGCATGTCATTTATATCTGAAATTGCATAAACTACTTATAGCATGCATGATGCTACTTACTGAGACAATTGTCTCACGCGAGTTTTGTTTTACTGGTTTTGTTTTTAGATCCAGCAAGTGAGACGCGTAGAGGGGCAGAATCTGAGGATTACTACTAGCATACAGACTAGACCATAGAAGGCACCCTTTTGATAGTTATAGATTTAATTTGTGGATAGTTGTATATGTCCAATTTTTAGAAACTGTACATATTGTATATGTTGTAAATGAAAAGAGGGAGAGAGGCTGTGAACTTAGTAAACTTTATTTCAGATCTTTGTATGGTGATGGTTTAGTTTGTTAATGGTTGTATTGGTTTATTTTGTGTTTATCAGGTGATTATTTGTGATTGGGGGCTTAGCCCATTATCGTATGTACAGGCGTTATATAGCCGTTTTTCTGAAAAATTTTAGGATGTTATTTTTGTGTCTGGTTAGTTTTCACCACTTTGGGCCCTAAGCTAGCACTCAGGAGCCAATATAAACCCGATACGGGTGGACCTGGTTCCGGGGTGTTACAGAAGTACCCAACCAAAACAGTAGTGAGTTAGCGTATACGGGCCAACCTTAACTGGAGTGAGTAACATAGCGACCGACCAATCCAGGAGCGGTACCATTCTAGAGATGATGCAATGCCTATCACACAGAATAAGAAACTCCAGAAAACAATTTCATTTACTAGCTACTCTATGGATCCATGTAAGCGCTAAGCCTGCTAGACACAACTCATAATCAAAAACTCTAAATAACTTAATAACATATCATTCAATACTATAATAAAAAGCATACACCATGAGATAGCCGCAATATCAAAGACACAATTGTGCCAGGAACACAACCACAATAGCGGAATAAACAGTATGGCAATGGCCAAATCCCATCAGCAATGACGGAATAAAACATTAGAGGCAATAGCCTAATCCCAACCGCAATGGCGGAATAAAACAGTACAAGCAATAGCCTAATCCCATCCACAATGGCTGAATAAACAATATAGCTCAACCAAACAGAATGGAGAATAAATCAAATCATTAAATACACCCCAAAGTCAAGTTCTTTTAAAGAAAACACCCCCCAAAACCACGAATAAATCCTTCAATCAATTATACAAGTGTTGCTGTACATGAGTCATTAATATTTAAGTTTTTGTCAAGTTCTAGTTCACATTTATAAGCACTAACAATGTTTCTAATTCTTGTCTAAAACTTTTCCATTCCTATAATCTAACGTTATCCTAATTTTTCCTCATTTAGGGCTTAAGGTGTCAAAACTTAGTACCCCTGTTATTTAGTTCATCCAAAAGGTAACTTAGGTCTGTATTGAAAGTTAAGATTAAGTTAGGTTACCCAAAATCAAATCTAAGTAGGTTGTGTCCTCTTTCTACTCAAAACATCTCCAAAAATTTCTTCTTTACAATCATCATCCCAATTTACTATCCTTTAATCCAAATTTAATTACACCACTTCCTACATCTCAAATTATCCTAATTACAGGTGTTACAACTTTGAAATTTCTAGAAAAATCATTAAAAATGGAATTGGGCTTGAATCTCAAAAATCTGGAAATTTTGATAGAGGCCGCTCGACTGGTCGCTCGAGCAGTTTGTTGGGTGTTCTCTTCTGGGTAAATTTCTTCCTAAGCCGCTCGCAAGGGCACTCGAGAGGTTGTTCGGGCGTTGGGTTTTTTGGTTCTGTTTCGAAATACACAGGCGGGGCACCTGCATTGGCACTCAAGCGGTGACTCGAGTGCTCAGCCAATTTCACTATTTTCTAAGTTTTCTGATTTCCGAATCTTTCACATATCACCATGGATTTGATTTGTTTCTAAACACCTTAATTTCATTCTAAAATACTTCTGAGACAAAACTAACTTAGTTCCAATAAAAATTAAAATAATCTAGAATTTTTATACCTAATTATGTCTCTAAAATCAACACTTTTTAGGTTCCTTAAAGAGAGGATAATAGTAAAATCAAAGTTATAAATTACCCAACTTTTCAAACAAAATCTAAATCAAATTAAACCGCAATCAACCATCTAAAACACCCGAAAATCATGCAGTCTCCAATTTTCAAAAGAGGGGTTTGCTACTTGCCTCAATATATGGACTCAGTCTGCCAAGAAATCTGCTCGCCCACCAATTTTCTGTGCTTTATCACACCACCTTAGATTCCTCCAAATCCAATCGCCACCGTTTAGATTGAAGTTCCTCGAGTGAAGATCATAACCTCAAAATTTCAAGTCAATCAAACGGCTGGATCTCCGTAGATTGTCATTCGAAGTTTGCTGGTTGGACCTCTGCAGCACTGCCCTTTTTCATAAAACTCCTCTTTCTTTTCTCCCTTTCTCTTTCGATTTTCTCCAGATCATATGCACGAAAATTCCCTTCTCTTTTCCCCTCATTTTGGCTCATTTGAAAACCCTAACCTTTCCTTAAACCTCTCCTTTTATATGCTCACTTAACAAGCAACCCTAATATGTGGTTTCCCCCTTCTAATTTATAACTTCTTCCTCCTTTACCTCTTCTTCCCAATTATTTTCCTTAAACTTCCTCTTAAAATTTTTCTAATAAATTTTCATGCTAATTTCATTCCTAAAATTGAAATATTAACTAAACATTTAATATCCTATTATATTACTAAAATTAAGTGCCCCAAATAGCATAATTACCATCAAGTCATTATTTCTTTCTTTTAAACCTTAAATTCCTTATTTTAAATTTAACTAAACTAAAATTTGATCTAGTTTAGTTTATTAACTTAATAATCAATTATTTTATTCCTTTCATGAATTTGACTAACTATAAATCACTAAAATACCCTTTCTTATAATTCAATATCTAACCTTTCGATCTTTTCCAAAAATTCTCATCTTTATTCCTAATATCATTCTTACCCAAAAATGCACTTGGATTAATACTTATCTTCCCCAAACATTCATATTTAATTTACTCTCCCAATTTATCTAAATCATCCTTCTCTTTTCTAATTAGTTGAATTTACTATTCAAATTCCTAATTACTCAAAATTATTATTTAGTTATTTAATTACTAATATATCTTTTTGATTATAGTGTTAATCCTCCAATACCTAAATCAAATCTTAACTTCTAAATATGTTTAGGTTTATTTAATTTATTTTATTATATTATTATTCCAATTATTTCTCTTCATAATTTTGGAATTTTAAAACTTAATTATTAGTTCTTCAAGTTCTCCTTTATAATATAAATTCAATTCCTATACTTGAGTCCTATATATATTTTTTTCTTCTAATTTACCTTTACTTCTAAATCTCTCTAGTTTATTTATTTATTTTATTTTAGGAAAATCCAGGGACATGCCGTGAGTGTGATGCATCGGAGTTCGTAAATGTAGATATATGTATCCTATGATACATAGCTTTATTAATACCGGATTTGATCATAAATCATGGATCTATATAGACGGTAGCCACATGATGCTAACATAAATGTTATATGGTATTTGTAATTGTTAGCAAGTGGTTATCATGGGAGACCGTTTCCTCTGGTACCATTCGGTGGCACCATTGTAAAATGGACAGACACATGCCCTATTTCAATAGGGAGCCCCACACCTGAAAACATATCCCAGCCGATGGTATCATAGTATGATCGAATTTTGGGACTAGAGGAAATACATTCTATCATGGTGGCATTTGATGTATAATGTGTTGTCATGGTTGTAGATGCAGTTAATGATAATTGGTGATGGTCAAAGTTAGTGGGTATGATGTGTGGTTGTGATCGGTAGTAACTAGTAACCATCGGTGGAAATAGTGGTGGATGTTTGTAGCTTATGGGTAATGGTGAACGATGGTGGTAAATGATTATTAAATTGTAACAATTGGTTGATCATAGTGGTAACGGTAATGATATTAGATAATGGATGATGGTAGTCGTATGTAGTAAATGGCGATGCTTGTGTGTAGTGGTGAATGGCAACGTCTGTCAGTGGATTGTGGATGATGCAAATGTTAAAAAGTGGTTTATTTTCACTTTTGCTTCCAAGAAAAATATTTCAACTTTAAAGAAATAGAAATAGGGCCAGTCCAGTGTACGAGGGCTCTCGCCACTGCTCAATGTCTGGGGAGGGTATGATATACGCAACCTTACTCTGCAAGAAGGAAGATTATTTCCTGTGATTCGAACCCATGACCTTTAAGCCACAATGATAGTATGAGCTTTGAAGAAATAAGTAAAAATGAAAGAAAAAAAAATTTGTTTTTCTCTTTAGAAAAGCAACTGCAAAAAAGTGTGAACCAAACAAAATTTTTTGTACCAAAATTATTCTCTTGAAAGCATACAAGTAGCTATCAAAAGTCAATTTGAACAATACCAGATTTTTTTTTTTCTCTCTACTTCACCGCTTGGCAAAATTTTATGGGACTTTTCCAAAGAACCAGTACCTTGTGGTAGTTTTCAGGGGAAAAAAAAACGTTTGATGAGAAGAAATTAATCAAAACAATGCATTAGATTGAGCAAGGATTAGAAATCCTAAATTAAATTATTAGATTAAAAAGAGATTCACATAGAAATTTGACTTGGAAACAAGCAAATTTTTATTATACTTTTTTGTGTTGAACAAAGCAGCCCAAATACAATTAAAAAAAAACAAGCTTTCACCTGTATTGCAATTCAATTCCAAGAAGAAAAAGAAAAAAACCTTTTATTAGATAAGAAAGGGGAATCCATAATTTTGGATGGAAGTGGGAACTAAGCATCTTCTAAGGACTAAACACCAAAAGAATAACAAAAGGTCAAAAAAGCAGAGGACAAAACTTGATGGGTCTTTCTCACTTTGTATTCAGATTCAGATTCAGATTCATCTCCTTTACTGAGTCTGTATTCTCTATTTTTGGCAATAAAAGGGGAAAAAGAGCTTCTTCCTATGTGACAAAGTGAAGATTGATATGAAGAAAATGTTGTACTTCCTTCTATCTCTGAACACTCAATGCAGAGTTTGGCCTCCTAACAAATCGACCCTGCAACAACAAAACAACAATACAATTGAAAGCATTTTGTTAGAATAATTAACATTAATTATTTTATTTTATAAATAACACAATAAAAATAGGACTGTAACTCCATAACAGCTTTTCAATATGTCTACCTTTGAAAAAAACCTTTTGGCTACATTGGTTTCTGCTACTTGAGTGAGATATTGAAATGTGGAGCATATGACAGTTCATATTTTTTCCTTACGGTAAATGTCATATGAAGCCCATTTAAAAAAACACTAACCATCAAATGCTCTATGTTGGAGTATCTCACTCCACCAATGTAGAAAGTGCAGCAAAAGCTGCCCAGTTACACACTCGTCTAACCCATTTTATTATTTAGTGAATGTATAAGTTGGATTAAAAGAAAAGGGTCTTTAGGGTTTATTAGATTGAATAATATTTATGACCCTATTTTTGATTTATCTCATTGGCTTAAATTGTTCATGTTTCACTAGGCAGCTAAACCTGGTGAGACAGACACCACAGACCTGAATACCTTTTTCCCAATATTTTATGAGAAATTTTGTTAGAAAGAGAGGGTCGCTTTACTTGCCTTCATTCTGGGCCGTCGATCAGCGTTGACTTTTCTGACCTGATATCTGATCTTCTTGGAGAAAAGGCGGGATCTTCGTTTTTCCCTGTAGCGCAACACGCTAGCCTCTCTCACTCCTCCGTTCTCTGAAAATAAATCTATTTGCGCCAACTTGGCCTGCCAAATAAATTAAAAAAGAAATAGAGTCAAATAAAGATGATTCGGTGTATCTAAGCATATAAATAATACATAGTACAGCAGGACAAATTAGTCATTTTCAGAATTATTTTGCCATTCCGGTCAATTCGGAACTAAAATATTAAATAAACTAACAATAGGAAATAAAATAGCCTTTAGTGGACGACAAAAATTCTTTATTACGTAGACTGTTTCTCAACCGCTGGATTAGCAGAATATCACTAAATTTGGCAGGCTACAAAAGGAAAAGTTTCCTAACCGTCCACTTAATGGGCCCACAAGGCGAGACAGCTCTAAAATACGAGGTCATATCAACTGGAGCCTACAATGGAAGATCTGCTAGTCCAACGGTGGACAGGGTATACACATCAGCATTATTTACAGACATGTACACCCCACTTACCGTTAGATTAGCAGATCTTCCAACAAAGAGCTCCAGCCGATTTCAAGTCCTAAAATACAAGCTACGTGAGCCGTTGGATCGCTTCATGTTGTGCGGCTCTGGTTAACTACCTGTGGAAGCCCACACCAAAACAAAACCCAGAAATAAAATTTTTCAAAAAAAGTTAATTTTTATTCAATACAGTACGAACTACGCGTAATGCGCACTCCTCGGTGGGTGCGTCATTCGCATAAGGCTTATTCTAGAAGTTGCCAGAACAGCAAATGTTTAAATTGTCTGGAACGTTAGTTTCGCGGCAGAGATGAGAGACATACAATGGCGTCATATTCCGGCGACTCTGCTCCCTGGACTTCCTCGGAGAACGGCGACCCACGGTCGGACCAGGCGTTCAAGACTCCATCGTAATTCAACTTCAGATTCAAACGCTGCTGAGTCGTGCTGGGAATAGAATTCTCGCTGGAATTCTCAGACCTCTTCATTTCTTCTTGTGGTTCTACCTTCTTCTGTTTCTTCTTCTTCTTCTTCTTGTCTGATGAAACTTTCTTGAACTTTGGCGAGATTTCGTGAATGTCGATGGTCGGATACCTCCACCAATCCCCATCATCAACATGTCTGAATGCCCTCACTCCACTTCCAATTCCAAACCCAAATTCAAATTTCCCACCAAAACCCAACCCAAGTGAATTCCCACAGTAAGGATACATTTGGTGCATTTGAGGATTGTAGATGGAATCAGCATTTGAATCATCGAAAGAATCGTTGTCGACGCTGAGATTCCCCATAATACTATCGATGCCCTCTTCGATTTCCTCATCGAGAATGGATTCTGCATCGAAATCCTCTTCATATTCATCACAAGGGGCTGGGTAATTGAGCTGGAAATCAGTGCTGGGTGGGCTTTGAAATGGCTTTTCAAATGGGTTTGTTAGTTTGGGATTGAAGTGAGAACTGGGTTGTTGAGGAACTAGTTGATCTAGTAGGAATCCAGCGTTGTTAAAAGTTGGAAATGATGGAAGCAAGTCTGAGATTTCTTCAGAGAATGAATCATGTGGTCTTGTGTTTTTGCAGGGTTTTCTGAGGTTCTTGGTGGGGAAGATGTTTGGGTATATTGTGGAAAGGAGGGCGGCCGCCTCGTTGTAGGTTTGGTTGGGACGCTTTCGAGGGCTTCGCAGCTTTCGGGTTGAGATTGCAAGCGGAGAATTGCTTGATTCAGAGATGGTTGAGGAAGGAGAGGAGGACTGAGATGTTCTAGTGGAGGTAGATGGGGACTTTATGATGTCAAGGTCGAATCCATAAGTCCTGCCACCTCCACTTAAGCAAGAAGACATTTTGCAGATTGAGATGGTGTTCTAAACCACTTCAAATCAGAATTAATTCTAGGAAGAAGCTTGAAAACCAGGAAGAACTCAAAGGCCTACAATCTTTGGAAAACAAGAGCTAATTCAGAAGTTCAGAGAAGTGTGACAGAATTCAAGATCTAGGACGCTGGAACAGAGGAAACTACTCTGTTTTATAGAAAAAAGGATTAAACTTCCATGAAATCTCAAAATTCAAAGAACCCATTTCAATTCACCTAAGCAAGTAGCAGAATTCGATGAGTTTGGAACCCATCTCATCACATATGTGGAGGATGAAGCAAGAGAAGTAAGAACTATCTCAGGGGACAAACCCTAAAAGAAAAAAGCCTGAAACCGACTAGAAAAAGGAATGAAGAACATGCACTTGTACCAAACAGAATTAAAAGAAAGTACAAAGCCCTAAACCCTAAAAGTGTAATCGACCAAAGTTCTTGGAATATATAAATATAAAGTAGAAAAGCGTCCAAATAAAACAAAGTTCAAAAAAATAAAATATGAAAAACAGGGGAAGAACCAAGAAGCCTAGAAGCACCGTAAACCCCAATACTGCAAAGATTTGCAAACTAACATCTCAGAAACCTAAAAGAAGAAAAAACACATCTTGGACTGGGGAGAATTCTTTCCACTGAAAACATCAAAGAGCAGGTTTGCAGCATCTCTCTCTCTTCTTCTAACAAAGACCTCAGAAGAACACAAAAACCCTAAACCCCAGCACAATTTTTTAGGGATTCATAATCTATAGCACTCTATTTCAAGTGAAACAGGAAGACTTAAGGACCCAACTTGAATCCTATTTATCTATCGAAGGAGTGCGCAGAAACCAAAATCCAGAGATGGATTTGGACTCTAACCAATGGTAAAGATATTAAAATGGAAAATATCCAAGAAGGGAATCGAATGGGATAGAAACGGGGATTCTGACAGTAAATTTAAGAAAAAAACAAAGAAAGGAGAAGGAGGAGAAATCAAGACTCAAGAGAGGGTTTATATTTTTCTGCTCTTTCAGTCACGGGATGGAACAGATTAAAAAATAAATGTTCCGTTACGAGCTCTGAATAAATCACAGATGACTCTCTCTCTCTCTCTCTCTGTCGCGAAGGGATTGAAAGTATATTTGAGTGATAGAGATGAGAACAGGGGAAGCGACAAGCTTGTTTCCTCAGCTCCTGCTCTGGACCACTTGGCTCTCTCTTTGCGACAATTATTTTATCCGGTGTAATTACCAAAGCGACCCTGTGATTATGCTTTTCAACAATGTTGCCCCTTCAAGGGACTTTTGAGCATTACCTTTCTTTGTTTGACTAAATTACCCAACCAACATGAACAATAACCTTCTAATGATATTCACTTACAAAAATTAAGAATTTAAACAAAATGGTGCTCTTTTCTTAATTACATTAGCAGGGTACACGTGCAATACTGGATGTAGAGGGAGGGAACAGTTTTTACAACTGTCTAGATTTTAAACGAATAGGTAGAGTTTTATCTATTTTAATCCTATATTAATTATATCTTAACACTGAACGGTAAGGGTTTTTGAGAAAGTCGTGCATAGTTGTTACACGCTTCAAAAGAGGTCTATTCTCGTTATATATAGTATAGATATAGATATATTTTTTAGACTAACCCAATTTTAACCAATAATGCACCTGGGCTCAATGAACCCAATCAAATCCAAATTTGGGTTATTGTGATTCAATTCCTTTGAATTTATTGTTTTGATTTGGTAAAGCTTGGAATCAACCTAATATAACTAAGCTAACTTTGATTAACAAAATAATTGCACCTTTATTACCATTTAATCCTTCAACATTAATTTTAAATGTACCTTGATTTATCAAGGAAAGGAGAAAAAAAATTAGACTCTGTTCAACCCATCATATTTGTTTAGATGTCCACAAAAAAAATGATATGAATAATGCTATAGAAGTTGGTTTAGTCAACCGGTACCATAGAAAACCTAGATATAATAATGGCATTAATGTAATAACTTATCGGGATTTGGGTATTTTAGTAATATGAGCTCTTCTAATCTTAATCATGGGCAATCACGGTTGTACTGATCGTCTCTCCTCCAAGTTTTGAAACCCATACCACCTGCAGTTCTCTTGGATTTTTATGGTAGCATTTTACTTATCTGATGATTTGGCAGAACCCCATTGGTTGTTTGTGATTTTTTTAGGGCTGACATGGCAAGAACTTTATTGGTTGGCGGGCTTTCACGTGTACCTAGAAAAAGAGGCGCTATTTGGTTATCTAAGCACGGCTGCAATGATTTGAACCTTTTTGGTGTTTTTTGCCATTTTATGTGTGGCAGATTTGAGTCATACGTTGGGCTCTTTATGTTCAATGGCTTATGGTCAGAAGAAAACCCTAAACCAACCAATAGATTTTCGGCTTTTTCTATCCTAAAGCCTCTGGTTCATGCTTGGTTTTTAGTGATACTTTTTGGAAATAATTCTGATTCAGTCGCCAAATTCTTGTTAATTGATAATTATTAACACTTTTTAAAATAATTAGAAACCAGTGTCATTTTACTCTTCATGAAAAATGTCTTTCGAAAATTCCCTCAAAAGACTTGCAAACTTCAATTGTAACAAAATAAGTAAAAAGGTTTTCAAAGTGTTTTGAAGGTATTTTTGGAAGAAAATTTTCATGAAGAGTAAAATGACACTGGTTTCTAATTATTTTAAAAAGTGTCACTAATTATCAATTAACAAGAATTTGGCGACTGAATTTGGATTATTTCAAAAAAAATATCACTAAAAACCAATTCTCCCCCTTCTTTAGGGTTTATAAGGTCTTGGGAAAGATATTTCCCAAAAAAATATCCATGTAAAAAAGTATATTCATCTGTTATACTTGTAAGTTTGAGTAGATATTTATTTCATTGAATTAAGTTCCTTATTTCTATGAAAATGAAAGTAGATTTTATAACTCAAATCTATCAGATATCTAAATGGCAAAAACACCATAAAGAATTGTTAGCTTTTGGTTCTGGTTCTCATCAACTTAGAAAATCATCATATTTTGCTGCAGAATTTAAATATATATATATTCCCATAGAAGAGAAAATTGATAATTTTTTAATATTTAACTTGACCTATCATTAGACTAATTATCATTGGGAAAATTAAGAAAGAACACAAAATTATCATTCAAAAGTAGTGGTGGAATGGTGGCTTAGTTGGTTAACCTGCCTCGATCTGCTACTAATGGTTAGGGTTTGGTAAGTCATACACAAGTTATGGTTGGGTGAGGTTAGGGTTTAGCCCAACCTAATCCTAACACGGTTGAATTAGGCCTTAATACAAATTTTTGAATAAAATCCATTTAAAAACATGCATATTTTTACATTTTTAGAGTGTAACAAGGTCAACGCATTCCACCCTGTTACCAAATCGATTGGGTTAGGAGTGGATTTGGTACTGGTATAGTCTAATCCTTTGCCATCCCTGTTGACTTTGAATGAGAATTTAAAGATATTTTAATGAAATAAAAAAAAGGGCAATTTAGTCATTTTTAAAATAAAAAGAGAGGCCTTGTATTTTTCTTTAATTTCCCTTTCAAAAAAAGTTTTTTTTATGGGGTAAATTAGATAAGGGTTTAGAAAGAACATAGGAAAGGTATATCAAAGTATATCCCAAAAATCTTACATTTCCAATCCAAAGTCCATACTTATCTTTTCATAGTGACATGGAAATCTCATGGCCCTTAAATTTGGATAAACACTGACAAAGGTGTATATGACTAGAAATTTCATGATACTTGTGAGTTGTGACTCATGTTATTGTTTTACCATTCTCAGCCTTTGATCTAACAGATAACAGTCCAAACAAAACATTAATGCACTCACATATTACCTATCAGTCAGCCTTATGTACACAAGTGGCAGCCATCTCTTTGGTCTTTTTTAACACTAGCCTGAAGTCATTGATGGCATAGCAAGTGTCAAACAAAGTGCCAAAAAAAAAGGGGCCCATTCTTTACAAAGATTGAGGCTCATCTGGGGGGGCACAGTATTTATCCTTTTAGTTTTTAGGGCTAATGGATGAGGTTTTGGGACCAGTTGCCCTCCATCCCTCCATCTGTATGGGAGTTTCAGAAAAGGTTTGTCCTTAGCTTTCAGAGCCTTCTCAGGTCACAACTGTTGTTCAAGTACTCTGACTTTATGGGCTTAAATAATTGTAATGATCTTCCCATAACAAGCCCATGTAGGGACCCAATGCAGCCTTTGGGTTTTGTAGAACAGAGACCTCTCAACCCAACTAACCTTATCCAGACAGGTTTAGGTTTAACCATCCTAACATCCTTAACATGGCAAATGATCAGTCTGACCTATTGTCAGCTCTAAAATTTTCTCAAAATTGAATCAAGTAACGGGGTTAACCCATTTACTCAGTCTCCGGGCAAGACACTTCAGCTAGAATTTTAAGTAGGGGTGTCTTTGGTCTGGGTTGACATCAATCCAAGACTAAACCCAGGTTTGTGATTGCTAATCCAAATCCGAACTGAACGAAATTGAGAACCAGTAATCCAACCTGGAAACCAAACCAAATATATTTTGATATGCAGCTTTAGTTCGTTTTGGTTCGGTTCGATTTGATTTATTAAAGAATATTTTTAAGTTGGTTGGGTTCTGTTTAACCAAAACATTAGTCCAAAATAGAGCCAAATTAATTTGGTTTGCAGATTTTAACACTAAAACCAAACCATAGGCTTTGAAACCAAATCCAAACCGATTTTCTGGGCTGGTCGATTCTCAGTTTTAACCGAACCAAGTTGCAACCCTAATTGTAAGCACCCGAAACCTCCATGCCTATAATAAAACCATGTATTTAGCCAAGGTGGGCGTATCGCATTAGGTAGACGAGTTTGAGATTTAACATTGTTTTTGGCTGGCCAAAGTTACTCCCTTAATAATTTGCTATAGAATATTTAATTTCACGTACGAAATCTTATCACCAATGTGGCTGTAGTTTAGTGGTAAGAATTCCACGTTGTGGCCGTGGAGACCTGGGCTCGAATCCCAGCAGCCACAACAACCGTGTACTTTTTTTCCCTTTTAGTTTTCTATATTTTTCTTAACTGCAATATGGCTGTTCCATGTTTAATTGGGTTTATATTGCATATCAGTAAATGGGTTGCCTCCATTTTGCCTCTTTTGGGTCAAGAAATGGGAGGAATACTGTTCTTTGATCCACAAACCATCAGTTCTCTCTACTGTTCCATATTTAGTACTGTTAATCTTATGAGTAATGAAATTTTCACTACCATTTCAAACCTTTCATCCTTCTGGCTTCAGCCTAAAGAAAAATGTTATGCATCTTATTGCATCAATCCTCACAACCATCTAAAGGCTTTCACAGTTTTGACATCCCTTTTATTGGGTTTATGAAAGAGTTGGTCTAAAATCCATGTTAAGTACTGTAGCATCTGGTTACTTCATGACTCATGAATTAATTCTTAAAAAAAAAAAAATTTTTTTTTGCTAAGTTTTTCTTCAATTTGGCAACATTATTTGATTTTAAAAGACAAAATATGTATAATCCTTATTCAAATCAGTTTGGGCCATTGCCCTACAACTGCATGATCCTACCTATATAACATCTATACCCAGATCAACTCTTAGTTTTAGCCTTTATTCTGCAAACTTTTAAAGTCAAAATGATTTTAAAAAGAGAAAAAGATAGAGAGAGTCATTATTAAGAAGTGGCCCAAGGCCTTTATTAGTGAGCTATAAGTAACCTACCTCTTCTTATATTTTTCATTCAACCTAAAGCATCAAGAACTATCTTTACTCTCTTGCTTTAATTTCAGTAGTGTTAAGTTTACTCACTCTTGGGAATTCTTTAAAGAGAAAAAGATTCTTTAAAAATTAAAAAAAAAAGGAAAAGGAAAAATAGGTCTTTGATTCTTGTTTTGAATATGAACAAGAATAAACAGCTCAAATCTTTCTACTCACTAATAGTGGTAACTAAGCGATCTTGCCATACTTTGCAATTATTTACCAAGTTCAGCAATGGGAATACTGTATATCATTATGGTTTTCCTCTAAGGCTTATTCATCTTCTATTAAAAAAACCATTCTTTTTCCTTTAAAGGTGATGAATCTTCACAATGTGTTTGGTTTCTGTTTTGATTTTTGGTACATTCATTATTCATAAAGACATCATTTTGTTCTAAGCATAATTAATTTCCTTTAATAATTCTTTTGTATGGGACCTTTCTTTTGAATGCAACAACACAAACAAGAAATGGGAAGACATAAATTGTTGTTTCTGAGAGATTTTTGAACATTTCTCTGCCACAATTTTGTGAGATTCTGATATGGACAAACATGAGCCAAACATGGGCCCACATGAGCCCAAAAATATAAACTGGACTTGACTGTTCTGTTTAGCCTAGCCCAGTACAGCCCCCAAGTTCATCTTATTTTTCCTTTCTCTATGGGACTCTACCTAATATTTTTCTCCTTCATTTTTTTTTCTCAATTGAATGCATTTGATTTGAGAAACAAGTTGATAAAGTGATAACTCTCTCCCAAACAGGGCCTAAACATTCATGGGTTGGTAAGTGTGGGGAAGAAGGTAGTAACTACTACAATGATCTCTTCCTTACTCAAAGGGTGGTGGACCTCACTCTTGTCAACTCACAACCTATTTGGATTTGGCTAAGGACCTATTTGGATTTGGCTAAGGATGTTGGATGAAAACCATCATGGTATCTCCACAATAAAAGTTACATCATCTCTACTTCTTTTTACTGATGTGGGTGTGGGTGTGGGACCCTCTGTCACTTGAGATTGTATTGTTGCAGTGCAGAATTCCAGAAACCTAAAAAGAGGTTGAGACATCTCAGTTTCACTTGAACAAACTTAACAGTAACAGAAATGACCAACTCTGTTAGTGACCCTAATCCAATTGAGGGTTTCTTATCTTTTACATTTCATTTCATTGATGGATTCTATTCTGACAACAGATTAAACCCATTTGAACTTTTGAGAAAAAAAATAATGGTGGGTGAGAGACCTAACTAAGCTCACCTCCATGACTGGGTCCCATGATTAACAAATGAAAACCCATTTCAATTAAAGTTTGAAACAAATTGAAATCTCTGCCTTGTCCATAAAGAATTATCAAATGGGCCAATTCCCTGTACTCAGGTCCTTACCATCTTTCATGTTCTCTTTTGTTCAATGATGAGATCCTGTAATCCTTTCCCATTTTCAAGTCAAATAGTTTAATGATGAAACTAGACCAATCCCCCCAAATCAATGAAATAAGTAAACACATGCCACCCCAATTCATTTTTTTTCTTTTTTCTTTTTTCTTTTTTAATATATGGCACCCCAATTCATTCCCATCATTATAATCTCTCTCTCTCTCTCTCTCTCTCTCTCTCTAATTTATACAAAAGAAAAAGCAGAAAGAGAGAAGTGTGCTGATCATGGTATGAGTGTAGATGAGGATGTCTCCTGTATTTTTGTTTTTTATATTTGACTCAATGTTCATTAATGTCAAATATTCTCTCCTAACTAATGAAATGTCTTTTACATTAATACACGTCTTAGCACAAACATATTCCGGCTTTTGGGGTGCAAGTGCAAAATAAAATATTCAAAAATAAATTTTTTTTTGTTGAAATTCTTGCAGAGAGTTGATTTGATTATTTGTGTATTCTTTTTGTGGTTTATGCATGTTTTCAGGAAAAGGGTTTCTAGTTTATCTCATTCAATTTGATTTGCAGTTAACAGGTTGGGCTTTTGGCCATTGGAAGCATAATGCTGCCAAATTTTAAACCCTGTATTTAATTATGGGACTTTGTCACTAGGCTCAATGGAGTGCTCCCCATTTTTTAATTTAACTTTTCTATGTGCAATGAGAGAAGAGTTTTAAACAGAGGCTGCATTTTGCCAGGTGGCAAACCTTGATTCATGTTGAAATTTGGCATTTGAAATCCTGCCATGTGGACAAACACATTAATGGAATAAATATTTTCTATTTAATTACCAAGGTACAAAAATTTGTTTGTCTCTTGCCTCTTAATTGCCTTTGGATCCCCACAAACACACATCTGCCCTTTTCTTTTTTTGCACTTCATAGTTGATGTATTTGTAAAAGAGATATATGTATCCTTAGAAGAAAATCTATCATCATCATACTTTAGTGTAGATTAGAGTATTAATCAAGGTTGTCTGAACTAGTCTTTTTGAGATGAAAAATATCCTTTTTAAGGTTAAAAGAAAATATCATATTATGTTGCATGGTTATTTAGGCATATCCCACCTTTGATTTCTGGATATGTATAATCCATGTTCTCATTTAAGGGCCAAAAAAAATTTTTAAAAAAAAGTAGTTAGGATTTACAATCTATATCACTAAGTTTATTTTTTTGTGTGAGATGAGATTTTACCATAATTTTAATAATGCCAAATCAAGATTGTCCATAGATATACCTCTTGTAAACATTCTAATTGTGTTGGTCCATTCATGGCCCCTTATCAACTCACAGGTAATGTAATAATTAAAGTTCTTTAATAACTTTGATATGTTCTACATTAACACTTTAGATTTATTTCATCTGTTAAACTACCCAAACTTGGCTAGTCATAGATTTAACACATGGTCTTCTTCTTTTTCTCTCTCTTTGTCTATTTTTTTTCTTTTCTAACATAGAGCTCACTTTTTACATATGTGCTTCCAAGAAGCTGTACCATAAACTTTAGAAATTGTAGAGGGCAAAAAAGGGATGAAATCGTCTGCCGCATGAAGTTGCAGCAAATGTTGTCGCCTTAGTGAGATGCTACCACGTGCAGCATCTCACGGCTGTTATTTTTTCCAATGAAGAAGGTATTTTTCACATTGAGAAACATGAAAAGGTAGCAGATATGAGATGCTACCGCGTGCAGCATCTCACTGAGGTGACAGCATTTGCAGCTTACGATTTCATTCCAAAAAAGCTGTCCTTATCTAATATTCTTTCTTAAGCAAAACTTCAAAAATATTAGAATATTGTGTTAAGTATGTAAAATTAAAAATTCTTTATATATGTAATAATAACGATTTTGTATATTGGAATATAATCTACATGGCTTATTAAGAAGGTTTTCTATCATTTGGATAATTTAGATTGAGCAAGAAATTGCTCCAAATAGCAAAAGAAGCCACATTTCATCAGATAGCTAAACTTCTAAGGCATATAAATTTAGATTACTATTATATTTGGAACCTTGGATTTAGAAAGAAAAGTAAATAAAGTGAAATATAAAAGAAAACAAATAATATTTTAATATATTTTCTTTCTATATTTGACTTTTTCTCCTGGCATGTTGCTGTCATAAGACCTTTCTTCTCCAACCAACATGAGAAAATACTTTACCTGTCATTATCTTTTACACAAAAATTTAAATAATTTATGATGAATTACAATCATCTCCCCTGAAGTTCAGAAATAATATTAATCTTACATTGCATTTGGTCGGTTATAACATTTACCTCCTATTCAAAAAGTAGCAATTGGGCTGCCAAATGAATGTCTTGGATTTCATAAATTTTGAATCATTTTACCCTTGTAAAGTGAGTAGTTTAGGAGCTTAAATTATAAGTTTCCTTCCTTGCCCCAATTTAAGTTGAATTATTGTTCTGCTTCTACACTTGTTTCCTTCTCAAATTTAGATATTTATAGAATCTTTTTCGAGGTGAAAAATGACATTTATTTAGATAATTAACCTTATCTATATTATATATAACGAGAATCGGCTCCTTGAAAATCGTGCCAACAACTATGCACGACTTTCTAAAAAAAAGCACTTACCATTCCTTTTAAAGGTATCATGAATATGGGGTTAAAATAATCAAGATTTTGTCTACTTATTTAAAATCTAGATAGTTCTAAAATTGTTCCCTCTCTCTACGTGCAGCTTGCACGTGCACCCTACTAGTTAAGGTAAAACTACTTTCAATTAGTAAACATTCAACAAATGTCAAAACCTTAAGCTGTGCCGCAAACAACAAAATCTAAAAGGAGGTGACTGATATTTTGAAATCATGAAGGTCTACCAAAACAAAAAAAAAACAAAAAAAGTCGGTCATGAAGGAGATACATGTAATTTGTCCAAATATAAAGGGTTATTGGTGTAATTCATCATTTCCTTTTATTTCTCCAAAAATCCAGGGTCCGACATATTAGGGAACACCTAATCAAACATTTAATAATAAAAAAACACTTGCCGCAACTTTTGACTTTTTTGTTTTTAAAAGTAATTTAGATTTAGTTATTTAATATTTATAATAATTCCAAATCAGGTATATACAAAACAATTCTTTACTCTTTCGGTTTTTAGATTTAAAGTAATTTAGATTTAGTCATTTAATAATTAAAAAAAAAGTGAAGAAGCTATTGTCGAGAAGATTTGAGAACCCTCCTGAACTGAAGTGTCCCTCTCCGCCTTCTCTTTCTATTAGATAGTTTCTCTATTGTCGAGGGGGTTCGAAAACCCTCTTGAATCGTCCCTTTCTGCCTTCTCTTTCTAACAGTCCCTCAATCCTGTTCACCCTCCCCTTCCCTCCCTTTCTCTTCTCTCTCCCATTGAAAACCCTAGAACCAAATCGACCCCTCCCCTTCCCCCTCTCTTTCCTCCCACTCTCATCTTCTCTCTCTCATCAACCCCTCCGATTTTGGTTGCTCAACCAAAATCTCAGAGGATCGGCACATGAACGTGAACAGTTGTAGTCATACATTATGAAATCTCATTCTTTATTTGTCTGTAGATTCTTGCTTTTAAGTTTTTTTAATTTGCAATTGATTATGGTTTTTTCAAACCTACTGCCCGTGCAACACACGGACCACATTATTATGAAAACAAAGTTGCAAATTAGAGTAGATGAAATTTCAATTGGTGCCTTTTTTTATATAGCTTTTGATTAAGAGCCTTTTTGGCAATTCCTCAAGAAACTCTAATGGTTATTCCCTTTATTGGTGTTTTCTAGAAGACTTTTTACTTCTTGCTTTTGTATTCTTCGTTCTTTTCCCTCATTTCTTTTATCTATTTAATCTTCTTTTTAAATATGAATATTTAAAACTGTTTGATGATATTTGGATTATGCATTTTGTTTTGAATAGGAAACGTTTTGTAACCTCGATGATTTATCTTTTGTATGTGCATCCATTTTGAGTTCTCTTTTTTTGTTTTGTGTTTTTTTTTTAAATAAACCCTTTGCAAGTATTGTTCAATATAATCATACATTATAAAATTTCATTCTTTATTTGTCCGGAAATTCTTGCTTTTAAATTTTTTAATTTACAACTGATTATGGTTTTTCAAACCTACTGCCCGTGCAACGCACGGGCCACATTGCTCTCAACTTGATTCTTTGAAAACCCAAATTCTTGCTTTAAAATTTTTTAATTTGCAACTGATTCTGTTATATGTTGTTAATATATTAACTTTCAAGACTTCTACCAAAAAAAGAAAAATTAACTTCAAGACAATATATAAAATAATTTATTTTTTAATAATTTTTTTGAACCTATTTGCCCGTGCAATGCACGGGCCAGAATGCTAGTAACTTTTAAGTCAAAGATTGTCAGGTGAAGTGAGATCAAGTACAAGAAAATGCGTCCAAGTAGTACTTGTCAAATCATCCATTGATCGAATATTTCCCGTTGGATTGATTGACTAGTCAAAGATAATAGCATAAAAAGTTTACAAATCGTACGGCTTCAATTGCTTGTCAAAAGCCTTCTTCCGGTTCTCTTTACAACACAAATGGGCCGAAATATGTTATGAAACGCATGACATGCATGGCCCACATCATCCATTTTCCAGTCGATAAATTACATCTCAAGATTTCTAGGTGACGGATTTATCTGTTCAAATCGGATCGTATCGGTTCCGGCACGTTTTGGTTAACGCATCATTATCCCGTGGGGCCGTCGTACGGCGGTAGGGTGCAGAAAATACCAGCTATAAAGTTTGAATGCCAAAACTACCCCTTAATTGATACCATTATTACGAGAGGGTTCAATTCGTTGCTTCGTTGGCATCATTGCAGGGAGCGGAAAACACGCGGGACGCACGTTTTTATTGTCGGTGGGTAAAGGTTTGGATTGACAAAAACATCCCCGGTCATTTTGAAAAATGAATAAATTGTCCCATGGGGAAAGATTGGCTGGCTGGCCGGTTCAACCGACCCAACATCCCAATCCGGCATAACTCTAATAATTAGGAGATTTTTTATTTTGTTACTAGTGAGTGGCACGTGCGGTAAGTTACTAATTGGGATATAAAAGTCAATATAAAAAAAGAGTTGGGGATCTTTGGGTTGCAAATATCAATATGTGGGCCTAAATTATTAACTGAGGCATAGAAGTCAATATGAAAAAAAGAGAGGGCCTCGTTAGGCAGCAAATCTCAAATTATGCAAGAAGTTACAATGCATGGTAATAAAATGGGAGATTGAAATAAATTTAAATGAAACTAGGAGACTATTTGGGAACACAATCTTAATCGAGAACCTTAAGGGTTGGCTTTATATAATAGTTTGGCTCATTAGGCATGAAATATTTTGTGATTTTCAATATGCAATTTCTTTTGCAAAACTAGTTGTGTGTGTCTATGAATACATGCATATAGTAACAATTTTCTCTAGTAAACACAAAACTCCTTGTGTATTGTAAGCATTTAGATTTCAATTAGAACAATATGTTACCAGTCTATATCTTTCTGGTCTAACAATAATTTGGATCTATATATAAAGATGGCTTATAACTAAACTTTTCCAAATAAATATTGTTGTATAAATTGAAAAATAGTAGTAAATGAAAAAAGAACTTTTGCTTTATCTAATTATGTATTTCTTTTGGAGACGTTTTATAACAAAGAACTAATCTAAATGAACAATCTATTAGTTTGAATAAACTATGTAGGCTACTATTCTAAGTATGAAAGTCTTGTTTGAATCTATGTTGGATTTTTATCATGTATAACATCAACATATTATTAATTTAGTTGGAGCTTTAAATCATAATGACATAAGAACAAAGAAATATTTTCATATGAAAAATTTATTTAGACATTGAAGATTTTTTCTAAACTAGTTAATATACTTAACATTAATATCGACAACCTATTAACCTTGATGTGTAAAATAGTTTCCATGCTTAACGCCTCATCTTTCATCCCTTATACTGGCATCTTTATAATCTATACTTTCAACATCTAATTTCCAAAGTTTCTTAGTAAGAATGACATTAAAACAAGGTCATATTTTTTACCAATCAAAAAATGTTTGGCAAAAACTTGCTAAGTGTTGGGAACAATAATATCAGAATATAATGTCGGCAAATAGTGTCAGAGCAGGAGGTTTGGTGTTTGACTCCCAGAATAAAACAACATTTGCTTGTCTATTTGTATTTAGGGTATGCGTGTGACACTGCCATATATTTCTTTCTGCTACTTCTATTCCCATACAAAGTTGCACGTGCAAGGAGTCTAATTAGTTATCAAGTATTGGACCCTTTGAGAAATATAATTGCACCATAACCCATCAGTTCCAGATTCTGGGTCCATTGGATTTTTTGGTACAAGTAAATCTTACAAGCTTACTCACACCAATTAATTTCATCTTTTGTATTTGTTTCTATTCACAATTGAAGAATTTTATGTTATCTTATTGAATTACTTATTCTAAACTTCTAATTAAATGAAATATTCAAACACTTGTTTCATTACTTCATGGATGATTAATTACTATAAATGAATTGGTCTATATGAGTGGTAACCCACAAGATAAATATATTTAAATAAAGAATAAATATAAGGGAAAAAATGATTGAGTAAAACTCTAAGAAATAAAACAATGGACTACAAATAAAAATAAAATAAGAGATGGTAAAACCCCATATTAGAGAAATATTTGTCACCAAATAACATGAATAGTTTTATTGTTAATAATAAAAATTGAAGCATTAATCTTGAAATTAAACTTTACTAAGATATTGAGTCTACGAAATATCTAAAATTTCTAATATATTTTCTTTCTTTCGTAATATCTTTTATCTATTTGTGTTCATATGATATAATGTTTTCTAGAATGCAATTTAAATCAAATCCTTATGAATTTGTTGATATATTAAATAATAAATTCAAATTATGGAGGTGAAATCTCTTCAATCTAAATGAAAATAACTTTCCAATAAATTTCGCCTTAAATATTAGACCAATATACATCTTTCTTTAAGTTTCCACAAAATACACTAGTAAAGATGAATTGAGTAAAACTGGATGAAATTAGGACAAAAAATTATTTATTGTAAAGGTAATCTATGAGTAAGAGAGAGATATAGGGTTGGTAAGCAATTTCAAGGATTTATGGAGAAAAATAATAGTTTCAAGCATAGAAATATATTGATTGAATAAAAGACATATTACCAAAACATGGTAGGCAAAAAATCGTAAAATTTCATATTATCAAATAATATTAAATAATTATATATGTGTAATCAATTAATAAGGAGATAAAAGTAAATGTGAAGAACATTTTGGACAATCGCAAGTAGTTATATAGATGTGAGTAAGAAATTGGAAGATAAAAGAATACAAGATTAAAAGTAAAAGGCAATTGGGGCAACAAAAATTAGTCAAGGGTTCTCTTTATAATAGTATAGATGAATTGGCTCCCTATGCCTTTAATTTGAATGTTGGATAAATCAACCAAATCCAAGTTGAATTGAGTTGTAATGATTTTTTAGAGGCCATGTTGAAGTTATTTGGTTTGATCAATAAAAATCCCTTCTGGTTCAGAATTTTGGATAAATCAACCAAATCCAATAAAATAAACCAAATCCAAGTTGAATTGAGTTGTATTGCTGATTTAGAGGCCATGTTGAAGTTATTTGGTTTGATCAATAATGATCCCTTCTGGCTCGGTTTAGGCATGAAATGTTTTGTAATCCTCAGTGCGCAATTTCTTTTTGCAGTGCCAATTGTACAAAAGCCAAGAAGACGTTCATGTATCTAGTAACCATATTTTCTAGTAAACACAAAACTCCTTGTGTATTGGCAGCCATTTAGATCTCAACATAAACAACATATTACTAGTCTTGGTCTTTCTGGTCTAACAATAATTAATTTGAATCTAACAAAACTCTTTCAACTTATTAGTAAATTTTGCCATATAAAATGTTTTTCTATAACTTGAAAAATAATTGTAAATAAAAAAGAACTTTTGCTCTATCTAATTAGATATTTCTTTTAGAGTCATTTTATAAAAAATAGCTAATCTAAATGAACAATCTACAAGCTTGAATAAACTATGCATGCAACTCTTCTAAGTATAAAAGTCTTTTTTGACTCTATATTGGATTTTTATCACATATAACATCGACATATTGCAGATTTAGTGTATTATTGGAGCTTTCAATCATAATAAAATATTTTTTGTCATATGCAAAATATGTTTAGACTTTAACGTGGTATGATTTGAACTAACTAGAAGGGATAACAATAGGTTTTGTTAGGTTTGAACAATGATACAATAAAGAAGCCTTTTGACTTTGAAAATCTTTTTAACTAGTTAATATACTTAAGCTAAACCTTACTATGGACAACTTATCAATTAACTTTGATATATAAAATAGTTTCCATGGTTAAGACCCCATTTTAATGCCTTATATTCTTATAATCTATAGTGTCAACATCTGATTTATAGAGTTTCTTAGTAAGAATGACATTAAAATAGGTCATATTTTTTCCCACATAGAAAATATGTTTGGAAAAAAACTTGGTAAGTGTTAGGAATAAGAATCTTATAATATCATGTCGCCAAATATGATATATTCTGTTGCTAAATATGATTTAATAAAATTTGTTATATTTGGTACTTAGGGAAAAATATGAATTGTTAAACTGTCCCATATATGTGTTTGAATAGTTTATAAATAGTGGGGACTCTGATCCCCAAAAATTAGGGATCACATCTGTGGATGTAAGTTATTCTCAATCGAATCATGTAAGACACCTGTCTATATTTTTCTCTTAACAAGGAGAAAGGCATGCATGTATAGCAAAAGAATTTGATAGTTTTATGCGATTAATTGAAAAATAAAAGCAAGAAAAAAATGAAGGACATTTTAGGCAATAGTAGGTAATTATATGTGTAGGGAGACAAAAGTAAATAGAAGTAAAAGGGAAGGGTATTTTGACCAATATGAAGTAATTATATACATGTAAGTAACTAACTGGGAGATAAAAAAAAAGTGAGGAACAATTTGGATAGCAAATCTCAGTCGAGCATAAGGGTTCTCCTTGTAATGGTATAGATTCATTCAATACAAATACAACATGTTTGTCCACAACTTTACAAGTTATCAGAGCAAGAGGTTTAGTGTTTGACTTTCAGGGTGAAATAGCATTTGTTTGTCTATTTGAGTTCATGGTATGTGAGCCATATGTTTGTTCCTCTAAGCCTCTTCACGTGCAAAGTAGCATGTGCTAAAGAGCGTTATCATATATTCGACACATGGATATATACAATTACACTATTACCTATGACATCCTGATTCCACATCGGAAATGTATGAATGCTCGGTAAGGTATAAGAGTCGGAAAGAACACTCTAACTAATGAGGCGCCTTTTGAGGACAAAATCGTGCTGGCTTAGGCCCAAAGTGGACAATACTTCGCTGGGTTGGGTCATTACAAATGGTATCAAAGCTAAATCCGGGTCCAGTAGTCCGTGGTGAGTGTGGGTCCTGGCATTGCTCATAAGAGGTGGTTGGACAGACGAAGGCGGGCCCTTGAGGGGTTGGCAGGCTTCTAGGTGGCTACTGCACGGGGACATGTAGTTGTGAGGGGGGGATTGTGACATCACGATCCCACATCGGAAACGGATGAATGCTCGGTAAGGTATAAGAGTAGGGGAGAACACTCTAACTAGTAAGGCACCTTTTGAGGATAAAACTGTGTAGGCTTATACCCAAAGCGGACAATACTTTGCTGGGTTGGGTCGTTACATTATCTATAACTTAAACTTTTGGGTCTATTGGCTGGATCTGGCACATGATGAGCCCGTGGTGTGTATGTGCGGGCATGCTAGTACCTCACCGGTACAAAATATCAAATCAGGCCTCGACCTTAGGTGCATGTTCCAATCCGGGTCATTATCGGCATAGTCGTACTGCAAGCCACCTATAAAGAAATGATGATCAAGCAATGTAGACGAAGCTTGAAGTTCGTCATTCGGTAAAGGTTCTTAAATATTAAACACAGTAAATGGCTAACGAATGAAAAGATAACTTTAATTAAAGCCTCGACTGCTAAAAGACAGCCAAGGTATATTCTATTATTATGTTGGGACTTGTTACAACGGATGTTGGCCATTGGAAAATGACGGCCCTTTGGATAGCGGCTAAAGTCAAATACTCCAATCAACTAAAAAGAAAAGACAAAAGAAAATCAACACTACTATAGTAGCGATCTCCCTCCTCTATTGTCGTGGTATTGGTTGACAGAGAAGGGTTAAAGGAGGCGTCTATTGATAGTGTAGATTGGGGGTCCATGCTAGCTGTACTACCCGGCCATAACCTTGGTTACTTTCCTAGCTTGAACACACTTACTTAGGTACCAGCTGCTCTTCCTTCGTTGTGGAGTCGGTGGAGGCAAGAGATTAGGGGCAGCCAAGCAAGTTTACTGATGACAAGTTCTTCACTTGGTCTAGGACGAGTTGTATCTTCACACATCACTATGACAAGGAGCAATGAAGGGGAGATCTTAAGTTATCCTTACGACTGTAGAGTGAGTAGCATGTGTGCGCATGGTCGCACGGGTGGGTGTGCCTCCTAAAGGGTAGTTCGGGAAGGTTGGAGTCGCCACTGCCTGATGGGTTGCAGGTAGACACCTGGATGCCTAAGTTTGTCTAATAGGCTGGTCTGCGGCTTGAGATTCTAAGTAGGGTTTCGGTTATGATCCGGGGAAGTCTGTAGACACCCCAGTCTACCCCGTCGGTTGACGGGTCCCATGGGTTTCCTGGTTTGAGTCAACTTGATCTTGGTCTATTCACCCGATTCCTAAGTCAAAGCATGCACATTTGGTTAAGTCTGGTGGGACCACCTGAGTGGTGTGGGTCCCTTTACTTGATTTTATCTTATTTGGTTAAGTGATCTGAGTCTGATTAGGTGGGCTCCATTGGAAAGCCCACAAGTGAATCCAATTGGACCAGAATGGTCCAAGTCCCATTTTCGGTTTCCGGGTCATTCGGTTCGATTAAAAGATCATAAAAATAACATAAAACAAAGAAAATACAAAAAATGACATTTCCACAGTGTAGCCGACTTGAGTCATCGGTTACACACAAAAGCCTATGTAGCCGACCTGGGGTGTCAGCTACACACAAAAATACATGTAGTCGACCACCCAGGTTGGCTACAAACAAAAGTCTACTGATCCGACCTGAGTTGTCGGATCAGTCTGAAAGTGGTCTTTTTTTTCTGGGATTTTTTGGATGGGCTTGCCTTTTGGGCTTCCCAATGGGCTTCAGTGATTGTGTGGGCCCACAGTTGTTTTGTGGAGGGGGAATCCCCCACTTCTTGGTCTCTTTAGGTTTATGGAATCAAGGGGGAGGGGGAGAAGGCTTGGATCATGCCTCCTCCCATTTGGACCATTTCCATGGATGAAATAGGGACCTAGGTGTCCTTATTTAGGTCAGATGCATGCTGCCATCCTTTCTCCTTGAAGAGAGAGGGGGAGGGAGGTCCAGCAGGCCAACCTTAGATCCTTTTTGACCTAAACCATACATGCTCATTCCAAAAAAAAAAAAAAAACAGCAAACTAATCATGCTAGACAGGATACATTAAGCATGACAATAAGCAAAAAACAGCAAGTGAGATCACCATACGTATGAAGTGTGCTCTAGTGTGCATGCTTCCTACGATGTTGGCATCAAAGTGAGAAGATCAGCGAACTTCTTACCCTAGTACATGGGGCTGGTCATGAGGTATTAGGAGGTGCGGGAGCATATTATATTGGGCTTATACAACTAATGTCATCATACAAACCTATTTCATGGTAGGAAAGAAACTAAGCTAACAACATGAAAATTACTTAAAAGAAAGCCTTTAAAAGAAAGGATTTGGGTGGATTTAAGGGTACATTAGATTGAGGGAAAATGACATATCCTCCTTATAAAAAATACAGAAAAGTAAAAAAGGGAACATGGAGGGGAATCTCCATGACATGCTTTAAAAGATGTGGACACGACCTCTCTCCCTCCCTCGAACTCCGGTGCTTCCCCTCACCATGGGAAGTTCAATGGTATAAAAAAATGAAGAAAAAGAGGGTGGAGGAATAGGATGAAGCACATGCTCAAGGTGAAGAAAACACACCAAAAAGAAGCATGCTCACAATGCCTTTACTTTTATATATATTGAACTACATGTACCAAAGAGGCATACCTTGGTGTTAAAACCTTGCTTGGGGTGTGTGAGAGGCTCCTTGAGTGTTGGATAGCAGCCGTACACCCCCTTGCTCCTTGCACCACCAAGCTTCTCCTTAGCTCCAAGTGAAGAAGAAGAGAAGATGAGGGGATCAAGAGAGGTTTAGTTGAGCTTGGATGCGGTTTTGGGAAGCTTGGAGGGTGTTGGAGAGGTGGTGTGAGCTTGGGAGATGGGACAATCTTGTGGGAGAGAGGTTAGAGCTTGGGCGAGAGGTTGGAGAAGAAAGATGGCGAGAGCAAAAGTGTCTTTTGCTTGGAAGGGGTGTGTCTACCTCCTCCTCCAAAGAGTGGGGATGGAAGCCTTTTTATAGATGGGAGAGAGGAGAGAGGGAGAGACACGTGGGGGAGGTCTTATGTGGGGGGAGGTGAGACTTGAGGGAGAGATATATGGTGGGAGGTGAGACTTGAGGGAGAGAGATCACCTATCCTTAATTACTTTTTTTTCTTGCCCTTTTTGTTATTATTTTAGAAAACAATATTATATTCTACAAAACATTATTTTATTCAAGATATTTCTTATTATATTCGAGATATTCTCTTTCCCTTGTCCTTTCTTCACCACGTGGCAATTTTCTGCACATTCGCCATGTGGGTAGCTTTCTGCAATTTTGCCACGTGGGCAGTTTTCTATGCCGTTTGACTTGCCCATAACTGCTTCATCCGGACCCTGATTCTGGCAAACTTAGTTGCGTTGGAATCAGGTCGAGAGTTTCTACCCACTGAGCTAGAGTATAGCAGCAAATTCGGGTTTTTTTAGCATAAGTGCCGAGTCACGTCTCAGAGCCAATTTTGCTCATATCTCCCTATCCGGGACTTCGATTCCAGCAAACTTAGTTGTGTTGAAATTGTGTTGAGATGCTCTTCCTACTGGTATAAAATTGAGCAGCTAATCTGGGGTTTAGCAGAAAGTCGATTTATGCTTTTCTCAGATTTGACCAGTCTATAACTTCTTCATCCGGACTCCGATTTGAGCAAATTCAGCGGCGTTAGAATCGTATCGGAATCCTCTTTCCAATGGTATGAAGTTTGGTGGTCAATTTTCACCCAATCAAAAAGTCAAATTTTTTACCCCAGGTTTGACTTTTCAATTAAAATTTTCATTTTCTGCATTTTAGGAGGTGAAAAAATTAGGTGCTGACAGCATGAAAAAAAGAAGCTATCAATCACGGATGATCCAATAAAAATAGTAATAATAAAATATGTTGGGTAGAGCGGGTCCTTTATTCCTTCGTTGTTGCCGCTTTTGTACTTTGTCCATCCCGTTATTTAACTCCCAACTCAACCACAATCTTTATGACTGTTGAGTTGCTGGGTCAAATAACTTCATGTAAGACCTTGAATTTTTGGATAATAATTAAGGCATAAATAAATAGAAGAAAACAAGGGTATGAATAAAGTGAAAATAAAAGAGTGGAAATTTAGAGGATTAATAATTTAAATAAATAATAATTTTAAAATAAAAGAGAATTTTGAAAGGAAATCAATCTTGGAGGATAAAATGGTATTTTAATAAATTCCAAATGGATCAGTTAATAAATTAAATTATTAGATAATTAAAAGAATTGGAAAATTGAAAATTTAATTTAGTTGGGTTAGGTTAGAAGTTAAATAGTAATAATTATGACATAAAAGAAGGAAAAAGAGCAATTTGGTAATTATAATTAATTAGTGGCCTTAATTTGGAGAAAAAAATGACTTAACAGGGTGTTTACATAATATTTAGAAATATGTATTAAATTATGGACAAAAATTTATTAAAAGTAGGAATTTATTTTGTAGGGGATTTTAAGAGATAAGATACTAAAAGGAGAATTAGAAGAAGGAAGAGATAGGTGGAATTAATTAAAAAGTTTCCTAATTGGGCACCTATTGGGTTAATTATATCAGTAAGATATTAAAGGGGAATTAGGGTTTCTTTAAATTGAGATAGAAAGGAAAGGAGAGAAAATAAGGCTCATATGTTTAGAGTAAAATAGAGATGAGAGAGAGAAAAAGAAAGGGAGAAAATAAAAGATTGTTAGAAGAGAAGTTGTTGCAAAAACCTCCGACCAGCACTCATCAAAGTTAGATCTGGAGAGTCTCAACCATTGGATCGACCTCAAATTTGGAAGATTTGTTCACGACTGGTAGGGCTACAATCTGAACAGTGGAGATTTTATTTAAAGAACCCTAAGATGGTGTGATAATAACAGAAATTTGAATTCAATTCCGGATTCAATGAGAAGATGGATTTCGCGTATTAAGGCAAGTAGCAATCTGTAATGCCCCAGATCCGAGTTACGTGGTGAAATCGTAACTCATCTCCGAAGGTTAATATATCAGAGTGAAGGAAAAACATGAAATAAACAAAAAACTACATAATCAAAGTGCATTATAACCCAAGCTCAATTATAAAATACCATATCTTAAGTCTAATTCACATGAACCAAGCGTTTACCCATAGAGTATCGTCATCGCCGAGATCTGAAAATAAAATAAAACAAAACGGAATGAGATACGAATATCCCAGTAAGTAGCACATGCATGCTCAAATACATTTTCACAGTTCTAATACATGAATTAGTTATAAAATATTTATCAATGACGATAACACGAATAATCCGAATCTATCATGTAAATCAAACAATAATATATATGAAATTTGAGAATTTTGAGAGGTTAAGACCTAGCTCCGGACAATCCAGTCTAACTGCAATCACTCCCTCATGGAAGGCCTCATCGAGTACACGATGGAAACGCATTAAGGAGACGAGCCTTAATCCAAGACATACTTCATAATAGTAAAATCAATAGTATTGATCAATATATAATAAGTCACAGTAGTACTCATGAAATAAGACTGCCTTTAACTAGGGTAATCACTATGCTCACTGTGCCACCTCTCGACTTATGTGCGAAGCCGAGTACACAATCATCGTCTTATTGCGGGAGAACCCACCCAGTACAGAGATGGGTTGGCAAGTACTATTCAAACATAGTCCAAGTACACGATAAAATGAATGATAGCCGCAGCCCTCCAAGTACACGATAAGGCCTCACTGAGTACACGGTGGAAACGCGTGCGAGAACAAAATATTACAACTAGCAAAGAACAATCCTTCCCACTATCTAGCTCCTAAATGGATCCATCTTGAGCTATGCCCACTAGACTCTAATAACAAACCAAACACGTTATCCAGCAAACAAAACTCGTCTCAATCTCATCATATCATCCCGAGTACACGGGGCATCTCTGAGTACACAGAGGCATCAACATCCCAAGTACATGGGGCATCCCCGAGTACACGGAGGTAAGATATCCATTAATTCATCAAAAACAATAAAACCCTCCTCCAAGTACATGGAGGATCTGAATAACCAATCAAAACCCAATGTAAGTGATTTGAAAGCTCTTTCCTTTAGTTTTAATAAAAAATCCCCTTTAAAGTCAAAATCATGCAAAAGTGTTATTCTTGGCTAAACCGGCAATCCCGGATGTTAAAAACCAGAATTAAATACCATTACTAAATTCAAACCTATATTACTTAATTTATGCCCAAACAGTAGCTTTTATATGAGTATTATCCTTAGTTCACTTTCCTTAAAATAACCCTTAATGCTTTCTATTAACACTTCTAATTCACTTATATAAAATCTACAGATTTCCACCTCTTAGTTAACTTAATTTATGCAATTATTCTCTTATTATTTCTCCAAACAATCTCAAATATGATCTGAACGTAAAAAGAGGCATTTATATAATCTTTACTTTGGAACTCCAATGCACTAAAATCACCTATACCATATCTAAAATATTCACCAATTCTCATTATGTTTAAACACTTCATTTATAGACCTAATTCAACCTCTTATTACTCCCCCACATTTCCATGATTATCTTAAATTCATCCCCTAAAATAAATCCTTAATTGAAATCAACCAACAATTAATAAGTAAAATGATATAAATACTAGGCGCCAACCCCAGGGCCTAGGTTGCCCTGAGCACCTAGTTAAAAAAGTCTGAATCTGCCATGGGTGCCAACCCTGGGAAGGTAGGGGCGAGAGCTAGCAAAATGCAACCCGACCCGACGGGGTCAACCTAAACCGACCCGAGTTAAACGGGTTTGGGTTGACCCGTTTATTAATTGGGTTGGCGTCAGTAATCGGGTCAAACCGATTATGACCCGGCAACCCGATTTTTAAAAAAAAAAAAAAAAGCAGGAAAATGTCCAGTCCCGTCTCGATTAACCCCCAACCCAACCCGAACCCGATCCAATTAACCCTCCAACCCTATTTTAATCATATTTTTTGAAAAATAATAAATGGGTTGAAGGGTTGAACCCGTTTATTGGCGGGTTGGGGGTTTCCAACCCACCTTAATTTAGTTCAACCCAAATCTGACCCGATTAACCCCCAACCCGATCATGACCTGACTCGAACTCGTCCCATTGCCAGCTCTAGTAGGCACCCCTAAGCCTTTTTGAGCGCCCATACCAGATTTCACAGGTTGACGAAATTCATCTAAGATTGATCTAATATTTTGCATTCAAACTAATTCCAGTATATTTCTAACCCTCTAAATAGTGTATATATGAAAGTTTGGATTTAATTCATCAATGGAATCAACCTCAGCAAAAATAGGTGCCAAAACCATTCTAAAACAGGGGTTCAAAATACAATGCGTTCATAGTAACTCCACATTTCGATTAAATCATTCTAAAACAAAACTAGGTTGTGCTACTTACTTGAATGAAGACAATCCACAGCTCAGAACTTCTAAATTCCTCAAACACAATCTCAGTAGTCCAAAACAGCTCAGCCGCCAACTCCTCTTTCTGAAATTTGCCTTAATTCGATCAGAATATTTCAGGTCTAAGATCTAATTTCAATTTGCAATAGAATTTAAACTAAAACCTCAGCTTCAAAGTTATCTTACCTAATTGAACTGAATTCGTAGAACTAACTTGCTCTTGACATCTTTGGAATGCTGTCACAGGTATAACTCAGCTCCACTTCAATAGAGATGATGATCAGATCCAAATTTCTCTCTAACCTCCACTGAATTTCCAGATCTGATCCTTTCAAACCCTAACTCCCTTCCCTCTGAATTTTCTGATCTCCCGGTGGTTCGTTCAAACTCCAAATGAAACAAATGAACGAATCAATTGTAAGCACCTCATTTTTGCACTCCTGGAAGAGCCGAAAATGCAAAACCCAGCTAAAAAGTCAAACCCTGAGAGGTCAAAAATTGACTTTTTGATCAAGTGATAATTGGCCACCTTGATTTATCTCATTGGATAGAGAATCTCAACACTGTTCCAACGCAACGGAATTTGCTGGAATCAGGGTTCGGATGAAGGATCTACAGGCCGGTTAAACTTGAGGGGAGCCGAAAGTTGACTTTTTGCCGAACCCCGAGCCAGGTGCTTAGCCCTATGTCATTGGATAGAGGGCTCCGATATAGTTCTAACGCAACTGAGTTTGGTCAAATTGGAGTCCAGGCGAAGAAGATATGAGCTGTAGAAGTTTCTGAGCAGCAAAACCGGAAGCTGCACATGTGGCAAAAGAACTGCAGACGTGGCGACAAACACAACAAAATATCTCAGGGGGCAATCTTTAAAAATCAAAAACTTGCTAAATATCTGATGGACTAAACCAAAATTCACAGGGGACAATCTGCAGATATCCAAAAGTGTCAAATCGGTCGAATCGGTCAAGTCGAAGGGCAAATCTGTAATTTTTCAATTTGTATCCGACCATAAATGTCGGATACACTTATTTTTGTGCATATCCGACATATATTGCCGGATACAAAAGATTTTCTAGTGAGATTCGCACCGATTCCCCGACAAATTCGCGGCGGAATTTAATTTTTCAAATTATTGTGTTTTGTATCCGACATTTAATGTCGGATACACATAAGCTTCTTTCTATCCGACCATATAGGCCGGATACACATAGTATATAGGCCGGATACACATAGTAGGTAGTGTATCCGACCTATATGGTCGGATACAATTTTTTTTATATAAAAGGCCAACAGCAACCATGTGGTCGGGGTTGGCTTCATTTGACCCTTTTCCACTTCCTTCCCTCCATAAAATCCTTTTCTCTCCAGCTTCTCTTGCTTCCCCCTTTTGCTCCCTAGACCTCCAAGCACCCCACCTTGGCTCCTCATCCTCTCTTTCCTTCTTCTTCTTCATTTTCCTACCAAAGACCAAGGTGAGTAGTTGTTGTTGGTGTAAGAAGAAGCAAGCTCCAGCTGCTGTCCAACTTCAAGAGGGTGTCTCCACCCTACTCCAAAGCTCAAGAACCACTAGGTGAGGTTCCTGGTTATATTGGGTTGCACATATATTAAAATGAGATTTTTCTAGAGGGCTTCATAAGTGTGTCTTCTTCCTTTTGCATGAGTTCATTTCCATGATGTTTTAAGCATGTGTTGGTCCTCATCTCACCACATGAAGACCTCCAAGTAAGGGAGAGGTGCGTAGATGGTTTTAAAGGGGAGAAGGTGAGGTTTTGTTAGGCATTTTCGGCCACTTTAGCTATTGTTTTGGGATGTTGTGTGTTATTTCAAGGAGGAGCATGTTCCTCCTCCATTTTTATCCAATGTACCCTTATATTATCCCCCCTCTTTACCCTTCTTAATATTTCTCTTTTCTCACTTTTTTGGTGATTTTTCTGGGTGCTTTCTCTGTTGGCCGTACCTCTCTTTGTTTGTTGTTTTTTGGTTGTGGTCACAGCATGCTCCATGATCCCCTCCTTTTTAAGTGTTGCTGTTTTGCTCCTCCATGTGTCCCCATGGCTAAGGTGTTTCCATCACATGCTATCATCTCAGTTTGCTACTTTGCTTTGGTGTAAATACATGTTCATTTCCCTTGTTTTGTGCATTGTTTTATGTACCTGAGCATGACTCCTTTCCCATGGGTTGGTCGTGTTGAGGCATTGCCATACCCACTCCAAACCTTATGGTGCTTGTTGTCCTAGCTGCTGCACCTTCACCACAGTCCATTCCCCCCTCTTAGGCTGTCCTTGATCCCACTAGGCGTAAGCAAACTCACCCGGGAAGTTGCTGTCTTTCTACGGTACAGCAGGTTTCTATCTTTTTTTTTTCTTTTCTTGTATATGTACAGCAGGTGTGGGAAGCACACACGTACACATGTGTGCTGCTGTTCTTGTTATTTTCGTGCATATGAGTATGATCCTAACCCCTGTAATTTTATTGTTTTTTTATGTCAATGCATGCAGCCCCTTTCCCCCACAACCCCTTCATGCTAGTACATATGAGCTGCTGTTCCCAGCAGGTTTGCTAACACCCATACAGTCCCTATGAGCATGATTCCCTATTTCCTTTTGTTTCATTCTACTTTTCCAGCCTTGCCCATTAACCCATAGCCATGATCTCTTTATTCATTTATGCTAATTTCCTGTTTTCAGATACAAATGCATGTTTTCCTTTCCATGCAACTTACTGTGTTTAGATGAGAATGCATGCCTCTTCCCCCCGGTTCTTCGCTGTTGTGGTATGCATGAGCAGGTCCCCTCCCTCTTTAAAGTCTACTGATTTTAGCATGAATAAAGACCCTTTGGTCAGTAGCCAGTTCATGTTATTGGTTGCTGCTCCACCCTCCAGCAGTCCTCCCTAAAACACATGTACATCTTTCCTTGACCCCACACACACACTCGTGCCTGAACACATGCTCCCTTCCCCTCATGACCTGCTGTATTTTCCCTGGCGGTTTAAGTTTTCTTAATTGGTTGATATCCGATGCTCAATAACATGCATGGCCTTTGACAAGTTTGCATGCTTTGATGTGTTTGGTTCTCGGCCTTGGATTGTGTATTAATTGATAGTGTGAGGTCACCAAAATTGGGGTGCCAAGACCCCTACCTTGCTGCTGTCGTGTTACCGGAAAGAAGTGGAAGGCAGCAGCCCCCATGCCATCTTCTCCATCTCCCATTCTGTTGAGAAACCCAAAGGGGAACCAAAAGAGGTTGCACCCTCAAACCTGAACCAATGTGGGCCTCCCCAGGGCCCACACAACTGGTAGGAAGTCCCTAGGAAGCCCATGAAGCTGCCCCAATCGCAAAAGCCGAAAAGAACAATTTTGAGGTGATCCGACAACTTAGGTCGGATCACCTAGGGTTTGTGTGTAGCCGACAAGTAGTGTCGGCTACATGGCAGAAATGACACTTTGGAATGTCTTGTGGTCTTTGCCATGCTTGAATGATATTTCCAACCAAACTTGATGAACCAGTAGGGTTTTTGGGTCACCCGGAGACCCAACATGGGACATAGACCGCTGGTCCAACTCGGTACATCAGTGGGCCTTCCAATGGGGCCCACAGCCCAATGAACCCTAAAGCATGAAAATAAGCAACTTAAGCATTCTAACCAAATCGGGCAGGCCAAATCCAATGCGGCCCACTCGAATCAGACTTGTGGAATGTAATGTGTGATAAATAGCATGGTTTGGCCGAGACCCAGGGCTAGGGCCCGCCAAAGCCACTAACCAAACTAAGGAAGGGTGCAAATCCTAACTTCAAAGAACTGGGCTTTCAAGCCCCAAATTTTGACTACGGGCCCCAAGCCCAATGTCCAACTCACCTTGGCAAATTTAAATAAGATAAATTTGAAGACACTTTGGCAATCATCATGGGGGCCCACCTAAGGGCCTGCAAATCGATACTGACCCACTTTTGCATAAAAGCCACTTAAATTCTTGAACTAAATCCTAAAATAAAATTAATTCATTTAACTTAAGCCGAAGGGCCCCCCCAGGACTAGACAGAGGCCCACCAAGGGTACATGGGCTTGACTAAGCCTACTAAGGACACCGTGGACCTTCCAACGGGGCCCACCCAATCAGACTCAGATCACCTAATTAAGCAAAATAAAAGCAATTAAAGGGACCCACACCACTCAGATGGTCCCACCAAACTTAATCAAATGACATGCTGGATTAGGAATCAGGTGAGAAACCAAAACAAGTTGACTCAAACCAGGGAACCCACGAGACCCGTCATTCGACGGGGTGGACTAGGGTGTCTATGGACTTCCTCAGACCGCAACCGAGACCTTTCTCAGAATCTCAAGCCGCAGACTAGCCCAATAGACTAACTTAGGCACCTAGGTGTCCGCTTGCACCCCATCAGACGGTGGTGACTCCAATTTTTCCCGTGCCGCGATTTCACTGCGTGCACACCAACTGTTTATAAAGTTGCCGCCATCAGCTAACTTAAGTCATGATCCCACGCTTCGCCATTCCACCAACTTTCTATCTAAATGTAATTATCCCATCTGGTTCGACCAAAATTTCCCAGCTTGACTCCTTGATCTCCTTGCTGAGATTTTCCAACAATTAAATAAATTAATCAAACAAAAATCCAATTTTTAATGCTATTAAAAATTCAGGATTTCACATAATCACTTGAAAACTGGAGGAACTGCATGATTTTCGTGATTTCGGATGATTTCTGATTGTTTTGATTTAGATAAAATCATGTTTCATGGATTGGATTGTTTTTCACCGGCAAGTTTTCATGTTCTTGAAGAAAAATAGAAAAGTATTAAATTGAGTAGGTTTGATCTTTGTAGATATTCATAAATCTGCAATCAATTGGTAAAAATAGGTTTAGAGTGTTGTAGAGATGATTTAGGTTCATTAACATTAAATTTAAATCAATTAAAATTAGAGGAATATCACAAAATTCAGAAAAATTGGAAATACCAGAAAATCTACTGGAATTTGGTGGGTGCTCAACAGGTCGCTCGAGCGCCATGTCAAGTGCCCTCTGTTAGATTTTGAATTTTGGGGATTTTAGGTCCAAATTAATATTTAATAAATTTTCTAACAATTTAATTATTGTAACACCTGTATAGGAGTTAATTTGAGGTTTAGGAATTGGCGAATTAAATTTGGAATTAAAACTAAAAATTTGGAACGATGAATGTAAAGAAGTACCTAAAAGGACAATTTGGTGGAATTAGTGAACTAGACTTAGTTAAACATAAATTTCGAGAGTAGAACCAACTCCTAAACTTAATATGGACCTGTGTGAATCGCTAGAAGTGATAAATAACAGAGATTGCAAAATTTGACACCATAGGTTTTAAATGAGGAAATTTAGACATTATTAGGTAGTTTAATTAGGAAAGTTTTAGTCAAGACCTAAGAACCGTATTATTGCTTAAGAATGAGAACTACCAACTTGTCTAGAACTTAAATAATAATGATTCATGTATGATAACATTTTATGAAATCTGGTTTGAAGATTTAATCGTGGTTTTGGGTGTGTTTTCTTAAAAGGGTTTAATTTCAGGTTAATAAATGAATTTTTTGTTCCTTCTATTACGGTTGAGTGATACAGCTTCCTATGGTTGAGTTGATAATAATTTTAACGGCAGAGATGGGTAATCCTCTGCTGTAGAGATGTGTAAACCTCTACGGTAAAGATGAGTAATCCTTTACGTTAAAAGTGTGTATTCCTCTTGCAGTAGAAGTGTGTATTCTCCTGTGCTTGAGATGCAATTACTATGCGTTTGTATTAATGAGATTGAGACATGTATATCACCTGAGCATGAAATATGATTATTGATTTTGAATTATTATAATTGAGATCATGGATTATGGAATTATGCATATGGATCGGCAAATTAATTGTAAACAGAATAAGTTGTGATACGTGTGAGTTGTGTCTGGCAAGCATAACTGTATATGGATCTATAGGCTAAGCTAGACAGTGAAGGGGTATTTCCTTTGGGTTGATTACTCCAAATTTGCGATCGCGTTTCCTTTGCGAGTTAGTTCGCATTGGGAAGTCTTCATGTACAATAGGGTTTCATTTCATATACCAATTGCTGGTGAGGTCCCCTGTATGTGTTGATTAGCGGCCATCCCCATGTTCAGATTCAGTGGCTGCATGCTTGGGTGGTACATGCCGAACTCCGTATTTTAGATACTAGTTGCTGGTACGCGAGTTTCATGTGCAATAAGTCGATGTCTAGACCCCATATTTCAAATTCCAGTTGCTGGTATGAGGGTTGTGATTACTAGCTTCGCTCATAAGTCGCATGGTGGCGTAGTGAATGAAGAGTATCTTTTCAAAGACTTATCTTTCTTCATGAGTCTTGTGATGTCACATACAATGTTTTTGTGTATGTTATACTGTTTGTGTTGGAATTATTTACATGGATCTGAAGTCATTTATTGTTGATTTGATTTATCGTTATACTTCATGACTATTTCATAAAATGGACTGCTTTCTTGCATGCACCTTGTTATTTGTTGAGAATTATATCTCACTCCGGTTTTCCCCTATTTTTCAGGTATGCCAGAGATTGTGTACACATGGGTAGCATTATGATTCATGACTCTAGAATTAATTTAGATTAAAGACTTTGTATTGTAAATTAATTTGTTTAAATTGAATTAAATATGCTATGCTTCCAGTTGTACTCTAATAAAGCTTAAAAATTTTAAATTCCCTCATAAATTTTAGATTGTTCTGGCCCATTTTCACTAACACTTCGGGTTTAGTTATTTGACTCGGATCCGGGGCACTTTTGCACGACCAAACCGTTTTGTTCTCTTCAGTCATGTCTATTTACACGTATCATCCAGTATGACGCATTCTTCATACTACCATGTGGTAGCGTCTTACTGGCCAATTCTCGGCGAGTGTAAACAATGGCAAAAATGATTGAGTAAAACTCCAAGAAAAAAATAATGGACTTCAAATAAGAATAAAATAAGGCATAGATTTTTAACTGGTAAAACCCCATATTATAAAAATATTCCCGACCAATTTACATGAATAATTTTATTGTTAATAATAAAGATTGAAGTGTTAATGTTGAAATAAAATTTTACTAAGATGTTGAGTCGATGAATTAGCTAAAATTTATCACCTTCTTCCTTCAAGGTAGTCGAAACTAATCTGGTTGAATTCTACTCAGTTTCAATCTCCATCATCATCATCAATAGTCAATTTCCACTGAAATCTGGTTGGCAACATGAATCCTATCTCTCATTGAGCCTAAACTTAAATAATAATTTTAAAGTTTGGTATAAGTTTGACCTAATCCAAATTAAATGCATGCCTTGGGGATATGTCATGTTCAACTTAATCCGATTATTACCCCCAAACCTGGGCCCAGACCCGAATCGCACCCCGTTTATTACCGGCTTTAATGATTTAGGGTAAACTCTAAAGAGTAACGTAAATTAAATTTCAAAAGATAAACGGTAATAAACGGTAATGGCTGGGTCGATATTTTGAAGCAGCGGAAGGCCTTTTTTGTCATTTAATGGGCGCAGTAGAAATCCAGACTAAGAGGGGAAGGTGGAAGGAGTGTTTTCACCTTCTTTTTTTTCAGTATTTTTTTTAAAATTTCTTTGTTTGGACTTCAAAGGTTTTTGGTGCAGGCAACAAAGTTCACTTGAATCTCTCTGTCTCTCTAGAGGCGGTGATGGGGATGGATCGCAGAAGTTAGTAGCTTATTTCCTTCACTTTGATCCATTATGTTTCAGAATCTTCAGATTTCAACTTCTGTCTCTGCTAAAGGTTTGTGAATCTAGCAAGTTTTTGTATTTCCTAATTTTTTTACTCCTGGTCAGTATCTCATTCCTTACTTGTATCTTACAGTTCTGGAGTTCGAATCGGGAGTTTGATTTTATGGTTTTCAGCCACAATGAGAATGTTGTTATGTTTGGTTTTGTGATTTGGGAAATGGGTGTTTTGGTGGAGTTTTTGTCAATCCTTAATAGATGGAGATTGTAGAGATTTTGATATTGTCATTTCGGTTGGTTTTGATGTGGGAAGGTAAGCTGGGTTTTTTGGTCTCAATATGTGGATCGTCATGGATTTTCATTTCAGATTCCAAATGTCTCAAAATGAAAGATTTCCTGCGAGTTTTCGTGTTTTCTTGGGCGAAATTTCTTGTTTTGTAGCTGGGATTCTATTTAATGACTTGGCGTTTGGGTTCTGTTTTTTTGATTTTGCTTAGATGTATGAAACAGTATGTCTTTTGCCAACTCCAATAGCCTTAGATTTTCTGATCTGTACCATTTGGTGTCTTTGTTTGAAGTGGAACAGTGGCAATGGCACTCTCCGGGACTCCGAGTTTGGAACTTTTCGTTATTGCTTCTGGATCTGTAGATGGTACAACTTTATGAATTTTTTTCAATATTTTTTCCCTTTTTAGGCTAGCTCTATAGGGTAAATCGCTTACTAGGTGCTGTTGGCTTCTTGCTTGAGTTCGTTACTTTGCGTTAAGATTTTTGGATCTATAAATGTAGTTAAGAATCATTTCTGTCTCTCTCTCTTTCTCTTGGTGGTTGCTTTTTTGGTACTAAATCTGTAGGGCAAATGGGTTGTTGAGTGCAGCTAATTTCATGGTTGAGATTTATATTCTATACTATCTATTTGAGTGCGTGTGTAATAATACTTCTGCAGATTACAGAGTCCATGTTTGAATGTATAAATTTTCCTTTTTCTTCAAATAGACGTGGGAACAGGGGTAAGGATTATGGTTGTTGGATCTCAGTTCTAAAATGCATTATAATCTGCTTTTTGTGGGGGAATTTGGCTGAAATTGGGTTTTATGTTTTAATATTGTTGGTATGCTTTTTTTTGCTCATTTCAATCTTTTTCGTGTATGTAGGGATCTGGAATTCTGATTTTGGCTCCAATTCTTAGACTGCAGATGGTAGTATGGCATTTGATTTTCAAATTTTATTGGAAACCACTATGTGGAGATGGGATTTCGTTTTTGTTTAAGCAAATAGAAATATGGATTTCTTTTTTATTTAAGCAAATAGAAATCTGGGATCATGACAAAAAAAGGGTAGTCTCCTGGTTTGTCATTTTTTGACACGCTGATTTTTTATTTAAGCAAATAGAAATCTGGGAGCATGACAAAAAAAGGGTATATCTTCCATTACTGTGAATTTTTGGTCCTATCTTGCTCAATTGAGTTTGGTCCATAGATGGTTGGTTTCTGGTCTTTGATTGTGGACCTTTAGTATTCTTCTAGAAAATTGTTTCTGATCAATTTCTTGCATCTTATTCTCTGCAGGGCTCTGAAATCACATCAAGACTCCCATGCTGCTCTACTGTCCGATATACTGAGCCACTGAACGCAGTTTTCTTTATTCAATCTTCCTGAGATTGTTGTACTCTGGAATCATATAGCTGCAGCATCAAGTGTCATTTGTTTTCCAGATTCTTTTGAGGTCATTTAATTTACGTGATGGGTTCGCGATTCCCATCACATCAGCTCAGTAATGGCCTGTATGTATCAGGCCGGCCTGAGCAACCAAAGGAAAAGGCTCCAACAATGAGTTCAGTTGCTATGCCCTACACTGGTGGTGATATAAAAAAGTCTGGGGAATTGGGGAAAATGTTTGATATTCCTGTTGATGGCTCTAAATCACGGAAGTCAGGACCTATAGCTAATGCCCCTTCAAGGAGTGGATCTTTTGGAGGTGCTGCTTCTCACTCTGGACCAATCATGCCTAATGCTGCAGCTCGGGCTAGCTATTCCACGTCAGGTCCTGTGTCAGGTTCAGCATCATCTGGAACAGGAGGATCAAATAGGCAGAAGTCTAACTCTGGACCACTTAATAGACAAGGGGATCCAGCGAAGAAGTCATCTGGTCCCCAATCTGGAGGAGTAACGCCAATTGCTAGACAAAATTCTGGTCCTCTTCCCCCAGTTCTCCCAGCAACAGGTCTGATTACTTCTGGTCCCATTACTTCAGGCCCGCTAAACTCATCTGGTGCTCCTAGGAAGGTGTCTGGTCCTCTAGATTCTATGGGATCAGTCAAGCTACACAGTGCCTCTATTGCCCACAACCAGGCTGTCACAAATCTTGCTCAGGAGGATGACTTCTCCTTCAAGAGGAGCTTCCCAAAGCCAATTTTGTGGTCTGTCATTCTGCTGTTTGTGATGGGTTTCATTGCTGGTGGTTTTATTCTTGGGGCTGTCCACAATGCAATTCTTCTAATTGTTGTTGTGGTTCTTTTTGCTGCTGTTGCTGCACTTTTCATTTGGAATACTTTCTGGGGAAGAAAAGCTATCATTAGTTTCATTGCCCAATATCCAGATGCTGAGCTTAGAACTGCGAAGGATGGCCAATTTGTCAAGGTCTCTGGGGTATGTAACTTTCCAAGGAATGCAGACAGTATCCATTTTCTTAAGTCTATGTTTTTCAATTGACTGCTTTAAGTACATAATTTTCTCGTTTCCTCTTTCTCCTGTATGTTATCCATATTTAGATACTCCAACAGTTGGTTTCTCTAATCAATTAAAGCTTCAGCCTATTATACATGTACACATTTTGGTCAAAGGTCCATCTGCTATTTTTCTTGTAGTATGCATCATGACTGTTGGACATATTAATGATTTCTGCATCTTCCAGACTTTGAATTCCAAATAAAGATTGGAAAGCTTTGATCTTGTCCGTGTAAGCATATCTAGTTGACATTCCTAAATTAGTTTCCTGTGTAAAAATCAGGTTTTAAAGTCTTTAGTTTGCACAAAGAAATCATAGAATCTTCGGTATGAATGTTTTTTCCTCCAATTTTGAAATCATAGAATCTTCGGTATGAATGTTTTTGCTCTAATTTTGAGAAATGTAGGGGAGAAGAGGAACGGGGAGGAACAGAAGTTGGCAAGAACAAGGTTATGTATTTTGGATACTGACATGGTTTGCCCTTGGAAACAGAGGATTTTCACATCCCGACAGGTATAGGCTAATGAAGAATTATACCAATGCTGTCATCTAAAAGCACAATTTAGGAAGAACAGTCTGAATATGTGGTGGATGGTAAATGCATTGGAGCTTTACAAGTAGGTGGTTTTCAATGGCAAACATGGATAAGCAAAATTTACTTAAAGTTGTGTCAATGCAAGTCAAGAGACTAAAACACTTTTGAATGTAATGTCTTGTTACATAGAGAGAGGGGAATGCATGATGGATTTCAAGCAAAGAAATGCAAGGGGTCTATGAGAGAGTGAATATGGATAAAAGACTTTGGGTGTGAATTGAATGTGGAGTGCGATTTTGTGGCAGTAGAAGCTTTCTCTGTGGATTGATAATCAGAAAACGAGGCAGCATGAGAAAGATGAAAAGTATTTCTCTTTTTAATGATGTTATTTGTGTACAATGCTGTACTGAAAACGGATCAAGTGTTTGTCAATTATGCTTCCTTTATCATTCACACACTGTGAAGTTGTCACTTATCAAATAGATTTTAAGACATGATTTGTTACTTCCTGCAGGTGGTTACCTGTGGAAATATGCCCCTTGAGTCATCGTTCCAAAAGGTTTCTAGATGTGTCTATACATCTACAAGTTTATATGAATACCGAGGATGGGATTCAAAAGCTGCCAATGCTAAACATCGCCGTTTTACATGGGGACTCAGATCAGTAGAGGTGAGTTGGTGACATTACCAGCATCATTATTCTTTTCTTTGTGTTTTTCATGGATCCTTGTATGCAGGGCATGCATGAGGTTATCCTGTACGATCATACTTGTGCTAATATAATTTTCTAGCATATTTAAGTGTAGCTATATAATCAATCCAAACTGTTCAACATATAATCCCTTCTATTGGATCTTTTGCACCTAAAAATCAATTCTATTGGATATTAACAGATAATGAAATTGATATCTTTGTCTGGCTGTAAACATAAGAGCAACACTCTTAAAATATAGGTCTATTATTGATGAATTAGATTCATCCAAATACGTTATGAGTTTTGTACAGTGGGTTATATAATTAGACCTTATCGCACAACTCAAGCTTCAATACTCATACAACACAAGTGCAATATAAACGAGGTACTACTGTACTCAGGTAGTTAAGGACTACACTACATCATGTTTTATAGCGTGTAAGATCTCTTAGTGCAATATATTCTACTTAATTCAAGGTTGCATTTTACCATTCTTCATATTTTCTCACATTGTATATAACTCCATATCCTAAGTTCTAATATTTGTAAATGCTGCTCAGAAATTTGCTTCTTTAGAAACCATAGTGAACAAACAATTGAATTTACATTTATATAATGTGGCATAGCTGCCAATTTTCATGTCCACAGGTGTCCACTATGTCAACTTCCGAGAATTCCAGCGCGTGGATATTGCTAGAATAAAAAAAATATAAAAGATCATATACAAATCAGAGAAAATATTATAAAAGAAATTTAGGTATGTAACCCATTTTTGGATGTAAATATTACTCAGGTAGTTTAGGACTACACTACATCATGTTTTATAGTGTGTAAGATCTCTTAGTGCAATATATTCTACTTAATTCAAGGTTGCATTTTATCATTCTTCATATTTTCTCACATTGTATATAGCTCCATATCCTAAGTTCTAATATTTGTAAATGCTGCTCAGAAATTTGCTTCTTTAGAAACCATAGTGAACAAAACAATTGAATTTACATTTATATAATGTGGCATAGCTGCCAATTTTCATGTCCACAGGTGTCCACTAAGTCAACTTCCGAGAATTCCAGCACATGGATACTGCTAGAATAAAAAAAAATATAAAAGATCATATACAAATCAGAGAAAATACTGTAAAAGAATTTTAGGTATGTAACCCATTTTTGGATGTAAATATTACTCATAAACTAAGATCTCATGCATTGCTGTGCATAAGTTTTATATGAAATTCTGTATAATGTAGCTTAATACTGGTGGTAATTAATGCAAGTTGTTGACATCCGTTAAAATTAATTCTCAATGTGTCTAACACTCATCTTAAAAAGTGCCAAATGTGATTTACTTCTCACAGACAGGCCAAGTGTAATGAATATACCATACCATCGTGTCTTAGCATTGGCACATGAAGGAAGTTTACTTATGGATTGTCATGTCAAGGTCTTGACTTATCCAAAATCCTTATAATGACTGTCCATGTAACAAAGGAATGAACTTGTTGCCAGACTAACATAAAGGACGCCTATGTAGTGTGTAACTGATCTGGGTTGTCAAAGCAAGTATGAATTTCTTTTAATGGACCAGAAATCCAAACACATTGAACAATCATAGGGTAGAAAAATACCTATTTCATTACCTTGGTTGTTAACCCATTTTGCCTTTTGCCATCCTAGTTTTTATTTTAATTTATTGTTTTAGTAGATACTTAGGTTTTTGCTCATGTTTTTTTATGAATGTATTGTTTCATCCAAAGGGTTTTGGGGCCATGTCCTACCATGCAGTTACATGCTTTATTGTAACCTATTTATGTATTCTTTTGGCAGAGGCATGTGGTCGACTTCTACATCTCTGATTTCCAATCTGGACTTCGAGCATTGGTTAAGACTGGGTATGGTGCAAGAGTCACTCCATATGTCGATGAATCTATTGTTGTTGATGTTAACCAGTCAAACAAAGAGCTGTCTCCAGAATTTATCCGGTGGTTGGGAGAAAGAAACCTCTCCAGTGATGATCGTATAATGCGCATGAAAGAAGGGTAAAACTTACTGATCTTGAAGAATGTCTCTTCTTTGTTGATTCCATAAAGTTAATAGAAGAAACAAGAAAAGTTGGTATCTAAATTGAACCACCTGTATGTTCTTTATTAAAAGAAAAAAGGGGATTCCGAGCTGAACATTTGCTATTTGCCAGGTACATCAAAGAAGGCAGTACTGTAAGCGTAATGGGAGTTGTTCAGAGGAATGATAATGTGCTCATGATTGTTCCTCCACCTGAGCCCTTCACTACAGGTTGCCAATGGATGAAATGTATCCTCCCCGCGAGCCTCGACGGCATTGTATTGAGATGTGAAGACACTTCAAAGATTGATGTTGTAGCAGTGTAATAGGTGAAATCTTATTTTGTTCATGTACTGTTTGAAGAATTAGTTTGTTAGCTATTATTGGTGGCTCTGGTGGTGGTGCTTGTGTGTCTATGATGGTGTAGTAATGATTGAGGGTGGTGTTTTTCCTTTTTACTATGGTGTATAGCTGTCTGTGGTTCCCTTTGTTCATTTTAGTCTTGAAAGCTTTTGTAATAGCAATGAGAAGAGATGTACTGAGAAATACTTTGAGGTATTTTGAGTAAACTGGGTTTGGCAATCTCTCTCTCACATATATATATATATTCCCAAAGTAGTTCTTATCAGAGTAAAATCTTTATAAATTACAGAAATAATCTCTAAAGGATTACAATATGTTTAACCTACATGGCTACATTCAATAAAGCTTTTGAGTTTCAGGTTGTATACCATGTTAGGGATAATCTTCTTGATGGGTCGTATTAGTTTTTATTTTGATGTTTACCAGAAGGGGGCAAAAAACTCCCATTATTGGATATTTCTTATGAGTAATTTGAGGCTTGCTACACAGGTTAGAAGCACAAGACAGAGGAACTGCTACAACATAAATTTTACAGACAAAAAAATATTTGGTGAACCCACTTCATTGACATGTGAAGAGCGCCTCTAACTGCTTTGTCCTTGGAAGTGACATTTTTTTATCATGCTGACTTGATACTGAAGCAGAAATCACTTAGTTCAACAGCAAGCTATGATTGCAGGTAATTGGAGACTGAGAGCACTGATGATAACCACCTACAAGGCCTATTAACATATTTTTAAACCTGAAAGTTCATGGCCTGCAACTTAAGTACATTCTAATCATTTTGTAAGCACTGGGATAACAAAGTAGACAAAGTTCCTGAAAGAAGATTCAAATGGAGACCACCCCTCTGACCTGAATTTGATATAGCTTTTGAGAATATAAAAAGCACACTCAAGTAAGAAAATTCTTTTTCTTTTCTTTCTTTTACCCTTTTTATGAGCACTGAGTACTAAAAATCCCTAGAGGAGATAACTTGGGAGGAAAATATGGGGATAGTGTTGCAAACCTCCCATGAGGTGTGATGAAACTACAGATGCCTCCAATAATTTTTGAAAAAATTTGGTTGGTTGTAAGTTGTGGCATTGACCTCCCATTTGGAAAGTGACAATTATGATTGCTAGAATGAATATGCTGAATTTCATTAGTTTTGGATCCTGTTGCCCTTGAAAAGTCAGCAGTTTAGGTAAATGACATTTCATCCCTATTAAAAACATTTTAAATTTCCTATTTGCCCTTCTGTAAGTTGAATTATAATTCTCCTTCTACATTTTTTTCTTCATAAAGTTAGATATTTAAAAATTTTGTCGAAGTAAGATAAATTATTTATTTAGCAATTAACTTTATGAAGATAAAACAATTTTAGATAGTGAAAACAGGAAAGTGGTTAATGTTATAAACAACAAAATCAGAAGGCAGGTGAGCGTTACTTTGACAACATGAAGGGAGGCAACAGTAGTTTTTCTAAACTTCAACTGAGTTTTGAGTAATATAGCCAACACACACACACAGACACACATACATACACATAGAGACAAAGTGATCACAGAAGAACAGAAGATTTGAAATTATCAACACAGGTTTGCTGCATACAAGCATGTTGTAAATGCATATTTTAACTGCATGTGACAGTGAAAAAAAGGATAGAAAGAAGAAAAAATAAACATACCCCTGCTAGATTGATGAACATGTAGGCGAGATTCCATTTGCTAGTAGTATTTAACTCCTGATCCAAAGTCATGACATAAATTTAGTATAAAGTAAGGAGCTTTTTACAGACTTGCTCGCATGGAAAATGTAAAAATATGAGGCAAATTGAATATGGTGAGCTTGCATTGTACACAAATCTAAGTTGTAAATGTTTACAACCATAAGGTATTCATCAACAAAAAGCATACACAAAAACAAAAAGTTTGTAACCATAGAGTAATGTTAGAGAGACAGCTACAAAGGGTGGTTAAAAAGACATTTAAAAGGCAGATCTCAAGAACATTTTTTCCTTTTACAATAGCTAATAACTACTAAAGCCATATACCAACAAAACAAGACAAACTGCATAACCGACTATTCTATGATCTTGCAAGGTCCTTCACTTAAAAAAAAAAAGCAATTGAAATCATGTGGATCCTTTATCTAGACTCCTTATGTGGATCCTCCACAAGATTGCGTCATGTGTCCCTTGAATGGTGTAAATGTAATTTCTTAAATGCCTTAAGGGGCACATGGCACAATCTTGTGGAAGATCCACATAAGGAGTCTAGATAAAGGATCCACAGGATTTCAACTGAAAAAAAAGGGGTGCTATCCATTTGTCTAAAGTGCAAACATTCAAAATAGGTTTGTCTATAGCTTTGCCTTATATAAGGATATGCAAACACTAAGTAACATAAACAAAAATACACACATAAAATAGAAATGAAAAGGTTTACGTAGCACATAGAGATGATGTAAAACTCAACTTTTACAAATTGAATTTCTACAAGAGGATGCAGTGCATGTCTAAATACCTGACATATGTAGCATGCATTTCCAAAGCATGTAAACAGTTATTGGAAAAGCCATAAGTTAGGAAATAACATAGACCGAGATAAAAAGTTATTAAAAAATGACATGGGTAATGAAGGTAATCCAAGTTACGCAGCGTTTGAAGGTGCAACTATTATCCTTCAAAAGTATGGCCCCAACCAGTGCCACGTTTCTCTAACATTGTGTATAATAGTTCTGAACAACCAAAAAACCATACTCATGTGGAGCATGTGGAAATTTACCATGGGAAAGCTATCATCCAAATTCCACACAATGGTGCAGGTAAGACACCTCCACTGGTGGCTGCAATTATCAATCTGATACCAAGCGAAACTTTTCAGGATCTTTTTCCTAACGACTGGACTTGCTGACAGCTCAGTACTTATGACTTCAAACACAGTTAAAGCCAAAAATGGGCTTGGAAAGAGAATGAGACTGGTATATGGTTTCTCCTTCTCACCTGAATTACTTGGCAACATCCATCTTTCTGATAAAATTAGATCTAGAGAACATATAGGATAACAAGCAGAAACTTTGATCCCTGAAAAGACTGGGCTAGGGAACCCCCAAATCCTAGCTAAGCTGTAATCCAGACCCTATTATTGCCGTTATTATATGGCTGGAGTCACCATACTCCCTTCACAAAAAATGTCAAATGCACACACCCTTCACCCCCCCCCCCCCCCCCCCCAAACTTCCTCCCAAAAAAAAGAACAACTTTGTTCTGATGACACAAAAAACAAACAAAAAATGGTCAGAAAAATATCATATTTGATCATGATCAAATGTAAAATTGTTCTTGCCTTCTTGATCCAATGCTTCACAATCCACAAGGTTCCACACATAACACCAAATACATCATTAGTTATCAAGAGCTCATCTCATCCGATAAATAATGAATTCTGTCTGCTAAACTCCTTCACCTGATGGCCATAATAATTTCACTTTCTATACATTTGTTTCAAATTATAAATGAGAGTAGTATGGAAGGACTCACCAAGCAGATAGTTTTTGTTGAATTTTTTTAACTTTTGATTGTTAAAACTCTAGAAAGGTCTTGTGAACTGAACCATTGCAAATTTTCCCTTGATTTATGAATCACCATTACTGGCTCAGCTCAGCAAAGTCATAGGATTTGATATCATCCTTGCATTACTCAGGTCACTAGATTGACTAGGATTTCTGATTCCAGACCCATCAAGAGCAGCTGAACGCATGAATAGTCCAGATTGAATTTGATAAGCAAAGTGCATTTGACATGGCAACTGATAATAGCAACTTAAGCTTTTAGAGATCTAGCAAGTAGAGATAATCAAAATAAGAAACCTAGTATTTCTATTATATGTGAACTTTCATTTTTCAGTTGAATAAAAGCAAGATTATGGACCTGCATGTGTCTTACTAGAAATCAATGACATGTAAATTTTCAGTCTCAGTAAAACTATAATTAGAAGCATTCTAATTCTTAGGTTTGGTTGTGATTCTAAAAGTAGAATTAAAATTAAAATTAGATGCAAGATGGAGCACGAAGCAACAAAATTAAAGAAATAGAACTAGAACAAGGGGAAGAGAGATTAAAAATAAGAAACACTGACAACAGAAATTGAACTAGAATTACTATTGGAGATCAACTTTAGGATAAAATCTGCCAAATAATTTTCTGTATACATACTCACGTAATAGAATTGAAAATGATATATATCTTTGCGAACACATAAGGCAGCAGCTCCTCCTAGAAAACTTCTAATAAGAAATCTTAGTCTGAGAACAACTCTTATAAGCACTCGTCCATAATTTCAGCAGAATGCCATAGCATGACAGTGAAATTTTGTCATTTACCCCTTGACAGCACGAAATTTTAGGGGAAATGATATTATCGTGAAAATTCACGTGTTTTCTACTTCTACTATTCACTACTCCCCGTTTTACTTCTTTTATTCATACCTATTTATATTGTATTGCTCTCATATGATCCCATATTCTATAGTGCTGCTGATATTTCACCAGCATGGAGGAATTTCGAAGCATGCCTCATATCACCGAAATTTCTCCAATCCATTTCTTGCACTTCAAAAAGCTGAAAGATTATCTTTTTCACCCTATCTGGAAAACACCATGGGTGTTTGAACATCTAAAACACCAATATCCACATTTATTAAAGATTTACTAAGAAAAGACTTACCTTGTTGACAACCCCACCCACCCAACCCCCCAACCCCCAACAAAAAAAAAGAAAAGCGCCCCATATATACCCCTAAAGGTTTTAGTTGAAATCTTCAAGAATCTAACATAATTTCCCAAAATTTTCAGATGTTGGTAAAATGTTATATCATGATAGCAAACTTTCAGCAGCATGTTAGCAAACTTGTACAAAACTGGATAAAATGTTGTGAATTCAAAACTAACCAATCACGGGCCTATAGCTTTTATAATCCAATCATGGACCTCCAGATATAGCCTTTCAACCTGCAGGACTACTATAGTTGTCAACTGATTCTCATGAGATGAAGGAGCAGAACTCCCTTGGAAACTGCTTTTGCCTTCACATCATGTACATTGTAAGCTAGGTTGGAAGTATTACTACTTAAAAATGGAGGAAGCATTAGTTGCTGAGTGTGTAATAACAGCTCTAAACAAAGCATAGGTCTTGAAGCATCAGCTACCTGATTAAAGCTTGCCAAAGCTGCCTCTTAATTTGTAAGGTTAACTGACAGACCTCAACAAAAGCAACATAAGAAACTAGTCAGCTCTTCTCAGTTTATACCACGGAAAAAACACCAATCAGAGAAAAAAAATATATCTTGTCTTTCATCTTAGGAAAGATGAATCCCAAAATCTAAACAGTTAAACACCTCTATATACTCTTCAATTTCCATGCCACCTTGTCGGAGTAAAGAAAATTTTTCGAAAGGTTTCTTCTTCTAATCTTGTGGCAGTTATTTCCCTCCCAACCTAAGCCCTCCCACTTATTAAGGAGCAGACACAAGCCTTGCCTTTCTTTAAAAAATTCCAACATATTTTAGTGTGACCATCAGACATACTGTATCACCAAAAATTATCATTCAATCAGGATGTTCAAGGTAAGAAAGCCCTTAGATCAAGTTTTACACAAAAATCAGAACATCAACATGTAATGTCATGCTACTAGGACCACTGGAAATTTGTATGAGACCTTGAACACCATCCGTTAATTCTTTTCACATGTTAGCAGCCATTTAGCATGCATAGGTGATGGAACAGCTGATCTTCACATGAGAAAGATCATTAATTCTCTCAAACAGAATTTAAGAATCGTCAACAGCCATGTCTCCATCTATGCCTGTCATTCCATAACAGTCTATTCCTTCATTTTCTCATTCTTTATTATCAGATACAAAGCACAACAAACAATACATCCCATTGGTATTTTGACAAAGTCGGAATATGGGATCAACAACTTCAAGTTCACATAATGGTTGAACCTTCAGTGCCAGAATATTGTGGAGGTGACAAGATCAGAAAATTATAACACTTTCAGACATGTAGAAATATGGTTCTCAAAAATAAATATCTAGTAAATGTTGGAGCAAATTTTGACTTAATAGTGGACACAACACTAAATCCCCATAAAGGTTTTACAGACAAACAATAAAAGATGTACCTTCGGGGTCTTAGAACTCTCAAACTATAATAACTGGCTCTTTGGGTTTCGATGCAAGTTTGAAACTAAATTACAACTTGAATCAGGAGCAGGATTGAAATTGAAGAAATAAAATTCAAGAATAAGTCATGTAAAAAAGGCGATATAAACATAGAGAAAATGAAGATAATCAAAACTACTTTATCCATTATTAGAAGCCTAAAGTTTGAAAAAGAATCTCACCAACTACAACATGCAGGGCAGCTGACCTTTTGATGAAAACTGCTGGATATATTGCTCCTGCAGTAAAATTGAAATTGACAAGACGAACATGGGAATTGCAAGTGGAGTCCTCCAAAATACTTTTGTGAATCATGAATGGCTGCACTTTCCGAATTTTCTGCTACTCCTACTGAAGATATCCTCCTGAATTGGTCAGACGTTGTTTCTTCTTTAACATGGCATGAGAGACTGAATATAAAGTGGTCACCACCTGATTTGAGATTCTTGAAACTAAATTTTTATCAAGAAATCTAGGAAGGATTGGAATAGCTGAAGGAGTTTTCAGGAACAACGCAAATTTCGCAGTTCACATGTTTTCAGTGAATATCAGAGTAAGTAATTCCATTAATTCTAGCATGATGATAACATAGTTTGCGTTGATATCACACATAGGTTGGTCATAAAACTCAGAACCCTTCAAGTAAAGGTTATCTTTATTTATTCATACAATAAACAAAAGAAAATTTTAAATTTCAACTTTATTAAGATGGGTAGCAATTAGGATAACAATATTTGAGCTTCATTAGATGTAATCAGAACTGCAATTCAGGTTATAAAAAGAACAATTGATAATAAAATAAATACAATATTAAGTTTAAAAATAATGACAAGCAAACAAACAACCTACATTTTCAGGAAAATAGAAAGAAAATTGGAAAATATGTTTATTGCCTATTATTGGGAAAGAAATTATTAGCATTTTGTTGATATTAACAACCTAGATGCAGGGTTGTTTAGTATTTTGTTGATAAATTGATTGATTTATTTCTTATGTATAAGATAATATGGAAAATAAAATGGAATTATATATATAAAAAAAAGGATAAAAAATGAATTGATTAACAGAAAAATGAATAATGGAGAGCACAGCTCAAACAGGATGGTTTCCTACAACCAAGATGCTGATTTAAAATTATAACCTCATATATTACACGGAAACCTGCCTCCTATTGTACCTTTCAATAATCAATGCACATAGGCAATAATTTCTTTTATTTTTGATCATTTGTTGTCATTAGAGGACCATAACCTGGTGCAAGTCCTGCCCAAGCATTCTAAACAGATTTTCAATTTTAATGTTTAACATTTTATTAACAAGCACAGATAACAAAATACATACTTTCCAGGTCATGCAAAAGTATAAACATTAAATGCTTTCTAGTGTCTACAATGAGTAAATATAATCTAGGATTCAACGTTATGCAACTAAGCGAGCTTCCTCACTATCAGGAATTACAATGTCAAGTCTCATCATTGGCTTGTACTTATTTGGGACTTGTGCACCTGCCTGTATGCACATTTCAACAACAGCTGGTGCCTTACCATAAAACTTCTTAAGTGCACCCCTCAAGGGAGGTCCACCTGGATCCCGTAAATGCCACACATAATTTGGTGGAAACACTTCATCCACAATTGCGTCCTGCCACCCATGCTTACCATCCCTCCATTGGTGTTTGAATTCCCCACACAATTTGGCATTGTGTCCCCATGGTCCCACATGAACCTCAGAGCAATAGCCACAAGCCTTCACTGTGTACTTCTTCATCAACTTTGTCACACCCCACCTAATAGTCTCATATGCTTCAAGAGTCTCTAGCGCAATCTTCTGCACGTCTGATGTTTCTGGAGTAGGAATTTGCCTCACATTAGCCCCATATGTATCAAGCTCTTTAAGCAGGGAAGATGAATCTGACTTGTATGGTTTGGGCTCCTCAACAAATCCACCTCGATCAATCACCTTCTTCCCAATCATTCGAATGGGTCTGGTTCTTCTCTGTGAAGGGTATTCTGGTATATCAACACCAGCTTGGATGCATAGCTCCACAATTGCTGGAATCCTATCATAATTAAAACGAGTCTCATGCTTAATGCGCCGTCCAAAAGGGTCAAAGAGGTGGTATGATTCAATCGGAAGAATTATGTCATTAATGGAGCCCTTAACCCATGTATGAAAGCTTCTTCGGTTCACATTGCCTGAGCCCTGGCAGTCCTGAATCTTGTGACCAGTTGGGCCCACATGGACTTCCGAACAGTTGCTGAAAAAAAGTACAATGCATTGTATATTGAACATGTGTGCCAGTCTTGCTCAATAAGCATTACAAAACCTAATAGGTTCCAACTGGATAAAGTATCTAAAATAGAAAAAAAAATTTATTTACCTGCAACCATATACAGGAACAACATGTAATAGCTGTGCAACATCTTTAATCAGAATCTTCCAGGCTTCGATTACTTCATAAGCAACAGGAATTAGATCAGGGACCAACAATCCATTCTTTGGAGGCTCAAGGGGCTTCTCTATTCCCATTTCTGCAAGTTTTTTGTCAGCTCTTGCAGCTTGCTGTATCTTCTTGAGTGGGATTGGATATGGTTTCTTCTTCTTCTTTGGAAGAATGGGTGGCAGATCTACATTCTGGGGATATACTTTTTTCTTGACTGTTTGATATTGTCCGGGCCCTTGACCAGCACAAAGGAAAGTCCAAGATTTTGCAGGTACACCAGTATTAAGCTGATCATGCCAGAGCTGTGACAAAATCAAAGCCCCTGTGTAAGTTTAGGGAAAACATTCTAATATCCATTTAACTGCCACAATTTTAATTGAAACAATTAAGGGACAGAAAAATGGAACCATCATCAACCAGGATTAATTAAAGGTTACAGAGAAAGCAAGTAATATCAACTCATAGAATTTCATGGTTCAACAATAGATTTAATAATGAATCCCCATGAGCCACTTAAAAAAAACTTCATGCCAAAAAATATGGTTTTTTTAGCCTCACAACAAAGCCAAGCAGCCTTAGCCACCCTTCAGAACTCCAGCTGCTTATGCAAACAGAGAAATACAAGACTCACTATTGAGCACCTCCACAATGTTGTCTTTTCCACCACCTAAAAGGTCTAATTGAAAGACACTCATGCCACAACAATTGGCCAAATTCAGGAAAAGATAGGAGCCTTGAAAAATCTGAAAGCCAACTTATAGCCTAAGCAATAGGGGTTGGGCATGCTTTAACAGTTCACCCTGTAATCTATACTAGCCTATTATATAAACCAAACAGGCCAGATTCATGTTTGACACCGTTTTTATCCCCAAAAAATCCCCCCAATCATGTTTTAAAGACTTTGACACTCATGCCTGTCCATACTCAAAACTACCCATGAATATCTTTAATTCAGTACATAGTGTTTTCCATCTAGTTTGCTCTAGACAACCCTTGTGAGACTTTTCATGGGGGTATCTCACTTGATTCCAAATTGAGCAAGATGCCAGGAGAAATGAGCTAAAATTTGGCTCGATTTGGGAAAAAAAGAAGAAGGCAAAATGATGCTTTTTTTTAAAGAGAAAACCCTTTTTTTTGGCCTTTTAAACAAGAGAGACACTTGAAATATCAACCAAATCGAGTGAAAATTAGCTCAAGTCGAGCAAAATTATGCCCAAATCAAGAATTTTCACCGATTAGCGTAATTACGGATTTTCCCCTGAATTAGTCAGCCACTAAGTGAAACACCCAACGAAACTGAAGAAGCAAATCTTGGCGTACATGCAGTATTGCACGTACCACCCACTAGAACACATAAAGGGAATGGCTTCCTTTGGGAAGCATGCCAAGCTTGAATTTCTACAATTTTACATAACCCTGTGGTACAAATTGTTTCCTTTCACAAATATATTCTTGAAACAAGAATATTAAAAGAAAACACAAGCTAGATGATTTTAGGAATTTCAACATGAATATTAAAGGGTAAAAAGGAGCACATCTTTCCCAAATTCAAAAATCATTATTTAAAAAATTACCTAGACACTCCTATCTTTCCCTACAATAAGCCAGGATCTTTAAGGGTGTTAAACATGGAGCCATCTTTCCTTTGATGGAGTTCTTGTTGCTATTCTATTGACCAGCTATCCTCCCTTGGTTCAAAGATTTATGTTTTTCTGCTTTCTGTAAAAGATTGAAGTTCACTATTGGGGTCTAGAAATCAGTTTGGGTTGGGTTACCATTGCTTCTTTTCCATTTCATGCTAGCATAGTTGACACTTTCGCCTAAGTTTCACAGACACAAGATATGAGTGTCAGAATCTGACATGAACATGAGACTTGGATGTGTCTAACCACAAAAAATAATATTTGGCTAATACTTAAAAACAGTTTATATTTATATGTATAATATTGTAATCTAATATACAAAATTTCTGTAGATATTAAACGCAAAATAATTTAGAATATAAACTAGCATGATTCGAGCCAAAATCATGGGGTTGACAAATGAACTATTAAGTAAAGTAAAATATGAGGGGTGAAATGTTAATTTTCCAATATTTATAGAGAAGATTAGATCGAGAGGGCCACTTTTTTGTTGTTGTAATTCTGCAAAAATGAAAGATATTTTTGTAACAATTTCTAATGATGAGGGCTAAAATCCTTCATAGTTGAGGAGGGAGTCACAGATCCCAGAAACTTTTACTGCAAGGTGTTCTCCGAGTGAAGAAGATTTAACGGTGGAATTCTGTCAATGAATGAAAGTCAATCTTTCTTCTTCCACTCTGTTGCTCTTCCATGCTCTCAGCAGATGTTTCCCTCTCTCTCTCTCTCTCTCTCTCTCTCTCTCTCTCTATCTCACATTTTTCTTCCCTTTTTCAATCACTCTAGAAACACACTTTTTTCCTACTAGATTTGGCAAAGGGCCAAATCATGGCAAACCCTTGAAGATCATCGCCCAATTATGTATCTAGGACAGGTGGTCCAATATTAGTGCGCTTGTGCTCAAGATCAGAGAGTACTATGTTGTGTGGTCTTTGTGTTATACACACTTGGGTGGGCATAGTAGGCAGATGGGTTATTGCTAGGCTACGAAAGCTTAGTGTAGGGTTACACAATGATATGGCTTGGTTTTGGATATGCTCCACAAGTGTCACACATGTAAGCTATGGTATATGGATGACACCTAGCCAAGATGACTTGTGATGTTATGGTTAGGGGTGGAGTGCCATGTTAGCTCAATGTTGCTCCTATGAGATATGATTTGCCTAAGTACGTTCAAGGGGGACTCGAGAATAGTGTTGTGGGTTGCTTGCCCTCACACATGACATGAGAGCTCCTTGGCTCTTCGGTGTGCATGGTAACGATCCGATATGCTTGAAGCTCTATGTGTGGGGCATCGATTGATGATCGGCTTGGTTGGTAGCCTTATGACAAGGAGAAATTCTTAAAGGCCTCAATGACAAGGGAAACCTAATAAGTGCAGGACTCAAAAGGCGAGTTGCAACCAGTCAATGCATCTTATGGGCTTTGGACAAGGGTCAAGAGCATATGAATGGCAATGCTAGCTATTGCTAGGTGAGGGTCATAGTGCCACCTGGTCAATCCGCTGCAAGGCAAAAAGTTTTTACCTTGACACTAGCCACATAAAGTGAATGATAATATTATCAATGAATTCTCCACCATCCACACACATCATGCAAACTTGTGAGGCTAAAGCTAAGTCACAATAGGCCTAAAAAAAAAAAGCTCTAATTCTATCGGCCTTTTAGTTTTCACAACTAATATACAGGAAAAAAAGACACAATAAGGTCATTATCAGCTCTACTGACAATAGAGAATGAATTAATAGAAAATATTCCGCGAGGGTTTGGTGTTCAAGTACAAGAATAAATGGAAGATGGATAAAGGAAAGCATCCTTAAGTAGCTTAAACAATAAACAAAGCTATCGTATGTTCAAGATCCAAGATTGCATCCAAATGACAAATTCCAAATTATGGCTGATACCAAGTAAGAAACTCTACCTGCAAGGCATCTCCAAGAAGAGTGATTCTAAACAAACTATGAAATCCAAGCAGCAAAAACTGTGTTCCCCCAAAAAATTTCATGCTAAGAATTTGGGGGGCCAAAGAAATAATGCATTTATTTGGTTGTTATCAAACATCTTCTTCCTAGGGATTGCATTCCAATAATTCTCATACACATCAGTTTTCTAGAAATCACCAGAAAACTAGTAATTGCTGTTCACAATGAAATGCCACAAACAGTTACCTAATAGGATGTTATTGCAAACCAGAATGTTTTCCAAAAACATTATTGAGATGAACCAAGCTTTTAATAACCAAGTTTTAGCATAAGCCTAAAACAAGGTTTACAAGCCGAAGCCAAGCTGGACAAAGCTCCTATGCTTACCTCATTTACATCCATGAGGCACCTGCAAAATTAAATTATAAAGCCTCAACTCACTCGTTTGCATTTGAAAAAACTCCCCAAAGTCACCAAAAGAGGAGTATTGCACTGCCATTCTCATTGGGAATGACAAAGACCATGACAGAGCTGAAATAAGTTTCAAGCTCTTCAAGAACCAAATTTGTTTGTGCCCCAGCTTCTCATACAGAAATGAGGTTGGCCGGTCAAAAAATATCTCTTGATCTACAAGGACATGTTTGTGAACAGAAAATGACAGAAGCAAGACTTGAAGATCTTCCCAAAAGAGCAATCATCATTATCTTGTTTTTTTTGGACATATTAGGGGTTTACTTTAGATGAGATCAGCATGCATCCCAAACTGAATTTAGCTCATGAATCCCACCGGCAATTGACCTAAAATAAAAATAGAATATGTATACCATCCATGCAGCTCATGTGGATTCCATTGTCAAAATATTAGGAAGTCCGGAAATATCTCTAAGCCAAAGTACCATTTTCACTTTGCATAATCAATTCAACATTTCAGCTCACTGCATCATACAATACCATGGGCCACAAATCTTATGTTATCCTTTTCTTTCACTCTTTCTCATCAAATGCAGCCAAAAGTCCATCCCCATAAATTTACATTATGTGTTGAAGAGATGGTGAGTTATCATATTTTTATCCTTTGCTCCATTGCAAAGAAATTTGGATACGTATGTCACAGTTGATTGGTGCGTTGTGCGTCCTTTCCCAAGGTATTTTATCTTTGATGTCTCTGTGGCATTTTCCATTTCTGTGACAGAAGGGAAAGATGATGTACCATTATGTTTTGAAGAGACGGTGATCAATTTATCATCTTTTTTTTCATTGCCCCATTGTAAAGGAAATTTAAACGCATATGTTAAAGTTTATTGTTGATCGGTGTGCTGTGGGTAAAGCTGTAAGTTTTGCCCAGCCCGGCCTAAGCCCGCCCAATCCAACCCGAATAATAATCCGATTTAAGGTTTTATTTTGGGTTTGGGTTTGGGTTGGGCTTGATTTTATGCCGGAACTTGAATTTGGGTTGGGCTTGGGTTTGCATCTCATAGCCCGAAAAACCCAAAAAGCCCGAACTATATAAAGCCAAGGTTAAATGATTTACCGCAAACCCCATCTTCTTCCTAACTTCTTTCAAACTCCAAGCCCTTCCTCTCTATTTTTCCAATCAATTCCCCAATAGATAAGGTTCTATAGAATTGAGTGTAAAGCTTCAAACCTATAACCTTTTTAAGATTTACGAAAGTTGATAATGTTGACCTTTGTATGGATAATGACTTGAGATTTACGAAGGACCACATTTTCAGTAAGTATTTCTTTCATAATGTTGAATGTATTGTCTTATAATTTGGTCAATAAATCTTAGAAATGTTATAATTTAATAACTCAATTTTTTGCTTTCCTATACTAAAAACACTATAGACTTGTTGCCTTTACTATTATATTTCATTAGATCCTTGATAGATCCCATTAATTTGGGCCAACCCGAACCCAGCCCGAACTCTAGAAATAATTTTAGAGTTGGGTTTGGGTTTAGGGCGGGCCAAGGTGAGTTTGGGCCAATTGATTTTAGATTTGGATGAGTCCGAACTCATCAAAACCCAGCCCAACCCGCCCTACTTACAGCTCTAGCTGTGGGTCCTACCCCGAGATATTTTATCTTTGATGTCTCTGTGGCATTTTCCATTTCTGTGGCAGCAGGGAAAGAGCATGTAACGTATGCTCTTTTCAGCAGTTCTCTGGACTGTATGGAGGGAGCGTAACAAGAGGATTTCCGAAGATAGGTGGTGCACCACACAATCTTTGTTTGATTTGGTAAAGGTTCAGGTGACATCATGTGGGTCACTTCTTCACATGTTTCAGAATGTGAATCCTGATCCATCAGGGTTCATTAGATTATTTTGGGATCACCATGGTTACATATTACATGTCTATTCTAGTCCAATGGGGATTGGGGACTCTAACAAGTTGGAAATTTTTGCTCTCTTGGCTGGTCTTAGGGAAGCTAGCACTCTCTTTGGTACGGTTAGATATTGAAGGTGACACTTACAGTAATTTCTTGGATGCAGTTCAGATGGTGTATACCATGGAGATATGCTCATCTTATTATGCAGGCCCCTTCTTTGAGCCGTAGAATGAACATCTCTTTCGTTCACATGGTGTTACAATCTTATCATAGTGTAGCTCGCGTAAGAGTGTCTATACCCCGCTTATATTCTGGTTCTCCATCAGTTGTGGATTTTATAGACTTATGGTTCCTGGTGTCTTCTAGGGTTTTCATCATTAGTATCTGTTCTGCATTAGTTGTGTTGGTAGATTGTTCTGTTTTGTACTTCGTTTCCCGCTTTCTTTTCTGTTTTTATTGCTTCTGTTCCTAGCCCTTTTCTAGTAGTGTGGTGACCTCCATCACTCCCTGTACATATTATCTTGCATCAATTGACGATCTTTCTCATTTTTAAAAAAAAATGCAGCCACTTATGCAATTAAGTGGTCTCATAAGCAGGATTTTTCCTTTCCTTCCTAAGGGGATTGCATTATACCTCTCTCGTATATGCGGCCGCCAATATGTGATTGCTCAAACATGTGATCACATGCTATGCATGCCATGGCATACTTATTAAGTTCAACTGCACATCAGTTTAACTTTTCTGTATAAACTAAATAAATAAATACATACATAAGAGTCACTGAATTTTGTCTTTTTGATACAATAATAATTATCAATTTTAAAAAAAAAAATTTCCTAATCTTAAGATTTTGAGCCTGTGAAACCCTACAAATCAAATATATCACAAGACCCCACCAGATAAATATGCTAAGAAATTCAATCTGACATCATTGCTTCTTCACCCAGCCCAACCACTTCTTTCAATTGTCTCAAACCCATATTTTGTAAACAACCTGCTGAATTTTTGATGTAGTAAAAGTTACGAAAACAAGGATTAATCTCCGTTAATCCTAAAAAACTGGAATCCACCAGCAAATAACCTTGAATTCACAAGGAAGATGAGAGAGAAACTCTGTAGTTCTTTTAAAAAATAATGTCTAAAATTCGTGTACAACCTTTACCCCTTATTTATAGACCTTAAAAGACCCCAAAATAAGATAGAAACCTATTAAAATTAGGACTCCTACTCATAGTAAACAACTTAAAGTTAAAATCTAACTCTAAAACCTCTTAAAGACTCCTAATATAACTCAAATATCTAATGCAAGAAAATAGGAATTCTACTTTTATTAAATAACTAACTAATCTAGACTTTGGGTCCCACTCCTCCTACATCAATTTTTTAGGAGTAAAAGTTTAATATACTGTCAATATTTTGATTCAAAGTTTCCAAGGAGAATTGTTAAAAAAGAAAAAGAAAATAAAATTGAAGATGCTGCTCCTGAGTTTCAAAGTTGCAACCTGATACGAGTAAGTTGGGACCAAATCCCATGTTCCTTTAAAAAGAGTATCAACAATGACCAAACTCGTATAACCCATAATTTCAAGTGACCTTACGAATTCTCAGGAAAAATAAATGTGCATCTAAGAATTACAACAACAAAAACCCAGAAAAAAGGAAAACAATCTTAAATTTTTGGTTTAGAAAAGAGAAAAAAAAAGGGACAAACAAATAGAGGGAAGAGCGAAACAGACCTTAAACCAAAGGTGGTTGGACCTTGCAGACGAAACCTGAGACCTCTTAAAGTCCAGAAAACCAAAGCAAACACCTGCAAACAGAAAGCATGAAGCATACATATACAAAGATTGGTCTGTAAGTTTGGAGAACGAAAGAAATAATTGACAAAAAGACGAAGAAATTAAGGAACTCACTCCTCTGATACAACGTCCATGACGTTGGGGATACTGCCGGTGAGTGATGAATCATCTATTTACAACTACAACCACGAGAAGCCGAAAGAGCAGTTAGAGAGAGAGAGAGAGATAGAGAGAGATTTGGAATGTCGTTAAAACGCTTGGGCCTGCGCTGGAGGCGTTAATGGCCATATAAGCAGTGTCGTGACAAGGGAGAACCGGACTGAGGTTGAACCACGGATCAACATGGTTTGAGCGGGTCTGACTATTTGAATCATTTCATTTTAATAAAAATTAATTATAATAAATATAATTATTGTTGGGCAAGAGTTACTTTCTTCTATCAACAGCTTGTTAACCGGACTGAGGGTTGAGAAAGAAGTTCGATAAGGGAATCCCCCTTCCAAAATCACCTGAGAGCAACCGATAGCAGTGGCCAATTTGAGTCCTTCTAGCACAGCTAGAGCTTCAGTTTGGATTGCCGATGAGACCTTAACCCCTGTTGAAATTCCTCCCAAAAAGTTACCGTAGTGGTCACGACAGACAACACCAGTAGCTGCTTGTTTTGATGTATGTAACACCTCAGATCCGATCTCTCTTTTCTTTTCTTTTTTTTGTCTTTTTATACGGATCAAGGCATTACTGCATTACTTAGTACAAAACAAATTAGCTCAAAGGATAAAAGAATTAAAACATATTAGAGTGCACTAAAGATTCACTTTATTCATTGGAATCTGAATTTTATCTATTACATCAAATGCTCAAAACAAAGGATCAAATACAACTCAGTTAACTCTCTAATTACTACTTAGATTATCAACTACTATAGTAAGAAATAAAGCTACTACACCACTATTTCTGTTCTCAACCTTTAGAATTTCTCAAATCTTTAATCCAACTAACAATCTATCCCCAAAGCATCTTCTCCAATGAAAAATGAAAAAAAAACATTTAAAAGCAATAAATGAGATATAAAATCTCAGCAAGTAATAACATACATGCATAGTAAAATACTACAGTTAATTACAAAATAACTCATGAGTAGAAAACCATCGATAAATACACATATCGAACACATATTAATAATTTCAAGTACCAAGTTACTTATTATAACACTTTTAATACGTAGCAAACCTTGTTGTGTTTTGGTTGTTTTTAGAGGACTCAAAATTCCTTTGTTTCTTGTGTGGGAAGAATAGTCTCACATTGGAAATTTACTGAAACCTCATTGTGTTAATATAGGATGGTGAGAACTAAAGGGGTGCAACCCCTAAAGTGAGACATTGTTCCTTGTTGTTGGGGTTTCTTTGAATCGCGCGCTGCCGTCACCGCCGCCGCCGTCCGTCCGGTCGGTCGGTCGTGTCATGGTGTGGTGTGTGATATGCTACCTTTTTATACGATTAAATATTTTTAACTAAATGAAAATTGGTTTTATTTTTGATCTAATCGTTGGATTATTTTATTACTGTTTTATTAACGTTGAGTTTATTATTACCGTTGGATTATTAACGTTCTAATTAACCGTTGGGTTAATTAACGTTAATAACGTTTTTGTGGGATGGTCTATTTAAAGGGTTAGGGTTTCGGTTCTAAACACTACGAAATCAGAATCTCTTCTCTGAAAACAAACGGAGAAAACCCTACCTTCTTCTTCTTCTATTTTCGTCTGGTTTAAGAAGAGTGCTGCTGCCATTGAGTTCGCTGATATCCCAGCATTGTCTGTGCGGCTTGCTGGAGGATCTTCGTGTCCGTTGAATGCTGGAAGCCACAGTATCCAGACCCACGCACTAAGGAATCATTCCGAAAGGGGGTTGCTGAAAGGCTTTAAGCACAGGGGTTTATCTCCTCCCCTCGGGCAAAAATCAATAAGTTTTTAATTTCATTTAAATTAGTTCTATTTGATCTTTCATCTATTCTGTTTCTACAACCTTATTCGTAAGTTGATATTATTACCCTGATTTTGATCTGAATGTTATGCTGTTTTAATCTATTATACGTTGATATTATTTCTGCTATAATATCAATTTTATCTCTATCATTAATAGCATTTGTCTGTACCATTTAAATCTGATTTCATCTGTCTGTTCCATTTCTCAAAATAAGTTACTGTTATTGAATATCATTTCCATCTGTGAGTTGGTTTCGTACCTATAAGTTTGTCTCATGAATTACATTTTCTGTTATTGAATTCATCACTGTTATTAGAATCATATTGCTGGTATCTGTTATTGCAATTTTAGTATCACTGTTATTTGAATTCATCACTGTTATTAGAATCATATTGCTGGTCTCTGTTCCCATACGTGTTTTTCAATTTTCTGTATTGCAGAATCTTGTCTTTTCTATCTTATAGTACCCAAGGAACAACAAACCTTTCATATAACCATCAATCATAAAATCACCATGAAAACCATAACAAGCTATAACCAAATACACCATCAAATCAAGGTATATACAATTCCATCAATATCTCCAATTACATGGAAATAAAACAATAACAAGTCTCAAATTCTTCTCTCATGAGGTAATTAATTCACATTCACATGTAGTAAACAAATATCACCCGCAAGTGGTAAACAATTCTCACCGACAGGTAGTAAATAAATCTCTCTTGTAGGAAGTAAACAAATCTCATCCACATATTGTAAGCAAATCTCACTCGCAGGTTGTAAACACATCTCATCTGCAGGTGGTAAACAAATCTCTCCATTATGAGGTAATCACATCTCACCCGCAGATGGTAATCATATCTCATCGGCCAGTGGAAAATACATCTTACCCGCAGGTGGTAAACAAATCTCTTCCGCAAGAGTTAATTAATTTCACATTACCATCATGGCCAAGATACATAGAGGAACCAAAGTTTGTCCTAAGATACATGGAGAGTCAAATTTACCCCAAGATATACAGGCATAATAATAACCCACAGATACATGTAGGGACCAGAAATATACATGTCCAATCAATAAGCCAAAACCAATTACCAATACTTATTCAAAAGCCTTCGAAGAACCAATTTCATGTGTTATCCCTTGGTAGAACCAAAACTACTTGAAAACCAATACTTTTAGAAGTTTAAACACAATATAAAGCCATCTTCCAGAAGTGTTGAAATTATAGAAATAATGAAAACCCCTTCTTACTAGTACAATTCACCTATTCCACCAATTAGTCCCAATTTTCTAAATACTAGCCCCAATAGTACAAAATCTAAATAGGAATTCAGTAAAATTTTTAGTAGCCAATTCATATTTAAAGTCATCTTAAGAAACTATACAAGTCAAATAGAAACAATAGGAACACCTTCTAACCCACCAAGTCCACTAATATAGGCTAAAGCTATAAATCCCCGACCCAGATTATACCTTAATTATTAAGTTTAATTATCTAAAGTGGGATTATTAGACTAATTAAGTACTTTGTTATGAAGGTGAAGTGGATGTGGATCATGCTTGAGGATTTGGGGAAAACAACTTGAACTTTACTGAAGGTTATTAAGGTAAGCTTAGTTAATGTAATTATCAATTTCAATTGGTAAGGTATCCTCCAATAAGTTTTAGTGAATTGGAAATCAAATTCTGAAAAATTAGAGTTAAGTGTGAAAATTAGTCTTGATGTGCGAACCTTGAATCGCGCGTTAATCGCGCGTTGAGCTAAAACCTGTAGAAACCATTCGATAAAGGCTTAACGCCCGAACGTCCAACTTCAACGTTCGCGCGTCCAATACAAAATTCCCATATTTGTTGTTTTGTGCCCAAACTTAAATTGCAACACTTCTAAATCATTCTTAAACCTTCATTAACACCAATTTAGGCCAAGTATACCTAGAGCACACCCCCCAAGTAAATCTAATGTACACCCTTTTCATGTATACCTCAAAGTACCTCTCAAATACACTTCAATTACCTTCCAAGTGTACATAAAGTATCTCCTAAGAATACCTAAAGTAACACCTAAGTGTACCCAAGGTACCTCTCAAATGTACCTTAAGTAACTCCTAAGAGTACCTAAAGAACCTCCTAAGAATACTCAAGGTACCTCTCAAGAATACCTAAAGTATCTCCTAAGAATACGTAAAGTAACCCCAAGTATTACCCAAGGTACCCCCAAAGTACACCCAAATATTACCCAAAGTACCCCCTTTGTATGTTCAAAGTACACCCAAGTATTACCCAAGGTACCCCCATTGTATGCCCAAAGTACACCCAAGTATTACCTAAGGTACCCCATTGTATGCCCAAAATACACCAAAGTATTACCCAAGGTATCACCCAAGTACTACCTAAAGTACCACCTAATTATACCTAAGGTACCCCACATGTATACCTAAATTACCCTCCAACTATACCTAAGGTACCCCACATGTATACCTAAAGTACCCCCTTGTATTGCCTAAAGGTACCCCACTTGAATACCTAAGGTACCCCTTGTTTTGCCTAAGGTACACCCCCTTCTATAACCAAGGTACCCCACTTTGTGTAACTAAAGTACCCCCTTTATATAACTAAGGTACCCCCCCCCCCCTCTTGTATAACTAAGGTACCCTCAAGCATCCCTAAAGTATAGCCATTAAAATAGCTAAGGTAAACCCCTTGAAACACCAAGGTACCCCCTCAAATAATACTAAGGTACCCCCTTCTATAACTAAGGTACCCCTCTTGTGTTAACTAAGGTATACCCCCAAGCTTACCTAAAGTATATCCCTTGAGTAACTAAGGAAAACCCCCTTAAAACACCGAGACACCCCCTCAAATAGCACTAAGGTACCCCCTAGTATGCCTTAGGTACATCCTAGGGTTTTAGTTGAATAAAAGCTTTGTTTAGGGGCAGATTTGAAAGACCAAAAGTTAGGCATATAAAAGGATGCCCTAATTCATATTCTAAGTGTTTTGAGAACCCCTTCCCTATTTTGGATGTATAGAACAAGAGAAGAAGAGTGGGAGCTTGATTGAAAGCTTGAAGAAGAAGGAGGAGAAGGAAAAGAAGGAGAGAAGATATTGAAGAGAAATAAGCTTCTCCATTAAACATGTAAGTATCAAACCCTTCAAAACAAAATGTATTGTAAAAATTCGTATTCTCTCTCTAGGGTTTGATTTATTTGAAGAAATGATCTTGCATATTGGTTTGTGCTTCTAAAATTTGTAGGGTTTTGGTTGTATAACAATCTTGTTCAATTTTCCATTGATTTGCCATGGATTTCCAACCTATATTGATCACATTTCAGATTTGGGTTTGAGTTTGATATTTTGAATGAGGTTTCATGCTTGGATTTGTGTTCACGTGGATTTGGGATGAATCTTTGTTTTGGAAAGTGTTTTTAAGTGTGTCAGGATAATTTATGTTCATCTCATTTGGTGTTTGAAAGGTTACAAATGATTTGTATGAGTTTTATGTTGAAAATAGTAAAAAATATTTGAAAACCCGAGATGGCGATTAATCCTGAGCCAAAACCTACAAAAATCAATCTCTGTATCCTAATCGCGAATCAGGATTAGGTTTAACGCCTGAATCGCGAACCTAGACACCTGAGCGTCAATTAGGATTAGGTTTAACGCCCGAACGTCAGCCCTATTTTTGACAGTTCTTCACGCTTTTCTTCCCTAACTCTTTTCCAAACAACCTAAACCTCCTACACAACACCCTTATTACATGAAAGACATTAAGTAAATGTCACGTGTATTTTATGTTTCCATTTACTTAAGTCTTTGCATGCAAATAAGGTTTTACCCCTTATTTGGAACCATTAAAAAATACTCCCAAGACCTAATTCCGAACCAATAAAAAGTCAACTTTCCAGTTCATGCCTAAATTTTCAGTTTTGCCCAATTTTTACCAAAAACCACATTTTGAGTTTGATACCCAAATGAGTGATTCAGAAGCCCATAAAATTCCAGAAAATTTTTCTACCCTTCATTAGACTACAACCAAAAAATTTGAGCTCGAAACTCCTCGTAGATTTGTCTAAAAAAATCATATACCCCAAAACTTTTTATCTTGGAATCCATTGATTTTTGGTATGGTGTCTTTATGGGGAATCCTAATACTGTCCCACTCATCAAATATGTATTTTGAGGATTGTATGACATTTATTTTGATTGATTTGGATTTATGAAAACGAAATTGAAAAACTCTTATGTGATTTGACAAGGCTCATGGCCTATGATTTTATTGACGGTGGATGGAGAATTCCACTAGGCCACAGTTGATTGGGTAGTGGATGGGGAATTCCACTTGGCATGTGTTATGATCTGGTGGTGGATGGGGAATTCCACTTGCCTTGGTTTGAGCACTGGTTTTACTCAAGGATTTGAATGGTTTGGTTTTGATTTGTAAGTCGTCTAAATGGACATTGTTCTTAATGTGGATCCACAGTAAGTCTAGTCTATGTGTTGGTGTTGGCTTGTTTGTGTTAATGTCCTTGTCCATATAACCTTCTCACTGTGGGGAATCAGTGAGGCCCTCTCAGGGAACAGTGGTGCTGCGGCAACCACCTGTCGTGGGGAATCGGTGGGAGTTCTTGTGATTCATATGGTATGATCGGGCAGTGTATGGGGTATTCCACTTGGCCTTGACTCATATGGTTTGGTTGTTCTTGCCAGCCTATACATGGGTGCTTCGCTTGCTGAGATGTCCCTAGCTAAGCTTCTCTCTGTAAGTCGTGTAGGTGGCAAATAGACAGTGGTCATTAATCTAATTTAGAGACACTAACTCACTAGTCCTAACAAGGCATACTTACAGTATTTGATTGCTTTTATGGAACTGATTTCATGTGTTATTCGATTGAGATATTTTGAATTGAGATTTATACTTTATGTTTGTGAATATTATCATAATGTTATAAAAATTGCATAAACTGTTTCTATACATGCATGTTTGCTGCTTACTGGGACTTTAAGTCTCACGTGTGTTTTGTTTTACTGGATTTGTTTTTAGATCCTCTTGGTAAGCCACATACTGGGGTAGAGATTGAAGGTGAGCTTGAGTACAGACCTAAGGACTACCCCTACCACGCATAGTAGGATTCTGCTTATGATGTTGTTGTATTTAGTTCTTGGAAACTATAAATGGGATTGTAGATATTCTTTTTAGACATATACTCTTGGGAGATATCTTTTGTATATGTCTGTATATTTTGGAGAGAACTTTTGAACGTTTAGTTGCCTTAGTTGTATTTTGTTCACACAGATATCATATCTTTTGCAGTTATTGCACAGATGATCTTTTGTTATATGGAAGTTTTTATTACATGCTTCTTTAGCTTATGCACTCTGATGATTACTTTGTAATTGCCCAGGTTAATTGTATTAATTAGGTTCTTTTAGGCCCATAAGTAGGTCTCGGGGACAGGGACGGTTGGTGTGGCGATAGGGTAGATCTGGATCTATGGCGCTACAAAAGCCACAGAATTTCACCAAAACGTACCCAAATTCATCTCTAAATTTTATAAAATTCCTTAGCCAGTGAAAACCACTTAAAAACATCCTAATATTGTTGAACAATGAGTTGGAATCATATAAAAATCATTTTATGGATGAATTCTAGGTCAAATCCTTCAATTACAGAATTCTGGGCCTTTGAAGCTCAAGCGTGGTTGAGCGGGGGTCAGACGTCCTAAATAATTCTTCATATTTGAACTCAACGCACTAGGTTGCGCTCAAGCTAAGGCGATGTGCTCGAGTGAAGGTTGAGTGTCCAAAAACAGCTCTCAGGTTATGGACTCCACTAACAGTTCTGTAATAGGTGCTCCATCTTGTGCTCGAGTGAGGTCGTGTGACCATAAAATTGGTCTTCGCGCCAAGCATGGAGCTCGAGCTAACATCGAGCACTAGGGCTAATTCACGAAATCCGGATTTTTCTGATTTGACTGATTTTTAAAATTAAATTCAATTAAGCATGGTTTCAACTCTCTAAATCAATTCAAAAACATTCTCAAATCATGATTAACAAAATTAAAACCATTCATATAATGAAATTGCTTCCTAATAAGATCAAGGAATATACGAGTATAACATGCTTCCAAGTCTTCTTAACATATTCATAAAACTACCAGATCAATGTATCACTTCTCTAAACATTCAACTAAACTCATAAAACTCCTACATAGATCTAACTATCCTCATAAATCATGATTTGACAATTAATCGGAAAAAAACATGCAACTTTTTAGATTTTAAAGGGTTACTACTTGCCTTAATGCAGAGAAACCTCAATAGCATTGATCTCTCTCTCTCTTTGATCTTCTTCTTCTTCTTCTTCTCCTTTGCCCAACCATGAGATGCTAGCATCTCCACTCCCTTCTCTCACAATCTTATGGATCAACAATGAGAATAAAAAATCCTAAATTCTCTTTAACTTCTATGCGCGGGTCGATTCGCAACGCATGTGGGGGACGATGATGTGATCACCTCCTTTCGGGAAATACCCGATGCGGTTTTCGGTGAAAGTGTGAAGGATAGTACGCTTCCGTGATTGGGATGTCGGATTTGGATAAAAGGGGCTTGAGGAGTCGCCACTGCTTAATGGGGTGCAAGCAAACACCTGGATGCCCAAAAAGCTATCTACTGGGTGGTCTGCACATCGAGATTCTAAAAAAGTGCCCCGTTATGGTTCGAGGAAGTTCGTAGACACCCCAGTCCACCCCATCAAGAGACGGGTCCCATGGGTCATCCCTGGTTAAATTTGAAATAAATCAACTCACTTTAATCTCACCCGTCCTATGCCAACATGGGTCATCCCTGGTTAAACTTAAAACGAATCAACTCACTTTAATCTCACCCGTCCTATGCCAACATGCTCATTTGATTAAATGTTTGTGGGACCACAGGAGTGGTGTAGGTCCCTTTAATTTGATTTTATCTTTTTGGCTCAATTGATCTGGGTTTGGAGTGTGGGCCCTGTTGGAAGGCCCACCAGTGTTCAATTTGGGTCCACTATGCCCAAGGCCAATTTTGGGTTATAGGATTACTTAAAAACCCTGTTGGATTAGCTTAGCTTAATTAAACAAGGTTAAGAAACAATTAAAAAGCCAAAACTGCATTTCTGTAATTTTTATAGGTTGATCGAAAACACGGTTTGGCCAACCTAAATATTGTGTATGATTGAAATTAGATTTCGGTCATACAGATAAATTATATGTCTGAAATGCCATTTCAGTCATGCACTATTTGCTTGACCAAACTGAGTTTTCGGTCAAGCTCTAAAAAATGCCAGAGATGTATTTTGGGGCTAAGGTTTGGATTCATGGCCTCTTGGGGATGACCAAGAGTTGTGTGGACCCCTTGGTGGGCCCCATAGTGGTTAGCAAATGAGGTGTGTAACCTAATTAAGCTAGTTAGCAGGTTTTAAAGCCAAGGAAGTGGGGAGCAAGGCTTGGGGCCTTAGTCCTCCACTTGCGGATGAAATCCCTACACTTGAAAGAAACCAAAAGTGTTTCTTTCGTGATGGAAATGGCTGCTCCTTGTCCTTACATCAAGAAGAGGAGGAATGACCCGGAAGGTCATGCCAAAGTATCCGGCCAAACCATAGAGCATACTTGCACGATACATCAAAACAAAACATTTACAATGAAATATCTAATACTACAAGTATATGGAAAGCTATGTGAGTGTGTGCTCCACATGGAGTGTGCATGGAAGTGCTAATTAAGATTTAAAAGAAACAAATCCACACATGCCCTTTTTATGTGATGTTTCATGCATATACTGTACTTTAAGGACGAATGAAACTTACAAGAAATACAAATACTTAGAGGAAAAGAGTAGCATTAATCCCTTATGTGGTGTGTGAAGCATGCTTTCAAGTACTCATATGAAACCATACATTCATGCTACTACCATCATGGATATAACAAAGAAAAGCATGCTAAAATCACTTAAAAAAGCATGTAAAGAAGGGACGGCGGGGGATTTAAGGGATACATTAGACCTTGAGTGAGGTGGAGAAGAACATGCTCTTCTCTTTCTTAAAGGAATACCAAAATGAACTAAAATGAAGCTTTCAATGACACTATCATACTCTCTCATCCTCTCTTATTTAGTTCATCCAACTCCCCTTACCATGGGGGTTCCCTTTTAGGAAAGAGAGTGAAGCATGAAGAGAGGAAGAAGTAGAAGAAAAGAAGCAAGATGAACACTGGATTAAACAAGTAATTCAAAACATGTTCTTAACAACATGAATCTTACATATATGACATGGATGATGGAATATAGTTTACCTTGATGAAGGAGAACTCTCATTGGTGCTTTGAAGCCCTCTTGAGACCTTGGACAACAAATTCAACCTCCTTTTGTTTAATCACACTATGGTTCCTTGAAGTTTTCTTTACTAAAGTGAAGGAAAGGTTGGCTTTGAGGTGGCTTGGAAAGGATTAGAGGGGGGTTAGAAGTGGTGGAGAAGGGTTAGAAGGGAGAGGTCTTCTAGAGTGTGGAGAGAGGTTAGGAGAGAGGGGCCTTGGAGAGTGAAGTGGTGGGGGGGGGGGGGGGGGGTTGGAGCCTTGGAGTCTTGAGAGAGATTGGGGGAGAGGGGTCTTGGAGAGGGGGACCTATGTGTGTCTAGTGAGAGGTGGAGAGGGAGGGACCTATATAAGTGAGGTCAGGGGAGATGGATTTCATGAGAGAAATCTCCATTTGATTCTCTCATGATCTGTCATTAATGAGAGAAATCTCATTAATTAGTTAAGATATTTTAAGAAATAATATTATTTTATTCAAAATATTTTTCTTTTGTGTTTTGTCATGTCCCTATTTTGTCTTTTAGCACTTTAATTTGCCACTTGACAAGCGTGGTTTGCACACTTGCCACGTGGCCAGTTTTCTGCATTTAATTATCATTTTGCCCTTGAGAATGTTTTGACCATAACTTCTTTATCCAGACTCCAATTCACGCAAATTCAGTTGCGTTGGAACCGTATCGGGATTTCTTACCCATTGGCATAGGATATAGTGATCAATTCAAGCTCAGACAAAAAAGACATTTTTGCTCCTCAGGTTTCAAATCTATTTCGAGGTTTTGTTGTTTTTAGCACATTCTGGTTTGATCAAAATTTGGGTGCTTACAACTTCCTCTTTTATACGTACCCAACTAGGAGTTCTATTTTTCTTGGAAACTTTCCTACTTACCTACTTTCCTATTTTATCTCAACTCTCCTTCTAAATCCTCTCTCCTAAATCCCATACAAAAGAAACTTCTATTTTAATTAATTTTCATTCTATTTAATTTCATATTTTTAAATATTACCAAATCACCCCATAATTTCAATTATTCTTCAAATTAAGGCCTCTAATTAAGTATAATTACCAATAGGCCCTTTTCTCATTACCATAAATCATGCTATTTAAATCCAAATTCAACCCAACTTAGGTCTAATTAAACATTTCCAGATCTAATAATTATTTAATTAATCAATTTACTAATTTGGCTACCTATAAAAAGACTAAAATACCCTTTATTTATTTAAACCATATTTAACCATTGGATTTCTTTCAAAATTTCCAGATTTAATCTCCTTATTTTTTCTCTTCATAATATGAATTTGGTTCATAATAATAATCCTCCAAATACTTAGATTAAATCTTTATTCCTCAATATTTCAGATTTATTCTTCTAATATTTAGATATAAAATTATATTATTATTTCCTCAAAATTCAGGATTCTACAATATACTTCTAAAGGCTCCATCAAAGTTGACTTTAATAAAGGTGGTTCTATACATATCCATTTTATTTCTAGTGTTGTTGTCAGTTGTGGCCTTTTGTTGCTGCTATTAGTGAGAATTTTTGAGTCAACTTGGAGCCTAACAAGGTGGTGGCATGTCTACTCTACAGATGGCATCTTTTGATATAAAAATCCAACATTCCTCATTTTCCATATTGCCCATCCAAAATATGTAATATCCGAAAGAAAATCTAAAAGAACAAAATCAGAATTTGGAGGTTTTAGCTTTGAAATATATGAAAACCATTTGCCAAATGAGTTTGAGATCCAACTTGTTGTAAGGTGCCACCTAGAGCCTAAAACCAAATAGCTCGATAGAATGGACAATGTAGCCATTGGTGTTCAAGGCATTCAATTTATTCTCTGTACAGAACACAAGTTTTATCAATATATCCAAGAAGCGAATGAAGAAGATTAGCCATAGGTAGTCCTCCTTTAAGACATTCACAGAAATAATCTGATTTGATGGGGGCAGTGGAGATGCCATATTTTAAGCCAATCTGGACTTTGATAATGAGTGAGAGGGTCCAAAATCAAACAATATGCAGACACAACTGAGAATTTCCTTGATGATGTGAGCTCCCAAGGCCTGCGATCTGAACCCAGCCTTGGAATGATGGGTGTGGATAGAATTTCCTGGATAGTTTCCTCAGTCCAAAATTTCTCAAGCAAAGCAAGATTCCAATCATTTGTACTTGGTAGAATCAGTTGGTGCACTTTAGATATATTGAACTCTTGCTGATTTTTCTAAACCTCCAGCTTCTTGGGTGACACCATGATCCAATTATCATGAAGGATGTCCACATTCTAACGATTAGCTACTATCCAAGCACTTCCTTTATTAATCCACTACTTTAAGCTTTGAACCTGTTTCCACGCATAAGAATGATTTCGGTTAGCTTGTGCTTTGATAAAAGAGACATTCGAGAAGTACTTGTCCTTCATGATTTTGGCCCATAATCCATTTTAATTTACTGTCAGTTGCCATGCTGCCTTGAGGATTAGAGCATTATTCACAAAATAAACTCTTTTAATATTCAGATCTCCAGATGTCCAAGGTGATGTCACCTTTTCCCAACATATAGTATGCATTGACCTCGACTCAATGCAATTATTCCAGACGAAGGCTCTAGCCATAGAGTCTACTTTTTGAAGCAATTCCATCTTAGATTATTGTACAAGCTCCAGAGCTTCCTGGTTCCTTCGTAGAGCTACTTCCAGTGGTGCTTTGGGTTTGTGTCTCCTGCTCCTTGCGCACCTCCATGGAGAGCTAGACCCTCCGTTCCGGTCCCCCCATCCTTCTTCTGGTCTGGTGGTCCCGCTGAGTCTAGTTTCCAGAGTGGTGTCTTGCGTGTTTGGTCCCGCTTCCCTCTGCTCCCCCCGCTGTTTGGCCCTCTTTCATTGTTTTCCATGGAAGAACTCAGTACGAGTTTTAAAAATCTTCTTATCCCCCCCCCCCCCCTCGCCCTTACACAACCTTTAAAGTGTCTGAGGAAGACAGATGTAGGCTTGAAGGAAGGGAATAACCTTATTATTTGTGAGCTTTGTGAAGAGGACTTGCAAGTCAACTCCTTTTGTAACTCGCTCGGGCGATTGTGGAATGGCATCAAGGTTAATAGTGTGACCAAGGTCGCCCCTAGGAGATTCCTGGTGGCCGTTGATTAGGAAGGTGATAGACGTTGTATCCTCGATACCCAACCCTGGGTGATTGGTGCGTCCATGCTGCTAATGGATGTTATTAAGGATGAAAGTGACGCCGGTAACTTCATCTTCAGTTCGATTGTTCTTTGGGTCCACATTTATAATCTGCCACTCCGGTTTCAGGATGAAAATATTATTCTTGACTTATTAAAGATGTTTGGAGACAGGTTGGAAGTGGAACCCAGGAAAGATGATATCCCTTATGATCATATCTATGCGAGGGTTAAACTCCCTTTGAATGCTACTGTCCCTCCGGGCGTCTGGCTTGAGGTAAGCTCGAGCAATAAGATTTGGCTCAATTTCAGGTATGAATGTATTCCCAGGTTCTGTTTATCTTGTGGTCGCTTTGGTCATTCTCTTTTCGACTGTACTAACCCCTTTGTCAGCAAGTCCCTCACCTCTTCCTCGGTGGAAGATAGAATGTACTCCGAGCAAATGACCCTCCCCATGAATCGCCGGTGTAATCCCCTGGCTAAGGCGTGGACGAGGAAGAGTCCGAGTCAAAACCCGAGTCAAAGCCCGAGTTTCCATCTGAGTCCCCTGCCGAGTGAGCAGAGAGCTGACTCGTTGCATGCCTTGGGAAGCGAATCCTGCCACCCGGTTGCTTCGAGGGATAGCAAGCTGTTGGGCGGGCAGCTCGAGGAGAATAACCAAAGGTGCCTTCCCATCAACCAATTGGGCAACCCAATTGATAGTTTTAGCAATGGTACTTTGGTGGATTTTGGGCCGATGCCCCCTGGGCCCGCAACGGTTGTTAGTAACCTCCTATCTAGGTTCTTTAAGTTTGGGGCCCATTCTGCTGCCTTGGACCCCTCCGTTTCTCTGAATGCTGCCCCCCACCTTACCTTAACCGAGATCCATGCCTCCCCAAGCCCCAACCCAAGACCTAAGCAACGGCCCAAAGCCCTTGCCAGGAATAAACAGTTGCAAGCCCACTCTGGTAACTTGAGGTTTAAAGTTTTAGTGGACCACCATACTGCCCATGAGGGATGGGAGGACTGGACCCCTTCTAAGAAAAGGAAACCAAGCTCTTCTAGTTGTGCCGATCTCCTGTTTGTGCCCAGCTTTGACCCTGTTTCCTCTCCAGCACAAGTCTCTTCTGTGTCCTCTTCTAGTTATTCTCCTGAGTGGGGGCCTCGCTGCCTCACCCCCTCCCCATGAAAGTTATCATCTGGAATAGTCGGGGGCTTGGCCAACCCCCGATCAGGCTACATCTCTGTAGTCTGATTCGCATGCATAGGCCTTGCATAGTTTTTATTTCTGAAACATTAATGAATGGGAAGCAATCTGAGAGAAGAATTAGGCATTTTGGAATGCCGAACTGGTTGTGGAAACCTGCGGTCAATAAAGCTGAGGGGTTTTGGATCCTTTGGAACGATGAAGCCTCTGTTGAGATCGAGACTGAACTCAATTGGTGCATTCACACGACGATCAGGCTCAAATCTGGTGAGCAGTTTGAATTGTCTTTTGTTCACGCCAGCTCAAATTAATACACTCAACAGTCCCAATGGGACGATCTCAGAGCTATTGCTAGGCGATGTTTGCTCCCCTGGTGTGCTGTTGGGGATTTCAATGTCGCGCTTTACACTCATGAGAAGAGGGGAGGTAATGGCATCCACGTTTGTAAAGCTGAAAACTTTCATGATTTCCTTAACTCCTGTAATCTTATTGATATCCCTTGTAAGGGTATGAAATTCTCATGGAACAATGGGAGACTGGGTAGGGGGAACATTAAGGAGAGGATCGACAGGGTCCTTGGTGATGTCAGTTGGTGTCACCTTTTTCCCAATGCAATTCTTTGGCAGGATCCCATCGTCACTTCTGACCATGGCCCCCTATGCCTCCACCTCACCAACACAGGGAAGAGACACAAGCTCTTCAAATTTGAAAAATTTTGGATTGCTGAGCCGCTGTGTCATGCCACAATCACAAATTCTTGGGCTAATAGTAGAGGATCCTGGCACAATAAAATGTGTTGTCTAAGGGGAAATCTTAGCCAGTGGAACAAAAGCACTGTTGGAGATATTAACCATAGAGTTGCCACCTTGTTTGATGAGCTAAAAAAGATTCAATAAAGAATTGAGAGTGGCAATGACCCAAATGACATCATCCTTGAGAAGCAGGCCTCGCAGCTGTACGTTGAAGCTCTCCATGCCCAAGAGAAATTCTGGTTACAAAAATCCAGAGTTAAGTGGCTAAAGGAAGGTGACTTGAACACAAAGTTCTTCCACACCACCACTATCCAAAGGAGGCATACCAACATAATCGTCTCCCTTAAAAATGAGGCAAATGAGGATATCAAAGACCCGAAGGAGTTGGAGAAGCTGGCGGTTGATTATTTTGCAGATATCTTCCTTGATGATGGTATGGACAGGAGCTACAATGTGCTGCAATGCTTGACCCTGGTGGTGATGGAAGCCGATAACAATGCCCTGCTGAGGCCGGTCACTGATGGGGAGATATGGGAGGCCGTCAAAAAGCTTGGCGCCCTCAAAAGTCCTAGGCCTGACGATTTCCAAGGTATTTTCTATCAGTCTTTCTGGGAGGTGATTAATGTGGATATCTGCAATATGGTTAAGGATTTTTTTGCTATTGGTACATTTGATAATAAAAAAATTAACCAGACCCACATTGCTCTTATTCCCAAGTTGAATAATCCTAGGAGCCTGAAGGACTATCGGCCTATTAGCCTTTGCAATTTCAGTTATAAGATTATCGCTAGGCTGATAGTGGATAGGATGCGGCCTGTTATGACCTGAATTATTTCCCCTCACTAGGGTGCCTTTGTCCCTGGAAGGCACATCCATGAGAATATCCTTGCTGCTCATGAAGTGTATCATACTATCAAGGGGAAAAAGAAGCGTAACTCCAAGAGGGGGTTGTTTGCACTCAAGTTGGACTTAACCAAGGCCTATGATAGGTTGAGTTGGGATTTCATTGAAAAAACCTGTCTTGCCCTTGGTTTCAACCACAAGTTTGTTAGCCTCATCATGTGGTGTGTTCGGACTGTGTTCTATAATGTCCTCATTAATGGTAAGCCGAGTGGGGAGATCAACCCGACTAGAGGAATCAGGCAGGGAGATCCCTTATCTCCGTACATTTTCATCATCACTCAACATGTTTTGTCTGTTGCTCTCTGTAAAGCTGAAAATGAGCAGGTAATATTTGGAGTGAAAGTCAACAGGGTTGCTGACCAGGTTAGTCATCTTATGTATGGTGATGATCTGCTTATTTTTGGTAGAGCTAAGTATTCTAACATGTCAAATTTCAATGATATTATATCTGCCTTCTGTGATGCTGCTGGTCTTAAGTTTAATTCTACTAAATCTGAGTTATTCTTTAGTCCCTGTATTGTTGGGCAGGAAAAAGGGCGGCTCGCCAGGATTTTTGGAGTTAGGCCCACCAAGAACCCTGGAAAATACCTCGGCATACCAACATTCATGAAAAATCCAACCGTCAATCAGTTTTCTGACATGATGGAGAGAATTAACAGGAAACTTGCTAGGTGAAAGTCCAAGTTACTAACTCAAGCTGGCCGTCTTACTCTGATTAATTCTGTCCTTATGTCATCAGCCCAGTGTGAGACATAGAGAAATCACCGGGATGATTCCCCTCCGTCAACACACGGGCTCAATGTAAAATGGGAGAGTCGCCACCATTCAGATTTTTGAGGTGAGAATAGACACCAAAAGATTCAAAAATAAGCAAAAAGAGCCAAAAGGCAAATACTAGAGTAAAAATAACTCTACTTGAAAATCAAATCCAGAGATGGGTAAGGGGATTAGATTATGAACGGAGGAAGGTGTTAGGCACCCCCATTCACCCACACAAGGTGGTTGCCAAGTGTTGTTCATGCTAAAAAATAAGAAAGCTTGCTAAAATCATTAAAAACCTTGAAAAAGGATTAAACAAATAAGTGATATTTTCACATGAGAAATCCAAATGAATTCCAGGTCCTCTTTTATGTCAATATTACTTCTAGAATATCACCAATAGATGGAAATCAAAGCAAAAGTTTTACAAAACCAAGTTGAATCAAATCCAGAAAATTCGGTAAAAGCAAGAACCATTTGTCTTGAAATCATTCAAATCTAATTTAAATTGAATAACCCAAATCCATTTGAAAGATTATGACAAATATAAGTCTCATGCAAATTTTCAATTAATTCCGGTTAAAATCCTAGGAGTTATTCTCCTTTGAAATCTGCTGCTGGAGATAATTAAAAGTGACAAGTGGGCAAGTTTGGAAGATCATTTAGAAAAATCGGCTCCATATAAATCCATGAAATTTGGTGTGAATGAAGTATGTATGGCTATCGTTCAGATGACACTAGCCTCATACAAAAATTTATTCAGATGTGCCTTCGGTGACCTCCCGAACAGGCCCCGAGGATCACAGATTAACCCAAAAAAGTGCCGTTGAGCAATTCTGAGTAAATCTGTTACCCACGACACAAATGGAGTCAAAAAATTATGAAACCAACTGGATTTGAAACTAGACTTCCAAAGGAAAACTCAGAAACAAGAATCACTCGAATCGGACTTAAAACGAACACATGGAGCTCAGTCGAAGTGATAGGTTCCGTAATCAGACCTGAACTGACCTATCAACCTCGACAAAGAGGTGTCAAAAATCCATTTGATAGAAATCCATGAAATTTTACAGGCATAAACTAGACAGCCTCATATTTCCCATGGCTCTGGAATCACTCCAAAATTCATCTGAACGATGAAGTTACGAGTGTCCGAAGTTGGAGTACAGGTGCTGTCAAGTTAAGCCTTTTTTAAAGAAAATCAATTCAAAACAATGCTTGAGTGCGTGGAATCCGTGCAAAATAGATCAAAATCATTTTAAAAAGATGTTGAAGAACCTCTAGGAAGAAATGGGACACAAGTTTGGCTCACCATCCTCTCCGATTGGAAAGGATATGCCAAAAACCCCAAAAAGTGATCAAAAATGCCCAAAACCGAGAGGTTGGACCTAGAGGTCTTCAATACTCAACAAAACTTGCTTGAAATCATGTTGAAAAGCAACAAGAAATATCCCAGAATTGTTTGAGGCTATTTATTCCAGATCTATCACAACTACGGCAATAGATCCAAAATACAAGCCAAATCCGACAAAACAAGTGATATGTGTGTATGTGTAAAAATCCATTCTTCAACAATATAACAACATATAGTATGCATTCATATCAATCAAAGGGGTTCTAGAACAACCTAGGGTTCCGTTCCATTATCTTTTCCCTTAGTTCTCTCTCCCCGTTTAACGGTTCTTCGAGATAATCTTGGGGTACTTTGAATATGAAACGGTTTTCATAGAATCAGAAGGCTTATTCCAACAAGGTTCTAACACTAGAATCAATCCTCAGTCTCGTTTCCCCTAGATCACGCCTTCACGTTTTACGGCTAGGGGGAGTCTCGAGGTACTTTGAGTAGAGGAAGGGTTTTCACACACATAGAAGAGGCCTTATTCTACAGAAAGGTAGAAGAAGAGAACTAGACCTAGAATATAATAACAGAAAAATAAAGAGAGGTTTGAGGCTTACCTGGGCTTCTGGAAGCAAGGCTGCAACGGTTCCCTTCTTCACTCGGAGCTCTTTGATCTCCCATTTATGGCAAAAGTTCTTTGCAAAAGTTGTTGGCCATTTGCTTAAGAAGGAGCCTCCTATTTATGGGCAAAGGTTAGGGTTAGGGTTTGCATGATGGTAGACACAAAATGATGTCTAGAGTCCACCAACCTTAACTCTAAGGCTATTTCCGAGATTTTCACTCCTTTAATGAAGGATATGATGGTAAAAAGTGAAAATTCTCGGAAAACCCTAATTTTGAGCAAAAATCATGTATCCAACATATCAGGTCAGATACACAAGCATCTATATGTATCCGACATATGTCGTCGGATACATTAAGAGCTGCTTATATCCGACAACTTATGTCGGATATAAAGTGGTATGCTTGTATCCGACCTCAGTTGTCGGATACAAGAAGAAATGCACATTTCACAAATTCTGTGCTGGTTTCAAAGGAGATAATGATTTTGGCCAATTGTTCATCATTTTTTACTGTGCAATTTGGGGTGTCTACACCCAGTACCATATGGCATGCCTCAAGCTTCCCGAATCCATCTCGGAGAAGATTAATAAAGAAACCCGTCGATTCTTCTGGCATAAGCCGGGGAAGGAGTCCCCGATGCACACTGTCTGCTGGGATAAGATCTGTCTGCCCAAGAGATATGGATGCCTTAATATAAGATGCTGCAAGAGGATAAATAAAGCACTGTTTGCCAAGGCTGCCTGGGAGCTTGCTACTAATGAAGGAAAGCTTTGGACTAAGCTCATGAAAGCCAAGTATTTCGCGGCAGGGAACTTCTTCCACGCCCAGACTAAAAAGTCTAATTCCTGGCTTTGGAAACATCTATGCAAGATGAGAGAAGTCTTGTGGGAAGGCAAAGGCTGGGTTCTTGTGAATGGTAACTCAGTCCACATCTTGGATAGAAGTTGGAGGCAACTTGCCCCTGACGATGCATTGATCAGCCCCCCCATGAGCGAAGTCAGGATGGTGTCAGAGCTCATCAACCAAGAATTGAAATGTTGGAATTTGGATAAGCTTAGTGAGATCTTCACCACAGATGCTGTGGAGAAAATCCAAACAATTCCTTTAAGTAGAGGGGCAGCTTGGGATAAATTGATTTGGACTGGCAACTCTTCAGGTAGGTATTCTGTTGCTTCGGCCTACAGACTTTTGGCTAATTGTGAATCCTTGTTTGTAGATGAGAAAAGATGGCTTAGAATCTGGCATTTGCCCTGCGCCCAGAAGATCAGACTCTTTCTATGGAAGATATTGCAAGAAGCTGACCTCACCAATGACTTAATCTGTTCCAGAATTGGTGGCAGGCAGGAGCTTTGTGTACTGTGCGGAATGGAGCCGGAATCCCATCAGCACTTATTTTTAAAATGCGAGTTCACTCGAGCCATCTGGTTTGGGTGTGTTGGGGGAAGGCTCCCCAGTCCAGCTCAACCACCATCGTGTAAAACCTGGGTCTTTGAAAGCCTCATGGAATGGGAGAACCAACTTGACGTTCCTAAAGGGAGTATTGTTCTTGCCTAGGCTCACGTCTGCTGAGCTATTTGGTTATCTAGAAACAGAGTTATCTTCGATAATTCTCCCCCTTCAATTCAAGTCACCAGTGCTCTTTTTTATGCCTTACAGGAGGACTCCAAGAGGATCCAAGAGCTGGGAGAGCATCAGGGACCAAGGAAAACTGAAGAATTATGCATGAGATGGGAAAGAGTTGCTGCTGGGTGGTGCGCCCTCAATACCGATGGAGCTGCGCATGGTGCCCCGGGGCCGGCGGCTGTGGGAGCTGTTCTTAGAAATGAAGATGGAAAATTTTTGGGCGCCTTAGCGCACCGTGGCATATCGGACTCCACCATCGCTGAGGCCATGGCTCTAACAGAGGGTTTGAAGATGGCGCTTGCGTGTAATGCTACCCGGGTCCTAATCCAATGCGACTCTCAGGCGATTGTCAACGGATTCCTCAAGCATGAAAGCACCCCCTGGAGAATTGCCGCTTTCCTTGAAGAAGCTCGACACCTCAGTTCACTGTTCATCACTGTCAAGATGTCAAAGATATTCAGGGAGGCCAACATGTCAGCCGACTGTCTTGCAAATCACGCGTTGGATCTTTACCCCTGTTTTTGGGTAAATGGTTTCCCATGGACTATCGCTACTATTGCTGTTGAGGATGCGATGGGAAGGACTCGTTGCAGGGTCGTCCCCTCCTCCTGACTTCTCTATCTTGTCAGTTATTAGTCTGGTATCAAAAAAAAAAAAAAAAAGAAGACAATTCATAAAATGTAAGGGTTGAGCATTTAGTTCTAAGTTCTTTAATGTTAATCTGCCCATCTGAGAAAGAAGTATGGATTTCCAACCAACCAAACGATTTGCCATCTTAGTAAGAAGTTCTGAACAGTCACTAAATTTTGGCTTGTGTCGAAGGACAGGAACACCCAAGTATTTTTCCTATTTCCTTTGATCCTAGAACATCAAAAATATTTCTGATCTAGGTTTGTCTTTGTCTTGCTGTGTTCTTGCTGAAGTGTAAGGAAGATTTCATCTTGTTAATTCCTTGGCCTAATTCCAAATAATATCTATGAAGCAAGCGGGCCGTGGCATGGGTTTCTCTTGCCGATGTGAAACCATACGTATTAACGTTGTCAGCATACATCAGATGGGAAAGAGACAAACGACCTTTTCTTAGATTAATCCCTTTGAATCGACCATCAAATTCAACAAGCATTATTGCCAAATAGGGCCTGTTGACACATAATAAATATATATGGGGAGAGGGTATTGCCTTTTCTTAAATATGATGTAGAACAGTTGACCTTGGATTATCTGGGACATTTAGATTTGAGGAAAGCCAAGAAGCTATGAGACCGTAATAGCAATTTAATCTATTATGTTATTGTTTATGAATATTTTGTTATTCTACATAAGGGTATTTTCGTAATGTTGTTATTAGGTTAGGTTTTATTCCACGATTAGGATATTGCAAGATTTATCAGGCCATCAATCTTATTAAAGGAGGAGTCATATCACACTGAAAAAGATCATTAGTATCTGCTATATATGATACAACTTCAAAAGCATCCATTCTTGGATTATTGACTTGATCAATTATTTCAATCAATTTTTTTTGAGTTCATGATTTGAGATGGCTAGATTTTTGCCTTGATCTTCATAGTAAGTTCACAATAGTTAATCCTTCTTGCTTTTTATTCAATTATTGTCCTTGTCCTTTTGTTGAAAGATATTTTAAACATCTCCCTTTCTTTTTTATAATAATAATAATTATTATTACCAGAGGAAAGAACACTTTGAAATTGGAAAACAAAAATGTTAACGTTCCTTCTTCAAAGTAAATCATTACATAATACTTATTTCTTTACATAATGAAGTTCTATTAAGAAAATTTATTTATCTATTATAAATAGATAAGGTATTTATTTGAATAATTATCTATTTTCATACGTATTTTAAATTATGATAAGAACCAAGGATCGACTTTTCAGTGCCGCTTGGCACGCTGCCAAGTGGCCGAAACGAGATGCGGCGAAATGGCCCGAAAAGGAGCTTTTAGCGAATTCAGCAGCACGTCGACGAAAAGCCATTTTTTTTGAAAAAAAAAGGGAATTTTAGCGAAATCAGCAGCACGCCGACGAAATGCCCTATTTTTGAAAAAAAAAAGCATAATTAAGCTAAAAAAACATAATAGACATGATTTTATACAATTTATATACAAAAAATAAATAGAATAAAGAAGTATTTTATCTAATTTATGAACAAATACAAGTACATGAACATAAACAATTACAAGGCTACAACTACAGGCACATTAGACCACACTACAAAGTGTAATGTGTAAAACAAAGTCATAGGCTCATAGATTCATAATCATAAAAAGACAAATTGCAAAAATGCAAAATACAAAGTGTGCGCACCCGATTTCGGTCGCACGACGAGGCTCACGCAAAACGATGCGTGCCTCAGGATTTGTTTGGAGCCGCCATTGCCTGATGGGGTGCAGGCAGACACCTGGGTGCCTAAGTTCTTCTATTAAGGCTTGGTCTGCGGCTTGAGATTCTAAGTAGGTTCTCGGTTGCGGTCTGGGGAAGTCCGTAGACACCCCAGTCCACCTCGTCAAGTGACGGGTCCCATAAGTTTCCCTAGTTTGAGTCAACTCAGTTGGTCTCTGACTCACCCGATGCCTAATCCAGCATTCAATTTTGGTTAAGTCTGGTGGGACCGCCAAAGTGGTGTGGGTCCCTTTACTTGATTTTATCTTCTTATTATTGAATGAAGTGAGTCTGATTGGGTGGGCCCCGTTGGAAGGCCCACGGATCCCTTGGTGGGCTTGGTTGAGCCCACGTGTCCCTTGGTGGGCCTCAGTCTAGCCTGAGAGGCCCTTTGGGCTTTGGTTCAAATGAATTGATTTTACTTTAAGGTTTAAGTTGGATTATTTAAATGGATTTCATGCCAAAAGTGGGCCGGGACTGTTTGTGGGCCCTTGAGTGGGCCACACAGTCGGTTGCCAAGTGATTTTTGATTTATCTTTCTTATCTGTGCCAAAATGGGCCAAGCATTGGGCTTGGGGCCCTTTACCTGGGCTCGGGCTTGAAAGCCCAAGACTTTCTGAGATAGGGTTTGGAAACCCTGCACTTGTTTGGTTTAATGGGCTTAGTGGGCCCGACAAGCCCTACCCGTGGTCTCGGCCAAACCACAACCTACTTTAAGCATGCATGGTCCAAATAGGGCTTGGGTGGGCCTCAAGTGGTCTGGCCCACTCAAATGGATTGATTTTATCTTTATTTAACAAAAGGAGTTTGTCGGGCTTGGTGGGCCCCGTTGGAAGGCCCACCGGAGATCAATTTGGACCGGGTCGGTCCATGGCCCATCTTGGGTTTCCGGGTGACCCAGAAACCCTACTGGTTCGCCCGGGTCAATCAAACAAACCAAAACATAGCACAAGATCATGAAATGGCTCAAAATGACTTCTGGCAGTGTGAGCCCACATTGGTTCAGGTGGAGCTTAGAAGGCTTCTTTTTGGGAGGTTTAAAATCAAGATCAAAGGAGAAAGTTTAGGTCTTGCTTTCTCTGATTTTTTTGGACCGGATTTGGTGAAGAAACAGGAACACAAAAGTCCCTGTTTTGGTCATTCCTTCACTCCAAAAAAATCCAGAACCAAGGCATATGATTAAGAGTCAATGACATGGAATCAAAGAGATATGCTTCACTCCAAAAGTATGTGTGTGTGTGAGCTTTTCTGTGCCTACAAGCTGAAGTAAGTACTCATATACAATTTACAAAAGTAATGAATGAAAGGAGAAATAACTAAAGTATTTTCCTAATGCATGGTCATGTAATCTTATACATGAGAAAAAAAAAGGGCTGATTTCTCATAGGCAAACCATGACCGATATAAGGTAAAAATATGGTGAGGAAAGAATATACAAGATACTAACAAGAAAACCATTGCTCAACTCATATGCATGTTCTTAGTACTATTAAATGATGAGTGAACTTTGTATATGCTTAAAATAGTAGTTAAACCATGCACAATCAAACTAAATAAAGAATATGAAATTCAACATGCCTCTCATACAAGTTTATAGCATATTTATATTAATCTATCTAGCTTAAGAAAAACATTTAAAGAAAGGGTAAAAGGGGGGTTACACAAGGGATACAAAGGATGAAAAAGCCAAGAGGGAACATGCTCCCCCATTAGAAACAAAGAAGGAACAGCACAATATTTGCATAAAACAGTGGCCATGAACACTTTAAACCAAGCTTAAGACCTCTCATCCTCTCCTTAATCCGATCAAACCTTCATTTTTACCTTTGAGTGTTAACCACTCTTAGAAAACCATGAAAAGAGAGCAAGGAGCGGAGGAAAACATGCACACATACTCATAACAAAAACCTCATAACATGATTAACATCCTTCATGCTTCAAGTGAGTTAATATTCATGTATGTGGAAGAAAATGACCTAAAGGAACTCACCTTGGGTTTCAAACCCTTGGTGTTAGCACCTGATTTTTGCACCCCCAAAATAAAGAAAAATGAAAAGTCAAACTAAAGGTCAAACCCTGAGGGGGTCAAAAATTGACTTTTTGATTCAAGTGAATTTGGTCATCAAACTTCATCTCATTGAAAAGAGCATTTCGACACGATTCTAACGCAACCGAATTTGCTGGAATCGGAGTCCAGATGGAAAAGATATGAGCTGGTCAAACTTTTGGGGAGCGAAAAGTTGACTTTTTGCTCGACCCCAATTCAGCTGCCAAACTTGACCCCAGTGGACAGGTGGTTCCGAGCCGATTCCAACGACACTAAGTTTGTTGAAATCAGACACCGGATGAAGAAGTTATGAGCAGTTGAAGTTTCAGTAAAACTGCCCATGTGGCAAAAAGGCAGCAAAAATGGACTAAACCAATAAAATAAATAAGCTAAAAGTGTTTAATAATATTTTAATAAAGGAATCTCGTTTATATAATAAAATAATCATAAAATCGAATGTAAATCTTGCAAAAAATCAAATTGAATAAAGATTTGAAATCCAAACATTTTTAAAACGTGCTGGACCGTATTTGTATTACGGGCAAGGCATGCCCGTATTTGAAGTACGGGCACGCTTCTAGAAGGAAACACGCGTCGCTGTACGGCGAGACACGCGTCCTGTACGGCCGAATCTGCGATAATTGCAAATATTCGTTTTTCGCCCGTACTTGAATTACGGGCAAGGCACGCCCGTACTTCAACTACGGGCACGGGATTTTTGCCTATAAATAGAGAGGCCACCCCCCTTCATTTGGTCAAGCCTTCTCCCCTGGCCATGACCCTCTCCCTCCTGGAGCTCCCCACGACTGAATGCTGCCCAACCACCACCACCCTTAACCTAAACTTATTTTAATCCCCAAACTACCCCTGCACTTCTAGACTACCCCAAATCCATGCCCAAATCCTCTTCAATTTGATCTTAAACCCATCCACCCTAACCAAGCTCTTCCCATTTCGTCCCAACAAACCTTGGAGGACGCGGAAGCGCTGCCAAAGTCTTCCGAGAACCACTACATCATCAAATTAAGGAAATAGCATTGTGGTAACTTTTTCAACATCTTCTTTTTCATTATATATATGCATGTGAGTTGTTTTTTTTATATTTGGGCTACTAACTCACTTGCTGTTTTTGAGTAACATGAGGAGATGAAAATGAAGAGTGGGTCATTATAAAAAAGAGAGGAGGAAAGTGTCTAAAGGACACTTTAATGAACAAATCCAATGATCCACTTTATTCTTTAATATGAACTGAAGATGTATGAATCTTTGTAAAATCTCCTCCTCTCTCTTGAATGAGTATTTTGGATTGGTTAAACAAATAAAGAAGGAGAAAAAGCACAAGAACCAAAGAACATGAGAAGAGAAGAAAAGTGGCTTTATAAGCCAAATGAAGGAAATGTGGATCCTGGAATGAAAGCAGAAGCTCGGTGGAGGTTACCAGAAGACCCAGAAAGGCCACGGAACTGATCCAGATCGAAATCGGCGGCAAACGGGCAAACTGAGTTGCGTCCGTATACTCAGGCCGGTCCAGCCTGGACCGTGTTTGATTCACGGACAGAAGAGACCGTAATCCATTCACGGGCAAGCGAGACTGTAAAGAAAATACGGGCGATTGTAATGTAACTTAAAAAATGCAATTTCTCGGCCTGGTTGGATCAATTCCGGCCTAAACCGACCTCTGTAGCATTTTGGGCTATCCTAAGCCCATTTTAGACTTTGGGCCTAGATAGGCCCATTAAGATCCCTTTGGCCCACTTGTGGGGCCCACATTTAGACTGGCCCATACCAGGCCTGTTTTCAATAAACAGGCTCAAGGCCACTTGACCTTTGGCTAATGGGCCCATTCCAAGCCCACTAAGCCCAAACTAAAATTGTAAATACATAAAACTTAATTCACCAAATGGGTTACCCAATAACCCAATTGGGCCCAAGGCCCAACCATGGCAGCCCACGGGTCTTCCAACAGGACCCGGGTCCGACCCACTTCACTTAAATAAATAAAAAGATAAAATCAAAATAAAAGGAACCCACACCTCCAGCGGGCCCCGCCAGACCTAACAAGGCAGCATGCTGGTCTAAGAAGGGTGAACTTGACTCAAAAACCAGGAAGACCCGAGGGACCCGTCAAACCGACGGGGCGGACCGGGGTGTCTTTATGACTTCCCCGGATCGTAACCGAGGACTTAGCTAGAACTCTGAAAAGCCGCAGACCAGACTTAGACTCAATTAGGGCAAAACCGTGTCTACCTGCACTCTCAGGCAGTGGCGACTCTGAATATCCCGAGGCACGCACCAAAGGTGCGCCCGGTGTGCGATCTAGGCCAGGTTTAGGTGCGCACACTTGGGGAATGGGTGTTAAGCCTCCTTGGAGTCCGAGTGGCTGCTGGAGCAGCCCTTATGTGGCACCTCCTTCACTTTGAAAAATCTCCTAGGCCTCCTCCTTTGAGCAACAATGGAGGGAGAAGAAAGTGGGAAGGGTTTCTTCAAGGCTTGGAATGGCTTGGAAGAGATGAAGAGAGTTTGGGAGAGAGAAGGGAGCCCTTAGAGAAGAAGATGGTGGGAGATCAAAAAAGTGTGCTCAAAGTGAGAGCCCCCATACGTATGGGGCTTTGGGGGGTTTTATTATGTGGCATGTCCTATGGGCATGCATGCATGGGGGGCATAATCATGGGAGAGAGAGAGAGAGAGAGGTGCATGAGGGGTGGCATGCATGGATGATGCCCATGCATGCCCATCCACCATGAGAGAGGGGGATGCATGTATGAGGCATGCATGGTTGATCATGGGGGGATAGAGAGTGAGAGAGAGATGCATGAGGGGTGGCATGCATGGATGATGCCCATGCATGCCCATAGGGGACACCAATTATGAGCAAATCTTGGTATTTGTGGATTGGTCCCTGGAACTTTGGATTTTTACAGATTTAGTCCATGATACTTTTGGATATTTACAGATTTAGTCCTTGATAATTTTCATATTTACAGATTTAGTCCCTGATACTTTTGGATATTTACAGATTGGTCCCTGGGATATTTTCTCAAGTTTTGATGCTTATGGATCTAGTCCCTGATACCCTTGGATATCTGCAGCTTTACCCTTGAGATATTTTTCATTAATTTGGGTAATCACAGATTTAATCCCTGGGACCTTTTTTGCTCTGCTGCTTGCCACGTGTGCAGACTTTTGCCACGTGTGTAGTTTCCCAACACGCTGCCCTAGAACTTCAACTGCTTACATCTTCTTCATCCGGACTCCGATTTGGGCAAACTCAATTGCGTTAGAACCATGTCGGAGTCCTCTATCCATTGGCATAGGGCTAAGCAGTTGACTCGGGGTTTAGCAGAAAGTCAACTTTCTGCTCCCTTCAAGTTTGACCGGCTCGCAGAACCTTCATCCGGACTCCGATTTCTACAAACTCAGTTGCGTTGGAATCGTGTCAAGATTCTCTATCCAGTGACATAGAGCAAGGTATCTGGATCGGATTTTAGCAGAAAGTCAACTTTTGGCTCTGCTCAAGTTTGACCGCCCGCAGAACCTTCATCCGGACTCCGATTTCTGCAAACTCAGTTGCGTTGGAATCGTGTCGGGATTCTCTATCCAATGATATAAAGCAAGGTGGCCAAATTTCTCTTGATAAAAAAGTCAACTTTTTGTCCCCTCGGGGTTTGACTTTCTGCCAGGGTTTTTATTTTCAGCAATTCCAGGGGTGCAAAAATAAGGTACTTACACAAAGTACAAGAGAGTCAAGAGATAAGAGACAAGAGTCACAAGACTACAAACTACAAAGTACAAAGTATAAAGTACAAAGATCAATAAGAAGTAGAGTATTTAGAAGGCTGGAAATGCTGATGTTGTTGCTGTCGTCGTCTCTCAAGCATATGAAAATATCGCCTCCACGACATGCACCCTGCGTATTGACCTCTGTAACGACGCACAACCTTCTCATACTCATCCTGATCTAAATCTACAACAAAGCCCACATGAGGACAATCATCATAATACTCCCTCATAATAAGAACACCCTCGTCCTCATCCTCATACTCATCTGCTACGACTGGTGGTGGAGGTGGAGGATAATAACTATACGGATATGGGATGGCTAGGACTGGGACTGACACTGGCACTGGGACATACCCATATCCGTATGCAGCTGGATATGGAGCTAGTGCAACTGGATAGGAGGGAAATAACCCGTAGCTGTCAGATGTCTGGAACTGCCCTGGATATGGATATGCATATCCTCCATACTGCCCACTCTGATCCCCATAAATACGTGAAGATGTGTTGCTAGATCCCTCCATGTCTATACTCATAAAAGATCGAGACATCTCATCCTCCTCCTGGGCACCAATCCTCTCCTTCCCCTTACCCCGCCTCTGAAAAGTACGTGCCTCTGGCTCTGACTGACCACCTTGACCGTATCTCCCTCCATGGTGGGAGTCCTGGGTGGCATGTGTGTACGCTGCCTCCTCAGTGAAAGGACTAACCCTTAGCCCATGTGAGTGTCCTCCACCTTCCTGATGATCATCTCCATCGTCATCGTCGTCATCATCATCAGACCCTCCACCCTCCCCACTATCGCTATCTCCATCATCGTCATCCTTGGACTCCGACTCTCTATGCTCAACTGACTGAACTGGGACTGAGGGTGTCGCTACTGCTGTAGAAACTGAAGGGGGCACTACGCTAGTATCTCTATCGAAAAAGTCAACAGAAGGAAATCCCCTCTCCTCCTCCATAACAGCATCAACATCAATCCCCATCTCTGCTGCGGCACGAGCAACGACTGAACTTGGCCCACCATCAGGCTCGTCTAACTCCGCAGTCCTCACCCATTCTAAGAATGGGTTGTCCTCATCAATCTGGGTGCTGCATAGGATGTCCAGAGGGTCGTCAACATATGTACTATGTGTCTCGATCTCCAGCTGCTTTGCTCGTAATCTCATGTTGTAGTGACAAAACACGAGCTTTTGCAGCTTCTGATAGGCCAGCCAGTTCCTTTGCTTTGTATGAATCAACGCAAAGGTGCTTCAGTTACGCTCGCAAGTAGATGAGGATGCAGTCTGAGCGAGAATCCGACACGCAAGCTTCGACACAATAGGAACAGAAACTCCGTACATGGCCCACCACTTGCCTGAAAAGTGTAATGATTTTCAATAAGCATAAAAATAAAATTAAAAATTCTAAGTGAATTTAAAAAATTCACCAAAATGTAGTACATTACTTACATGGCATCATCGTACTCCGTGAGGCAATGACGGGCATCAGTCCAAATGATCCCAATGCATCTCTAAACATGATCAACTGCAAGAGCATGTTCAGAATTTTGTAAAAATTGAGGAAAAGATTCCAAATTACAATTGATAGAGTACTTATTTATTATTTATATAGAATTTACCTCATTGCCGAAATTTGCCTACCCAGTCAGAGTTGGGATAGAGGTGGGAATAAACCTGATGCACAGCTGTCCATATATCTGAGCGAATCCCAAGCTTCTCCTTGTAGTGATATTTCAGGTTAAAGTAATGTGCTGTTATTGTGTTTGAAAATAAAATGACATATTAGAAAATAGCAATTTAGAATTACCAAAGAAGTATAAGTACCCAAAAAACATCAACAAACCTTAATTAATATTAAAAATTAATTACCTGCCAAGTGTATGGGATGATCCATCGATTTAATCCAACGATCATCAATGATCTTGTGGACCCACTGGTAGGATGTCTCTGTGGTAGCTTGAACTTGTTCTTTCATCACCCTCATGCTCTCATAGATGGAACCGAGGGTCGAGTATGAATCTGTGTCAACGATCTGTAGCACCCGGTAAATGGGCTCCAATATATCAACAACCTCCTTCACACCATCCCAAAAGCTGCCATGAAGAACGATATCCTCTACTCGTCTCCCCATCTCAGTGCAACTCTGAGAGCAAGTACCCCAATCCTAACTAGTAAATAAGGACCTCAATCCTTGCTTGTGTCGCAAGATGCTATTCAAGGCAATATAATTTGTACCAAATCTAGTAATCCCTAGCCTGATTATGTCTCCATGACATACTGCTCTCATCTTCGCTAGCACATAATTTTGATTATAAATAAATGTAGTCAAGGTCCGTGCATCTCGTAATGTCTTCACCACCTTCTTCCTCTTCCCAATGGCCTCTAACATCAGGTCTATACAATGTGCTGCACAAGGGGTCCAGTATATGGGGTACCTCTCTTGTATCATTTCACCAGCCTTCTTAAGTGCACTCCCATTGTCTGTAACAATCTGTACAACAAGATGTGTCCCAACCTCTCTGATCACCCCCCTCTAGTAAACCATAGATGTAATCTGCATCCTTGATTTTATTTGAGGCATCTACAGACTTTAGAAATATGGCCTTGTCGTAGGTCCTATCCAACAATCACACATAATACTAACCCCGAATCTCTTCCAGGCTGGACGCAAAGATTTAATAAATGCCAACATCTCCTTCTTTTCATCATCAAAATACACCCCCATGATCTCCTTTGGGGTAGGAGGTAGGACTCCAACCCCAGACTCCTGAACAACGTCAACCATACTCTTAAAATGCAGAGAGGCAGCTACATGCGCAGGAATATGGTTGAATATAAAGAACCGAGATATGAACTTACCCATCTTCTTTCTAATGGACCCTCCACTCCAAACATCTTTCAGCCTCTTCTACTTCTCATCTGATGTTCTATGTGTATCAGGGTCCACAGGATAATCAGGCATTCTCCTGGAATGAGAACGCCTCATAGAAGCCGAACCAGCCCTAGAAGGACCGCCTCTCTCAAGTCCATATCTCTGCCTCTCTCTCTGGTCAAACTCTTACTCCAAGGATGCACAGACCTGTGCTCTATACTTTGCCCTCTCAGCCTCTGTGACCATCTCACCACGGTAGACAAAATCATCATCATCATCTGAGGGTACCCGTGGAGGCTCTGCTAGTCTCCATCTGACCTCCTCCTCCATAACATGCTTCTTTTGTCTGCTTTTCAAACCACCCTCTAGGTGCTGAAGCATCTACTTCTTAACTTCAGGTGGCACTCTAGTACAATTGACAACGTCCTTGTAATCACCTGCCAGGTGCATCTTCAGTCTGGATATACCTCCCCCTTGAATACGTGATGACAGTAATTACATACTGTCTTATTTTTGTCTCCCTGATAGCGGGTACCATGCTGCCATCCAATATCTACTCTACGTCCGCCCGCCTCGGCATCATCACTACCACCAGATCCCGATGCCATCTCTCGCTAGCTGATCATCTGAAAATAGTAGGTTATTTGTCAATTCCAATTTGCAAACAATTAAACAAAGTGTCACTTTAGTATACAATAACTATGAAAATAATCAACTAAATAATACTTACCAAAAAATTTTAATAAATTTTTTCCATTTTTTAATGATTTTCATATTAAATAAACAATTAATTATTCAATTTTTACAAAAATAAAAGTGTCGACACCCATCTATAAATCGGGTGGTCATGCTTCATATAAATTTAATCCATATTTTTACTAATTTTTTTCCAAATTTTAATAATTTTTAATGATTTTCGTATTAAATAAATAAATAATTATTATTGTTATTCTAGTATTATAAAACATTTTCATTATATTGTTATTCTAGTATTATAATAATTATTAGTATTTAATGTAAATTTTTTAGCATAATTTTAGGATTTAATGTATTATAAATTTATAATAATTATATTGTTATTCTAATGTTATAATAATTATTGTTATTCTAGTATTATAATGTAAATCCTAGTATTATAATATTTTTTAGCACAGGAATATTGTTATAACTTATAATTATTGTTATTCTAGTATTATAATTATTGTTATTGTTATTGTTATTGTTATAATTATTGTTATTCTAGCATAATTATTCTAGTATTATAATTATTGTTATTTTAGTATTATAATGTAAATCCTAGTATTATAATTATTATTATTCTAGTATTATAATATTTTTTAGCATAATTATATTGTTATTATAGTATTATAATGTAAATCCTAAAACATTTTCATTATATTGTTATTCTAGTATTATAATAATTATTACATAAATTTTTAGCATTTAATGTAGAGTTTATATATTTTTCCTAATTTTAAATGATTTTTCGTGTCAAATAATTTAAAAAATTATAATTTTTGGGAAAAAAAAAGTAACAACACCCATCGATAGATCGGGTGTTGTTACATAACATATAAAAAATCACTAGAATCTAAGCTAATTACAAGCATAAATAAGGGAAAAAAACATGATTACCTCACTTTGAAACCCATGAAGGCTTCAAATCACTCCAAAAATGTGTGGAGATTGCAATTTTCAGCTTCAATCCTTCTCTGTATTTGATTTAGAAGAGAATGGAAGCAGAAGATCGAAAAAATTTCAAAAAAAATTCAAATTTTGGGGATTTTACCCCTTCCCCTTCATTCTATCGAGATTTCGCCAGAAATGGCGAAATCTCGACGACACCTCACCTTTATTTGGTGAGGTGTCGAGCGCATGCGCCTAGCGCGTGTGCTCTTTAAGTGATCCCAGCGAAACGCTGGGGTACCAATTTATTTTTAGGCGCATGCGCTCTTTAAGTGATCCCAGCGAAACGCTGGGGTACCAATTTATTTTTTAAAACCCCAGCGATTTGCTGGGGTTTTTGTGAAACACAGCGAAATTTCGCTGCTTTTTGTGCCGCTGAGGGCACGAGAAGCGAAATTTCGGTGCCGCCGAAAAGTCAAACCTTGATAAGAGCATAAAAATGTAAAATAGAGTTCATGTTACTAAATATCGTACATATTGTGCGATATGCATTTTGTATTGTGCCTGTCAACACAACACACCAGTTTGTTTCGTTTAAGCTAGCCTTATCATGTGATAAGGTCAATACAGTCGATATATCACACTGTATCAACAGCATTGATCGATATGATTGAAACTCAAAAAAAGAAAATTTACAAGAGAGAGAGATGGAGGATAGAGGGTGAGAGAGAGAGAGAAAGAAAGGAGAGAGGCAAGCAATAAAGAGAGAACGTGGAGAGGCCATAGAGAGAGGGGGGCTTCTAGAGGAAAGAAAAATGTGGAGAGAGAGAGAGAGAGAGAGAGAGGATGGGGTTGCATACATGGTTCATCAACCCTTGCCTGTCTCTTCTCTTTTTTGTCGTGCTGCAGACGGCAGTACCCTTGTTTCTTTAACATAAAAGAGAGATAGGGTCTCTTTTATATAAAAGAGGCCACATATCCCTTTTATATATTTGAAAAGGGTCTCTTTTAATATCTTTTATCTCTCTTTTAAAATTATGTAATATAAAATATATTAGTTTCCACAAAAGTGGGGTTGTGAATTGAGTCCTATCTCTCCAATGGTTCTACCAAAAATCACATCTGCAGTTAATTTATTTTTATCAAAAGATAAAAGATAGAAAAGAAAAAAAATACACCAAATCATGCTTTCAACCCTTTATTACAATGAAATGAATAATAAAACTAGCATTACTTTATGCTCATCAAACCAAGTTCAAGGTGACCATCACTAATCACTATCACCATAGAAAATATCCCCACAAGGTTCTTAGTCGATTGATAATATTTGATTTTAGTTGGATTGCTATAATAATAATTAAACATCTAACCATTAACAAGAGATGCTTGGGGACTGGAACTAGGCTTACATTCAGAGTAACTAGATAATAGATGCCTGGGGACTATGGACTAGGCTTACAGTCAGAGTAACTAAAATGTCACTGCCACCAAATGCACTAAAAAGCCAGCTCTCATGAACATTTCCGCTATTAACATAACCTTGTTCCCCTATTGATTTTCCTGCAGCTTTATTGGCATTAGAGCCAATTGGAAAGAAAAATATAATGTGAAGATTTCCTCGTTCAGTTTACACAGCAAACATGAACCGTTTGAGACTACATGAAAGGAACTAAGAACGTACATGGAAAAAATTTTGAGCATCATTAAATTCAACATTTGTTTCCAAGAGTATGGGGTCGCCTAGAGTGAATTTGCTAGAAACAGAAGCTAGAATCGAATTTGAAGTCAAGTTCTTCAAACCCTCCATATGCCTTTGCCTACCAAACTTGCTCAATTTTATCTATTTGAAAAGAAAAGAAAACAGGTCTTACTTATTTCTTTTCAAACACTCAAATGCGCGAAAATAAACTTGTAAACTATGAAATTACTTCAACAACATTACAATAAGCTACAAAATAAGTACAAAGGCAAATAAAAAGAATAAACACATAATCCAACAACATGCCATCATCAAGCCTTTATCTCAATTCGTAACTGTTAACTCAACTTTCATATCGTTGATGGAAGATTGCTCTTATTGCACTTTAACTTAATGATCGATCACATCCATGTGAGGCTGGATGAGTGTTCTTTTGGCGTCTATGACAAGGAATGTCATTTGTCCATATCATGGCAGAAGTAGTAGCTCCTTAAGTAAGTACATCACACCAAATAAAAGCTCTATTATGATCATACAATAGATAAAAAGCTCCATTATGATCCTACAAATAATAAACGATTGAAATCAATTAGTATTCACTTGCAGTAAACAATTAACATCTGTAGAAGAAGCGGCATGATCTCCGTTTTTGCTTGTAAGACCTTCATTTCTCCAACTCCGCAAGAACACGTAATTGTATGATATGTGCACCTCGGCACCCCCTCTTCCCCCTCCAAATAATAGCTGAAAGAGATAGTATCTTCAACAGCTATAAAGAGTAAGGAGACACTAATTAAAAGATTTAAGAACACCAAAAAGAACATAAATATATCAATTAAAATACTTTAAATGTCATAACCCAGTTGAAGGAAGAATAGGGTTAATATTGAAAACATCAATTTACAACAATGCTAGAGAAAAAGTTAACCAATTATTATGAAATAAAAAGGAGGATAACGAGAAGGATGAGTTCACACCATTAGGATTCAAAGAGTGGGATCTAGAGCCCAAAAACTGTGTAAAGTCCTTTACAATCCCTGCAAACGAATACAATAACGTTTTGAATTATATTTTTAACATAAGTCAACATTGTTACATTTGTTGCCTTATGTTAAAAATATAATTATATTTGACAAATAAATTTTTATCCATCACCTTTTAGGGTGAAAGAAAAGCTTTATTGCCTCGAAGTGTTGTCACCTTCTGTATGGCTTAAATGATGGTTCATTGAGACAGATTCTTGAGAATACCTTGGATATAAAGATTGTTGTATAACAATAAACCAGTATTTTTTTTATCAGTATAACAATAAACTAGTATCATGAAAAATAACTAACATATGTTTATACACAAACACACAATATAACCCCTATAGTAATCAAGATAAATAAAAAAATTACATAAATTAGCTGTGTGCATGTAGGGAGGTTAGGTTGCCTATTGGTGATATTTGCTTGGGAGTTATATAACACCTATGCATTTAATAAGTCCAATTTTAGTAATTAATTAATAACTTTACCAAGCAATTCAATTCAAAAATATAACCAACTTAAGTTGTAATTGCTACCTGACTGGAAAATGTTGATGGGACAACCTGGAATTGATAATATTGCTGACGAGGTAGTACACTTAATTGGGGGCTATTTGAGATGAAAGATACCGGCCTACAAAAAAATTTTAAACATATATCAGTATTTATGAGCTATAAGTTTGTAAAATAAATATATTTTAGCTAATTTAAATATTAACTATGTAAAAAACATTGACCCATGGGTTGGAAATGGAAGATATGAAGGTAAAGGATGTGGTTGTGGTCGCAAAGGACGTGGATTTGGAGGACCTTTACTTTGATCTGCAGCCTTCTTCTTTTCAAAAGGAAATCTCTTTCTTTTTCTACCCTTGGCGTCTCCTTTAATTTTAAGTCCTTGTACTCTTTTCAATCCAAGTCCATCTCTCGTTGTTACTTTTTTAATTTTGTCTTTGTTGTACACTATTCACAGAAGTAGCTGATTTCTTATTTGTGACTTCCTCCTCGATATTATCTTCTAAATCTTCAACATCATCTGAAAGAGCCACAATATCTTCATAATGAATACTTTGTACACATTCAGTTTCACTTTCATTTGCATGCATATTAGGTGATCCAAATTGATTTCTTATTATTGGAGCTTCATTTCTTAATATATGCTCTACCTCATGCATTAACTTACCTATATGCTTTGCAACTTGTTCATACGATTCCTCATATTCAACTGCCATTGTTTCAAGCCTAACTGCATGATGACAAAGTTCCTTATGAAGATTCACTGCCTGTATCTTAGGGTTGGAGTCAACTATATGATCTTGACTATCAACAATATTTGTAGCCCTTGCATTCTTGGTCCATCAATGTAATATGTAATGATGCAGGATAACTTTTATATTATGAAAATCAAGAACTTTCACCGCATTCCTACACAAAATCCTAATATAACTCAAACTTTCTACAACTACAACAAATTGTAGTTAAATATCACTGTATGCTCACGAGTATTTTCACATTTACTAACTTTATATTGAACAATGCTTCTTGTCTCATATATATGATTGACAACAACATCTAAAAATTAGCTATATTTCTCTTGAAGCATTGCAAACACAATAGGAGTATATACATTCCTTGCTTCCTTCAACATTTTGGCAGGTATTCTCAATCTTGGTATACGCCAACTCATGTTAAAACTTGTTTCTTTTTCCTTGTAACATTGATCATCTAATAGCCTCTCAAAATGCTCAAAAAACCTGTGTAGATTATTTACATTACTCACATATCTTTACAAAGAAGCATTAAAGGATTCACTTCTTTGTGTACTCTTCATATAAAAAAAAATGTATTCCTTCCATATACCAAATCACATTTTTTCTCTTTCATTAAATAACATTTGCAACCATATATTAATTTGGATGCCATATTACTCTAACATATCATCCCAAGCTTTCAAAAACTCTTCTTTCTCCTCATAATCATGCAATTATTAAAGTCTATTGTTAAAGATTTTGACCCAGCAAATACATTGGCCAAATGCCTAACCGCATTTTGATGTATGTGCCAAATACATAAATGCTAGGATGTTTCTAGCTTTGAAAAGACAAGCTCAATTGCACCCTTCATAGCTTTGTGAAAATTGTCTAGCTTTGTGAAAATTGTCTTAGGCTTTTTTCCATAAATTGCCAATAGAAAGATTTCAATCAACTACTTAAAGGATTCCATAGTTTCTTCTTATAGCAATGCAACACCAAAGACTACACTTTGCATATGGTGGTTCAGACCAATGAATGATGCAAATGGTCGATTATACTTATTTGTTTTGAAAGTAGTATTAAAGTGTGACATCCCAATCCCACATCAGAAATGGATGAATGCAAAGGTAAGGTTTAAGAATCAGGAATAACACTCTAACCAGCGAGACGACTGTTGAAAGAAAAACCGTACGGGTTTAAACCTAAAGCGGACAATACCTCGCTGAATTAGGTCGTTACAAATGGTATTAGAGATAGGTTCCAGGTCCGGTAGTTTGTGGCTGGTGTGGGTCTTGATGTTGCCCATGGGAGGTGGTTGGACCGATGAGGGTAGGCCCATGAGGGGCTGGCAAGCTTCTAAGTGGCTACTGCACGACGACATGCAGCCTTAAAGAGTGGGGACGGGGGGGATTGTGACATCCCAATTCCACATCGGAAACGGATGAATGCCTGGTAGGGTATAAGAGTTAGGAATAACACTCTAACTAGCGAGCACCTTTTAGGGGCAAAACCGTGCAGGCTTAGGCCCAAAGCGGACAATACCTCATTGGGTTGGGTCATTACACAAAGCATACTACGTCAATTTATTAGTTATCTATTCTCCACGTCAAACTGCATTATATATATATATAAAAAAAAGATAAGTTTTGTGCTTATTTTTCTTTAAAGTATTGCAATAAATAATCTGTATCTCTTTTATTCATTTCCTTCATTCTTCTAGAGTGCAAAAAATTATTGTGATCCATAGGCAAATATCCAAGATTTTTCTAATCTCCTTATTGAATTCCCATTAAATTGTGAGCCAACTTTGGCCTTACCCCAAACTAATATGTAGCAATGATTTGCAGCTCTTGAACCTCACTTATCTTTCTTTGTGATTGTAATATATGGGCTCAGTTGGGGGCTTACAACCTCATGATTGTGTCTTGCTTCAAATTGTGATATACGATATTTGCCACTTGGTTGAACGCAAAAATTATATTCTTGCTTGACAACCTATTCTCGTTTCATCTCGAGTATTATTATATTTTTTTTTCACCAAATCATCCTGCTTGTCTTTCGGTCTAAACCATTCTTTGTTACAACACAATTTCTATATTTTACAACCTTAGAACTAATCCTATTAACATAGTCCTTGCGAATACTGAATCTAATTCTTCCAGCATAGGCATTATAGAAATTATACGCATTTCCCTTAGTCTCAAACTCCATCCCTAGTCTTGGAACTCCATCATCATTCTCAGCTTGATCCTTAATTAGAGTATTATTGCATCCTTCAGCCTCATCAAAATCTAGATTTTTAGATGTTGAAAGTTTATCCTCTATGTAGTCTACTTCAGGATTATCCAATACTCTATTCTCTAGATCATCTTCTAACTTTTAATAAAAAGTTGAAGATAATGACTAAGATTGTGTAAGAAAGATCATCCATTGACCTTCAATAAAAAATTAAAGGATAATGAATAAAATTATTTAAGAATCCATATGTTTCTTTAGGGAAAGCAATTGACACTTAGGTTCTTCCAACAAAGCAATCCTAACCATGGTCTACATTAATAAAAACCACAAAAATCTCCTCAATAAAAAAAGATTAGAACCCATTAGTAGAAATTTCAATAAATAACTTTTGGAACAAACATTGCATCAATCGAAATTTAGAAATTATCCTTACGATTGAGGCTCATGAACTTCACATTAAACATATGTATATGTGTAATCAGTTTAGTTTGGCCTTAAAACCAAAACTGACCCAAAACCAAATCGTTATTATGTAGCATAAACCCAAACTAAACTGAAACCAATCGGTTTAAAGCTCTTTTCATCCTTGTAAGATAGGAGTATGCCTCCAGGTTTCTTAACCATTGTATGCCAGCACGAAGTAAATTGATATTATAAGTTATAAAGTAAATTGGCACATAAGAGGGCACCCAATCATATACAGAGTTACTATCAAAGAGGAAAAATGTAAATAGCTAATGTTAGCACCTGATTTTTGCACCTCTAAAATAAAGAAAAATGAAAAGTCAAACCCCGAGGGGGTCAAAAAATTGACTTTTTGATTCAAGTGAATTTAGCCCTCAAACTTCATCTCTTTGAAAAGAACACTTCGACACGGTTCTAACGCAACTGAATTTGCTAAAATCGGAGTCCGGATGAGAAAGTTATGAATCGGTCAAACTTTCGGGGAGCGAAAAGTTGATTCCGAGCCGATTCTAATTGATCCCGATGAATAGTTGGTTCCGAGCCGATTCTAACGACACTAAGGGGTCGTTTGTTAGGGCTTCCGGCTTTTGGATTTTGGATTATAATCTAGATAATGTAAATCTAGATTCTTGTTGTTGATTTTCAAAATCCCAAATCCTGTTTGGATACTACAAATTTTGGAAACACCATAGTAGCAAGAACTTGGAAACACCACGATACTCAAGAACTTGGAAACACCATAGCAGCAATACATAATGACAATCAATGAATTAAAGAAGACAACGACACATTTGTATAAAAGAAAAAAAAAAGAAAGAAATGGCTTTGGTTATTGCAACCCACAACCCACAAGCTCCTATTTTCCCTTTTGTTTCTTTTCTTCTATTCTAGGGTTTCCCTGTTTGCATTCTTTCCCTTGAGATGGGTCGTTGGGAGATCAAGGGGTTTGGAGTTGAAACGTTCAGCAATGACTAGTTGATGAGGGCTGCTGTCAAAGGGATTGGTGACTTTCCAACAACAACCAGAGGATGGGTCATGGTTCACTAGGTCCGATGAGGTTCAAAGGCCATTGTTACGGTTCTTCTGCATCTCGAGCTAGGGAGGGAAAGAGAGAAAGAAGAGAGAGCAAGAGAGAAAGAGAGAGGGAGAGAGAAAGAGAGAGAGAGAGAGAGGAGAGGCAAGTACCTGCCGGTGTGGGAGGAAGAGCTCCGAGGAAGAATCTCGAGCTAGGGAGGGAAAGAGAGAAAGAAGAGAGAAAGAGAGAAAGAGAGAGGGAGAGGGAGAGAGAAAGAGAGAGAGAGGAGAGGCAAGTACCTGTTGTTGTGGGAGGAAGAGCTCTGTGGAAGAATCTCGAGCTAGGCAGGGAAAGAGAGAAAGAAGAGAGAGCAAGAGAGAGAGAGAGAGAGAGAGAGAGAGAGAGGAGAGGAAAGGCAAGGCAAGTACCTGCTGGTGTAAGAGGGAGAGCTCCAAGGAAGACGAGATGAGTCGGGCTCCTTCTAAAACGCATAGAAGCTGGATTGTGTAGCTTTATGCTTTAAATCGTCAGAATCAATAAAAGCCAATAAAACATGGCTTCTGGTTTTTGCCCAAATTTTAATATCCGATTTTAAAAACTACCTTTCAAAATCCCTACCAAATGGATAATGTGGGCTCTGGATTTGGATTTTGCTAGAATCTAGAATCCAAAAGCCCAACCAAACGACCCCTAAGTTTGCAGAAATCAGACATCGGATGGAAAAGTTATGGGCAGTTGAAGTTGCAAGAAAGTTGCCTATTTGGCAGAATAACAGCAAGAAAGCAGAATAAATAAAATAAACAAGATAATTATTTTAAAACAACAATATCTTTGTTTTTAATAAAAAATCTCGTTTTTAAATATAATAATCAAGGAAATTGAATAAAATCTTTAAAATAAGTTAAGTTGAATAAACAGTTGAAATCCAAACATTTAAAAAACGTGCCTGACCGTATAGTAAATACGGTCATGGCTTCTAGAAGGGGACACGCGTCTCGTACAAAGGGACATGCGTCCTGTACGGAGGATTCGCGCTGGATTTGAGCACGAGGGTGGCACGCCCGTATTTAATATACGATCACGAAAATTTTGCCTATAAATAGAGGGGCCAGCCCCCCCCCCCCCCCCCCCTAGCCCCCACTCTCCTTCTCTGCCCTCTGCTCGTCCAAGCCCTGCCCATGCTCTGTCACTTTCAAAACCAAACCCCAAATACCCCTAGGCTACACCCTTTCTCTTCTCATTTTTAACCCTTTCAACCTTAAAGCAAGGGAAGCCCTGTTCAAACCCACTTCGGGAAATCAACAGGAGCGCAGAAGCATTGCCCAAATCGCACGGAGAACCAATACTTGTCAAAAATGAGAAGGTAATAGTGTGGTAATTTTTATGGTACACTTTTATGTAACATGCATTAAATCCATAATTTTCTTTGGAATTTAGTTAATATTGTTTACTTTAATCAAGCATTTCTAACCGTTCGTTTCTGTGGTACATGGTATCGAGAAAGTAAATTCCAAATAAGAGCCGAAAGGAGAATTCTATCAGCCACCTAATAAAGAAAAAGTCATATAAGATGTCTATGATTCCTGCAGTCTAATGTGTTTGAAAATGAATGATCCATCCCCTCAACTCCATCTCTTCTTAGACAAATACAAGTTCTAGATCACGCACTTTGTAAAAGATGGAGAGTTCCAAGCATTTCTCTTGTCTCGCATTCAAGGAATGACGGAATCAAGCATAAAGAAGAAGAAATGATGAGTTAAAGAGGAACATGGTCAAGAAAAAGGACATTTAAGTTGCTGTGAAGACACTGGGAACTCCAGTAAGAGTCACCGGACGTCCCATGAAGACCATAGAATTGTTTCCGGCCGAAATCGGCCCAATATTGTAAAATCAAGCAGAGACCGTATTTTTTGTACGGTCCAGGAAAACCCGTATTTGATATACGATCTGGCCTAAACCGTATTTCATTTACAGTTCAAACCAAACTGTATAATAAATACGGTCATTTGATAAAATAACTAAAAAATTAACTTTTTCGGCTCGGTTGGACTTGATCCGACCCGAACTAGCCTAACTTGATCCCTAACACACTTTGGGCTGTTCCAAGCCCATCTGTAGACCATGGGCCTAAATGGGCCCCTCAAGGCATCCTGGTCCCACTCATAGGGCCCACACTTTGACTGGCCCAAACCAGGCCCGTTTTCAACAAACGGGCCCAAGGTCACTTGTTTAAATGCTATTGGGCCAAATCCAAGCCCAGTAGGCTTTAATAATATTTAATTGCTTAAATAAACAAAATAAACCAAAAAAGGGTTACCCAATAACCCTACTGGGCCCAAGCCCAAACTTGACAACCCACAGGCCTTCCAACGGGGCCTGTACCCGACCCACCTCACTTAAATGAAAAGATAAAAAATGAAATAAAAGGGGCCCACACTTTCAGAGGACCCCGCCAGACCCAAGAAGAAGCATGCTGGTCTAGGAAAGGGTGAAAATTGACTCAAAAACCAGGGAGACCCGAAGGACCTGTCAGACCGATGGGGCGGGCCGGGGTGTCTTCGGACTTCCCCAGACGTAACCGAGGACTTAGCTAGATCTCTAATAAGTTGCAGACCAGACTTAGACCCGGATAGGCAAACCCCGTGTTTGCCTGCACCTCTCAGGCAGTGGTGACTCCGAAAGTCCCGAGGCATGCACGAACTCACGTACGCCCCGTGTGCGATCTAGGCAGATTTAGGTGCACACAACTAGTTTGAAGAAAAACAAATAAGGTTATATCTTTATTTGATAATAAAAAAATTATGAAGTAGCATGGAGATAGATAGAATCTACTTTGAGGAGATATGCAACTATTTTCTTTGTGATGTAACAGTGTAAGGCTGCATAGTGGGTGGCAATTGGCTACCTAGGTCATGACAAGGCTTGTTGGAAAAATGCTCAAACCTACCCTACCCAATTACAATCAAGAACTAAATGCATCACAAGCATAAACCAAACTAAAGTGCAAATTTTTGCCTACCTGCATGTCTCAGCTATTCTTCTCACCATATTTTGACAATATATTATTTTTGATATCATCCAAAGCATCAAGTTGAAAGATATTATTTTTACACCTTACAATAACATCAAAGTATAAAAATCAAAGGAATAATTCAATGAGTCAATTTTTCTAATATTTGATATAATATAGTGATTAGACTTAAAAGTTCAGATAGTGGCATGCCTGATTAAGAACGATACTTGGAACTCAATAAATTAAGAAATCAAAGGCCATAACAGATATATGCTAACAAGATAGACAGATAAACAAAAAGAGAGTGAGAATTATTTTAGAAAGAGAGAGAGAGAGAGAGAGAGGGTGTAGGGAGCATACGAAGATGCAAAACTATAATTTTCTTTCTTTCCATCTTGAGCCTCATCTATTCCCATAAAAAATAAAGACTAGAAAATAATCAAAAAGACATTTATAGGAATTAAACTAACTAGATTGGAGAAGTCCAATCCAAACCCAAAGAATTATATAGACAACAGAATTGAGAAACTTTAATGTGCACAAGCCTAGTGTAAGCACCTCATTTTTGCACCTTCCAGAAAATCGGAAATGAAAACCCTAACAAATGGGTCAAACCCTAGGGAGCAGAAATTGACTTTTTGATCAAGCTTAAATTGGTTGTCATACCCTATCCTAATGGATAGGAAATTCCGACATGGTTCCAAAGCAACTAAGTTTACCAGAATCAGAATTCAGATGAAGAAGATATGAGCAGAATAACCTTGAGGGCAAAAATGCATAAATTCTGCCCACGTGGCAAGTGTGCTAGCACATTTGCCAAATGACAAAATAAAGGACTAAAGGAAAAAAGGACAAAGCACAAAGGAAAATATCTAGAATAGAATAATATTATTTTTTAAAATATCTCAATTATTTAATAATAAAATCGGGTAATCATTCTCTCATCAAATCACATTTATGGCTAGTTACCTCACCTCAAATCAGCCAGCTAAGAGAGAGAGTGTGGTGTCCGTATAATATGTAAGGACATGCCTTGTCTGTATAGCATATATGGACTGGAGATTCCCAAATCTTATCCAAAATCTGTCAAAAAATCCAATCAAATCTCAAAGAATCCAAAAAACCGTATATAGCATACAGACGGAGCAAAATTGGGCCAAAAATACATTGTCCGTACTTCCCATACGGTTTTGAGAGATTTTTTGGAAATCTTATCCACTACACAAATCTGCCACATGGACGATCGTGATGATTGCGGACAAGACATGCTTGTCCATACATAGTATACGGACATGACCAATCTGTATACTATGTATGGATTTGGCCATTTTCTATAAATACGACCCTTGCACCCCAGTGCAGGGGGTTGGCTGTTCATTGCTTCTCCTCTAATCTTCTCCCACGAACCAGATGTCAGCACCCCATTTTTGCACCATAAAATTGCTCAAGAAGCATATCTTAAACCGGCATCTATGTGGGCATGTAAATCGAGGTTTTTATAGTGGACCCATCTTTTTGAAATAACAAGCTCATAATAAAGAGAATTCTGAGCCGATTCCGATGCACCAAACCGTGCTCAAATCGGATCTCAAACAACTAAGTTATGGATAAAAGAAGTAAAGGGTAGTTTGGGGATTTTTATAAAGCCAAAATTGGGTGCCACATGGTAGCCACGTGTACGCCATGGTGGTTGCCATGTAACCAATGATAAATTAAAATTTCTGGGGTTCTTTTAGTAAATAAGTAAGTTTCCTAATGGGGTTTGTTATGCAAATAAATAAAAATTTTAATAACAAAGTTAATAAAAATTTTAAGATTAAAAGAAAATAAAAAAAATATAAACAAAGAGAAATGAGTTGGACGAATTGATCCAACTCATATTCTCTTGAGATGTTGAGACTAAGTTTAAAAAAAAAATAAGCCTAATAAAAATATTGGACAAAATAGACTTTGACCAAACCTAAATGAATGATGGTATTTGTGCGCACCCCGGTTTCGGGCCGCACGACGAGGTGCACGCGAAAGTGATGCTCGCCTCGGGACTGTTTTGGAGTCGCCACTGCCTGAGAGGTGCAGGCAGACACAAAGGGGCATCTATCCGGGCCTAATTTTCTGGTCTGCGGCTTTTTAGAGATCTGGACAAGTTCTCGGTTACGTCTAGGGAAGTCCGAAGACACCCTAGCCCGCCCCGTCGATTGACGGGTCCCATGGGTCTCCTTGGTCTTGAGTCAACTTAATTCTCACCCTTCCTAGACCAGCATACACACTTATTTGGTCTGAATGGGGACCATTGATGGTGTAGGTTCCCCTTTTATTTGATTTTATCTTTTTATTATTTGGTGAAGTGAGTCGGTTACGGGCCCTGTTGGAAGGCCCGTTGGGATCCAAATTGGGCTTAAGTCAAGCCCAAGGCCCAATTCGGGTTATTGGATAACCCTTGTTGAATTATGGCTATTTGGTTTAAAGGTTTATTTATATTTACACAATTCATCGGGTTTGAGTTTTTTATGGCCCATTGGGCTTGGGTTTGGCCCACATGCAGTTAATCATGTGGCCTTGAGTCCGTTTATCAAAACGGGCCCTGGTTAGGCCATTCGGGATGTGGGCCCCATTGGAGGGCCCACGAAGCCTTGGTGGGCCCACTTAGGCCCACAGTCTCAAGAATTGGCTTGGAATTACCCAAGAAGCTCAATTAGTCGGGTCAAGTTTAGATGGGTCGGATTGGGTCCAACCGGTCCGAAAAAATCAATTTTTAAGTCACTTTTGGAATCTGACCGCACTTATTGTGCGGTTCTGCCCAAACCGCTCTGTGTGTGCAGTTTTCTCCAGAACTTCCATTTTCACACCGATTTTGCTCCAGATCAATCTGGTTAGTTTTCTAGGACGTCCGGAGTCTTCCGTCGGGTTCTTCATTGCCTTCATGACTCTTCATTTGCTCCATTTGGCTTAAAAAGCCATTTATCTCCTCTTTTGCAATTTCTGAATGACTAGGCCTTCTTTTAATCACTTGTGGCCATTGTTAAGAAGGGAAGAAGAGGGAGAGTTAAGGATACAAACAGATTTCCAAGGAGGACAAACCCCTCCTTTTTGAGATAAAATAAACGAACAAAGAAAAAGGTTAGTTCAAAAATGCCAATTTAAGCACTTTTCTTAACTGGGATCCTCTCTTCTTCCGTGATTTTGCATGGGGGAGCTCCCCTTTCAGGGAGTCCCGTTACGCACAAGATAAATAAACAAGTTAGATAAAAACACAATAGAGAATGGCCTTTAAAAATGATCAATCAATGACTTGTTCGATCACTTTGATAATAATATATGTTAAATACAAAGCCAAAAGAGATCTTACCGTGCTATTATTACCTTGTTTTGAGGTGTAGAGGATTTCCGGATGATTTTGGCAGCGCTTCCGCACTCCCTTGGATCTCCCAAAATTGGCTTGAAATGAGCCTCCTTGCTCTCAAGAATAAAAGGGATGGAAGGTGAAAGGAACGGGCGGAGTCTAGGGGCAATTTTGGGTATTTCGGGTTTTGGTATTGGGAGAGACAGAGGTTGGGCAAGGTTCGGACGAAAAAAAAAAGGAGAAAGAGAGGGGGAACAGTCAAAGGGGCCTCCCCTTTCAAATGGGGGGCTGGCCCTCTATTTATAGGCAAAAAAGTGCCGGAACTGTACTTAAAGTGCGGTTTGGTCACAACCGTACTTCAAGTGCGGTTGTGACAAAATTGCACTAAAAAATCAAAAACCGCACTTTAAGTACGGTTGGCATTCAACACGTGCAAATCTGCGCGAATCTGCCAGCTGTCGCCGTACAGGACATGCGTCCACCTTCTAGAAGATCAAAACCGTATTTGAAGCACGGTTCAGACTAAACCGTACTTCAAGTGCGGTTAAGCACGTTTTTTAAATGCCGAATCTGAAGTCTTTTATTAAATTTGATTTTTTGAAAGATTCTTATCCGATTTTATATTATTTTATTCAAAATATCTTCAGATATTTATTAAAATATTATTAAAATTTCTTCCAAAAATAATTATTTTATTTATTTTATTGATTTATTCTGCTTTTTGCTGCTGTTTTTGCCACATGGGCAGATTTCTCAAGAATTCAACTGCTCATAACTTCTTCGTCCGACGTCCGATCTCCGCAAACTTAGTGTCGTTGGAATCGGCTTGGAACGCCCTATCCAACGAGATCAAATTGGGCAGTTGAATCTGGGTCGAGCAAAAAGTCAAATTTCGCTCTCCCAAAAGTTTGACCGACTCATAACTTCCTCATCCGAACCCCGATTTCAGCAAACTCAATTGCGTTGGAACCGTGTCAAAATGCTCTTTTTAATGAGAGGAAATTTGATGGCCAATTTTCTTTTGATCAAAAAGTCAAATTTCAGCCCCTCAGGGTTTGACTTTTTAATTGAAATTTCCATTTTCTTCATTTTTTTTGGGTGCAAAAATCAGGTGCTAACAGTATTTAAGAGAGAAAGAGGAAGAGTTAAGGATTTAGGTGTTTAAGAGAGGAAGAGGAAGAGTTAGGGGTTTAAGAGAGGAAGAGGAAGAGTTAGGAGTTTAAGAGAGCAAGAGGAGAAGTGAAAGGTTTAGGAGAGGAAGAGGAAATGTTAGAGGTTAAGAAGTTGAAGGGGGTGGGAATTCTCTATAAAAATGATAGAAGTTGGGAGCAAAAGGGAGGATCTAAAGAAGAGAGTTCTTAAGAAAAAGCAAAGAGGGAAGTGAGAAAAAGAGGTAGAAGGAGGTTGTGCAAGAGAAGGAGAGAACATCCGGAGTTGAGCACATCAGTTTCCGGGAAATCAACTCCATACCAGGTTTTTTCATTACTTTGTTTATTGATTCTTTAATCAAATATTTTTTTTATGTTATTATATTGTCAAATGAAAATAATACAAAGCATGTCATTGTTATGGCTGAATCTGAATTTTTCAGTGTTGTTAAATTGACAAATGAAAGTATACAAAGCATGTCTCTTATCCGGCCGAATCTGTTGAACGAATGGATATGTCAGTTGAATTTTGAGAATTTGATAAACTAGGGTGCCTAATTTGTTATTCTGAAAAGTTAAAGGATTTAGAAAGAACTTATTTTATTTCATGTTTTAGTCCTTCTTTAAAACCCTTTTAATAACTCTAGTTTTCATTTGTTATTTCTTTCATGTTATTTCTTTAATTTTTTTTTCTTAATTTCCTTTTAGATAATATACTTAATTAACATGCTTAATTTTTCTTAATTTCTTAATTATTTTTAGATAATATGCTTAATTAACATACTTAATTATAATAATCAGATTTTTTATTATTTTCTTAATTTTTTAAATAATATGCCTAACTAACATATTTATTTATTTTTCTTAATTATTTTTTAGATCATATGCTTAAACATTTGTCACTTTTATAACACCTCTCCTTGCCTCTAAATCCCTGGAAATAAGAGTAAAAAAAATATGGAAAATAAAGTGTAATTTTCAATGACCAAATATGATTGAGTTTTTTTTTACCCATGCTTTGTGTAAATAAATTATCATAAGAAAAAAAAAGGAAAAACAGAAGAAAACAATAAAAAAAAAGAGTAAATGATGTGGCTAGGTTAAATAAATAAATAAATAATTTCTTTTTGAAATAACCAAGTACATTACCCCATGTTGAAATATTTGATTTAGATTTCTTTATTTTGGATTTCTTATATATGTATTATATTTTGTATAGGATGTAGCATAGCAATCTCCATTCCTCCAATGTTTGTACACATGTGATCATAAAAAATAAAAAATAAAAAATATATAAAAGATAAAAGAAAAAAATTAAATAATAGTAAATCAGTCCAAATATTATCCAACTAATTTAAGGGAAACCGCTTCAATGGGGCAACCCAGGGTGTTTAAGGACTTCCCTGGATTGTAATCGGATCACTTATTCGGAATCACTGGTGCAGACCGAAAATCAACAAGGCGTCTACCTGCACCATTTCAGGTAGTGGCAACTCCATAAAACATGTAACACGCTTTTTTAGCGCGCCCGAGGTGCGCACACCAAATACTCCCCTTGACCCTCTTCCTTCATCCCTAAGCTTCTAAACTTTCCCAAAACACCCTCCAACCTCCCTTCAACTTCTTCTTCTTCCATTTTAACCAAGGTGGATACCAAAGAAGGAGTGGTGGAGCCAAGATAAGGCTCTAAGTGTTGTCCACATCTCAAGGGATCCCCCACACACCCCCAAGAGGGCAAATAACCCCAAGGTAAGCCTTCTAGGTACTATTTGTTTAACATATATGAAAGTTAGAATGAATGGAGCATGTTTAGTTTGTTTCATGATCTTTGCATAATGCTTTATGGCTCTTTTCCCCTTTTCCCCTTTCTCTTCTTCACCTCTTTCACTTTTTAGTCATGTGAATGAACTACCATGGTGAGGGGAGGTGTCTAAGTTCAAAAAGAGAGGAGGAGGGCCCATGTTAACACCATTAAGAGTCACTTTTAAGGTCTCCTCTTCTTTGTTACTGTTGTCTTGTTTTATTTGATAAAAGGAGAGCATGTTCTCCTCTCTTGCATCTCATGTATCCCTTAAAGCCCCCATCCCTTTCTATTGGGTACTTTCTAACTCTCTCGAAGCATGATGTGCCATTGTGGTAAGGTGCAGGTTGTTTGCATGAGTTAGCTCATGAGGGCATCAGATTTAAAATATACACTCCACCATGTTCCATTCACTGTTTTGGTTTGTTTTGTATGCATACAGTGAGTACCAACCACCACCATGCACATACATGATACCCTTAGAACATATGTTTAAGTCGTTCTTATCCTTGCTTCATTTCATTTAACATGAACACTAGCATGTATAGCACACACCTTGGTCCACTAATTCTAGCATGTATTGATGCCTCTATTGCATATTTCTAATAAGCATGTGTTTGTTTGCATGTGGCTTGGTTTTGCCGGGACCCTTCAAGCTTGACCTTTCAAGTCTTTGCCCTCGTCTCTTCCCATAAGAAACTAGGATGGTGCTTTGGAATCAAGGTGGGGTACCTCATCCCTACCTAATATCTATATGAGTTTATACTCAAAAGTGGAGTGGGAGAGGCCCCAAGCCTTCTCCCTTCTTCCCCCATGGTTGAACACCTAGAAAACTAGGTTTATTATGCTAAAATCAATTTGGGAGGCCACTGTGGGTCAATACAGTGACCCACAGGTGTATGCAAGACACACATGAGAAGGGGACCCTGGCTCCCCCCTTAAAATTTCATTTCTGCTGTTTATAGGCCCTGCCCGTATACACAGAACTCCAAAAACCTAATTTTTGGGATAAAAGAAGATTAAAATTAATCTAATTTAACTAACCTTAATCCAATATGGTCTCTGAGTAATCAGAGATCCTCTATTGGGATTTGGGCCCAGGCCCAATGTTACTTCCTTGTGGGCCTTCCAACGGGGCCCACACCCGCCTTGCTCAATCTAGGTCCACTCCCTATGGTGGATTCAAGCAACCTGGACATTCCATGGGTTTCCTCCAAAGCTCAATGGATCCTTCCTTAAAAACCTAGACCAATCAAGTAAATAACTTTGCATGTTTAAAACACACCCAAACTCAATAAACCGAATCCAAAAATGGGGTTATCCAATGTAACCCCCAAACGGGACTTGGGCTTACTTTAAGCCCAAATTGGTATACCCGTGGGCTTTCCAATGGGGCCCATTGTAAGACCCGGAATTTTGAGAAAAATTATAAGATTAATTAAATAAATTAAGAACAATAGAGAAATAAAATAAAAATAAAAAATAAAGAGAAAGTTTTATTTGATGAAAGAACCCGTAGGTTCTTTCATCTAAAAAAGGGCGTTAGGGTTAGAAGAAAAGGGCGTGAGGAGAAGAAAGGAGAGGAGAAGGAAACGTGGAGGAGAACGGAGGAGGAATAAGACAAAGGAAAAACAAAGAGGTTGTTGTTCGTGAGAAGAAGAAAACGCAGAAAAGAAGAAGAAGAGGAAGTGGGCGTGGATTGCTCGAATTAGGTAAGTAGCATAGTTTTCTTCGTTCGATTGATTCTCGTTTGTTTTGAGTTATTACTATTGGGTTTTTGGTTATTTCTGTTCCTGTTCTTAGCAGTGGATTTTGCAATTCCAGGTAAGTAGCATGTTTTTTTTTTGTTCAATCGACTTTTGTTTGTTTTTCTTCAACCTGGCAACATGCGTTTACTTCCTCATTTTGTTGCTGTAAATTCTCTTGTTTTAGTATTTTTAGAAAGAACTTGATAAAAGTGTGCTAGAATTGATTTAATGATTAGTATTGTGTCTATAGATGAATGGATGCGGATACTATCGGTTTTCTGGAACGATTACTGTTTAATGAAGAAGATAGATTGCACGAAGGATAGAAGGATGGAGCAATGAGGGTTGTGCAAACAGAGTCACAAGAATTGTTGGTTTTTGGTTTTCGGAATACAAAGAAAAACTAGAACGTGAGAAATAAATAGGGGAGGAAAGAAAGAGAAAGAGAGAGAATCAAGAGAGGAGTTTTTTTTCTTTCGGAATAAAGAGAGAATAGTGATTGTGTTATTTTTCAGAGTTTTGTAAATTTGAAATAATTTTAAGATTTGATTGCCAGAGTTTGATACATAGAAGCCACTCTGTTATACTGTCTCAAAATTGTGAAGATTTCGATGGCTTGCGAGGGCTTAGAATCTTTGCGTAAAAATTCATATTAGTAGTCTAAAATTTAGTTTAGGGTGTTTGTAGTTGAAAATGAGTGGTGGTAGGTGACTTGGACTCCAAATTAGGAAATTAAAAATCACCAAAGTGAAGCCCTCAGCGAGTTGGGTTTTTCGCGGCTGTTTTAACCACCTATAGTAAAACGGCCATAACTTCCTGTAGGAAACTCTGAATTACAAACCGTTTGTTGTGCTGGAAATTAGACTCGTAGAGCTTTCCAACAATATATGGTACGCATACCGATTCATTATAGATTAGATCAGGTTTAGCATTCAATCAACTAGTTAAAATCAGATCTACAGTATAAACAGCAACTGCAAACCAACTATGGATATTTTGTGTTGGTCTTTTTCGAGCACGAAATTGGTTTATAGAACTATCCTTTACCTTTCTTCGTTAATGATTGGGTTTGGTAACATGTGTAAGCACCTTGTTTTTGCACCCTTGGAAGTGCTGAAAATGAAAACCCTAGCAGAAAAGTCAAACCCTGAGGGGTCGAAATTTGACCTTTTGATCAAGTGATAATTGGCCACCTTGCTTTATCTCAATGGATAGAGAATCTCGACACGAGTCCAACGCAACTGAGTTTGCTGGAATCGGAGTCCGGATGAAGGTTCTGCAGGCCGGTCAAACTTGAGGGGGAGCCGAAAGTTGACTTTTGCTGAACCCCGAGCCAGGTGTTTAGCTCTATGTCATTGGATAGAGGGCTTTGATACGAGTCAAACACAACTGAGTTTGCTCAAATCGGAGTCCAGATGAAAGAGATATGAACTGTCAAAGTTTCTGAGCAGCAAAGCCGGAAACTGCACAGGTGGCAAAAGAACTGCACACGTGGTAGCCAACGCAGCAAAATATCTCGGGGGGGCAATCTTTAAAAATCAAAAACTTGCTAAATATCTCAGGGACTAAACCAAAATTCGCAGGGGGCAATCCGTAGATATCCAAAAGAGTCAAATCGGTCGAATCGGTTAAGTCGAAGGGCAAATCCGTAATTTTTTTGATTTGTATCCGGTCAAATATATCGGATACACAGGTTTGTGTATAACCGACATCAAATGTCGGATACAAAGATTTGCTCGGCGAGATTCGCGCCGATTCGCCAACAGATTCGCGGCGGCATTTAATTTTCGAAATTATTATGTCTTGTATCCGATATAATATGCCGGATACAAAGGGAGTGCAGTGTATCCGACATAATATGCCGGATACAAAGGAAGTGTAGTGTATCCGACATTAAATGCCGGATACAAAAATTTATCTATAAAATGCAACTACAGCCCCATTTCGGGGGTTGGCTTCTTTTGGCTGTTTTCCCCTTTTCTTCTCCACCCCCACTGCTCCGAATCCCCTCTTTTCCACCTCTCCTTGCCCCCATATCACCCAAGATACCACCTAAACACCACCCTACCTTTCTCTATCTCCTTCTTCTCCATAAAAACCTTGAAAAGAAAACACAAGCTTGCTGTTGGTGGAGGGGAGAGGTGCTGCTCCAGCAGCTTTTCAAGCTTCAAGGGAGTGTCTCTACACTACTCAAGGGTTCAAGAACCCCCAAGTGAGATTCCTCACCACATCATGTTGCACATATATTAAAATGGGAGTTTTCTCTAAAGTTCTTTTCTAAGTTTTTCTTCTCCCCTAACATCAAGCTGGTTTGGTATCCATTTGCATATATTTTCTTCCTTCTTTTGGTAACATGGAGGTCTCCAAGGGTAAGGGAGACTCCATACATGGCCCCATGGGAAAGTAGGGAGTAACTTTACATGTGTTATGTGGGTGTTCGGCTGCTGGTAGGAACAACCAGCTCATGTGCTCGTTTTCATCTTACAAGGGAGCATGTTCCCTAAACAAATAGATCTTCCAATGTACCCTTATGTAATCCCCTTCCTTCTCCCTTTCTTTGGATGTTTTGGATTATGAGAATAGGTTGGTTGGTTTACTTTCGTGTGATGATGCATGTTAATCTTTTTCTAGTGATATTCGTGTGATCATGCATGTTGGGTCGCCTTCTTGTGTGTGTATGTATTCCATGCTCACTGTTTGATGAACCGGCTGGGTCTTTCCTTGGGGGATCACGTGCATGTCACTTCTATTTTCATTTTCATATGAGGAAGCATGACTTTACCCCACCCTTGTTGCTGCTTTCGACACTATATGATCACCCCACCTGGTTTAGACATAGACTCTAGCTGCATGCTTGCACATTTGCTCATTATGGATGCCTTTAGACGTTTAATGTGCCCTATCTTTTGTATTGATTTTGCATGACCAGAAATCTGTGTTTTGAGGTCTTTGAACACAATAAGCACATGCATGCACACCAGGATGTGAAGAATGCCCCAAGTGAGGCATATGTTAACCCGTTGCTTTCTCTTTTTTTAGTTATTATTGCTCATAATTAGTTGCTGTTCCCCATGGCTATAAACAACCAGAACAGAGGTACATGACCTCTGTTCCTTTGCTGGACTCTGTCCAAGAGGAAGAAGAGGAGAGGCTACCACCCTTCTCCCCTGGTTTGGTTTGGAGTGCCTCAAAGAAGAAGCAAGGTGGCTTTCCCCTGAACCACTGTGGGCCCACACAAAGGCTGGAACACCCTAGAAGACCCAGGAACCCAAGCCCAATGCAAAAATCCGAAAAACAAAGTTTTTAGGTTGATCCGACAACTCAGGTCGGATCAACAGGGCCTTGTGCGTAACCAGCCGAAGATGCCGGATACACAGAGCATTATGTGTAACCGAAATCTCAGGCCGGCTACACTGCCAGATTGCCTTTTTTTGCCATTTGTTGATCTTGTGATGATTTTTCGGTTTGTTCGATGAATCCGGATAAACCGGAAGGGTTTCCGGGTCACCCGGAAACCCAAGATGGGCCACGGACCGACCCGGTCCAAATTGATTTCCGGTGGGCCTTCCAACGGGGTCCACCAATCCCGGCAAACCCATTTTTGCTAAATGAAGATAATTAAAAGAATTGAGTGGGCCAGACTTATTGAGGCCCACCTGAGCCCATTTTGAGGCATACATGTTTAGATTTAGGTATGGTTTGGCCGAGACTGCGAGTAGGGCCGATCGGGCCCGCTAAAGCCCATTGAACCAAACTAACTTAGGGTTTCCAAACTCTAACTCAGGAAGTCTTGGGCTTTCAAACCCAAGCCCAGGTAAAGGGCCCCAAGCCCAAGGCCTGGCCCATTTTGGCATAATCAATCAAGATAAACAAAATCACTTGGCAAACCACTGTGTGGCCCACTCAAGGGCCCACAAAGCAATCCAGACTCACTTTTTGCATGGAAATCAAATTTAATATCCAACTTGAAATTTAAATAAAATTGATTCATTGAACCAAAGCCCAAAAGGCCTTTCAAGTTTAGACTAAGGCCCACCAGGGGGCATGTGGGCTTAACCAAGCCCACCAAGGAATCCGCGGCCCTTCCAATGGGGCCCGTCCAATCAAACTCATCTCATCTTTAACTAAAAAAAGATAAAATCAAGTAAAGGTACCCACGCCGCTTTGGCGGTCCCACCAGACTTAGCCAAATTGAATGCTGGATTAGGAAATTGGGTGAGTGAGAGACCAAAGTTGACTCAAACCAGGAAGACTACGGGACCCGTCACCCGACGGGGTGGACCAGGGTGTCTACAGACTTCCCCGGACCGTAATTGAGAACTTGCTTAGAATCTCAAGCCGCAGACCAAGCCTCAATAGACAAACATAGGCACCTAGGTGTCTGCCTGCACCCCATCAGGCAGTGGCGACTCCAAACAAATCCCGAGGCATGCATCATTTTGCATGCGCCTCGTCGTGCAACCGAAATCAGGTGCGCACAACATGATTTGATTTATGTAATTGAAAATTGAAGCTGAGGCTTCCTTTTAGTCTGAAAAGGGCTAAGGCCTATGGTTAGATGTTTTGTGGACTGGGATTGCTGTTCACCTCAGTTGGGGATCGTGAACTGTTGTTCACCCTAGCCGGAGGATCGTGAATCTGCATCCACCACAAACATGGATATTTGTGTATTGTGGATTGTTGTTCACCTCGGTTGGGGATCGTGAACGGTTGTTCACCCTAGCGAGGGATCGTGAACCATCCACCACAAATATGAGTTATGGGGATCGTGAACTAAGTTCACCACGTGCTTTGAGGCATTGTGGATCGTGAACTTAAATTCACCCCAAAAGCTCAAAACTGTGGAACTTGTTTAATAATAGTTGATTTGTATGAATTTATCTGGAAGTTGGGTTGTTGTATAGAATTGTTCTTCGTAAGTTTTGGGAAGTGGAAGGGAATTCCACTTGGTCTGTGCTATGAATAGGCAGTGTTGAGGGGCACTCCGCTTAGCCTTGCTTCATAGGGCAGCGTAGAGAGGCACTTCGTTGACCTGGATTCGTTAGGTCGCGTAGAGGGCACTCCGCTTAGCTTGATTTGTCAGAAAGCGTAGAGAAACACTCCGCTAGACCTTGAATCTTGGTTAGAGGGTAGAGGGTGATTATCTCGGATACATAGATTTTATGCGGATCTCGTAATTTGGATTAACTTGATTTTTTTTAATTGTAGTATGATCCTAAATAGTGAAATGTTGGTAATTGCGAATGAACTGTATTTGTTATGTTTGAATTGCTTTCACCACAAATTTGATGGGATTTGATCGTATTGTTTTCGAGCATGTTATTATTATCTAAATTTGCATAAACTGTTTATAACATGCATGGTGCTACTTACTGAGACAATTGTCTCACACGAGTTTTGTTTTATCGGTTTTGTTTTCAGATCCGGCAAGTGAGACGCGTATCGGGGCAGAGTTTGAGAGTTATTCGGAATACAGGCCGGAAGACTACTATCATCCCGACTAGACCCATAGAAGGCAACCTTTTGATAGTTATAGATTTAATTTGTAGATAGTTGAGTATGTTAAATTTTTTTGAAACTATACATATTGTATATATTGTAAATGAAGAGAAAGAGAGAGAGAGAGAGAGGGTGTGAAACTTAGTAAATAATATATATGGATTTGTATCTGTGTTGGTTTAGTTTTTTTGAATAGATGTATATTGCTTATACTACTATCTGTGATTATCAGGTATCAGGGGCGTAGCCCAACCTTGTATTTACAAGCGTTATATACCAGTTTTTTTGAAAATTTTAGAATTAGATTTTAATTGCCTTTGTTAGTTTATTAAGGTATCGCAATCTCGCTTTGGGCCCTAAATTAGCGCTCGGAAGCCAGTATAAACCCGACACGGGTGGACCTGGTTTCTGGGTGCTACACCCATGTACCAGACCCACTTCATTTCTAAAATAATAAGATAAAATAAAATAAAGGGACCTATACCATTCAAGTGGTCCCCACACAAACTTAACCTTGAAAATGCATATCTGATTAGGATTTGGTGAGATAGACAAAATTCGACTCTAAACTAGGAAGACCTATGGGACCCGTCACCCGACGGGGCGGACCAGGGTGTTTACGGACTTCCCTGGACCATAACTGAGAACTTAGCTAGAATCTCAATCCGCGGACCACTTAATGAACAAGCATTAGGCACACAGGTGTCTGCCTGCACCCCATCAGGCAGTGGTGACTCTAAATCCCAATTTCCTGGAAAAGATGCACGCATTCACGTGCGCCCAGTAGTATGGCCCGTGAATCGATGCGCGCACACCTAAGGTCGAAAGAATCAACCAAAACTAGAAACAAATGGATAGATTTAATAGATTATATTAGATTTTTCCACCCTTACTGGCACCTCTAATGAAAGGTGCGTTTTAGTAATTTTTCTAGATTTTATTAAATGAAATAGTTAGTGAAAGCGAGAAACATTGATAACCTAGATTTTTCCCATAAACTCTTATCCTCTTTCCTCATTCATAATTGAAATAGTTAAGTGGAAGAGAAGAAACATTTGCAACCTAGTTTTTTTCCCATAACCTATTCTCCTCTCTCCTCTTCAAATGTATTCTACCATCGAAAAGACAATTTCATATTAAGGAATAAAGCCAAAAACTTAGAGTAAGTGTCACTATAAAGAATCTTTTGGCTAGTAATCGAAAGACCTTATATTTGATAGGAAGCATACATGACTATAAATTCAAAGTTTGATAATTTTATCAAACTATTTTCCACAGGGGTTCATCAATTCAGATGACTAATCTCATAGAAATCTTAACTTGGTGATCAATGTGTAGCAAATGAAGTTGATATAATGCAATTATGGTATTTTTCTATACTGTGTTAGTTATATCTTTGTCATATAGTGAGTATATTTGCCTCAATCACTAATCAAAAGGCATCTAGTGCTTTTATGGTACATGTTTTTACAAATTTCAGAACATGTTCGTGGTCACCCCATGCATTCTTTCTACGGGGAATTGAGTTGAAAAGTATCTATAGAGATTCATATAGGTGAAAACATGTGTATTTCATCACAGAGAGAGAGAGAGAGAGAGAGAGAGAGAGAGAGAGAGAGAGAGAGAGAGAGCCCAATGCAATATCAACTATATCTCTAATGTTGGTGATGAACATCTTCGGCGAAGCAAACTCCCATTCTTCTTAATCAAATCCTTCGCACTCAAATATATCCTCTCAAAGTAAGACAAACCATTATTGGATGACACTATTGCTTCTCCCATAGCCAAGCCAACGATAGCCATGAGACTTACATAGACTGAGACTCTGATGAAGAACCTTACACCTAAGGCAAAGCCCTTCACACAGAGAGAGATAGAGAGAGAAAGAGAGAGGTTTTACAAGAGGAAGTTTTGTTTAGAATAGTGTCAGCACCTCATTTTTGCGCACCAGAAGTGTCGAAAATGAAAACCCTAATTTAAAAGTCAAATCCAGAGGGTCAAAAAGTTGACTTTTTGATCTGATGCGAATTGACCACCAAACTTCATACCATTGGAAAGAGGATTCTGATACAATTATAATCCAACTAAGTTTGCCCAAATCGGAGTCCAGATGAAGAAGTTATGAGCTGGTCAAAACTGGGAATAGCAGAAATTGACTTTTTGCTAAAATCCAGATCAGCTGTCTGATCTGGTCCCAGTAGAAAGAGTACTTCGACACGCTTCCAACGCAACCAAGTTTGCTAGAATCGGGGTCCCAGATAGGAAATTATGAGCAAAACCGGCTCCCGGGGAGCAATTTTGACTTTCTGCTAAAAGCTGAATCAGAGGCCCAATTTTATCTCGGTAGATAGAGCTTTCTAACACGATTCCAACGCAACTGAGTTTGCTGGAATCGGAGTCCGGATGAAGGAGTTATGGGCCGATCAAACCTGAAAATAGTAGAAATTGGTTTTCTGCTAAACCCCAAATCAGCCACTCAAACTTATATTTGCAAAAAGAGCACTTCGACACGATTCCAACGCAATTGAGTTTGCTGGAATCGGAGTCCCGAATTGAAAGATATGAGCAAAACTGCCTTCGGGAGAGCAGTTTTGCACTTCTGCTAAAAATCCGGATTTACTGCTAAACTCTAACCCAATGGATAGAGAATCTTGAGCTGATTCCAACGCCACTGAGTTTGCTAAAGTCAGATATCATGAAAGAGATATGAGCAGTCAAAGTCTCAAAAAATCTACACATGTGGCAAAAGCAGCAAAAGAAAAGAATCTTAGATTGAAATAATAATATTTTCACAAAAATCTAATTAAGATAATTAAAATAAAAAGAAAAAAATTAGAAAATTAAAAGACACATATGCGTCCTTTGCTCAAAAATATCATAATAAAATAATAATAAAACCAAAATATCAAATGAATTAAATAAATAAAAAAATAAAAATAAAAAATTAATTTTTCACATGGGGAATAGGTGTCCCCTATGAGTTGTATGGATGAGCTCAAGGGAGGGACATGCGTCCCTCAATTGAGCTTTCTTTTGTTACCGAAAAATTGTTTCGGTTATAAAGAAAATTAGCATAACAGAATACATATTTCGGTTATGCTAAAAACTAACATAACCGAAATATATATTCAGTTCATGTTATTTCCATTATAAAAAGGGGGCCCAACCCCCATTCTATGGTTGGCTGCCCCTTTTAGTTGCTCCACTCCCCTACTCCATCCGACCCCGTCCTTCACCCCTTTCTTGATCACCCTAACTCATCCAAACTCCCCCAAATTCACCTCAAAGCCCCTCTACTCTCTTCCCTCTTCATTATTAACCCAAAGAGAGCACTTGGTACTACTTGGAAGCTTGGAGAAGAACCCTTGGAGTGCTCTTAAAGTGCTGCTGGTGCACCCTTGGAAATTCAACACTTTTAAAGGAGTTGTAAGTACCCAAGGTGAGCTTCTTGTCACCTTTTATTTAACATATTTGAATATGAAGGAAGGATGAGTGATTTTCATTTTACTTGAGTCATGTACCTACTGTTTTCTCTTTAGCTATGGCATATTTGATCACTTCATCATCTCTTTATATTCATTTTCGTGTATGAATGGTCCTCCATGGTAAGAGGAGAGTTTCCAGTAATTTAGAGAGAGGAAGAGAGGTCCTCTTATTTGATTTTAAGGGTCATAAGATTGGTGTAATTTTACTGTTTTCTTCTCTTCTTATGTTATTGATATCCTTTCATTTAAAAGAGGAGTATGTTCCTCTTGTGTGCTATCTCATGTAACCTTCATGTAATCCCCCTTCTCCTCCATTCTTTAGGTATTTTTAGACTATGAGAGTAGGTTGTATGGATGCTATCATGTGAAAGATCATAGATGATACATGCTAGTTTTTTAATTTTTATTTTTATGCATGCTAGGTTATTTCCTTGTTTGTATGCATGCTAGGTTCTTTGTTTCTTTTGTACATACTATTATTTTTAGGATCATGAGAATGATGTTTCTTCCACTCCTTTTGCATGTTTTATCATGGTTTTGTTTCATGCTAAGCTACTGATTTTTGACCATCGAAGGTCACTCCCCTTTGTTTTAAATATGTATCCTCCAAGCATGCTCATTTCTTTTAATTATAAACTTGTCTAAATATCTTGTATGCATCATTGTTAGTGTAATTTTAAAAGTGCACAAATCAGTTTTCTTTGTAGTTTCTCAACACAATTGGCACACATATACACTTTGGTACAAAGCATATCCAATAATGCATGTTTCATTTGTTATTTTGTATATTTTGGTTGCTATTATCTTTTTGGTAAAAAGAGACCAAAACAGATTTTCGGTATTTCTTTGTTGATCTCAGTCTAAAAGAAAAAGGAAAAGGGAAGTCTTATTCATCTCCTTTGATTTTGAGTTTTAAAACCCCAAAAAGAAGTCTATTTAGACTCATTTGAACTACTGTGGGCCCACACATGTCCCAGGCAAACCCTTAAACACATGGAACTGATTTTCTATTGAAAAATGAAAAAAAATTGATTTTACAGGTTAACCAAAAACTCAGATCAGCTAAAGGTATTTTCAGGTGTAGCCGAAAATTAATTTCAGCTAAACTGAAAATACAGTGTAGCTGAAAATAATTGTCGGCTACACTGTATTTCTTGTTTATCCGAAATAAATTTTCGGTTATAAAAAAAAAAATCAGATTTTCAAAGGCTTGTTAATTTATTGATTAATTTTGAAGAAACTAGATAAACCATAAGGGTTTCCGGGTCAACCAGAAACCCAAAGTGGGCCATGGGCCTCTAAGCCCAATTTGATTCATTAGTGGGCCTTCCAACGGGGCCCACTCAGTCTAAAATCACCTGTGAACTTAATTAAAGATAATTAAAATAATCTAAATGGGTCAAACCTCATGAGGTCCATCAAAAAGCCCAAAAATGATGCATGCAGGCTTAGTATAGGAATGGTTTGGCCGAGAACACGGGCCAAGGCCTGCCGGGCCCACCAACCCAACCAAGAAGGGTCCAATACCCTTATCCATCAAATCTTGAACCACCCGGTTCAAGTCTAAGCCAAGGGCCCCTAGCCCAAAGCTTAGCCTGCTCTGGAAATTAAGCAAGATAAATAAATAAAATAAACTTGGGCTACCATGGTGAGGCCCACCCAATGGGCCCACCAAACTATTCAGGCCAACATTAAATAAAACTTAACTTAAATCCCACTTAAACCCTAAGTTAAAAATAATCAAACTAACCAAAGCCCAAAGGGCCTTTTAGGCTTAGTAAAGGCCCATTAAGGGACATGTGGGCCGAGCCCGGTCCACCAAGGTATCCGTGGACCTTTCAATGGGGTCCACCCAATCCGACCCAGGTCACTTAAATAACTAAGATAAAATAAAATAAATGGGACTACACCTGCAGAAAGGTCCTCATTCAGACTTAATCAAAATACATGTTGGAGTAGGACTGGGTGAGTTTAGAGTTGATTTGATAACTAGGAAGACCCGAGGGACCTGTCAACCAACGGGGCGGACCTAGATGTCTTCGGACTTCCCCGGACCGTAACCGAGAACTTAGCCGGAATCTTAATAAACCGCAGACCAACCAAATTAAACAAACCTAGGCATCCAGGTGTTTGTTTGCACCCTGTCAGGCAGTGGCGACTCCCTTTCCCCATTACCCTTTGAAGGTACGCACACGCAAAAACCCTACCCGTGCGATCTCACATGAGCACAAATAGAAGAGGAAGTTTGCTAAGGAAAGAGCTAAGGAGGACGTTTGCACAGGGAACGAGCTGCTTTATTGGGCATCACAGTTAAGGCGCATCATTTGACTGTCGGGCCTAATAAAAAAATATTTTCTATAATAACTGTAGAAGGATTAATGCCGTTATCGTTTGTGCCATTGTTAATGACGTGGTGGTGACAGACTGACTTTGATGAAGTGGCATCGCATAAGTGGTTATAGGTTGTAGCAGGTTATGAGTTTTAATCGTAGAGGAGTTGAATCGAAAGAAAACCCCTAAAAAGATAAATGTTTTACTTGTTGTAGATAAAGAGGGAGTTTTTTTGTGTGTCTAGAAATGGAAAATGGGAATCACTCTAGTCTTTTGAGAAGAGGGTTGGAATCTACATTTTTTTTTGGCACCAAATGAAGGTAGGTTTTTTAAAAGCATCCAAATGGAACAAATCAGATGTTGTTGAAAGAGCGAATCTTGTTCAAGTGTCACTTTGTCACGGGCGGGGCGCTTGCGATTTGACCCAAAAGCTTAAGTTGTTTGGTGATGCTCCCTATCCACCCTTATATGGCCCAAGATCTCCCTTTTCCTATCCGATGTGAGACGGAGACCCGTGACATACTCCCCACCCGAATCCAGCTCTGCCCCCGGAGCGGGTCAAACCACCTTGCTTGCTTCCCTTTGAAGTGCTTGGAGTGGAACCGGATTAGGAATTGGGCCGCTTTGATACCACTTCTCACCACGGGTTGGGCGCTTGCCATTTGACCCAAAGCTTTAGCTGTTAGGTGATGCTCTACCCACCCTTATATGGCCCAAGATCTCCCTTTTCCTATTCGATGTGGAACAGAGACCTGTGACAACTTCATTAAACCTAAACCCAACCAATGAATCCGATGTGGAACAAAGGGAGGCTGGTTGGGTTGGGTTGTAATGCGTTCAAGCATAGTCCAATTTAAAATTTAACAGTCTAAACTTGCCCTTGGCTCGCCCTACTCAAATTCATTAAACCTAAACCCAACCAAAGCCTTATTATTTTAGTTCAGGCTGGACTTATTCGAGTTGTATAGCATGAGCATAAACCTAATCCAAATTTAACTTTCGTAACACAAATGAATCCCATCCCAAATCTAAACGAGCCGGGCTTATTCGAGTTGTATAGCATGAGCATGAACCTAATCCAAATTTAACTTCGTACTATAAACGAATCCCATCCCAAACTAAATGCTTAGGCTCCGTTCGTTTTGATGTAAAATCTTATGTGGAAAACGTTTTCGGTGTAAAATGGGGATTTTCAAGCGTTTGTTTTCATGTAAAATACATTATTTGTAAAACGGTTTTCCTAAAAAGTAGCCAATTTCCGGAAAACGACTTACCGTATAAAATGCCGCATGTCATTTTCCGGAAAATGGTTTGCACTCATATCGGGTTTTAAAAGAAAAAAACTCTCGAGTTCAAAAAAAAGGTGGTCTTCTTCTTCTTTAGCCTACCAAAAAAAAAAAAGGTGGTCTTCTTCAAAACACCCTCCAATGGTTATGCTGTTTGATACCTTCTACGAGAATAGACTTGTCGTCGCAATCTCTCAAAACTTTGACATCCTGAGCAACGGTTTTCCCCACATCCTTAACCTCACTTCCGTAGGCCCCATCGTTGGAGGTCTACGCTTTTGATATTGCAAAGAGAGTTTGAGTCACAACGTGTCAGAATTGTATGTAGTCCGAAGACAATGGTAATGTCTTCATCTTGGGGTCTTCGGTAAAACCCTTTTGCTTGGGTTTTTTTTTGGTCACAAATTGGGGTTTTGAAGCAATCTTTGCTATCTCGTGAAGAGACCATTGTTTTAGAAATAGATGTTTGAGATGGGAATCGTAGGGACATTAGTCTCCCGATTGAGTCATACCCTTAAACCTCACTGATCCGTCTTCTTATTAACCTCCATCTCCTCGTTGTCATTGGAAGATTCAGTTTTTTTTTCTTTTGTAAGATTTTGGAAGATTTAATTGCTTTTGGTTGCTGCTAGATCGCAGCATACAACACGTATCTTTCTCAATTGTGCGTTCTTCCTCATAGGTTTCTTATAGATTTTAACTTCGTCCAAGCACCGCTTTTGAAGCCCAGGAATATCTTTGAAAGACTAAAAAGGAAAATTCCCAAATCCCCCAAAAATAAATAATAAAACAATTAGTCATTTTCTTTTATTATTTTCATTTGTTCCAAACATAAGAAAAGGAAAAATTTTCATTTTCATCTTTATTTTTCAATACCCATCCAAACAATAGAAAACCTTTGATTTTCCTGAAACATTTTCCAATGTAAATGTTTTTAAAAAAAAACATTTTATATTGAAACAAACGGAGCCTTAGTTTGGGTTATCTGGGCAAGTATTGACAATAGAGGAATTGCTCGATAAAATGTGGCAAAAACCCTTTCCTATTGAAGCCCCCTACACGTGACTTGCGCGTGCATGTAATGGGTACCGGTTTAAAGATATTCGGTAGCGAAACCCAGGCAGAGGATCTTTCCCATTCGGCAAAGCTGACCTAAGAAAACGCTCAAGAGCCTAAAACCCTCGCGCTCTGACTCCCTTTCTTCTCTTCCTAAACCTTAACCCTATCTCTTCCTCAGAAAATGGCCACTTCTTCTCCAAGCAAACCCGCTGAGAACGGATCAGCAGCGACGCCGGCGTCTGACGCACCACCGGTCACCTCTGACACCGCCAACGACAACGACAACGACAACGACAACGCCAACGCCACCGCCACCGCCGAATCTGAGCCGTCATCTGAACAGGCTCCGTCTTCTCCAGCCCCGGAAACGGAGACTCCAGAAGAAACTCCGACCGCGGCCACGGCTGCGACGGCCACCGAGAAGAGGTGGCCGGGTTGGCCTGGCGACAGCGTCTTCCGGCTCATTGTCCCCGTTATCAAGGTCGGTAGCATTATCGGTCGGAAAGGCGAGTTAATCAAGAAGATGTGTGAGGAGACTCGAGCACGCATTCGTGTTCTTGAAGGTGCTATCGGTACTACTGATCGTATAGTGAGTCTCTTTCGTCTATTTCCTTCCTGGTCTTTCTAGGGTTTGATGCTTATGTTATTCTTTGAACTTTTTGAGGTTGTTATTTTGGCTACTTTTCTATTAATAGGTTGAAGGGTTTACTGAGAATTTCTACTTTGCAGTTTGGAATAATTGTTTTCTTTGGAGAAAGAGTAAAACCGTAATAGTTTGTTGTTTAATTCATGCTGATGGGGTAGTTCATTACCATGTTTCGCTCTCTTTCTTCCCCCCTTCTCTCTTTTCTCTTCTCAATTTATTTTCTTTTCTCTCCCATTGTTTGCTTGCTTGAAAGAATTGATATGGAATGCCAGTTTCCTCTCTCTCTCTCTCTCAAATGGGAAAGCAAGTTTCATAAGGTTTTGGGTTGATTGGAAAACAAAAAAGCTTGCTCAAGTCAAGTCAAAAATTTATCTAAGTGTATGTTTAATGTCGTTTCAATTTTCCAAGCCCTTGTGCGTTTTCTAGGAAATATGAGAAATTTTATTATTTTTTTTCCAAATATGGCAGGCCTAAACTAGTAATTTATTAATTTTGCTTATGCTTTCCCATGATTACCCAAAATCTACAAGAAGGTTAGCTTTATTGCAACTTTCTAAAGAAACATGTTTTGGTCAGGAAGAAAATATGTTCTGAAACTGATCAATGCGCCAAAAACTTGTAGACTGATGGAATGCCCTGAAAGAACTCCTATAACCTTTAGCACTGTATCAGACCATCCTTTAACCTTTAGAACTTTGACAGACCACCACACTGCTGTATTGTTATTCTCAACAGCTCTCAATAGATAACATTCAACCAAAAAAAAAAAAAGAAGGTAACCTTCATTCTGGAACTAGGTAGCTCTTTCCCCCTTTTGAGACATCTCTATCTCTTTGCTTGAAGTAGCTATATCCTAGGTAGATCTTTCCGCTGTGCCTTACACTCGGGGTAGCTTTTACTATAGTGATAGATAGTCCTTTTATCATCTTAGGACGTCTTTTTTTTCCTACTCCAATAGCCCTGTCTTGTTAGCGCTTTCTATGACTAGGACTAAAACTTGGGAGGCTGGCTTTAATACTAAGATTTTTTGGGATGTGTCAAATCAATCCCTATAACCTTTGTCACCTGCAAAAAAAAAGAAAAATGATCATACTTATTAAAAAGTTGAACTTTCCAAGAAACCTAAGGTAGCTGAATTTTTTCCTTACACTACCATTTTTTTAGGTGTCAATATATTAGTTTTAGTTGTACATGAGAGCTTCATTGGTTTATGAACTTGTAATGTTTGGCTCATAAGATCCATGATTTAAACATATTATGGTATCACATTTGCCAAAGGGGTTTTTTTTAATTAAATAGAATAAAAAAAATTAGGAACCCAATTATGATGGTTTAGTGGTAGTTGATGGATTTGACTTGGAGTTCCTAGCTGTTGACTATTTTGGTTGCATCATTGCAATTTTGAGAACCCAAAAAATTAGATTTTTTTTGTATCGTATTGCTTATTCAAGTTTTAATTGTTTATTTTTGCACCTGTACTTTAATAGTTTCATTTATACTCCTCTCTTTCTGTCTTCCCCCCACAACACACAAACACACACTCACTCACATACACACTATCCCTCCTTCACAGTCATTGAACTTCTGAAGATGAGCCTTTAAAATTTTATTACTTCATTAGTAATGATAATTATTTCTCACTATATGCATTGAGGTTCAATAATTTTAATCTTTATTAAGAATCTCACATCTTAAATTACAAGATGGATTCAAATTGCTGAATATAATATAATTAACAGTGCTAAAAAAGGTCTATCTTATTGGTCAATCATTTATTCTGCTGAAAAGTATGGAATGTTCAATTCATGGTTAACTTTTGTTTTCTTTGTTACCGATTCTTTGAAAAGCTTACATTGTATTCTTCATTGATTTTACTCTGATTGGTTGGTTTAATTCATTCTACCCTTATGTTTGATCTTAAATATCTTAAAGCTTTAAAGAAGCATTGCTGATAGCATGGTTTCAGTAACCTGTTGTGAATCGAAATTTAGGTTCAGACATCCCACCATTCTGGCAACATTTTTATGTGTGTGTGTGTGTGTTTTTTTTTTCTTTTTTTGAGGGGGGGCGGTGTTGGGTGGAGGAGTTGCAGAGGTTCTTGCTCGGTTATGATTTGAGCAAGATTTTTTTGGAACTTGTGGAATTTTGCTACATTTCAGTGAACCCTTTTTTTTGAATACTTTTTATGTCTCACCCTTTAAAAGGGCAAGATACTTGAAATTTTGCACATTTCAAGCGGAATTTGGAGAGTTTTCCTCCATTTCTCCTATTTTCTCCCTGGTTTCAAAAGAATTCTCAAATCTGGCCAAATCTCTTGCAACTTTTTTAGATCTGCACTGGAGAAACACTTAAGGACTGTATGAAAACAAGTTTGGAACTTGAAGCCGCTTGGGGGTGCATATACTTGTGGTGAAATGTTTAAAAGAAAAAGAACGTTTTGAAGGCCCTAAACTAGTTACAATTGATTCAATACGGACAAAAACCTATACACCCGCACATAGATACACACCCGTGTATGTATGTGGTAAAACTCCTTTTTTTTTTGTTTTTTTGTTTTTTTGCTTATTTAATTTTTTTTGCCATTTTATGCTTGATTTACTTGGTCACTTATATGTTTTTTCAATAACATGTTTTATATTGTAACTTATTATGCTTATAAATGACTATATTCATGTTGTAATATTAAGTTGTATGAATATTATGTTTATGGATGATTTTTTTTCTTGAAATTAAAAAACAGTATTTACAATTTTTGCAAGTAAAAAACAAAAAATTGTTTGTGGCAAAATTTTGATGGACATCGCTGCATGCTGCTGAAGCTTCAACCACTTTGAGCAATTCAAGATTTTCCTGTGAGTGGACATTGTGGTTACTGGGAACACGTTGGTGAAACACTCAATGGTACCGAAATAGTAAACCGTCGTTGACAGTTATCTTGGAGGGTTTCTTGAGAGTAGAAAGTCCAAGAGTTGTCTAGGAACCATTCTTCTTCCAGTTTTCAACAACGCCAAAAAAGAGGGAAAAAAAGAGGAAAGTATTTTTTTACTGTCCACATCAGCTCTGTTCTAGTCTTTTCAGTGTCTTCTCTGTTATTCTTATTTTTTCTTTCTTTGTAATTGATTGAGGGGTTCTTTCACTACATCTTCGAATTTACTATGCTGAGGTATATGATAAAGTCTTCTGGGTCCCTTGTCATCTGTCACATGTTAGCCTTTTTCGATCTATTTATTACGTGGGAGAACTCCTGTTTTTGGTATCATTAAAATCAAGTTCTTGATCAGTGGATCTGTTTTGTTGACTGATACATTCAATATGTCTGTCTCTTGTTGCTTGAGTTCATGTATGTCTGCTTGTGCCCAAGATGGACAGCCAGAAGATGTCATTTTGAGCACATATATTTAAACTATTGGATAATTTTTTCCTCTCAAAATTTGAAATGGTAAGTAGATTGGATAAAACTTGAAAATTCAGGCTGTGCCAAACACTTTCAATATAATGTTGCGAACGCGGTGAGCTTTTCTTTAACTTATGTCCTACTTTGGCTGATTATTCCAGAGAGTGTGCTAGACTTGCCTAGATGTTTGTTGGTTTTCTGGCCCTCATGCTACCATGTTTCTAATACATATGTGTCACTATAACAAGGACAATGTCTGTTCTGGACATTTTCATTATTTAATAACTCTTTATGTCTGAAACCGCTTTTCTGTCCGTCTGTTTCTCTGGTTATGCATATTTCTGTTTCACAAACCCACCCTATACTTTTCCCTGAGTATCATGAGTACCTTATTTGACTTAAGATGTCTCTTAATAACCCTCTTATTTTCGTAACAAGTTATACAATTACTAGGTACATGGTGAATGATTTAGGAGGCAACTTGATTTGATGAGAGTGCAAGTGCAGATTTGTTGGCATTAATAATGCTTGGCTTACCTTGGGAAGATATGAAATTAGTATTGCCTTTGCCATCCTCAATTTTGGTTTCTATTTTTTGATGCATATATGCTAGAGAGAGAAAATATAGAGATGTTTGAAAATCAAAGTAGCTGTTGGGGTTTCTCCTTTTATGTGTTTGGATTGGATTAATATAACATGAAGAGAGGAAAGGATAAAAATAGGAATTCGTCATGAAAAAAAAGAAGAAAAAAACAAAAGGAATTGGTTGAATTTAAGGAAAAAAGGGATGACAGTTGGAGGTTCTATTTTACTGCTATTTGGACTACTGCCCGATATGCATGGTAAATTGATCAACCCATTTATCTTGGTAAAATGCATAAAAGAATAAGGGAAGAAAGTACGTTAAATTTAAGTATAAGATTTTAAGTTAATTTTTCCTATTACTAGGGACCATTAATAGGTATGCGGTTAAAACCTCAGGCTGCTGTGATGAGAAATTGGGTTTTAAGTTTCATTATGGTTGCTTTTTACAAAAATGTCAAAAAATTAGGTCTGTTGTTAGTCCATCTATTTGGGGACCTACTTCCATTGGATTGGCACTAGGGTATAGTCCCTTTTTATTTTTGAAAAATTTTATTTTCTGTATTACTAGTTTTAGTAGCCTGTCATGGAAAAGCATTTCTTTCATTTAGAAGGATAATGTGGTTAATCAAGACCATCCACATGGTATGACACCTTTTCGATTTCACAAGCATCGACAAAGGTTGCAGCAGGCATCGATTTTTGTATTACATTTTAAGTTCTATCTGGGAAAAATGTCTTTGAGTGTATTTTTGTTATGTTTGTTTTTTATGAGTATTAAAAGGATGATCCATGCGTTTCTATGGTCTATACAAATTAATTACATGATGGCCATAAATTTTTTTACTGTTTTCAGCTATTACAGGACTTCATACACTACTTTTTGCTCAAGAAATGATGAGGCTAACATGCGTTGTTTAAGGTGCAAGGCTACTAGTGAAATGTGTTGTAAACATGATTGAATAATAGATGAATCTTTCGTTATTTATCCCCCAAATACACACACACACACGTGCACCCACCCATAGCCACACGCAAACACAAAACAACAAAAAAAGTGTTTGATTAATGTGCATGTTGTTTCTATCCCTCTCTCTTTAGTTTGTGTATGTATGTGCGTGCATATGTCTGGGTCTTATCTGCGTGCATATGTCTGGGTCTTATCCTTTATACAGTTTTTTTTTTGTTTTAATACATGTGAATGAGTCGTCATCATAAGCCAGTTCTCACCATAGTGGGGTTGGCGACATGAATCTTCTCTCTCCATCCCGCTCTATAAAAAAATCATATCTTCTGTTAATCTACGTTTTTGTAAGTCTTGTTTTGTAGACTCCACCAATGCCTTTCTAGGTCTTCCTCTTATTTTCTTTGGCACTTAAATATATATACTCCCACACCTTCTTACAAATGCATCTCTAGGTCCGTGCTTTACATGTGTGGAAGTTAATATGTAAAAACATCTGCATAGAAGGAAGAGTGAGGAATCCCAAAAAAAAGTGAACAAATTAAAACTACAGATGCAAATCATTATGAATGGTCATGAATTTCCATGTTATCATGATTTTTTATTTATACCTACTGGACATATCTTTGTTTCTAATCAATCCATGTTTTTTTCAAGAAAGGTACCTCTTGCCCCATGAAAGCAAAGTTAGAACACATCAAACCTTTATGCTGCATAGCATCTACATTTGATTTGATTTTAATGTTAATGGAATTGAAGTCTTTTCGGAAATGTTATAGATTGGGGAAGATTCGTAGTTTGTTTTTCTATAGCTATAATGTTTTCTGTGTTCCACAAAACTTTTTGCAAGCAAAATTCTACCTTGCTTAGGGTGTGCATTCCTCAAGCATTAGAAGGTACTTCCTCTTGACGTGTTCTTTTGTGTTACGTGCCCCTTTGCCACGAGTTGAAATCCTGTGGATCCTTTATCTAGACTCCTTATGTGGATCCTCTACAAGATTGTGCCGTGTGCCCCTTAAAGCATTTAAGAAAATTACATTTACACCATTCAAGGGACACATGGCACAATCTTGTGGAGGGATCCACATAAGGGGTCTAGATAAAGGATCCACAGGATTATAATTGCTTTGCCACAGCTCTTCTTAAAACATCCAACGTGAGAAGGCATCTGCTATGAATTGGCCCCCTTTGTAAATCATTTTTAAGTGTTGGTGGAATTTTGTGAATTGTCATTGGCATGTTGCCATTTAGTGGGTTGGGGATGTAGGACAAACACTAGTGAATAGTACCTGTGAATGTTAATCTGTGAACAGTAACCGTGAGATGTACTCATGGACAATACTTATATGAAAATAAAAATAGACAAACCTAGGGTAACCTGTTGGGTTGTTACTAAAATTTAAAAATGTCTGAAATATTATCTAACAATTCCTTCTATGCATAAGAGCAATATTAGTTGTTTTTTCCCGCTCATTTTTTAACTTAAGATTTGATATTTTCTCCTTTCTTTCCCTCTTTCTGACATTACGATAGTAGAGTGGTGAAGCAGCTAGTCAGCATGCAGCCACAATTGGATATGTCCAAATCGTTTAGTTTTAGGGCCAAACTAAGTATTATACTCTCATTAGAGAGACTGAGAAATTTCATAAATTTTGAACTTGCTTGTAGCAATGGCAAAATATTGATTTGTACATTCCTTTTTTGTTGTAGTTTTGCTTTCTAATAAGCATTAAACTAATTAAATCATAATATTATTTAGGTTAGATTGCATTATTTCTGTTTACATGATATGGAGATTGGAGAGGGAAAAATAGTGAGTATTTAGACACAATTTCACTGATAACTTGCTATTGGGTTTTGTTGTACGAGGCATTAGAGGTCAAATTTAAAAAATAAATAAAACATCATCATGTTGATCTTCATCAATATACTTATTAGATGGGCAGGTTTCTGCTAAGCACTTCTTTGCTAATAGCTGTTATCAACTTGATCCAAATCTGCTTGATTGTGGCCTATTTTTTGGAAGATGTTACATAGGATCTGGTCATTACCTAGACTTTTAGGAGGAGATCACTCTAGAGTTTGAGGATATGGACATGGAGGCAAGGATGGAAATTTCACATTTCGCTAGGGGAGCTTCAGGGAAATTTCGTTGAAATATCACTGAAATTAGGGAATATTCCGCCATATTTCTCCAGTGAGGGGAAATGAGGGAAATATGTACTTTCTTGTATTTTTTTTTGGTTTAATACATTCATAATAAATGCATATATGGGAAAATCTGAGGAAATCTAGGGAAATTTGAGGAAATCTGGGAAAATATCGCTAGATTTCGCTAAATTTCGCCAAGATCAGGGAAACTGGGAAATCTTGTTTTCCCCATACTTTTCGTGTTGATGACTTTGCAAAAATGAAATTTTGGCGAAATTTCGTTGAAATATCGCGAAATGGCAAACGCTGCATGGAGGACACCACCTTGAGTTTGGGGATACAGACACAGAGATCTGAGAGTTCTATATTAGAGCTGAAGGACTTCTCTATGGTCATTCTAGAGTTGTTAGGAGTATGCCTCACATGGCTATGGCATTATACCTTTTGACGGATGGGTATGCATGATTAAGAGAATCCATGGCCTTCAGACCTAGGAGTTGGTGGACGTCACCTAGAAGCTGATTTTTACCCTAAAGCAGGACCATACCACCTAAAGTTGGAGAATATGGAGGACACTTCCCTGAAGCTGGAGGGTCTAGTTGGTCATCTGAGAGTTATGAATGATAGGATTTAGCCTCGCATGGCTGCAGCATTATGCTTTCAGTAGGGGGATTATGAAATCTTTCTAGAGAATTAATACCTTCTGGGATTCCATAAACGTGCATAATGCGATCATATGCGGATGTGCCTTCTATTTATAGCACTCTTACCAGTTTTGATCTCCAATATTCAATATGGTGACAAATGCAAGCATTGGTCTTTGTGATTACTAATATGTGAGTCAGTATATGGAATTGTGATAGCAACTTATGAGTTGGTATAACTATGGGAAGGTTTTTATCATGTTTAACCCAGGTATGATGGTGATATTTTGAACCTTTTTGTGTCATTCCTTTCAGATTATATATAATATAACATGAGTTATAGTGTTTATTTTGATTATTATTAAATTTTATGACATTTTTTTGATTTTTTGATCAATTGCATTCTGTTATGACATTTTATTTTTTTCATATGTTTAAAGTTCATATTTGACTGTATTCATGAGAACTTATCTTCTTAAGGGACCTTCTATTATGTGCAGATGTTTTAAACCATATCTTGTCATTCCTACAAAAAAAAAAAAAAAATTAGCCTTAAATTTAAGCATCTGGGTACAATTTTAATTTCCTTTCCAAATGAAGGAAATTTCTGTCACAGAACCAATATATCGACTGCCTTGCCTAGTATATCTGTGACTTCACAACTTATACTCTTTGGTTTTTAGAAACCCAGGTAATATGTTCTCATGTTGAGTTTCCCATAATATGCATCACATATGGGCGGATAGTGTAGTGCGAATGTGTGGTGGTTGATTTTATGACCATGCCGGTACGGAAATGCTTCTATAAGTTGGTACTGAACTGAAATTTGAATGGGCAACTAATGTGTTAGTTTTATCATGGTATGGAAGACAAATTATCAAGTTATCATTTTTATACCTTTTTGGTATTCTACTATCCTGAATGGTTGATATTCTTCTATAAAACTTGTGGCCAGTGTTTATGTTGACATTTTTATATCAAGCAAAACTTGATTTGCATTTTCAATAATATTGATTTTTGTACTTCTTGCAATTATAACTTTTCAATATTTTTCTCCAGGTCCTGATATCTGGAAAAGAAGAGCCTGAAGCTGAAATATCTCCTGCTATGGATGCCGTAATAAGGGTATTCAAGCGAGTTAATGGAATTGAGGGCGCAGGTTCTGGGGCTGCTGGAGTTGCAGTTTGTTCAGTTAGATTATTAGTGGCATCTTCCCAAGCCATTAATTTAATTGGAAAGCAAGGGTCTTTAATTAAATCAATACAGGAGAACACTAATGCCTCTGTGAGGGTTCTATCTGGAGGTATGCTTCAACACGTATGGTTTTATGAATTTATCTCTATTATAAGTATCACTTGGACAGCATGCTCAATGCTAAGCTTGCATGTTCTTCTCTTTTACTTGTCTAATCATGTATTCAATATTTCGTAACAAATGATGGTTGATTTGCTTCTATTACTGAATTCTTAATCAGGATTTGTATACTTTGTCCGGCTGCTCAATGCTAGCTTTGCGTGTTCTTCTCTTTTACTTGTCCAATCATGTATTGAATGTTTCATAACAAATGATGGTTGATTTGCTTCTACTACTGAATTACTAATCAGGATTTGGATACTTGGTTCCTGCTGCTGTTTCTTTTCTTTGTTGATATTATGTTTTGTTATTCCTTGCTTATATGGATATAAGAATCTAGGTTCCCTTGATACCTTTTGGTGTATATGTTTCCTCTGTATTTCTTTGCATTTTTAACTTGATTAGGAGGCTTGTATTGAGTGTAGCAATCTTAGTGACTTTTAACGTCTAAGATTTTCTCGGCTTGTGAGCTATTTTATGCATTGTGGTGATGCTAATGCATAGTTATTCATCAGCCGATTAGGGGCTCACTCAGTGCACAAGGCTCCACCACTGTGCGGGGTTTGGGAAAGGTGTGATGTATGCAGCTTTACCCCCACAAGTGGAGAGGCTGTTTCCTGTGACTTGAACCTGAAACTTTTAGGCTGCAATAGAGCCACCATACCATTGCGCCAAGGCTTGCTATTCTTTTGATTATCATTCATAAGCCAATTAATGATTCAAATATCATTATCTCCTAGTTTTGAGTGGTTAATTTTGCCTAGAGCCCCAAACTGGGCTTTAAATTGATTGACCTTTAAATAAGAGCCTTTGGAAACAATTCATTCTTGCCTCTTGATGTTTATTTCAAGATTGAATTATAGAAAAAACTAGGGTTATAATTTTTGTGTTTGGAGATTTGTTTTCAGGCGCAACGATTCTTTTGAGCTCATGACTGTATGTAATTGGTCTGAAACTACAATAGAGATAACATGATATGAAGTTGTACTGCTGGGAATGATTCGCAATGATATCTAGGTTCCTTCCCCATTGATGCCAAATGCATCTGTATTACCTGGTATTTTTTCCCATGCCTGGCATGTTTGATATTTAAGATCCTCCAGCCATTGCCTAAATTGTGAAAGTAATGTCTGAAATAATTAGTAAAACCTGGTCATGGATTTTATGTTGTTTGCCAATTCGACTGTTAAAGTCTTTTGTCATACTAAAGACTTGTGTTTCAGTCTCCTTAGCCTTGAAAACTGATCTGATTGAAAATATGAACTTCCTTTGGACTTGATTTATGTATGAATGTCTTAGGTTAATATATGGTTAAATTTCATGTGTCTCGATGAACTTGTTTTTGTTTCAACTTATAAAACAAACAAGGTATTGTAATGCTTAAATCTGTTTTGCTAGATGAAGTGCCATTCTATGCTACCTCGGATGAGAGGATTGTGGAGATACAGGGAGAATCTTCAAAGGTTCTCAAGGCTCTAGAAGCAGTTGTGGGACACTTAAGAAGGTTTTTAGTTGATCATAGCATCATCCCCCTTTTTGAAAAGAGCGTAAGTGCTGTTAAATAAACAACTTATTGCTTCAACGCTACAATGTTATAACAATTTTGTGTTCATTTCCAGTACAATACAACTATTTCACAAGATCGTGGTGCAGTAGAAAGCTGGACTGATAAAACACAGACTTTCCTGCAACCTTCATCTCAAGGTGGCATTGGTACTGATTATCCTCTTTCGTTAAAGAGAGATACAATGTTTCTCGAGCGGGATACTCAACTGGAGCCACAACTCCAACACTCTGGACTGTCAATATATGGGCAAGATCCTGGACTTTCTGGAATACGTTCTTCAGGACTTGGTCGTTCTGCTGGTCCTATAGTTACACAGGTTGGTGATTTTTGTTTGTTAATTTATGGTTTTTATCTGCAGCTGCATCCTATGCTTGCATTCTTCAGTGGTAGTAACAATATCTCTGTTCTGCACCCAATTTCATATTGCTTGTATTGAATATTCAGTTGATACTGTGAGTTAATGTTTCCTACAATACACTGTTTCTGTTTCTTTTATTTGTTCTTTGCTGCATATCAGAGTTGATCTATATATGCCAGCCTGCCTCTAAAACACTAGTTACTCTACTACTACCAGCCTCTACCATCCATATCCTTTTATCCTCCATCGTAAACTAGTACACATGATACAATTAGATGGGGACAATGCCTGGTGCTCTGCAAGATGTAATCAGTGTTGATGTTTTATAGATGGTTCAGAAGAATGCAATAACTCCATGAGGAGCACAAGATTTCCACAGATTAGTAGAAAAGAGCGAGGCTTGAGGGAGATCCCTATTTTTCATGAGAATACAGAAAAGAGGATCTAGAAGAAAAACAGCTCTTGCATCTGGAACCCAGACCATGTTATATGATGTAAAAGAGTCAAGAAAGAGACTTTTGAGGGATTCTATGAGACATGTTGACTTCCATAATTCAAGTGGCTTGGGATCCTGTTTAAGATCAAGATTCCAAAGGCTAGCAGTTTAGAGTTGAACATTAAGATTTAAGTGCGGTCCATTATCATGTAACACATACTTGGTAGAGACAACCCTAATACTTGCTGGCCTTTTATTATTTTATGTTAAAAAAGGAAAAAATTGCCAGTTAATACCCTTAGTTAAATCCCCTTAACCATTATGCCAGCAGTGTGGTGTTTCAGGACAGTTTCCCAAAAATAAACTCAATTTTATTTTTCTTTTTTGATGCACCAACTCCCTGTTTACAAAGTAGAGGAGAGAACGGTGTTGAAGCTCTAATGAAAGAAAAGGATGGTAATACAGTATATAGATATCACCAAAGAAATGTTCCAAGAAGGTGCACCAGCAACAGACAGTACTTTCAAAATTTGTCTAAAGTGGTTGATGCTTAGACCTGTATCTGTCTTTTCATGTTGGAAGCTCAAGGTTTTACCATATGCACCAAGTGATGTCTTTTGAGGCTATGTTAATATAGTTGTTGGAAATTATGGTCTCAGGCTTGTTCCTCTTTGGTTCTTCCTTAAAATTTCATGTGATGTTATCATTGCTATAGCTTGTAAAAGTTCACAGAAGTACATGTAACCGAGTAACCTATGGCTCTGTTGTCCCACTTGGTTCCTTGTTTTACTGGTAGGTCAATGAACTCAACTTTCGCTAAGAATTATATTTTAGTATTCTGCATCTGTTCCTGATTGAACAAAGCCAATGCAATCTTTATTGATATGGCCATCTCCATGAGTGGATTTGCTAGTTTGATGAACTGGATTTTTTAGCATTTTGTGTGCCGATCCAACTTGTCAATGGGTAATATGAAAAGTTTCAGGAAGCTGAGTTTATTTTGGCTAACCTGAATGCGACAAATTTTGATTTGAACGACCCCCTCTGGCTAGCACAATTCTAGTCCCCCCCTCTTCTCTTTCCCTTCTCTCTCCCCTTCTTTATGGAACAGAAAGTAGTCGGCTCTTGGCTAATTTCATTTGTGGCTTTGCTAGTTCTCTGAACTCAAGTTCCCATCGAATCTCTTCAGAACTCCTATGAAATATGACTCTGGCACCATATGATCTTAATCATTTATGTGTTCTGATTGTTATTCCCATTAATGAGATGTTCATGTGTGCAAATTTTGGAATAAACTATGGGAGAATCTCAAAAGTTTAGTCTAATGTGATATTTTTCATGATACACGTATTTCTTAAATATCTTCATCTTCCTTCAAAAAGCTATTTGTTGAGCATAGCTTAATCACTGCACTTGATCCTGCTTCACTGGATTCCTACACAGCGTCAGCTATAATGTCATTGCTTCTTTTGTTTCAGATAACACAAACAATGCAAATACCACTCTCTTATGCGGAGGACATCATTGGGATTGGTGGTGCCAATATTGCATACATTCGTCGTACTAGTGGAGCCATCCTCACTGTTCAAGAGAGTAGGGGCCTTCCAGATGAGATCACAGTGGAAATTAAGGGCACCTCATCACAGGTTCAGACTGCTCAACAGCTTATTCAGGTATGGTCTCTTATATTTATTTTTATCTAGTTCCGGTGATTTCCTTCAAGTTTGGCAAAAATATGATGAGGTTAGATCAGTGTTAGATTTTGTCAGGACTGGATATTCAACATTGTGGCAGGAAAGTGTACGTGTATGTGCCACTGTAGACCTTTTCATTTAGTGAGTGAGGTCCATTTGGTCTTTTCCATGAGGCATGAAGTGCACATTCTTGGCCACTTTTTCCATAAAGTATAAAAGTAAAAAAGGCTATAATGACAGGCGAACAATGGTATATTTCTGAAGAAATTTTATTCTAGAGTCTAGGTTATTGTCAATATAAAATTTCTGCGCTGTACTCTGATTAGATGGGCAATCTTGTAACCATGTCAGGAATACCTGTCATAAAAAAAGTTAAAAACAAAAAGAATACCCAAAAAAGAAGGGAATTTTGTTGTCTAAAATGGCCTCATGGATTAAGTGTTGGAATTTTTTAGAGTCTTCTGATCCATGTTCAACCATCTTTGTGCTTTGTTGTTTCCAGGAATTTATAAGCAGTCACAAAGAACCAGTTGCCAGCAGCTATGGTAAGATAGACACTGGTTTGAGGTCTTATTCTCAGTTGGGGAATACCTCATATCCTTCATCTTCCTTGTCAATGCCATCCCTTGGTGGTTATGGATCCTCCGGGATAGGTGGGTACAACAGCTTTAGGCTGTGATAATTTATATCATGTCGGTTTCTTTGCTATGATCACTCATACTTTTCCTCTTCCGACTGAAGATTCCCATCTAGAGAAACAGTTCTATTGCGATGTAATCTTGTAAAGTTCAAGAAATGGAGTCTGCTTAAATTTGCTGATTTTGATTATTGTCATCAGATTTTTCCTTTCAGATGTCAATGTGCTGCTACTGCCCCAATATGATAAAAAAGGAAAAATGAAAAAGTGAAGTATATGGTTTAAGAATGTGATCTTTGAGTCTGCATTTGGTTATTGAATCTAGCAGTATCATAAACTTTTGAATTAAGACTTAAAGCCATGTTGTTCTGGGATTGTGACCCAGTGCTAGAGGTTTCTTTTATATATGCCTACTGAATAACAATAGAGATATAAGCCTTTGTGAAAGCTTGTTGACATCATCGACTGTGTTGATACATATATAATGGCATTCTTCACTCTCTGCTAGGGCTCGTATTAGTATTTGGTTTTGATTATATGTAGCAAACGTGGGTTTCATTGCAGAGGAGATAGGACTTGTAATTTTCTGGCTTTCATATTTCTATGGGGTTGTCTTGAAATATTTGTGGGTCTGAAAATCTTTTATTATTATTATTATTTTTTTTAGGGTTAGTTTATGAGTTAAACCTGTTTTTCAATGGGGAAAAAGATGATTTTTGGGGTTTCTGTGAAAGGGGGTTTCGTGATATGCGGTGACCACGCATTTCCTTAAAGACTCTGGTCTGATTACAATTTTTTTTCACTAGAGATATAAGCCCTTTTATTGTTTTGTTTTGTTTTATTTTGTTTTATTTTTATTTTTTGTCAGTATCATTCCCATTTTCGGTTAATTTCGCACATAAACTTAAAATGTATGGAGTTAATTATGGCTTATAATTTTATTTACCAGGATATAGAATAGAGAATGATCAAGGAGGGGTACACGATGATGCAGCAATGATTTAGATTCAGTCATCTAATTCTCTAAAATAGGAAGCTAGGCTTAAAAATGTATCATTGATTTCAAATTTTAGAGAATTAGTTGACTAGGTATGGATTGTTATTAAAAAGTATCAATAAAAATCAATTTCCAAATGTAAAGGTCTGCTACCGTTTAGGAGTGCAGGTAATGTTTTACCCCAACAGAAAAAGGAAAAAAAAATTGAAAAAAATAAAATTATCAAAATGGAACTGAACTCGTGTATAGATCGAAATTAAAACATTAGATTAAGGCTCTGTTTGACATTGTTCTTTTGCTTATTTAAGTAAAATCATGCTTTTTGAAGCAATAGCATGTTTGGTTACTACTTGCTTTTGCTTCTCATGATGAAGCAAAAGCAATCTAATTGCCTTTCTTGAGAAGCAAAATTTTTTTGCTTCTCATTTTTTATTTTTTGCTTCTTTTGCTTGTTACTAATCTAATACCAATAATCTACTCTCGTCATTAATGACACTCACTACAATTACAAACCGTTACTATAAAACCACCCACCACCACCAATTACACCTCAGCTGCCACCACCTCCATCCGTTACCCTACCACCACCATCCACCCTTACTTCCTGCCATGGGCACCACTATTAACACCATCGATCCGCCCATCGTTGCACCCCATTGACCATCTCACTAGTACCATTTATCACCACCACTGTCCACCACCATCCACCTATACTACCAACACCTACTACCCCCACTGCCCCACCATGACTATCACCACACACCCATCACCCCTACCACCATCATCACTGTCACCCACTACGACACCTCCACCGCCAACACTACCATAACCATTCACCCTCCACCATTAGCACCATCATTGCTACCACCCACCATATATCCTTCTATCACCACCACCCTTAACATAATAGTACATTTTGTCATTATATTAGCTAAGAAGCAATTTTATGCTTTTGATAGTATCAAGCATGTTTTTTTTTTTTGCTTTTTTTCAGCAAAAGCAAATATGAACCAAACGGTTTTGCTTCATAAAAAGATTTTCATAGAAGCAAAAGCAATTTAATTGCTTTTCTTGCTTTTTAAAGCAATAAGCAAAAAGCAATACCAAACGCAGCCTAAAAATATATGCAATATATGCAAAATTGTATGAACGTAAATTGTATAGGCACCTTTGTTAGTATTTTGCATCATCAAATCTAAAAGGATTTATATAACTATACATAGATTAGAGCAATTCAACTTGTGCCTACTATGGTTTTAGGGTGTTTAACACATGGATGTCATTGTTCTCTTTTGGGACTCAAACCCAAGCAACTTAAAGTACGGAGCAAAGAATTCACCATTGGCCAGTACAGCACACAAGTAATTTACATCAATTTGACTTTAAGAGCTTTAGAAGACACTTAAAACAAACTTCAAAACCCCTACACAAATACCATTGGGAACTGTCGTAATCCAACGTTCAAGAAAATTACAAAAGTCCTTTAAAAATACTTAAAAATATATTTTTTTTCCTGTTTTTTTCTCAAAATTTTCATGGTTTTTGGGTGAATTTGAAAATGGATCTTACCAAACACAAATCTACCAAAAAAAAAAAAAGGGTTCTAATTTGCCCTAACAGATGCAAACATAAAACAAAACAAATAAAAGGACCCAATAATTTACATGTTCAGTCATTGGTGTGTTTCAGTCGGCAGTTCAAATCGACATACTGGACATGTGTTCTTCTGCTCTAACCACGAGATTATGCATTCCTTATGGAAAACATGCAAGCAAGGCATCTCTGTGACTTGTTCAGCTAACGATAACTGTTGTTGGCAAACCGAACAGGTCTCTATTTGTTGTAGAATCACTGTTCTAAGAGCTTCAATCGAAGCCCTAGATGCAGGAGCATCACCTGATCCTCCCTCTGTAGCTATTCCAGTGTCCTCATGGTCACTGTAGACGTAGAAGTACTGCACTGTGGTCACATGAATAATCGCACATAGTCTTACACTGTTGAATCCTCTTGTTACTGAATCATGAATTTTAGTTCTAGCCATCGTTCCAATCTCCGTCTTCAAAAAATCGAGATTATTAGGATAAACGTAGATGATGGATGAAAGGAGGTCTTTAACGCATGCTTGGGCTGTGTTCTCGTCTAGCAACAATGACGAGTCAATAGGAAATTCATGGCGCCTTACAGCAGCATCTTCTGTTTCGTAGGTGATTTCGGCTTCTCCTCCTTCGACTAATAATAATTCTACTTGTCTAACCTTGTCTTTAATAACAAAAAAGAAACTCACTTGCATGTTGTCTGAGTTCTCGATGCTCTCTTCTTTGGAGTAAAACTCTCGGATAAAAACGCTTTGATCTTCATAGTCGGCCATGGTTCATCACGTACCCCATGAAAGAATAAAAAAAATTCACAGAGATACTAGGAATCAGTCATTTTTATAGACTTCATTGAATCCTAGTAGGAATAGGATTCAACGCTTCATTGAATCCTAGTAGGAATAGGAAAGCCTGAAGATCCATTATCTGTTTATAGATCTTTTATTCCACACTTTATTGAATCCTATCAGGAATAGGAAAGCGAGGAGTTAGTCACATTTTTTTCTCAGAGCATGGTTTTCCAGATCGAGTACACTATTCTTACATCAGAGAGATTATCAGTTTCAGGAAGATGCGTTAGTTGGGGGGAGAGACACAGGACGCAGCTAGTGGGGAGGTTGACAGTAGTTGCTTGAGAGATTTGACTTGCTTTGGACTGTTGGACATTATATTTTCATTATTTGTAATTAATTACTTGAGAGATTCGGACTATTATAGTATACTATTGCATGGAGACATTATATTTCATTTATAACACCAGTCCGATTCGGTTTGTACCAGGATTGGCTTGGACCAGTTTGGTCTCGGGCTATTGACTCTAAGAAAATTAAAAGTTGCCTATTTTGAGTTTGATTTTTTCTAAACTTCTTGGGGAAACTATAAATAGGATTAGAGTTCGTTCAAACTTATTACTATTAAACATGCCTTAAGCCTTCTTTTCTTGTGAGGAAAAACCTTCTTTATGGTTTTTCCTTTTTGAGTCATCAATCTTTCTTTTCTTTTTTATTGTTCATCCTTGGTGGGATTAATAAATTAGGAATTCTAGTTGAGTTAAGATTTTTCTTGATTTAGTATAAATAAAAAGCCCAGATCCCAACTATCTGGATCATCTAGTTAAAAACTAAATCAGAAACTTTTTCCAAAGAATACTCTGAACGAAGAGATGGGAGGCTTCTACAAAAGTCTTCTATACACAATTCTGAATCCTAATGGCTAGAGGTATTTAGATAATTTCATATCAATATTAATAGATATTATTTCTATAACTTGGCAATAGAGACATGCTGAGATGACCATATCATTGGTGTGATTTATCAATTGATTTATATTTATTGATTGGGAAAATTATTTGAAATTTATAGCCCTACTATTTCAATTGCAGTCGTTCATTATAGATCCATTGTAGTAGAAATTATGACGAGTTATACTAATTTTATGCAAAGTTTGAAAGGCAACTTAGGTACAAGGTAAAGAAATTTCAATAATCTTCCACTGGATTTTTCTTTGATCGAATGTCATTTAATTGTGTTATGGAAATAAAAATTAATAAAGCTAATTTTTCCATGATGCCAAATATTCAGATTTGATTACGATAAATTCATTTTTGATAATAATATTAATTTGCTAAATTGTAGAACTTTTTGAAAAATTTTCTAAGCGATTGAGGCCATGGGGCTATAAAGAGTGGGGGGGGGGGGGGGGGGGGGGGGGGGAGAGTATTAATTTTAGTGATACTTTTTTTAAATAATTCAGCTAGCACTGTCCTGGGTTGCAATTAAATCTTTATCAAAATAATTAAATTTTTAGTGGCAATTCACTGTCACACACCCAATTCTTCCAAGAATGCCCTTATACGGTATTATATAAGTCAATTGATAGAAGTACAAGTCATCTTAAAATTGTATAATATATTATACAAGTCATATATTTGATAGAGAGGTATCCTAAAAAAAATTCCATTTTTATAAGGACATTCGGTTGATTCTACGCATATAATTTAGAAATCGTTCTAAATTAGAAAAGTCTAATTGGTTTCCTATTTATAACTACTTTTCAAAGAAAGGAGGAAGGTTTTAGGGGCTAGGTCTTGTTTTTTATTTTTTAATTTTTTTTCTTTTGAGGAGGTCGAAGGAAGGATTTTGTAGAAGTGTCTTATTAATTATTAATTGGTAGGATCCCCTATTTAAATTCGCCATAGGCATTGAGGAACACTACTTAGGGAGATGTGTGGGTTTAAAGTTTAGCTACAAAGGGCCATTCAAATCAATTCACTTCTTGTGGTGGTTTTATCTACAACTCTTAAGTGAAATCCCCACAGGATGCAAATACGTCTCCTGTGGATGCAAACACGTAACTAACAGTTTGCATCCGCATGCCACATGTTTGCATCTTGTGGATGCTTCACTTAAGGACTGTAGATAAAGCCACCACAGGAAGTGATCCACATTCCAATATTTAACGTCTTTGCCAACAGGTCTGGAACTTTCAAATACAAAGAATGCCCGTGTAACTACATTCAGTTGGTTTGGATTCATTGTGAATCCCATTTTATGCCTAATCGAACCTGGCCCGCTAAAAGTCATGTGGGTCTCTGGGTGCGTAAATAGTCAGAAATTTTCCAACGGCTAGCTAGGTTGCATTGTACATTCTAGATCTTTCTTGCCAAGTCCTTCGGTTAACTAATTCATCCTAATTTTTTTGTTTTTGTTTTTAGTGTTAAAACTTAAAACCCAACTCAGATTAACGTGTTAGATCTATCACTACCGTTTCCTTCTGAACTGATACTCTTTCATATCTCATATTCATCACCAGGAATCCGCATTAATTCACGATCTTTAATTCGGGTCGGGTCTAACCCGAGTGGGCTTCTATTCGGGCCAAGCAACTGCATGTTATCATTATTATATTTGAATTAGGAGTCCTACTCTCGTTGTGACAAGGAGAATGAGAGTCCTTATAAATACTAAGGAGAGGCAACAGTATGGCAATTATAGTTTGGAGCTAAAGAAAGAGATCGAGTTTGAGAGAGCGACAGATCGAGCTGGAGAAGATCGAACTGCGAGAGTTTGGAAGGATCAGCAAGAAGAAACAACGTTTGATTCTGCTCAAGTATCATGCAGAGATTCACGATGGCCAACCTAGAAACGAGAGAAACTCAAGCGGTTTCTATTCAACACTTTTACCCGGAAGAGATCATGGCAACCTCAGACAACAATCAAGTACTGTATTTCTCGTTTCTCATTGAAGTGTTTAAACGGGTACGGCTTACAAGGGAAGACTACTGCGAGAGAGAATTTAATCCTCATCAATTTCAGATAGACTCGTCGTTGTTGATGGATGATAACACCGCCCATGCACGTCTTGAAGACTTTCTTTCATCCATCAATATCCATCTTTATCCCTGTAATCTTCACTATCTAAAAACGGAGATTATTACAAGGGCCAGAACTGAAACGCGGGATTCATTAACAAGAAGTATAAAAAGATTATTTGTGCATTTGAAGGTGGAGACAGTGAAGTATTTTTACCGTGAGCAAGACGTTGTAATGGCTGCTTCTAGATCTCCCATCGACGCTCTTAGAACTGTGATTCTACAGACAGAAAAGACCTGTTCGATTTGCCTGGAACAGTTATCGTTGGGCGAACAAGCTGCGGAGATGCCTTGTTTGCATGCTTTCCACAGAAAGTGCATAGTCCGATGGTTGGAGAAGACGAATACGTGCCCTTTATGTCGATCTCAGCTGCCTCAGTGATTAAAGATACAAATTATTTGATCCTTAATTTTTTAGTTATTGTCAAGCTTATTGGCACACCCAAAAGGAAAAAAATGGAGGAGAGAGGGAGAAGATAATTAGAAATTGATTCTTTTTTCTTTTCTTGATTGTTGATTCAATATGCAGAGAGAATGGAAAATACTTTTTGTAATTTTTTTCTTCTTCTTCTAGGTTCCTTTTTCTCTTTTTTTTTTTTATCAAAAAAAAAAAAAAAAGGGTTTTTCAGGCTTCTATGAACAAATTAAAACAATATTTGATAAGCAACACGAGGATCAATCCTTAGGAAATGAAAAAAGAAAAATCCTTTTCCCCCCCTTTTTTTTGTGTGTATAAAAGCTACAACGTAGTAAAATACAACCATCCACTAGTAAACCTCTCAGTTAATCTATAAGAATTCTTTTTTTTTTTACAAGGCTTAACCTCATTTGAAAAGGCCCCATAAAAAATAGGCGTACGCGTTATTAGCGGTGGGTTCTTTAGTTAATCTTTAAGAATTAAAAGTAGTAAAATACAACCATCCACTAGTAAACCTCTATCCTGAATGGCTATTCCAGTTAATTAGCTGAAAAGAGTTTAGTATCTATTTCAATTAGTTGCTATTTTTTAGCAAGTATAGACTGTAAACTGCAAAGAGTTTAGTTCCTATATGAATTAGGATTCCTACTAATGGAGAGAAGTTGAAAAGATCAGCAAGGAGGAAGTACTTTTGATTCTGATAAATTTAGGTAATTTTTTTTTTCTTTTTCTTTACTGCTTTGGTTCCTAAGAGTTCTTTAATGTGCGAGAATTTTAGAATTTTTGCTCCCCTCCAACGTAGAAACAACAATGGAAGAAGAGAGAGAATTTTAGATAGACTTGTCATTGTTGTTAGATAATCTTCATGAATTTAACCTAATAATCTTCACTTTCGAAGGACAGAGATTGCTACCTTGGCCAGAGATAAAATGCATGAGTCATTAACAAGAAGACCCAAACGTGTAAGATTATGTGCGGTTATTCTTGAGAATTATTCACCACGTGGACATGTCTAATAGACTGTAACAGATTTCCATCTTAGCATTATTACAGCAACAACTCTATTTCAGTTTGTTATAGCTAGTTTAGTTAATTTAACTAAGCACAGTTAGTTTGTTAGCTGTAGTTAGTTTGATACGACTAATGTTATATATATATATATATATATATATATATAGAATTGCTTGTTACTATTACTTAATTCAATTGAATAGGAAAGCAAATGTTCTTTCATCTCTTTGGTCTCTGAGTTTTCTCATTAATATTGTGTTTACCATTTCCATTCTCTGTTCAAATCACCAGAAGTTTCATGGTATCAGAGCTTTCCGCATTGAATCATGAGCAGCAAATCTGGTGAAACCGAAGGTCGTCATCCTCCTTCCTTCGTTCCCGTGACTCGCAGAGATGAATTTTCTCCATACAGTCCCTACTACGTCCACCATGGCAACAATCCTGGTGTGTTGTTGGTTCCAGAACTTCTGGACACCAACAATTATGTTTCTTGGAGCAAATCTATGGAGCGAGCACTCTCAGCCATGAACAGCTCGGTTTTATTGATGATACATTTCCTAAACCTAATCGTTCTCAATCCAATTTTTGTGTATGGAAACGGAGCGATGGTATGGAGATTTCTTGTATAATGAGTTCTGTTTTGCCTGAATACCGTCAGAGCATTCAAAATGCTGATAGTTCAAGAATCATGTGGAATGATCTTAAACAGTGATTAAATCAACCGGAATAGGCCTAGGATTTGTCAATTGAAACAACAACTTTCTAACCTTAGACAAGGGCAACTCTCTGTGAATGCCTATTGCAGTGAATTGAAGGGAGTTGGGATGAGTACCTTCACTTTCGACCAATACCTTATTGTTCTTGGTATCAATCCTTGTACCCGTGATATGGTTGAGATCTTCACTCAGTATTATGAAGAGGATTATGTGATGCAATTTCTTATGGGATTGAATAATTCGTTTACTACAATCCAAGGATAGATTTTATTGTAAGATCCATTACCTTCTATGAATTAAGTGTTTGCTTCGATAGTTCAGGAGGAGAAGCAGAGAGAATTTGGTAGCAATTCTAATGCTGTAGATTCAGTTTCTTTGTTGGCCAAAAATTTTAGCCAAGCACAGAATTTCTCCCAAAACTCTGGTCATAAATTTGTTGGTGGTACTCACAATTACAGCCTTAAGCAAGGACAGTGGCAATCTAATGGGCAGAAACGTGAAAGACCTAGTTGCTCACATTGTGGTATGTTTGGACATACAATTGATAGATGCTACAAGGTTCACTGTTACCCTCCAGGTTACAAAGGGAAAGGCAAAACGACAAGCTCTAATACTTCGAGCAATAATTCTGGTTTTGTTGCTAATCAAATTGGTACTGTGAGTGATGTTGTTGTTCCAGAAATTCCTCAACTTCCATTTACCAAGGAGCAGTGTCAACAGCTGCTGGCCCTGACCAAAAGTCAAAATGATGCTCAGTCATCTGCTTCTGTACCTGCTATTTTTCAGTCATCATTGTACAAGCAACCTGCTTCTTCACAGCATGCAGTTCATACAATGCCATCGACTTCCAAAACAGGAAAGAATAAGTCTCTAATCCCTAATTTCTCAGGTATTACTCGGTGTGATTTTGCTGCTCAGTGTTATCTTGTTGGTAAAAGGTTTGAATGGATTTTAGACATGGGGGCCAGTGATCATATGGTCTCCACTACTAGTCTCTTTACATCTATGATAGTAATTCAAGGTGTTCATGTTAAACTACCATATGGAACCCTAGCTAAAGTGACTCACATTGGAACAATCCAATTTTCAAGGGGCTTAGTACTCGCCAATGTCCCATGCGTGCCTACATTTACATACAACCTCATCTCCGTTAGTTGCTTGATTAAGACCTTGGGATGTTATCTCATTTTGACGTTTGGTTACTGCTTTATACAGGACCAATCTTGGAGGACAATTGGATTTGCTAAAGAGTGTAATGGACTATATTACTTGGTCCAAGAATTCCTCGTTGCTGATTTCAAGCACTGTGTAGCCTCCATTAATAACAACACTACTAGACCATGGCATAATAGCGAGGTCATCCATCTAGTTCTAGATTTGAACTTTTGAATAAGTTTTTTGCCTAACATTGATGTGAAAACTATAAAGCATAGTTATGTTTGTCCGGTTTCTAAGCTACAGAGGTTGCCTTTTCCTGAACATGCAGAAACTACCCCTGAATGTTTTGAATTGATTCATTGTAATGTATGGGGTCCGTTTTCTACCCAAACCAGTGAAGGTTTCAGATTTTTCTTGACAATAGTAAATGATTTCAGCAAGAGCACATGGCTGTATTTAATGAGTGTAAAGTCACAAACTAGTGAAATCTTGTCATCTTTCTTTGCCTTAGTTGACAGGCAATTTGATCTAAAAATTAAGCAGATAAGGATTGATAATGGGACAGGGTTTCTACTTGATAGATTCTTTCAGAATAAATGTGTGATTCATTAGAGGTCTGTTGAAACTCCACAGCAGAATGGAGTAGTTGAAGGGAAACACAAGCATTTATTGAATGTTGCAAGGGCTCTTCTTTTTTAGTAAGGATTTCCATTGAAGTTTTGGCGGGATTGTATGCTGATTGCAGCTTACTTGATTAATAGGATGCCTACTCCACTTCTGTCCAATCAAACTCCTTAGGCAGTGTTTTTCAAAACGAAACCTTCATATTCTCATTTGAGAACCTTTGATTGCCTCTATTATGCCTTATCCCTTACAAGAGGTAGAACTAAATTTGATGCTAGGGCCTACAAGTGTGTTTTCTTAGGTTATCCCTTTCGTATGAAGAGTTACAAGGTGTACAACTTTGATACATACACTATTCTAGTTTCTTGAAATGTAGTGTTTCATGAAGATGTTTTTCCTTTCAAGGATACTAGCTATGTTTCACCACAGAATTCAGTATCACTTCTCCTTTTTCATCAGATATTTCATATTCAGAGTTGTCTACTCATGATGCACAGACAGAAAGTATTCATTCTTCCTCTCAAAATTTTATTGATCATCAGAATTCAGTCTTATCTACTGATAATTTGGCTGCTTATCCTCCTTCAAACCCTGCTCCTTTTAGAAGGTTGACTAGGGAAAAGAGAGCACCTTCATTCCTAAAAGAATATCACTGTAATTTGGCTAACCAGTCCAATTCTGGTAGCAAATACTCTTCATCCTTCTCTCACAGCACATTAAATAATATATCTTCATACCTGTCCTATGAGCAACTTTCACCTACTCATAGAGTATTCAATCTTGCCCTCTCCACTACAATTGACCCTACATCTTATTCCCAAGCTTATCAAGACACTTGTTGGTGTGAGGCCATGAATAAGGAGATTGAAGCCCTTGAGTTAAACAACACTTGGACAATCACTGAGTTACCTGCAGATAAACAATTCATAGGTTGTAAGTGGGTTTATAAAACAAAGTTTAATGCTGATGGTTCCGTAGAAAGGAAGAAAGCAAGGCTGGTAGCAAAGGGATATACTCAAAGAGAGGGCTATGACTTCGTTGATACTTTTTCTCCAGTTGCTAAAATCACTTCAGTTCGTACCATTCTTGCTCTTGCTGCTGCAAAGAATTGGTTTTTAGAACAATTAGATGTCAACAATGCCTTTCTTCATGGGCATTTAGAAGAGGGGATATATAAGTATTTACCACCAGGTTTTCAGTGTCCTTCAATGGTTAAATCAATTTGTAAGCTCAAAAAATCCTTGTACAGATTGAAGCACGCCTCACGGCAATGGCATGCTTGATTTTCAGATTTTCTTATTTCAAATAGCTTTAATCAATCCAAAGTCGATTCATCTCTTTTCACCAAGCAATCGGATGATACTTTCACAGTACTTCTAGTTTATGTTGATGATGTGATTCTTGCCAAGAATAATCTAGAATGCATATATGAGATTAAACTATTGGTGGATGCTGAATTTCACAACAAAGACCTCGGGTTTTTGAAGTTATTTCTTGGTTTGGAAGTGGCAAGGTCCAAGAATGGCATTTCCTTGTAGCAAAGGAAATTTGCTTCAGATATTTTGACTGACACAGGGTTCCTAGGGTGTAAACCAGCTGCTACCCCTATGGATATTCTTAGTAAACTTGACTCTTCTTTTGCAGAATTGCCTCAAAATCCTGATTCCTATAGAAGACTGGTTGGTAGATTGTTATATTTAACAATTACCTGACCCAACATAGCCTATTCAGTCCACATGCTAAGTCAGTATCTTGTTGCTCCTCACTTATTTAGTGCACATAAAATCCTGAGGTACATCAAGGGTACTCCTGCACAAGCTCTGTTTTTCTCATTAGAATATGATTTCAAGCTCAAAGCCTTCATGGATTTTGATCAGACAACATGCCTAACACTCGAAGATCTATTACTGGGTTTTGTATTTTTCTTGGCAATTCTTTGATCTCTTGGAAATCTAAGAAGTAGCAGACCGTATCCAAGTCCAGTGCTAAATCTGAAGATAGAGCAATGGCTGCTACCTGCTGTAAATTTCTTGGCAATTCTTTGATCTCCTCTCAGATTTGCAGGTCCCATTTTCATCTCCAGCTCTGCTTTTTTGTGACAACCCAGCAGCCATCCACATTTTGAAAAACCTAGTCTTCCATGAACGTACTAAACACATTGAGTTGGAATGTCATTTAGTCTGAGAGAAGATTAGCTGTGGGCTTGTTCATCCTCTTCATGTCAGAACTGAACACCAAGTTTTAGACTTACTAAACCACTTCCATCACCTTAGTACGTTCTTCTATTTACTCTCTTATCGATCAATATGCACAATGTTCATGTTTCTATTAAGAGGGAGACTTGACATCGAAAAGTGGTTTACCATTAGTGTTGGCATATCAGAAGCAATTCAAGATGAAGACGTTATGTTCAATAGTCCAAGATGAAGATTTCTTTATGTTCAACAGTCCAAGATGAAGATTTTCTTCTGCTATATATATATCTATAATCTTCATCTTGAGGGGGAGTCTTGAGAATTATTCACCATGGGGACATGTCTAACAGGCTGTAACAGATTTCCAGCTCACAATTATTACAACTCTGTTTCAGTTTGTTACAACTAGTTTAGTTAATTTAATTAAGCATAGTTAGTTTGATACGACTAATGTTATATATTTAGAACTGCTTGTTACTCATAATTAATTCAATTGAATGAGAAAGCAAATGTTCTTCTATGTCTTTGGTCTGAGTTTTCTCATCAAGATTGTGTTCACCATTTCCATTCTCTGTTTAAATCACCAAAAGTTTCAGTTATTAAGGTGGGTGTAGTGGAGTGTTTTTACCAGGAGCATGTCACTAGAATGACTTCGATTGATGCTCTTAGAACTGTGATTCTGCAGAAAATGGAGACCTGTTCAATTTGCCTACAATAGTTATCTTTTAGTGAATAGGTTACAGAGATGCATTGCTTCCATGTTTTTCACAGGGAGTGCATAATTTCATGGTTAACGCGGAGGAACACATGTCCTTAATGTAGATCTGAGCCAACCATTGAAAGACGCCAGTAATTAAATATTAAGTTTCCATACGACAGTAATTAGTGGGTCCTTCGTTAAATATTAAGTTTCCATACGACAGTAATGAAAAAGTGAGGAATCATTGTTAGGATGTATAGAAAAAGTGTAGAATCCTGGATTTTTATAAAATAAATAATTAATTAGGGAATTAATTATAAAGGAAATTAGAAAGCCTAGAATAAATCTAGAAAGAAGGGAAGATTAAAATTTAGAATTTAGAATAATATTATAAGTGTTATGAATCCTACATCAAAGGGTGGATGACCTCTCATCTTCTAACTCTTGGAATTCATGTAACCTCCCATCAAAGGTTTTTGGTCTCCATGTAACCTCCCATCCCTTGGGCTCTCCACCATGTAACTTCTAACTCTTGGAATTCTTAACTCCTTGATGTATCTCATATCTGTTATATGTCTATATTCATCCATCTTTTGAGTTTCCCTTGTCTATTCACATTCTTGTAACAACCTTGTAATTATGACCCTTAGCCAATATAAAGGGGTCTTGAGGGGAATGCAATGTACACAGAAGTGAGAAAGTGTGTAGAGGATCATATGAGAGAATGAGAAATATCATTAGTTACTGAAGAACTAATTTCCTACAAGTTCACTTGCTTTCTTCATCTTATTTTACAACAATAAGTGAGAATTAAAAACAGAATATGGAGAATTACAAAAAAGTAGAATGAAGAAAGAAAACTAATATTATAGATTAGGGTTTGATGAGATCAAGGTTATTTTTGGAATGGGTAAAATAAGAAATTAGAATTTGAAAATTTAGGAAGAAAATAAAGGTGCTTAATTTTGAGTAATCTTAAGCAAATTGAAAGAAAGAAGTTTCTCTAATTTTTATTGGTTGGTAGTACATGTGTAGGTGGAGGGGCATACCATGGGATAATAAATCCTTAATTAGGACCTTGCGGATAATGTTTAAACTAGTAAGGAGTTTAGGATAATTAAGAGAATCTAGAAAAAAATAATAATAATAGAAGTGGCCTTGTGGTGTAGGGAAGAGATATAAGAAGGTTTCCTAATTTGATTAGGATACCTTGACAATAAGGAGTAACGAACCTATCTTATGACATATATATTAAGTGGAAAGAGAGGTTAGGGTTTTGTTAGATGCCATGCAGCTGGATTGAATGAGGAACAAGAAGAGAGAGAGAGAGAGATCGTGGCTGAAAGAAAAGAGAAAGAGAAGAAGATGAGGGAAGACTCACCACAAGAAAGTTTATGAAGAAAAACTTTGGATAATTGAATTGTGGATCATGCGTATAGAGGCAAGTAGCAACCACTTGAAAATTGGAGATCTGGCATGATTTTCGTGGGTTTTTGATTATTCAATTTATCTTGATTTAGAATAAATAAATCTAGGTTTAAAGAGTTGGAAATTTTCGAGTTGTTTGGTTTTCTTGATCTGAAAAGAAACTTAGAAAAGAGGTGAATTGAAGAGATAAATCCTTGTAAATAACTTTAAATCAATAAATAATGAATAAGCATAGGTTTGGAATTTTTAGAAGTGATTTAGAATGAAATCATGATGATTAGATCAAATAAAACCAAAGAAAGCAATTTGGATTTCGCAAAAATTATAAAACTTAGAATTACTGAATTATAACGAGCGCTCAATATATGGCTCAAGCATCAGCTAAGGTGTTGTGTTGATAAATCAGGCCGCTTGATATCATTTGAGCTAGTTTAGGTGCTCTGATTGTGTATAATTCTAAAATCTAGAACCTAAGAGTTGTTTTAGGCGCACTACTTATGCTCGTGTGACATACACCGGTTCAATTCTAGCATCTTATAGCCTAAACCACAAAATTATTAGAATTGGTATGTCGGGTAGCAAGTAAATTCGGATCTTAATTAAATTTTTAGACAATAATTGGAATTCACTCATTTATGAGCACTACCAGTCATTTGACATCAACAGATAATTCATGCTCTTCAAATATATCAAACTACAACAGATCATATGATGATAAAGCGGAAGACTTAAAAAATATCTCGTACAAAATCATAATCTCAAAATACAATCTCTGAAATGAAATACAGTTAAGCATAATAAATGTGGATGACCATAGCTATACCTCTAAATCTAGATCTACCTGATATTAACTGCCAAGACTCTGGAATCTGCACAGTCTATATAATAAATAGTTACATTAGATTGGAGATCCCAATAAGTCATCACATGATAAATTAAATACACAGGCGGATATATCTCAAATCATAATACATCACAAATAACAATTGCAAGTGAGACAACCCCATATCCCACTAAATAATATGAATTCACAAAAAGGTTCAGATCACTTACAATAATCATCAATTGGAATATGTAAATCAATTTATAACTTAGAACCAACCAATTCGATAAACCATTCATATTTTATCACAAGGCTATTTAATGTAATATCTAGCTAGAACTATAGACATTGCTCAGACTACAACTATACTATTCAGACTGGGATGCACAGTCTTTGGGTCATAAGATCACTATACCTAACACATTTTTTGTAAGTCCCTTTCTACTGAGAAATACCATTCACGTGACTCACACTGCCAGGTGGAATTACACTGATATGATCGCAAAAGTGTTGCTCCCAAGCGCAGGAGTGTCAAGTTGTAATACTTGGGTGAGCCCCAAGGTCGATCTCCATAGGGACATGATGATTAGAAGTAAACCATGAATATTGAAAGATAAAAAAAATGCTAAGTAAATCAAAGAAAGAAAATGAAACTATATCAACTAGTTAACAATATGCTATTTATACTTCAAAATTAAACTAAACTACCTCCTAATTCTAAGATCAAAATTAATCAAAATAAACTAACCTAATTCCTTATACACATGAAAACATTGGATATAAAATAAGCATGACATTAAAATTTCATAATAGATTCTTAAAATTTGCACGAAGGAAATTGAGATTACTTAACAAAAATTAAGGGAAATAGAATGTTGAATTCATAAGCAATATAAAATTTAAGAGTAAATTATTCTAAGGATAAAAATATCAAACACCTAAGCTTTAGGTCTTGCCCTTCCATGGATTGAACCTCTATTCACTCTCAAACTCTCTCCTACGAATGCCAATCAGTCATGACTTAGGCATTTGGATGATTCATTCTTGAAAACCCAAATACAATCCACCTAAGCTACTGTTTACACCCTCTACATACCAACAAATAAGGAAAGGCCACATGGCATCCACATGGCCTTACTCAATCAGATAGGCCACATCGGCATACACGTAGGCCAGATACTCAGCCGAAGCCACGTAAGCACATACGACAACCGTCCTCATATTTTCAAGGGATCACGTCACCATCAGCAGAAAGTCGACCGTTAGAGAATGGGCGACTGCGAGCAAGGAAGTTTGTCGTTTATGATCGTGGCCAAGAAGTTATCTCTCGCAAACAGAAAACTGCAGATGAATAACCTCCATGAAGATCATGCAAAAGTGGGATGTTTAGCAACCGTCAAAGAATGGCTATAAAATGCAGAAGTTCGAAGAGCTCGAGGACAACCTCCATAAAAAACCGCAACTGGTTATCATAATGCTAATTTGATCATCCGTGATCTTTATCTCGTCTCCTACACCTCAAACTGTAACAAGAAGGATAAATTAGGACTTCTCTCACTGCTTCCAGTCGCAGTGACACTCTAGGACCCTGTTTACTCTGATTGACGTCAGAACCCTGCCACCGGCAAGTAGGTTGAGGCCGCCCTTGACTCGCGATTCTGTACTCCGATTATGACTACAGGATTCCAAGCAACAGGTCTTGAGACCGACTTTGATCTAGCCAGGTAACTCACAAAATTTCGGCTAAACAACAATCCTAAGTGAACCCCCGAGTTTATCGTGGTTAACAGCGCCCCCCCCTTCCCTTATACTCCGATCATGGCTATAAGGATAGGAAAGGCTGGTCCTGTTAATTTCAGTGACTTTCTTTTTCAATTATTTTTTTAGGATTATCTGTTGTAATTTGTAAAACCCTGGATTTTCCTAATAATAAAATAAATAATTAAGGAATAAATTATGGAGGACATACTAAGAAAGATAATGGTATGAGAATTAAAGAGAGATATAAAGGTTAAAATAGGAATTTAAAGAGGAAGGGTAATTTGGTCATTTTAATTTGTTAAATTCATGAAAGAAAATAAGATAATTAGTTATTAAGTCAACAAATTCAACTAGACAAAATCTTAGCTTAGTTAGATGTAAAATAATGAAATTAAGGCTTAAAGGGTGGAAAAAGGGCCTAATGGTAATTATACTATTTAGGGTCCAAAATATAGGTAATTTGAGTGAATAATAAAAGTCTAAGTTCAATTTAAAATTAGGAATAAGATTAAATACGAAAATTAATTAGGAGATCTTTTAAAAGAGAGTTAAAGGAGTTAAATTAAGGAGAAGGGTAGAAGAGGGAATATACTTATTATATTAGAATAAGCTAAACCTAATTAGAATTGGTCTATTAGAGAGGCTATAAAAGAGAGGTTTAAAAAGTGTTTTAAGTTTTGAAAATAAGTTAGAAGGAGAGGGAAATTCGTGCATAAGTGATAGGAGCCAAAAATAGAAGGAGAGGAAAGAAAAGAAATGAGGAATTAGAAAGAAGAGAAGTTGCAGAGATGGCCGACTAGCCAACTTCGAATGGCAAGGTAGGAATATCCAACCATTGGAATGGGCTGAAATTTTAGGGGTTTGTTCTACTCATGGGAGACTTCAAATTGAATGGTGAAGATCTAAATTGGAGAAGTCTAGAGGGGTGCGGTTGAGCTCCAAAAACAGGTACATACGAAGTTTCTAAAAAAATTCTGGGTTCATCATAAGGCAAGTAGCAAACCCTTAAAACTGGAGGAACTGCATGTTTTCTCGTGATTTTGATGTTTAATCGTATTGTTTTGAAGTTGGATTTCATGGGAAAAGCTTATTTGTTTATAAAGAATTGTTTGGTGATTTAACTTTCTTTTAGAAATCAAGAAAAGGTTGATCATGGTGAGTTTGAACTTAAAAAGAAACTCAAGATAAGAAGAAAGGTGATAGGATTAGTTTAGGGTTGTCTCAGAACTAGTTTAGGATGGAAAGCAGATGTTTAGACTCAAAACAAGTAAATAGTATGTATAGAAAGTTCTAAAATTTCCGTAAATTGAAGAAATACAGTGTTATAGCTGGAGCGCTCGATACACTGCTCGAGGGTTATTTCAGGCGATAGGCCTTTGAAAAATAACAGAACCTGAAAACTTAACCGCTAGAGCAGTCACCCGAGTGACCCTTTGAGCGACCAACTGTCAGAAATTTTTAAACTTGGGATTCGTGCCCATATTCAATTTCTAATGATTTTTCTTGGAATTTTAATGTTGTAACACTTGTAAATAGGGTAATTTGAGATGTAAGAAGTGACGGAATTAAATTTGGATAAAAGGGTAATTATTTGGGACAATGAATGCAATAAGAATCAAAGGAGACTAGTTAAGGTAAACCTATGCACTCAGATCATTTCTATTAGGAATCTAGGTATGAAACCTAGTCTAACAAGTTATAATAGACCTAAATTAACTTCTGGAAAGAATCAATAACATAATCCAAAGGTTTTAGAGATTTAGGGTATTAGTTGGTAAATAAGGATTTAAAAGTAAAGATTTTAGGATGAATTTAAGTATAGGATTTGGAGTAAACTTTGTAAGAAATAAAGAATAACCTGAATACTGAATTTGAAAGATAAACTAAGTATGTCCACACTAACACGACTCAAATCTGAACCTCTTATTTAGAATTTGTGTATACTCTTGTGCTTTTCTTATTAAATGATCTGGAATTTTGTTTAAGAACTACTTAATGGTTATTTTGAACATCTTTTGGTTGGACACCGTAGTTTTGGAAATTATTGCTGGACACAGCACTTGGGACATGGTTGTGATTATTGGTACGAGGTTTATCACTGAATTTTGAGTCTTTGAGTTGTTCAAGGTTTTGATTGTGAGTTGTGTCTAGTGGGCAATGCTTAGTATGGATCCATAACTTAGCTAGGAAGTGAAAAGGAATTGGCTGGTAAGTTATTCTTGTTCGGAACTCCCCAGTATGTAGTTCGTCGTAGGTGCGGCCTGGTCTTAACCGAGGTTGTTTTTGGTAAACGGTTTTTATTTTGTTATCTAGGTTACCATCCGCATGCTTCAATGAGACATCGACTTTCACGAGCTTTATATTGGTCATGTGGGTAGGTTACTAGTAACTCGCACATTGGAGCTATGATTTGGCCCTGCTTCAGGATCACTTGTGACTTGCACTTGCATTGGTATTAGACGTGTTGTCGTGGGTCCATTAATCTTTGATCAGATTGGTATGGCCTCCACGGAAGCGGTACCCTTTATGGGATTTTATTTGGACTGAGGATTGTACTCGCTAACCCATTCGTGGGTGGTCCACGTTGATGGTTGACAGAAGAGATGGTAGTGACTGTAGGTGCAGACTCCATCTATCATGTAAGTCGTGATGTGGCGAACTATGGGGGCAGGAATATCTTATTAAGTGGTTTCAGTTCATGAGTCCTATTATGTTACACATGTTTGTTGTGGATTGGTATTTGTTATTGTTATATCATCGTATTATTGTGATTTTGGTTTTATCTTTCACCTCATGACTATTATTGTAAAATTATGGACTGTTTTACATCATGCACATTGCTACTTGTTAAGATTTATTCTCACTCCGGTTTCTCCCATTTTTTAGGTACTCTTGGCAAGGATGTCAAATTTTGGGCTAGTTGTAGCTGGGTAGTCTATATGGATGTAGGATGCTCATAGAAGTTGAAATCATTGTATATCATATTCATTGATTAATAAAGAGAATTTGAATTTAAGTTTTCGCATTTACTCTGATTATAAAGTTAGAAAAAGTTTTAAATTATCCAGATTCTTTACTTGCTTTGTTTATTTACCATAACACCTCGGGTTTGGGAATGGATCCGGAATCGGGGTGTTACATAATCTACGGTTGTGTGCCATTGGCCGATTTTATAATAAAGTGCTACGCTATTGACTGCTTTGACTTTCAAACACGTATAAGAACCCAAACAAAGACCGAACCCCTATTTTTCTATCGCCTGATCTGTTTTATTACAAGTGACTTGCAGTACGGTTAAACCGACTCCGGTTTAGATTCGGAACAGGTGCCAAGGGTCAGGATCCAACCTGAAACCTTTGTATCAATTGATATTGGCACGCCCGCGCAGAGACACATCATCAACATCGCCACGTGTCCAAATCGGCCCAATTTCGGAGGAACATCCTTTTTTGGCACGCCCGGTGGGACCCCTCGTCTTTGAAAGAGCAGTAATTTTACAAGAAAAAGTACTCGACATGTTGAAAACGTGATGCCAGAGGAACCTGCTGAACCTTAGGTAAATCCTTTTTTTGTCTTAGAAGTTTTGGAAGAAGGACTTTCAAATTCACAGCCGGATCTTAATGAACGGCTTATCCAGGCCATACAAGGTCTTAGCCAACACCTCTTCTTTTGTGATAGATTAGATGATGATGCATATACATGGACACACCCACACCTCTTCTTTGAAGGTTGATATCTCCTGTGTAGTAATAATCAAAAGATCCCAAATGCATTTCTATAGCTTAATTTGACAAGGAGATTGAATTGCCAATTCACCAAAGAAGAGCTAGTAGACAATAGGGCCACGCAAGGAGAGACCATTTAAGAGAAGAGCATAAGAAAATGACTTCTCTTTATAAGTTCTGATGAGACATGGGACAGTTTCGACCTCTTGGTATTATAGGTCCAGAAGCAAGCGCTGACCACCTACGGACAGTGACAATCACTTGTGCCATAGCCTTTGCTACATGCCCTCATCAATCTCTATCATGCGAAATTGATATTGGAGGGGCTTAGATGGGGAGTTGATATGGCAAGGGCAGTCCTAAAACATGAGGATTTGAGGCCATAGACACCGACAAAGTTGAGATGGATTTGCTGGCAAAGGCTAGACCAACATTGATTCCTGAAGGTCCATGGCCGACGACGACGACCTGATGCATGTGGTGGCCCTATATTGCTTGCCTAATAGATTAGACAGTAGGGTCACACACCCATAAGTTGCCTAAACGTGTCCAGCATTATTGAATAAGATCAAATTCATCAATGTCAATTTAGTAATGGTGGTGTTGTTCTGCATGGGATGATGGTCCCTTAGGTTTATTCATTTGAAAGGGGTAACTGGGTCTTTCTAGGGCTGGCCAATAAAGCCTAGGAGGGTTTGTAATTGAAGTTCATATTTTCAAAGCCTAGGGCACTAGGAGTAATGGTCACCTTGCACCTACTGCAAAACAAGTTATTCTCTTGCATAAAATTCATTGTTGTCTGAATCACCTAGGCATCTTCTTTCTCTAAGGCACACCAAGATAGAAAATAAACATGTAAGATGTTTATGAATGTTGTAGGCTTGTGAAAGGAGGAATCCATAGCTTTATTATAAACCCCGAGGAGGTACAGTGAGAATTTTTAAGGGTAAAGGAAATTTAGCTACTTCATTGTTATTCTAAATTGGATTAGCTAACTTAACCTTATTTAGTTACTCCATTTGGTGATAGGAGCCTTTATAGGAGAAAAAAATTGACAAAGAAACCCGAACTATAACTTCCATTCAAACAGGCATGTTAACTTTATGTTTGCAATAATATATACTAGGAAACTTAAGCACTTTCACGAGAAAATAAAGTGTGTATACCTTCTCCTTTCAAACTCTAGCAGAACTTCGAGTGCCAGCTGTATGTGCTAGCGTCTGCTGAGCATGGTTGTTACGATTTCGTTCTGACAAGTGCTGATACATCAAAAAAATAAATTAATTAAGGATTTAAAAATCTGCTATATGCTAAAAACCTACAATAGCATTTAGAAGAAGAATATTTACCTGAGCTTCTTGTTCACCCAATGGTATACAAGTACACTCCATTGTGCTTCAACCATCGATGGAGGACTATTTCTAAATCTTTTCTCATTGGTTTCATACGGATTGTAATACTTCTGCTTCAATTCTGATTTGTAGTCTTTCCATTTTTTATTTATAGACTGAAGGACGAAGTCCTTTAGTCTATTATCCACATCAAATTTACTCTACATAAAAATGCATGACATAACAACGATTATAAACACCAAACAACAGTTGAAACAAGTAGTGAACAAATTCAACACTTTTACAATAGGTTGCGATTGTTTTACCTGTACAAAATTACATTTGCGCATTTTGTCTCCTTCAAATACCTCTCTCCATGACTTGTGATTCAATGGTATTAAAGAACCATCTCGGGCCAATATCCCCAAATAATTCGATAATTTGGAGACATTCTCTCCAACTGGCTGTCCCACATCATCAACATCGATGTGGAATTTTTGACCAGGTGGTAGCCGATGTACATCTACACATTTGGTGGGACCTCTAGTCCTCCTCCTAGAAGATAAGGAGACCTCAGCCGCATCGGTTGAGCTATCCATTACACCTGTATAATCACAAGCCTTATAATAAATACAATGGAAGTTGCAACATTCAAATTCAATGGAAGGATCAAGTGTATTCTCAGAATTAATCACAAGCCTTATAATAAATACAACCTCATTATTGATGAGAGGGTTGACGTTAAGCAAAATTAATGGTCAAATTCGGTGCAAAAAATGTAAAGCATTGTTATGAAGGCATGCATCAAAGAAATCTACTTGTGAATGGTGTTTTTCAAAAAGAGATACGCTTCTTTAGAAATATGAAGGCATGTATATAAATTTAAGTCACCTTCAGATTGTAAACATCACCAATTATGAGATTTTGTAAAGGAAAAAGACGAAAACGAAAAAAAGGAAAACAAAAAATCAAAGGGAAGGACCTTCTGGAGCTGAATGCACTTTAATGAAGATAGCAGATTGTAGTCAAACCAAGATTGAGAGGCTGCCAAAAATGCATTGTTAAGTTACATAGATGATAGCAGTAATGAATTGTGCATAAAAAATATGCGGTGAAATTCTCAATTTAATACAAAAGAATAAATACATAAAAAGGAATTTTCCAACCTTATACAAAGCATTGTTAGTTGACTTTTATACAATCCATATATCAATAATCATCTTCAACATTATCCGAATCGTCTTTGTTTAAAACATCGTGAGTGGGAGGAATTTATTTCTTCAACATTTGAGGAACATCAACTGTTATTGCAGGTACATTTGCTCTCGCCCAGCTCACACCATCATCATCATCTCCATGACCCGCTAGCTCTTGTGGGCCGTATGGTTCACACTCCATATATTGATTATTGACGACTTCTCTCACATCAAACAAGTCCCTAGGCTTGGTCTTTACAACAACATTCCATTCTTCATCGATTGGATTAGGTACATAAAAAACTTGCATAGCTTGGGTTGCAAACACAAATGGGTCGTCTGACACTTGTTGACCCGTATTCAATAAATGCTTGAAATTCACAAGTGTGAACCCTAGCTCATCAGTCTTAATTCCCCTTCCTTGTGTCGTAACATCTACCCAGTCACACATAAATAATATGTATGTGACGCACTCCGAATACTTCAACTCGATTATATCAGTTAGACGTTCGTAGTAAGAGATGTTGCTTGTTATTGGCCGTTTGTCCTTAGCACTTGTATAACTAGTAGTGCTTGCATTGACAACAACACCACTGTTTTGACTTTTTGCTGATCTATCTTTCTTATATGTGCAAAACCGGAATCCATTACTTATGTAACCTTTAAGCCTTTTTGCTATAGAGTATGGGCCCTGCAAGAGCAAGACAACTTCCTCGGGTGCACTAGTTTTTTATTTTTTCAATGTTACAACCTATTCACAGGGACCGAAGATGTTAAAACATTCGAAGGGAAAAAAATAATAATAAAAACTATATAAACACCAACCGAACATGGAAATTTTTATGCACATGGTCCTTAAACCACCGTGGAAATTCTTCATCTTGCTTCTTTTGTAGTTCATGAAGACTTGTTTTAGTCTTAGACATCCTACGAAGAGTAAGATGAGTCCTGCAAGTTAATTAAAAAAAGACAATCAATCCATCAAATTGAAGCATCGCACTAGGTTATGCAATGGAGGACATAAGCATCAATATCTTACTGTTGATATGATGCAACCCTGTCAACATTGAAAAGCACATAACGATTTATTTGTGTGCATTCAATATTTGATAGTTTAAAGGACTGGGCACCGCCAATCGCACTATCATCAACATTTCTTGCTGGTTGGTTTGTTTTGGATTCCACATTTGAAAGGTATCAAGAACAAAATATAAGACACTCTCCTGCAATGTATCCTTGACCCTTCTAGTTGAGCTTTGTTTCGTACATACGACTTCAAAGTAGATAAGTACCTATAATTTAGAAGAAATATTTTCGAAATTAATGAACAACAAAATATTAACGGTACAATTAGGTGTAACTTCAAATTGTGCATAACAAACCTCTCAATCGGATACATCCAACGGTAATGGATAGGTCCACCTAGCATCACCTAATCCGCTAAATGAATTGGCAAGTGCACCATAATATCAAAGAATGCTGGAGGGAAAATCCTTTCCATCTCGCACAGCACGTGCACTATACATTCCTGAAGTCGCTTCAAATCATCAACATGGCAAACTTTAGAGCACAACTCTCGGAAGAAGTTGCTCAACTCTATTAGAACAACTGATACATTCTTCAACAATGCCTTTTGAATAGCAAGAGGCAGGAATTGTTGCATTAGCACATGGCAATCATGGCTTTTAAGTCCAAATGCCTTGAAATGTTGGAGGCATATCCATCAGGGACCTTCAAACTTTTCAATACTTTGCAGAAAACATCTTGTTCATGCTTATCCATTGAATAACATGCAGCTGGCAAACATGCTTTCTTTCTATCAGGCAATATAACTGGATGAAGTTCATGTCTAACACCAAAATCTATCAAATCCAAGCATGCTTTGAGATTGTCCTTAGATTTTACCTCGATATTCAACAATGTACCAATTATACTATCATGGATATTTTTCTCAATATGCATCACATCCAAATTGTGCTTTAAGAGGTTATCTACCCAATACGACAATTCAAAGAAGATACTCTTTTTCTTCCAATTATATGGCATGCCACTTTCTGTAGTGTTTCTTCCACGCTTTCACTTTCCAAATATTTGAACTATCCCTCAACTGATCCAATATCTCGAAGCCTGCTAGTGAACTAGGAGGTTCCCTTGTCTCAACAGTACCGTCAAAAGATTGTTTTTTCTTTCGAAATCTGTGATTAGGAGGCAAGAACCGACGATGACCCATATAACAGTACTTCTTTCCGTTACGTAAATAATAGCTACATGTATCCTTGTGACAAGAAGGACATGCATATCGTCCTTTTGTGCTCCATCCGGAAAGCATAGCATACCTAGGAAAATCACTGATTGTCCACAACAATGCTGCACGTAAAGTAAATTTCTCCTTCTTCGATGTGTCATAGGTCTCAACCCCAGAAGTCCACAAGTCTTTCAACTCATCTACTAAAGGTCTCAAGTAAATGTTGAGGTCGTTTCCTGGACCAAGAGGCCCTCGTATCAGTAGAGAGAGAATCATATTGGGTTGCTTCATGTATAACCACGGTGGCAAGTTGTACGGGATAAAAATAACAGGCCAAGTGCTATGCGATATATTGATCATCCGGAATGGGTTGAATCCATCAGTTGCTAAACCAAGCTGAATATTACGAGGATCCGAACTGAATGTAGGGTTCATCCCATAAAAAAATTCCCAAGCAGGAGAATCTGCGGGATGCCTCATCATTCCATCGGCAGCGCGGCCTTATGCATGCCATCTCATGTCATCAGCAATTTTGGACAACATATACAACCTCTAGAGACATGGTTTTAACAGAAAGTGCCTGAGAATTTTCATTGGCTTCTTCTTACCATTCTTATTCGAGTACGCGTCCTTGAATTTCCATCTAGATGTACCGCAGATATCACAAGATTGTTTCTCAGATGAATCTTTCCAAAACAACATACATTCGTTTGGACATGCATTTATCTTGGTTTAAGTTAAACCTAAATTTGATATCATCTTCTTCGTCTGAGAAAAATTCTTAGGCAACGTTGACCCCTCAGGAAATACCTCTTTCAAATCATCAAGCAATTCATTGAATGAATTATTGCTCCACCCACCTCGGCACTTTATTTCATAAATTTTGAGGATGAATGACAATTTCGTGTGTCTTTTACAACAAGGAATTACCTCTTTATCAGCATCCGCTAAAAGTTTTTCATATTTACTATAATCCTGGTTTGCAGTGTCCATTGATGGAATATGCGGTGAACTTGTAGACATTCCTTCACCACCTTCGCCATGGACGCCAAGAATGTCTTTTAACATAGTCTTCATTTCATCACCGCCCATAAAATGTGCATCATGACCACTGTCTCTAGTATCATCCTGAGATGAACTTGCTTGATGGAATTCCTCCCCATGATGATACCAATTTGTGTAATATTTATCAAACCCATTGCATATCATATGATCATATGCTACCTTCTTACTTTGAAGCAACACATTATTGCATTTAGGACAGGGACACTTGATCATCCCATTAATTGTTGATTTACAATCATAAGCAAACTTGATGAAATCTTTCACTCCAACAATATATTCTTGACTAACTCCATTTCACCAACATTACATCATTATTTATTTAATTTAACTATGACGCTCTGGGATTGAATGTAAAACCTTTAAATAATAACATAATGAACACTTAGTCCTTCAAATCCAACTTCTATCCATTTGTTCGTATACTTGTGGAAGTATGTTGAATTTCCTCCTGCAAAACATATACCGTTGTACAAGCTTTACAAATCTATTGAAGAACTCGATGAATCCCAAAATTTGGAGTGCTCTGGGTTTCCACATCAAGAACTTTTGTTCAAGACCTTTTTATTGGAATTGCCCAGGAGTCCTTGTTATTGAAGGGACAATGAATATGACTCTATTAACTTAGGCTTGGTCTTTTATTGTGTATAGTATCATTCTTCATTTAAAAGCTTATGCTAGTTTTGCTCATTTAGGGATACCAAGCAAATTACTTGATGATCGTATGATTCACATCCTTCTCTAGAAATTTTGGCAGCATCTCAGTGTATTTCTTCAAATACAAAAGGTTTTATGACATCATACTATTTGTTACCTATAAAAGGTAACAAATAGCACAATGTCGATAAAATTACGTATTCGAAGAAAAATGAGATGAAACCAAAATTACAACTAGAGAAGCTTGCTAATCATATATCACCAATCAATATACTTGTCGTCCCAAACTGTCTACTGACAATCCAAGATGTTATATATGTAAAATATTGACTTTATATTTAAATACTACAAATAATTGCGGAGTTATAAAAAAAGTCGCAATACATTCAAAGTATGTAAAATAAAGTTACAACAATTACACATGTAACGCCTCAGGCGAGCATTTGATTTGTTCCTACTTTTTTAAGTGAAAAATACAAATTCATGCATTGAAATGTGTGCACATTGACAACACATGGTAGTGGCCTAATTGTATCAAATAATAAACAAAACATGCAAACCCATCAAGAATTGATCACTAGAAAATTTAATAAAAAGCACACCCTAGGATGTTGCCGAAATTTCGGCAGCATCTCCCTTAAAAAAGGAGGGTTGACCAAACCCCAAATGGTCCAGAACCTGTATAACATGCAAAATCTAGCAATCACATAATTGTAATTGTAATTGGAAAGGAAGAATATAATTATAAAACCGGTCACACCAATGAACAACATAAACGCTCGCCATGGACATTATCACTATTATATCAAAGTAGTTTAATAATCATGGTTATCATGCATACAAAGATGATATTAGAATGGTTGTTCATTCTTTGTTGTAGACTGTCCACTTCATGAGTGATAAATGCCAGCATTCAAAAAATGAAAAATTTTCAGATTATCTATATCAATCTACCTTTTATGAATTAAAATATAATTATGTGAAATAAAGGTACAAATGGTGCAAGCATAAAGTGAGAAAAAACAATGCACATCTGCTGCCTCAAGTTGTCCTGGAACTAAAAAGCCTTTAGTGTATAGATTTCCATACCTTTATCACAAAATCGAGATCCCAACTGTGAAGAATTTGAAGCCTAAGACCCATTGCTACCTAAAGGAGTAGAATCTTGAACTCTAGTAGAAGATGTCTGCATATAGGCATTAAATTTTTCAGGTAACCACATACTATCTTCAAAAAATATTTTAAATAGACAAACAAAGGAAAGACATTCCTGCAGCCGTAAAAAAATTTCCACATCAAAAAATTGATTGATTGAAATATATAGATATCTATGTACATTCGTACATTTTTACGGTAATTCTGCTTCAATATGTCCCAAAAAAAGTGGAAAAAAACCAGACAGTCACATAAAAAGTATAACAAATAGAAGATTTTGAACCACATTTCTCTTCCCAAAAGATCTAAATTCATGCTAAAATCACAACTTAAGAAACCAAATGTAAAGTACTGCAGAATATCATAAAAGTTGTCAACTGGTATGGAGAAAGCGAAAACCAATTTCAAAGCTAAAACAATAATTCAAATATGGACAGAGAGAAATCAAATTCCAAATCAAAATTTCATACCCAAAAACGAATTAATGCTGGCAAGTAAACCTAAAGATGCCACTACAAAAAGATTATAATTGATATGATCATAGTTTCTAGTTCACTTATAAAAAAGGAAATAGATTGAAACCTTTGTAGTAGGATTATTATATATTCATTTGTTTTGAACAACAAATAAGATGTATCTTGAAATTAGGACACCATACTAACAGGAATATGTTAATGAGCGACTAGCACCTATAGCAGCTTTCTTGCAAGTTTCTTGTGTTTTGACAGACATATGTTAGCCACTGATATTATCATAAAACAGAAGTCACAGAAACATATAAATGTCACACAATAGAAAGGATATCCAAGTGACATTAACATTGATGGAGGCTTTGAAATAGTATTCTGCCTCTACATTAGATAGTGCTGTATTAGTTTGTTTCTTAGAGCACCAAGAAACAATTGGTGTGTAAGAAAATACTACATACATTACTACATTATGTCTGTTAACATCCAGCCCTATTTATATCAAACAATCCATAAGGTGCAAAGAACATTAATAACAAAATAAAAAACCATAATCCATTATGGCTTTAAAATATCATGCACTTCACCACTTGATAGTTGGTTCATGTTGGAGACTACATGTGCATGTCAAGTTGAATAAATGTGAGATGCAGAGGAGCACCGACAATACTCTGGTAAAAAAATACAATAGACAGGATCATTACCATGTCGAAGATTTAGTTCCTTAATTGTAGGATTTGGAGATTTACTTCTTTAACTGATTACACAATTGGTTCCTTAATTGTATGATCTATTTTGAAGTGTAACCTAACTAATTGTACAGCTGTAGATCTTCTCTAGAATGTTTCTAGATTGTATAGCTTCTTTCTTTATTCATGTTAGGAGAGATCCTATAAATTGTAAAGTAATACTCCCATGAAAGATATGAAATATATAGCAAGGATTATTCCTCCAAATCTGATTTCTTCTACTTTCATGATGGTATCAAAGCCTGGTTCAGATCGTTATGCTCGTTGCTGAACCACCATGTCCAACAACACAAACGTGATGGCTTCTTCCTCCAACAACATGCCGGAACCATCTCAAACAAGATCGGTTCCTGTTGTTGTTCAATTTGAAGGTATTTTTAATGCTGGAATTAGTCTTAATGAATCAAATTATGATGTTTGGTCACAGTTGATCGAGATGCATATTGCCAAAAGAGAGAAACTCTCTTATATTCATTGTAAGACGAAGCCACCTGCAGAATTTGAAGATGACTATGAAAGATGGTATGTTGAAAATCAGAAAGTGAAACGATGGATATTGATGTCCATGACTCCAGAAATTTTGAAGCGTTATTTACGTTTATCCACTGCCTATGAAATCTGGAGTGCTCTATCAAAAGCCTTTTATGATGGAAGTGATGAATTGCAAGTGTTTGCCCACAGCCACACAAAAGGGAAAGTCTCTCTCAGAATATTATGGAGAGTTAACTGGAGTTTTCCGAGAATTGTATCATCGTGATAAAGTTGTCATGAAGGATCCTGATGATATCATTGCATACCAAAAGTCTATTGAACGACTAAGGGTGCACATATTTCTTGCTGGATTGGATGCAACATTTGATCAAGTTCATGGAGAGATTCTACACAAAGAGCCAGTTCCAGATTTAAAAAAATGCTATGCATTGATTCGAAGAGAGGTGGTACGTCGAGCAACTCTGGTTGGGGAATCTGAAAATTTTGAAGCTTCAGCCATGGTGACCTGCAACCGCCCAATTCATAACCGGGAGGACCGTCAAAGAGACTTCCCTCCAAAGCGCACCAATTGTGTTGATAAATCTGCATATAAATGCACCCATTGCAATCTGATTGGGCATACCAAAGATCGATGCTTTGAACTGGTAGGATATCCAGAATGGTGGGATCATAGCCGTGCAGCCCGGAAGAAGAAGAATAGAACTGCTGCTGTTGTTGCAACAGATGTTGAAACACAGACCTCCTCAGCGTTAGTAACAACTACAGATAACGGTGGTAAGGCTTTTAATATTTTTTCACCTGTTTCTAATAGTGCATGGATAATTGATTCTGGTGCTACAGATCATATGACATTTGATTCTAGACAGGTAAAACTTCTTAAACCCTTCTCACAGCAAATTGTTTCCACTGACAATGGTAACACTACCCCAGTTATTAGGGAAGGATCCTTGACCCTCACTGATACTTTGAATCTAGATTCTGTTTTGGTTGTCCTATCTTTAGAATATAACCTATTGTCAATTTCTCAAATAACCACAGCCTTATCTTGTGTTTTGATTTTTTGGCCTGATTGTTGTGTTTTTAAGGACATCCAAACAAAGTAGACAATTGGTTGTGGTATTAGACGAGGAAAGCTATACTACCTGGATTTGGTGTCAGGAATCTCAGATAAGTTACAACAAGTCTTCACAGTAAATGGCTATTAGGGGGAGAAGAAGATGTCTGAAATCTGGCTATGGCATAGACGTCTTGGGCATGCTTCATTTGGCTATCTAAGGAAATTATTTCTTAGTTTATTTGCAAAAGTGGATGTTTGTAGTTTCCATTGTGATTTATGTGAAATGGCGAAAAGCCATTGAACTCCATTTCCATTGAGTTTAACATTGAGTCCACTTCCTTTTATGGTGATACATTCTAATGTTTGGGGGCCATCTAAAGTCACAACTTTGGAAGGATCTCGTTGGTTTATTACTTTTATTGATGATTGTACAAGGATGACTTGGTTGTATTTAATGTAATCCAAAATTAAAGTGAACTCATTATTTCAAAAGTTTCATAAAATGATTGAAACTCAGTACAGTGCACAAGTCAAGATTCTTCGGAGCGACAATGGTGGAGAATATCAAAGTTCTGAACTTCAACAGTTTTTGCAAGCCCATGGCACTATCCATCAAACTACTTGTTCCAATACACTCCACAAAATGGAGTTGCAGAGCAAAAAAATCGACATTTGTTGGAAGTTGTTCGTGTCTCCTTGATCGCAGCCCATGTGCCATTATCCTATTGGGGAGAAGCACTTACTTCTGCAGCATATTTGATCAATAGAGTTCCCTCTAGCTCTATTGACTTCCGGACACCGCTCCAAGTTCTTACTAATGTTGTTGGTGCAACAAGTGTCCCAAATTTACCTCATCATGTCTTTGGTTGTGTAGCTTTTGTCCATCTCTATAAACATCAATGCAACAAGTTAGCTCCTCGAGCGTTGCAATGTGTTTTTGTTGGATATGCTATACACCAAAAGGGTACCGATGTTATCATCCTCCAACTCGATGCATGTTTATCACAATGGATGTGGTTTTCCATGAAAATGAAATGTATTTCTTATCTGAGTCTAAACTTCAGGGGGAGTACCAAAAGGAAATTCAGACTTTAGATTATGATTTGTTACAATATGAATATCAGATCTCTGAAGAAACTATTGCTAGAGAGATCTGTGCTAATGATGTTGCAACACCTGCTGCAACAGAACCTTTTGTCACAAAAATAGCAAAAAATATTGTTGAATTGGATTTGAATGGCCAGGAACTGAAGGAGTAACACAACCAGAAGGCATCCGTGAAACAGAAGGAATAACATAATCAGAAGGCATCAGTCCATTCCTATTTGAGTGCGAGCCTCTCATCAATATACCACACCAATCATCTACTGAGGATGTTCCTGATAGAGTGTCTCAACCACCAATAAAACAGCTGCCACAGCGTCAAACCAGAGGTATTCTTAAACCCACATATGAACCTAAACTTTCTAGTAAAGTTAAATATCCCATGAGTCATTATGTATCTCTCAAAAATTTGTCTGAATCAAATCAATCATTTGTGAATCAATTATCTACTGTTGCTATTCCTAACAGTGTGCACGAAGCCTTAGTTGACCCAAGATGGAAAGTTGCTATGAATGAAGAGATGAATGCCTTGCAAAAAAATAAAAGTTGGGAACTTGTTGATTGTCCACCAGGGAAGAAGCCAGTGGGATGTCAATGGACTTACACTGTGAAGTACAAGGCAAATGGCATGGTTGAACGTTATAAAGCAAGACTTGTGGCAAAAGGGTATACCAAAACCTATGGGATCGACTACATAGAGACATTTGCACTTGTAGCTAAAATCAACACTGTTCGGGTGTTATTGTCTTTAGCTGCAAACCTAGAGTGGCCATTGCAACAATTTGATGTAAAGAATGCCTTTCTATATGGAGAATTATCTGAAGAAGTTTATATGGATCTTCCACCAGGTTGCATGACACTAGCAAAACATAGTCAGAAGGTGTGCAGATTGAAGAAATCATTGTATGGATTGAAACAGTCCCCAAGAGCATGGTCTGGAAGGTTTACAAAAGCCATGATAGGCTTTGGCTACCATCAAAGCAATTCAGATCATACATTGTTTCTAAAAAGGCAACAAGGTAAGATCACTACACTCATTATATATGTAGATGATATGGTAGTCACAGGGAATGATCCAGAAGAAAGGAAGGCACTGCAAGAGTACTTATCCAAAGAATTCGAAATGAAGGACCTTGGTTCCTTAAAATATTTTCTTGGGATTGAAGTATCTAGATCCAAGAAAGGGATATTTCTGTAACAGAGAAAGTATACCTTGGACCTATTACAGGAAACTGGAATGTCAGCATGTCAACCAGCTGATACACCGGTGGAAGAAGGCTTGAAGTTATATGTTGAGTTAGACCAAGTTCCAACTGATAAAGTGAGATACCAGAGACTTGTAGGGAGACTGATGTACTTAGCACATACAAGACCGGATCTTGCTTATGCATTGAGTATTGTTAGTCAATTAATGCATGATCTTGGAGAGTAACATATGAATGCAGTCATGCACATCTTGAGGTATTTAAAATCTGCACCTAGAAAAGGGGTTTTGTTTACTAAAAATACAGACTGTCGCCACATTGATGCTACAGAATGTTGCAACATCGATGCCTATACTGATGCTGATTGGCTGGAGCAAAAGATGATAGGTGATCGACTTCTGGTTACTTTACGTTTGTGGGTGGTAACCTTGTTACATGGAGAAGCAAGAAACAAAATGTTGTTGCTCGTTCAAGTGCAGAAGCTGAATTCAGAGGTATGGCCCTTGCACTTTGTGAAGCATTGTGGCTGAAACTTCTTTTGAAAGATTTGGGGTACTCATCTATGCAACCAATTCAATTATATTGTGACAATAAAGCTGCATGTGATATTGCCCACAACCCAGTCCAACATGATCGTACAAAACATGTAGAGGTGGACAGATTCTTTATTAAAGAGAAGCTTGATGAGGGTATATTGGAGTTACCTAAGATTAGATTAGAGGATCAGTTGGCTGATCTTCTTACTAAAGCCGTCTCAAATCAAATCTTCTCAAAATTAGTAGACAAGTTAGGCATGTGTGATATCTATGCACCAACTTGAGGGGGAGTGTTGAAGATTTAGATCCTTAATTGTAGGATCTTGAGATTTACTTCTTTAACTGATTAAACAATTGGTTCCTTAATTGTAGGATCTATTTTGAAGTGTTACCTAACTGATTGCATAGTTGTAGATCTTCTCTGAAATATACAGCAAGGATTATTGCTCTAGATTTGATTTCTTCTACTTTCATCATACCAGTGGTACAGAATATAGTCATTAGAATAATTACCATATGAGTGAATGTGGAAGTGCAGTCAAGCATGCCATCATTGGACTGTAATCCTAAGTATACTTGGTTTGAAAAAGTCCTAAAAAATGTATGACTTATAGCCCCCAAAAATACTGGGGTAAGCCAAGGTGCTAAACGCTGTGTTTTTTAACACCTAATCAGCCACTTCAAACACACAATGTTACGTGAATAATGATAGAGCTCAGGGCTATTGGTCTATATAACCAGCAAATTCAGCTTGGGTGAAAGAACATAGATTCAAGAGAAGTTGTCATATGATGAATGCATATTTGTATTCTGTCATCCTTCTAAAGAAGAAGTTGATAAGGAATCAAATATAAAATTGTAACAGTGAACACTTACTGATTTCAGTATTTTCATTGTTTGGTATTGAAATGAAGTCTGAACACTATAAATCGTGTAATTTGTTTTCATAATAGAAGCATTGTAGTATAGATTTATACTTGTTTTCTCAAAACTAGCTGATTATGTTCATAGAAAAATACTCGAGTTAACTACTATTGTGACACCTCACCCTATATAAATACCATTTTCAAGGGACTCTATAAATTTGGTCTTTATTAAAGGTACTCTTTCTCTTGATTTGAATGGAGTTGGATGGTGTGGTGTGTAGGGGGTTGTTGGGCGTGTCCTGGTTTTGTATTGAAAAAAGTGGGAAGAAACTTGCTCCTTTCTTAAAATCTGCCTCTCCTATCAGCAGATAAATGGAGTTGTTTTTCTCAAGACATGAGGGAGGAGGTGTGTGTTTGTTAGAGGGTAGGAAAGGAGTTGTATTGAAGGTTAACTTACATGCTTCTTAGATAGCAAAATTTTTTTGATATGGTATATGTTGTTGAAGATGAAACTCAATAAATAAAGCGGGATTAGAAGAGAGCAAATGTAGACAAAGTGATATTTGAAGAATAATGGAGGTTATAAGCTATCATATTGTGAAACATGTCTCCAAAATCGTTGCTCCTTACTTTTTCACTTGTCAGTACCATTGCACTTAAAAGCAGAAAAAAACTATTTTAAAAGCTTATGTAAGTGCTATATTAGTCATAGCATCATCAGATTGTGAAAGTTTCTATTAAATTATCACTTATAAGGTTTTCTCAACAATCTCTCTTCAATTTAGTTTTTTTTGTGTTTTAGAATAATATTTCTGTTGCTTGCATTAATAAAAACCAATTTCACAGCTCCTGAAAAATGCTGCTAAGGTTCATAGTCACTAGCTTTCAGCCTTGATTTTGGTAGGGACTGCTGACACTCCTACTCTTACCTTCACTACTAAGAGCTCCTTCTTCACGTATTATCAATGTTAATTCGGTGGTAAACTAGTACCTCTCTTTGACTATCAGACTTGAACTCCAAAATTTAAGTGCATACCAAAATGTAAATTCAGTTAGGATTTAGTTTTAAATGTTCACTTTTCAAAATTTAATTAAGTTCACTATTGTATACTTGTATGGTAATTAAGATCAAAGCCTTTTGAATATTAACCATTTTCTCTTGGTTTTCTTGAATTTTATTGTTGTTGCTGTTGTTGAAGATTTTGGGTGTAGGTGTTAGCAATTTATTTCCATCTATCTACTGGGTGTAGGCGCATCATTGCGCTGTGGTGGAACCCAACTACTGGAACAGCAGGATTGAAGAGCAGAAATTCAGCACTCTCAAAGTCTATGGAGCCAGCAAACTAGCACATGTAATATACATATTTTCAAACTAAGCAAATCAATTGGGATCAAATAAATTGTACTTAAAGAAATGTGCGAGTGCACATTTATTGGTGTTCTCATTAATTCAGGTTAATTTTCTTTTGTATTATCTGATTTTATTTTCTTGGTGAGAACACAGCCCATATTTCTCAAGACCTTGGCTAGGAAGCTTCCTAGACCACAGAAAAGACTCCATTCAATGCATTGCTGTACATCCAGGGATTGTCACTACCAACTTGGTTGTCACTAAATAACCTCTCTCTCTCTCTCTCTCTCTCTCTCTCTCTCTCTCTCTCTCATATGTATCTAAATATATATGCTCTTGTGTGTGTAAACTAATATGTTGCACGAATTTCTGTAGGTTTGAAATTATATTCTACTGAAGACATTGTGGATGTTTGATGCTGCTGGGGGTAATGTGTTTAATGATAGCTAAATAATACTCCTTTACTGGTCTAAAACAGATGCAGCCAATTGATTGAGCAATCATATAGAAGAAAATGACAAGTGATGTGCTCTGAAAAAATAACGAGGTTCCTATTTGTCAAAATTGTATTAAATCTAAGCCATTACCATAAAAATAAAAAACGATAAAAAAATTTCAATCTGTAACTATATATGATCAATCTGATGAAAATGTTGATCCAAATTTGGATTACTAGGTGCTAGAAGTGTTCTCTTCTGCGCGACGAGTGTCGATATCACAGACAACCTTGTGAAGGGTTTTGCATACTAGTTATGTAACTGTAAGCCAGGGAGACTTGAACCTCAAGCACTGGATATGGATGCATGTGAAGAGATATGGCAAAAGACACTAGAGGTTTTACATATTAGTCCTGATTTTCTATCTCATGTCACCATCAATACAAAGCATTAATTTTGCTAAACTGTATAGTTAATTGTTTTTCTTAATTGCAAGCGCATTCAAACTCATGTTTACTACTATTTGGATTGATTTTTATCTTTTCTCTTACTTCCCATTTTTCTTTCCTTCATTCAGTTTCAAATGGTTGTCTAGTCTTTTGGTATTGGGAAAAAAGGAGGAGAAAAAAATGGCCCATTGAGTCATTAAAGAATAAATCTACCAATAAAACAACTAAGAGGCCTTCCTCCCCTATAAATTGCTAAATAATTTTTTTTATCAGAAACCTAATCACACCCAAATTGAAAAGCTGGCTGGTCATTTGGTCATACCCCCTTATCATTAGCCATTTGGGAAGACAAAAGGATTGATGAGCTAAGAGCATTTTTTAGTTTTAATTTCCAAGTTGGTGTGCCACCATTGAAAAGCCCCACTCAAGAGGGATCTTTTTGCCTTCCTTTTTCGAGGTCAATATCCATATAATTTTTCTTAAGTACTAGATCTTTGATGTTTTCTGCTTCTACTTATTAAATTAGCTTACATAAACTAAAAGAATAGAGAAGAGAAAGATTGTCTTGGTATGTGTCTCATATCTATATACATGAAGTTGCCATTAACCATAAGGTTCTAAAATGAAAAATAATTGAGAAATAAGAGTAATGGTTACAACATTTTTAAGCCATTAAAAAATGGGAAAAGAAAATTAAATCCAATAAATCTTGAGGATAAATCTCATAAAGACAATGATATATATTCTTCAGCTTTTTATAAAGGAGTTTCAACTAAAGAGAACTTCAGCCAGCATTGTCAAAAAGCAAATTATTCTCATTTCAAATGACAAGTCCAACAACATGATTAGAATGTCAATATCCCTTTTCCAATCAAAAAGCTCAAATCAATCATTTGACAATATCTCCTTATACCCACTAAATTTCTGTCTTTTGCATCTAAATATCAAAGTTATGGTGAAGGGTATCTGACGCCGGACAGAATAGCGAAAATACATTTTGGCTAAACTATTTTCAGGTTTATCCGAAATGAATTTTCGTTTATTAACAAAATTATAATTTGCTGACCTGAGTTTCCGGTAAACTTGAAAAAATCCATTTCTTGAATTTTTTTCACAAAAAGCAAATTTCAAAGGTCTATGGGTTTGTTCAGAGCTTGTGTGGGTCCTTGTGTGGGCCCACAGTGGTTCATATGGAGCTAATGGGCTCCTTTTTGGGGCTTTAAAGTCAATAAGAATGGGAGAAGGCTGGGACCTGCCTTCTCTTCCTTTTTAAACTAAATCCAGCAAGTAACAGGGACCAAAGAGCCCCTATTTAGGCCTTTTCTTTGCTTTGAAAAACAACAACCAAGATATACTAAATAAAGGCAAACAAAAGGGATAAAAAAAACTCATTTCATTCCCAAGTGTGTGTGTGTATTTGCTATGTATATAAGCTGAAATAAACCTTTTTATGCATGAAAATACTTGATGACAAGCCATACAAAGTGTCATTTGATCATGCTCTTACTAGATGGGTACATGCAGATACACATAAAATATAGAAATAAAGATAATGAAACTAAATTCATGCTAATAGAACACTGACCTAAATAAATGAAGTCATGAAAAGAATATAACAAAACAGTAACAAAAGATGGAAACCATGTTCATATGTCCTAAAGCATGATCGTATATGATTCCTATATATGCTTAACATGCATGTTTATAATAATAGTTAAGCCATGTTTAAGTAAAAGTAAAAGGAATGGAATCTAGCATGCTCCATACATGATTGATAATATTAACCTAATTTATTCTCTTAATCTAAAACTACCTAATGAAGGGAAAAGAAGGGGGGTTACATAAAAGGGGTACATTAGATCAATATAAAGGGGAACATGCTCCCCTATTAAATACGAAGGAAGTAACATTAAAAAGAAGAGAAAATGATGACAAAACAGTGGCTGTAAAACCTTTGAAACCAAACAAAAAAAGTCTCTCTTCCTCTCTTTATACTACCGAAGACTCTCCCTCGTTATCATGGGGTTGTAGTAACCCTTAAAGGAACATAAAAAGAGAATAGAAAAGAGAAGAACATGCATATATTACAGAACAGAAACATCACCATTCATGTGAGATTTCACCATTCGTGTAATAAAAGAGTCCAAGGAACCTCACCTTGGGCTTGAAACCTTGCTTACAAATGTTTTACACCCTTTTTGAGCCAAGAGAACATTTGGACAGCACCTCCCCCCTTCAAGAGCACTTGTAAGACCTCCTTTGGGAACTTTGGTGAAGAAGGAAGGGGAAAGGTGAAGAAAAATAAGGCTTTGGGGGTGTTTTTTGGCCTTTGAATAAAGTAGGAAGAAGGGAAAAGGGGATGGTCGTATGCTGGAGGGAGGGAAGGGAATGGGGGCCAGCCAACCATGAGAATGGGGCTGCTGCCCCCTTTTTATAGTGGAGACAAAAGTGATCCGACACTTTATTTCGGATACACTATTTTTATAGTATATCCGAAATCTTTTTTTATATAAAAAATTTTTATTTGTATCCGACACTTTATTTCGGATACAAGTAGATAAAATCGAAGTAAATTCGATCTTATCTCCTGTACTTCGATTTTATCTCCTTGACAGGTGTTGTTTAGACGAATTCAACATGTGTTTTTTTTATTTTCAATTTATTTTTTATGTAATTTAAATAATTGGATATTTAAATATAATATTATTTTACTCTTTTGATCCTTTTTTTTTGCCTAAACGCATTCTGCACATGCGATTTTGTTTTTTTTTCTTTTCTTTTTTTTTTGTTTTATTAGATATTTAGGATTATATTAATATTTTATTCTTAGATTTTTATTTTTTTTGTCCTTTCTTTATTCTTTGCCACGTGGGTAGATTTCCCCAGATTTTGATTACTCATAACCTTCTCATTTGATATCCGATTTTAGCAAACTTAGTAACGTTGGAATTAGATTGAAATTATCTATCCACTGAACTAGAGTTTGGCAGCAAATTCTGATTTTTAGCAAAAGTGCAAAACTGTTACCTCGAAGCCAGTTTTGCTCATATCTTTCAATCCGGGATTCCAATTCCAGCAAACTCAGTTGCATTAGAACCATGTCGAGATTCCCTTTCTGCTAGAACAAGTTTGGGCGGCTGACCTGGGGTTTAGTAGAAAGCCGATTTCTGTTATTTCCAGGTTGACCAGCCCATAACTTCTTCATTCGGACTCCGATTCCAGTAAGCTCAGTTGCGTTGGAATCGTGTCGAAAATCTTTATCCACTGGGATAAAATTGAGCCATTGATTCAACTTTTAGCAGAAAGGCAAAATTGCTCCTCGGGAGCTGGTTTTGTTCATAACTTCTTATCCGGGACTCCGATTCTAGCAAACTTGGTTGCGTTGGAATCGTGTCCAAGTACTCTTTCTGCTAGGACCAAATCGGACAGCTGATCTAGGGTTTAGTAGAAAGCCAATTTATGCTATTTCCAGGTTTGACCAGCCCATAACTTCTTCATCTGGACTCCGATTTGAGCAAACTCAGTTGTGTTATAATCGTATTGGAATCCTCTTTCCAATGGTAAGAAGTATGGTGATTGGTTTGCACCAGATAAGAAGTCAACTTTTTGATCCTTCCGGGTTTGACTTTTCAATTATGGTTTTCATTTTCGGCACTTCCGGTGCGCAAAAATGAGGTGCTGACATCTCTCAACCTCTATTTCTTTAGCTCCAAATTATTGTCACTTTGCTGCCTCAGATCTCCTTAATATTTATAAGGAGTCTCATCCTCCTTGTCACAACGAGAGTAGGAGTCCTAATTCAAATAGAACTAATTAACCTCATTTTTCATTTGGGAAATTGTTATCAACCTACAACTCTAATTGCTGGGGTGCATGTTTGACTCTTTCTTTCGAATGTTTTTGTGTGTGTCTCAAAGCAACCGAAATCCTTTATGGCGTGCCTCTCTACGGCGTCAATAACAAAAGGCCGCATGGATAAGGTCTCGTGCATCTCATGAGACCTTCGTTCGTTTTTTACCCTGGTCAACCAAGACGAATTGAAATCCAACCCAAGACCAATCGACCATCCGGTTGGTCCCAAACCAAAATCACGAGAGAAGGAACGGCTCGACTGAGAGCTTCGTCTCAATGTTTAAGCACCAAGTTTTCCAAAAAATTTCCCGCTAGCCATTTCCTTGGCACCTTTTCTTGGAGCAACGAAACAGTGGAGCAACCCATTTCCTCTACTGTTTCATTGGCACTTCATTGTGGATTGGTAGGAGATTTGAAGAGGCGTCTGTTCTTGCACAACTAATTTCAATCTGGATGAAGATTTCTGAGCCTTCTTCTACCTTTGCGTATTTTGCAAATCATGGTAAGTTCGTCTATCCTACTTGTTTTCCCTTTTTTATTTTGTTTTATTTTATTCTTGAATCCACATTTCACATCGAAACCAATTTTGTTCAGATATGGAAAATGGGAGTCAAATGGTGTCTGAGCCAATAAATGGCATTGCAGACGTCAACGCTCATTTGGTTGACCATTATGACGTTGTAGAAGAAAGCAGTGAAAGTGAGTTGATACCAATGGTTGGCATGGTTTTTGTCACTGAAGAGGACATTTTTAGATTTTATAACGAATATGCCAGAAGCACTGGGTTTGGTATTAGAAGAGATACGGTTCACAGAAGGAAGGATATGGGGGTCATTATTGATATAATTTTTTTCCTGTTCAAGAGAAGGTCGTCGTCGACATGATAAAAGAGATACGGAAGTCCAAAAGCACCGTGCTGAGACCAGGATTGGTTGTATGGCACGATTGAGGATTTTGATGAACGGCGAGGGAAAATTTGTGGTGTCGCAATTTGAGCCAAATCATAATCATCAGTTACTGAAGCCTAAAATGGCTCATATGTTAAGATCTCATAGGTAGGTAAGTGAGATTTAGGCTATGGAAATCGATTTAGCCAATAAAACAGGAATTGCTCCAAAAGCAATTGTAGAACTTATGCGGAGAGAAGCTGGCAGTGTTGATACTCTTGGATTTATGCGTACGGATTGTCAAAACTATTTGCGTTTGAAGCGCATGACAAACATAGAAGCTGGGCAGGCAGGGGCCTTGATTCAATATTTTGTTAAGAGGCAGGTAGAGGATCGATCATTTTTCTATTCGATTCAGCTCGACGCCGAAAATCTGATAACAAGTCTTTTTTGGGCGGATGTAGGAATGATAGAGGATTACAATTCTTTCAGTGACATTATATGTTTTGATACAACGTATAAAACAAATAAGGAGGGCCGTATTTTTGGATTATTTGTGGGGGTAAATCATCATAGACAAAGTATTGTCTTTGGAGCAGCCTTACTTTATGATGGAACAATACCGACATTTTGTTGGCTCTTCAAAACATTTGTTACGGCTATGTTTGGGAAAGAACCAAGAACAATTCTTACTGACCACAATCAAGCAATGATAGGTGCAATTGCTTGTGTATTACGAAGAACGTATCATCGTTTTTGTGTGTGGCACATGTTTTAGAACGTGGCAAAACATCTAAGTGATGTGTTTAATCATGAGAAATCCTTTGCAAATGAATTTTCACGATGTGTGTATGAGTATGAGAATGAAGATGAGTCCGTGGATGCATGGAATGCGATGATTACCAAATATAATCTGTTTGACAATCGTTGGTTGCAGGCAAGATTTGATGAGAGAGAAAAATGGTCATTGGCATACGGTAGGAATACGTTTTCTGCTGAGATGAGCACCATGCAAAGGTCTGAAAGCATGAATGCAAACTTGAAGAAGCATTTGCAAAGTCAGAAAGAATTTCTGTGGTTCTTGTGGCATTTTGACAGACTACTAGAGGATAGGAGGTATGAGGAGTTGAAAGCAGATTGCAAAATGCTTACTAGTGTTCCAGTTATTGAGGCACCAAGTATGATGTTAGATGGTGTCAAGATGGTATACAAAATGGCAATTTTTGAGAAGGTTAAGAAAGAGGCATACAATGTCATGAACTGTGTCCCTCGCAAATGTGGTGAGAATGGTACACTTTCAGAGTATAAGGTTGTTAATAATCTTGAGCGTCGGCGTAGAGAGCACACAGTTACATTTGAATCTTCGACTGTCACTGTCAGGTGTAGGTTTAAGAAATATGAGTACGCGGGAATACTTTGTTGGCATGTCCTTATTGTGTTGTTAGTGAATGGAATCACACATATCTCGAAGCATTACATTATGAAGCGATGGACAAGGGATGCGAAGAACTTGGATTTTTTGCCACGAACTGAGGGATCAATGGAGGAGAATAATCCTAAAGTCGAAACAACCAAAAGATATAAAGATCTGTGTTACATGTATATGAAAATAATAAAGCAAGCTGTGCAATACCAGGAGTTGTATGAGCATGCTGTGGAATGGTCAAAGAAGTTAAAAGACGGAGTCTGTAAGATTGCAATTGGGAAGACATTGGAAAATCAATCTCAAAACAATCCCAACGCAACATATAATACAGCCCGCTCCCAAAATAAAGCCGCTAACTACGTTGTAGGTGGTACTAAAGGAGCAAGCACGGGCGGTGCAACTGACAATCATACTTCTAATGACGGAGCTTTGATAGAAGATGTACTTTCTAAAGTGAAGGGTATCCGGAGGAAGGATAAGGGTGGTCATGCAAGAACAAGTGTGCATCGAATTCTAGGAGCGGTCAATAAAAACATCAGGAACAGATCCAAAAGATCAGAATATTCTGGGAGTCCATTGCATATAGATGCTATCAAACAGAACCATAAAAGGGGAACAAAGGGTAAATGTTCAAACTTGGACGTTGGTACATGTTCTAATGCAACTCCTACTGTCAATCATACTGTTCCATCGGCTCCATTTGGAAATGAGCTATTGATGATCCCGTCCGATATCCGTTTGAATCCATATACTCCTTGCATTTAGGTATTTGTTGTCTTTAATTTTTTATTTACTTTCTATAATTGTGGCAGATCATTTATGTTGGATAGTTTGTGCGTTGTATAGCAACCCTTAGGATATATGCGTGGGGTAGAAAGCAGTGTGGATGAACACTATAATGGCTCGACACAAAGCACGTATGACTCATCTCAATGCAGCCAAGATTCCCTTCGCCAAAGTGATCAACCTTTTACTCAATTGTTGTAGGTGTGAATACTGTAAGTTGTTGAGTTTTTATCATAATATCATGTGTATTTAACACAAATTTTTTTTCTTCTGACGTATTTATCTCCTTTTGGATCTCAACCAAATGCAAACTTTTGATAGTCGCAAACAGGTAATTCCATATTGCATACTCATTAAACATCGACTTATTGAATTCTTTTATTAGAAATTATTTCACGTGCATGGACTTTTCACAGTAGTTATCTCAGCATCATGGTGACTGATGGGAGGAACATGGGAGGTGTTGGACATACCAAGCATAGGGAGAAGCACAAGCGCAGCTTTGAAAACATTCATGTTCCGAAAGCGGACAACCCATGACTTCTCAACTCGTCTAGGCAATGTCTTAATTGGGCGGATCTATATTATTTAAGTGCGAAGCTATTAACTTTCTTTAGTTAATTGATCCTTTTTTATATCTTATGGTTTGGGTGGTCTTCATTGTACTTCAACTTTGTGGAATTAATTTTTTTCTTAACAATAGTTTGTGATTCACTTAAAATTTGAAATGAGTAGTTATAGCAAATGATTAATACTTCCGAATATTACGAATCAATGTCTTAGTCAATGTCGACGTGTAATGATTTTGAGATTGGAAAGAAGAAGCGCTAATTTCCCTAAGTCAACATAAGTTAACTGAAACACCATATGCAATTCCAAGAAAGTAAGCAAAATATAAATTGTAACTCCAAAACAATTTTTTTAAGAAGCACGATTAGTGTGCTAAATTTGCAGGATTGCAAGCCAATAATGGAGTACAACCTTAAATACATATAAAAAAAAGACAACGTTTGGCCACAAAATACAGTAAATCAAGGCCACGACAAAAAACTAAAATTTCTGCTCCCCTCCTTGCTTCAGTCTACCTCAATTTCTTTATCGTCATCATCCCCGTCTTTGTCCTCTTGATCTTGGTTAAGGTGCAGTTGAAGTTGCAACACTGCTCCTTGTACCTCTGCAAGCTGCCTGCTTTGCGTCTCTTGGGTAGACAAGATTAGAGCCAGTTCTATGCGTGATTGTTGCTGGACTTCATAAATCCTTGACAAATAATCCATAACGGTAGCTGGATCAAATGAAGGAGCAGCCAAAGATGAACCAGAATGGGAACTTCCAGCCCGAGAAGATGATTCATGAGGTTGACGAGGAGCACCACCCCGAGTAGCAGCAGTAGTATGAGCAACACTTTGTGCTACGGTGGTAGGCCCAATAGGTGGTGGAAGCACTAGAGGTGGCTCAATATCTGGGATTACTATGCCAAGTCCTTGCATGAATCGGGTAATGAGGCAAGGAAATATAAGTTTTCGATTCCGTTTGACATTCAGTACAATGTGTAGCATGGAACAAATCATTTGGGAAGGGAGGTGTATTGAATGACCTTGGAGTAATGCATAAAAGAACTGAAGCCTCCAGAGTGGGAGGGTAAGATTATCAACCACTAGATGGGTTCCACGGAAAGGGGTAGTGCTGTTGCACACAAAAGAGGTCATATGATCAGGTGGAGGAGTGTCGGCTTCATGATAAGGATATCGAGGCTCAAGCTCTCTAGGTATCCCTAATATCTGGGAGATGACATCAGGGGTGATCGAAATTGTTTGACCGCAAAAATACACTTTGAATTCCGGAGGGGTAAGGGACCAACCATACATGTTTGCATAGAACTCCCGAACAATGGTGGGTTGGGGAGGTGTAAGATCTTTGAGCAAAGGTTGCCAACCCCTAGAAATAAAAACCGAAGTAATATTAGGATCAAGGTTCTTGATTATTACCTCCCGCTCTAACAGAAGAGTCTGATTGTGAAGGTGTTGATGAAACCTCATCTACACATGGCGGTCAAAAAATATTTCTTCATCTACCTCAATAGGTTGTGTGTTATACGTAGACCCTCTGGTCCGTTTGCGTCTTTTAGGCATCTACAAAAAAAAAAAAGGTATAGAACAAGATCCTATTAATAATCAAATGACAGTAATAGATTTGAGGAATTTCTTCGAATCATTCTTCATTAACAATATAGTATTAGATTTCGATGAAAAGAAATGTTGAGAAGCACATAATAAATCAATGGAACAAGGAGAAAGGAAATATAACAAAAATAAAATAAAAAAGATGAAATGGTTTATATATATATATATATTCTTTCTTATTCCTTTGATTACAATCGTTATTTTTTCTCGTCATCCAAAGTTACATTGTTCAGTATTGTGATTTGGTCTTTCTGTTTTAAAAAATTTTAGAGAAAAAATGACAAGATTACTCATCTTCTTCAACATATAAACCATCCCAAATCAAATCCTAAAACATGGAAGAAAGATTAAAAGATATACTCCACGTACCTTGGACGAACGCAAAAATGCCCTGGATCCATTCCCAAGCAGAAGAAAAGAAAGGCGTGCGCACGCTTTTAGGGTGGGGGGTTTTTTTTTTTAAATTTCCGGCGTGACGCTCGAGCGTGCGGAAATCGCGTAGAACGCGTCACGCTCAGGCATTTATGAGTTTTTCGAGTTTTGCCTTGACGCTTGAGTGCCCCAAAATCGCTTAGAAAGCGTCACTCTCGGGTTGTCTGAATTTTTTGAGTTTTGCATTGACGCTCGAGCATGCCAAAATCGCGCAGAAAGTGTCACTCTCGAGTTTTTGAGTTTGTGCACAGTTAGCTTGATGCTCGAGCATGTGCAAATCGTCCCGAAAGCGACAAAAACCTGGTTCAAATTGGAACCTCTCGCTCGAGCATGCGCAAATCATCCCGAAATCGTCACACTTGGCGTTTTTTTTTCAATCTTTACAAATTTTGAGGACCGGGCATGGTGGGACTTGTAACCAGGCATGGTGAGACTTGTAACCAGACATGGTGGGACTTGTAACCGGGCATGGTGGGACTTGTAACAGGCATGGTGGGACTTGTAACAGGCATGGTGAGATTTGTAACTGGGCATGGTGGGACTTGTAACCAAGCATGGTGGGACCTGTAACCAGGCATGGTGGGACTTGTAACCGGGCATGGTGGGACTTGTAACTGGGCATGGTGGGACTTGTAACTGGGCATGGTGGGACTTGTAACCAGGCATGGTGGGACTTGTAACTGGGCATGGTGGGACTTGTAACCAGGCATGGTTGGACTTGTCACTGGGCATGGTGGAACTTGTAACTTGGCATGGTGGGACTTATAACTGGGCATGGTGAGTAAATGATTAATTTGAACCTATATAAAATTTTCTTGTGACTTAATTCCCTACAATGGTGGTTTTGCTTCGTAATGATAATTTTAATTACCAGAAAATTATATAGCCTACAAATGGGAATAGGATGAAAATTGACTCCTCCACATGCTCATAAGGCGTGGACAAGCTTCGTGTGAAACATATCTGAAACTAACTTAAACTAATTTTATAGCCTAAAATTACGTACAAATAGAGCGACGTTAAAAGGAAAGACAAATGCCGTATAATACAAAAGCACTGTCATGGCAATACAAGGAAATAAGTGAAAAAAGAGATTACTAACATTGCAAATTTACATTCTTCCTCCTTTCACAGATAGAGACCAAAATTTACAATCACTTGTTAGCAAAAGAAATTTACAAACAATTTAATGTACAAGTTTTCTACAGAAAATCTTCCATTATACTTGGATGTTTAAGATGGCCTTCAGCTTCTTCACTTTGCTATCAAGCTAGGAATGCTGGAGTAGTGAATTATACCTATAAAAAATGCAATCATAAATTTATAAGGCATTATAATGTTATTAGTTTCAAAGAACCTTGTTATTGAACATGTGACAGATAAGTCTTACCTCTTCGGCTTCTTCCACTTCCTTAGTCTTCTCCTCATTTGTGTTTGCTGCCTTAGATAGAACGATATCCCGCACTTTGTTTGAAGGGTGCTTAACCAAGTCAACAAGGAACTTATCCCTAAAGTGTGCGATATTACCTGAATTCATAGAAGCCGTACTTGTGTGTTACTAGCGATGTACTTGCTAACTATAATTATAAAAAACATTTAAGTCATATATGCACCTGATCAAATGCTGGAGACAAGGTGTTGCCATCCCACACCTCCATGAATTTCATCATGAAGACACCACAATCATACCTAACGGTATATAATCACATGACTTGTAAGAAGCTAACATAGGTATGAAGCGAAACAAATCTAGGTATGAAGCGAAAGAAACCTAACGGCTTACCCGTTGCTTTGGTGTGGGACATTAACATGCTGCAACTCCCACAATAAAAGTGGAAATTCATCACCACCTTCGAAGGAACATAAGATCTTATCCAACATCTTGGTCTACAAGTGACGAAGCGAGTGTCAATATGATAAGTGTTGTAAATGGTATGAGAAAATTTCATTAATATAAAAATTACTTGTGTTTCAATTATAGATTGATGTCCCGCACGACGTGCCCCATCGTATGAGTCAAGCGCCTCCACTCTACGCTCTGTTAGGTTTACAACTAAAAGAAACCAATGATTGCAGAGATACATGGGAACAAAAATCTACATACAAGTAAGACAACCTCATAAGGAAAAACCGATTATATACTGCTAAGTAAGGATAAAAGCATAAAAAATCTGAAACAAATGACTTGTGAAGGTGACACATTGCATCCCAAGAAACTTACGAGATTGCATGCAATCACTGAATACCCTAGTCGTTGCCGATCGAAGTAAGGGCACAAGGCTTCGGTGGAACCACGATCAATATTCATTATCCAATCCTGCATAATATATGGAAGGAAATTTTATTCATTAGTGTGGTGGAACCACGATCAATATTCATTATCTAATCCTGCATAATATATGGAAGGAAATTTTATTCATTAGTGTGGCCTTGAAAAGCAACATTTGGAAATATGATAATGACTACTAGTGCTATCACAAAAAGTCCTTACACAAACATATGTGGGGCAATAATGCCTGCTAACTTTGCGGCTACTCGAAAATTGTTGGCGCTTTATAAGACACACTCCGAAAGCATTGATAGCCTATAAAAAATTACCATGAGTGATGACATGTAAAATTGAACAACCAATATATTATTCACAAAATAGGCTTCGCATACCACACTATTAACATGTTTGTTGTCTAACAAACATGCCAATTCAGATGCCGACATATGGATGGAATCAAACTTGAATATAATTTCTCTGAAAAAAACGAGGAGGAATTATTCAATACGAATTATAAAACATAAATAACATTTACAAGTTAGTTTAGAAATATTATCTTACTCAGAATGTTTGTTTCGGCGAACGTATTGTAAGATTGAGTATACGTCTGGACCCAATCGAGGACGGAAACGATGGGCAACATATGGAGTGCGACAATGTCTCGCACGCTGCTTCTTGCGTGACCCTCTTTGTGAGTTGGTTACCTTGGTCCCGGTGCCGCTTCGAGCGGGAACTGTAGTCACCTCATCCACTTGCATTTGATCTTCTTGTACCTCCACAAAATTTGAAGATTTGGGAACATCGGTATGATCACCGCTCTCGTGGGTGCTATGATGGGAGGGTGCAATCCTTGCTTCATTAGGCACATCGGGCATGGAAGAATCGAGAGCATCCGTATGATCAGGGCTCTCACATGGCACATGGATATCAGAGGGGTTGACAGTTTCCCTTGACTTCACATGATTTACCATCTCGCTATACATGTCCAATATCTTCGTGAGATGACCTTGAATAACCTGGAATACACAACACACAATCATAAAACATGCGGAGGTGTTCTTAATAAGAAAACTTGAGGTATAATACAAAAAAAAAACCTATCTTACAGGATCTGGATCTCCACGAAATTGCCAAAGATTAATGAAATTTAGTTCATGTGTTTCACCTGATGCCTCATCTTCCACACGGCTCTCAGCACGGTGCTCAACCACCTACAATATTTAACGTGTATATTAGTGAGTACATAAAAATGCTGCGTTATTTAAAAAATTGACAACAAAACCTACAATAATTAGTTCAACTCAAATATATGTGTATACGTTCTCGTTTCCATAACCACTGAGCCTCATTTCATCCTTCTCCCTTTGGAAAATCAATGCATCCATCCACGCTGCCATATGTGGAATAGTGGGAGGTGTTGCTTGACCAACAATCATCCGATCGTAATACAAAAACTAAGCAACAGAGAATTATCATTAGACACATTATCATTATCATAAGCTAGAGTAAACAAGCCAATGCATGTATTAAATACTATACATACCTGTAAAAATAATAAGTAGCCATTGATGCATTTCCGTTTGACCTTTTGAAACTCGGCTATGTGATGCATCAATGCGTCTAAAAGATACTTCCTCCAGTTGTAACCTCCTATCCTCTCTACATCAACCAACAAGGGAAGATAGGATGCACTCACATCAATCTTTGAAGATGGATTTACTAAGGTCGTCAACAAATAAAATACAAAAGAATGGATCCACTCATGATCGTTCTCTGGGCACTTCAAGCTCTTCTCAACATTCTCAATAGGGATGCTTCCATTTCCTACCCCGTAAAATCTATACAACTCTGTTATATTGGGGATTTCTAATTTAGATGTATCAACATCTATCCCCTGTATGGGTAACCCAATTATCATCTCTGCGTTGTGTGTGTCAAAGAAAATATTCTGTGCTCCAACTCTGATACATCTCTTCTTAGTATCTACATTCGGAAGAATCCAATGACAGAGTCGCCGATTAAGCTTGGTCGTGCGTAAATTTAGTAGGCACTGAAAGCCACTATCTCTAAGGCATCGCTCTTGAGAAGCGGTGAATGAAATGGCGTGCATAAACGCAATGAAATGTCTAGGTGAACAACGTGTCTGTATCTCAGCCTACAAAAAACAAAGGTAAAATGAAAGAATATATCAGTCTCAACTAATTATCCACAATAATTCTAATTATAGATAATAAATTTCATGAACCTGTTGTTTTTTTTGTGGCCCTTGTCATGGGACAGCCCTGTTGTATTCGTCCCACTCAAGCCGTGATGCTCTCTTAAATTCTTCTTTCTCAACCTGATTCATTGACCTCCATGCTCCAGTAGCATCTGTGAATAACTGAAACGCAGTAACTAAATAGATAAATTCATTTGAATAGGTCGACAAAGTGCAAAATAAACAAAATAAAGGATGTTCCTTAACCGTTACCATTGCTAATGCCTACCTGCTGCTTCGTGGGGATTTGTTCACCTTCAATACGACTCTTTATTCTTTCATTCACATAATACTCCCTGAAAGAACAAAAGGAAAATCATGGCCAATAATATATTAAGAATTACAAGGATGCAAAAGGAATTACAATAACCGTCATATTGACAACCATACCCAAACTTATACAAAGAGTAAAACCAAAATATTGGATTGCTTCCATGCTTGCTTGTAGAACAAAACAAATAAATAAGTGAAGGAAACTTTACTTGAAGTGTAGCCAACTGTTATGCAGCTGTTTTATTCCTGTTGATGATGATCCAACAGTTTCCATTGTAGTAGTCAAACTTTTCCTACACATTAATAGAGGCAATTTCACAATTCCAATTTCCAGCTTCAAGCAAAAAATTCTCATTAAAGCCAACAATATCACGTAACAGAGGCATTTTCAAATAAAGACAAAACTCTCATTAAAAGCCTTCGTATTTACAACCCTTTAGGATAGGGTTTACATGGGGTCATATCAATCAATCCACTTTACCAAATTGAGAAGGAGAAAGTCCAAACTAGTGGACCATTTTGTTATATAAAACTACGCTAATTAAATGTAATAAAAATAATCTATTCTTTCAATTGAAACCAACGAAATGTTTATGCTAAATTCCGCGGGATCTTAAGTCTTTAAACCATATCTTTTAAAGATATGGTTGCACAATAATTTGGAATAACTGCCGCATAAAGATAGTGAGGCATTATAAATCATGTCTCAAGTTTCGATTTTGAGGACTGACCTGCAAAATATGCCAATAACGAAGTTCTACAACTTAAATTGCTTGTAGGGATGGTGATTGAATTTTTGTGATTACTTTTGGAGCAGGGAGTGGCTAAATTTTACAAGGGTGAATTTTTGTGTGTAAAGATGATTAGCCTACCTACTGCTATTGCACATTTAAAAAATAAATAATAAATAAAGATTGCACTTGATTGTTGGGATTTCAGGCAATGAAAATATGACTATTTTCTTCAGGAGTGGCGCCTACTTTGGAATCTTCTCCTCCTCGTCCAAGTAAATTAATTGTTATAGAAGAGTATTCATATTTGGGTTCTCCATAGAAATGTTCTAGAATTGAATGTATTCGGTAGAAATTAACAGGTATTCATGGGTTTAAGACTTAATAATCTACACATCTAGAATGAAAATGAGGGCACTGAAATCATGTGTTGATGAAATGGACACAAATCTACCATCACAAACTCCCCCAAAAAAATGGAGCCAAAACCAACGTTTATCACCAATGTTCATTACTCAAAGCAACCAACAACAAAAAAACAATTTGAAAATAAAAATCGGTAGCAAACGTATCAGTTAAGTCGTATTTCTCCGAAAACCTCTCACTTTCGTGCCCTTTGTTCATTGGAGAGGAAGGAGGTAAACGTTGTTTTGTGCCCTTCGTTCATTGGAGAGGAAGGAGGTAAACGTTGAAGGTTTCAAATGTTGACGGTTTTGTGCCCTTCGTTCTCGTGCTCATTGGAATAGAAGATTTGGGTTTTGGTCGTTGGGTTCGGATGAATAGAGGAGCAGATGAACCAGTTTGGTGGTCGATTGGTCCTGGGTTGGATTTCGGTTGGTCTTGGTCGACCTGTGTAAAAGACGAACGAAGGTCTCGTGCATCTCACGAGACCTTCTTATCCATGCGGCGCTTTTTAATTGAGGCCGTAAAAACACTGTAGGAAACGACGCTGTAGAGGATTTCGGTTGGTCCCAAAGAGTTTTATAGTATAACATCTCTCTCTCTCTCTGGAAGAAAAGGATGCATTGTTCTGATTCTGTGAAACGTTTTGCTTAATGCTTTCATTTATTATTCAAATTGTGAATATGAATTCTAGTCATTTTTGCAAAGTGCAACCTCTTAAAAGAGACTCATAAGGATTCTATATATTAAATCAGTTCCAATCAATTTCTTGTCAATCGGATCAATTGAAAGCCCTTCACCCCTCTATGAAGAAATTGAAGGACTACCATATATGTTTCTATTAAAATATGGATTTTACTTGCGTGGATTTCTTATTGGAATCTTTCAAAATTTTACTTTAAAGCAAGTCTAGTGACACATGTAGTCTTCTAGGCATCCTTTTACTCTTTTCTCGTCTGATTTCTTCACGATTGACTTCAGCTTATATATCCAATAACTAGCTTGTCAAGCAAGTAATTAAACATTACGCAAAAGATGTAAAAATAAGGTTAGAATAATTAATCGTTAGAAAAGTCACAAGCGTTTGAAATCAGTTTATTGCATAATATGCCATTAATTTTATTTTCTTACTTCATGGCATATTTTATTTTCTAGGGCTCATCTTTCTATTACTTTCAATTCTCTTTGTTTAGTAGGTTTAGTGAGGATCAACGAAGGAAAAACACAAATTACGGGATGTCACTGACCACTGTTATTAGTTATTCATTAGTACTAGGTAAGAACTTGAAGAATTTAAATCAATTAATTTATAAGTATAAAGCTAATGAAACAGCGTAGTTCAAACGAAACGATAAGGTATTAACTACTTTCTGCGACAAATTAACGAGACTAAGATTGTTCCTAACCATAACAGAGAAAAATCACCTCAACAATATCACTACAAAAAAACACGGCTCTAGCAGCGTGGGTTGAGTAGACCTTCAGCAGCGGTCTTTTAGAGCACTAGTAGCAGCTTACTCATTCAAATTCCATATTTTGGGTAATCTAGTTCACTTTCCTATTATAGGGATTGTCTTCTTAGCAAATCACTACATCAGATTCCCTATTTTTCCCTAAATCATTAAAATATTAATTTTTTAAGAAAAAAAATTTTAAATAAAAAATACTTCTAACAGTTATATTCTCCAACGATATTATATTTAATTTTTTTTAAAAATTATTTTTTTTTGAAATTCAAATAATGTTTTTAACAGTTATATTCTCCAATGATATTATATTTAAAAAAAACTAAAAAAATCATTTTCAACGGCTATATTTACCAATGGTTATAATTTGAACGATTATATTCTCCAATGGTCATATTTCTGACGGTTATATTCTCCAACGGTCATATTTCCAACAGACATATTTCCAATGGCTATATTCTCCAACGACCATATTTCCAGCAGACATTTCCAACGGCTATATTCTCCAACGGTCATATTTCCAATGGACATATTTCCAACGGCTATATTCTCCAACAGCTATATTTTTTCCCTATAAAATGGAGCGATTTCTTTGCAAATCACTCTTAATCTCAAATTGTGATAATAATTATACTGACATTGTCTTTATGGATTTTTTTTTTCTGATGATGACATTCTCTATGAATCGTTTTCTTATGATGAAGAGGAGGTCGCAATAGCAATTGCTATTGAACAAGAACATTTGACGACAAAAAGAGGCTCAACATCTTATCATGGTTCTATTCAAAGGCGTATGTTCATCAATCGTAATTCGATAGAAGGCCACCAATGTCTAATTCAAGATTATTTTGTTGAGCCATCAGTTTATCCTGAAAATATGTTTCGAAGGAGATTTCGTATGCGCCGTGAGTTATTCCTTTGTATTAAATATGCAATAGAAGCGTATGACCCATATTTTTTGCAAAAAAGGAATGCCGCTGGAAAGCTTGGGTTATCCTCTTTGCAAAAAATAACTTCTACATTTAGAATGCTTGCTTATGAAGTAACAATTGACTTGACAGATAAGTATGTTAGAATTGGAGAAACCACCACAAGAGAAAGCATGAAGAAATTTGTGAAAGCAGTGGTTGCAATTTTTTCAGATGAGTACTTGAGAAAACCGAACAACGAAGACACAACTAGATTTCTAGTTGTAGGCAAATGACGAGGAACACCGAGAATGTTGGGGAGTATTGATTGCATGCACTGGGAATGGAAGAATTGTCCCACTCAATGGTCAGGTATGTATACTGGTCATGGTGGTAAGCCAACACTTATTTTGGAAGCTGTTGCTTCATATGATACTTGGATATGGCATGCATTTTTTGGTTTACTAGGGTCTCATAATGACATCAATGTGCTAGAACGATCTTCTTTATTTAATGAGCTTGCCCAAGGGCAAGCTCCTCAGGTTAACTATTCAATTAATGGTCATGATTATAATATGGGATATTATCTAATAGATGGTATATATCCCACTTGGGCAACTTTTGTAAAAACAATTCCAATACTGGTAGGGGTGAAGAAGAAAAATTTTGCTGCAACTCATGAAGCTTTGAGGAAGGATGTTGAACGCACATTTGGAGTGTTATAGTAAAGATTTGCAATTGTTCGTGGACCTGCACGTTATTTTAATCAGGGTGATCTAAAAGAAATCATGATGGCGTGCATAATTATGCATAACATGATTGTTGAAGATGAGAGACATTTGTATCAAAATGAAGCAGCCTTCTCAAACTATGAGTATGATCAAGATAATGAGGGTCCACCCCAAGTAGCGATTTCGACTACAAAGACAAATGAAGTTCGAAATTTCATTATGCGCCACCTAGAAATTAGAGATAGAGAGGTTCATACTAGACTCCAAGAAGACCTCATCGAGAATTTATGGAAAATTTATAGTGAATTTTAGTAAAATTAGACTTTGAAGGTAATTGAAATGGGTGTAGGAAAAGAAGAGTAGAGTACAAGAACTAATACTACCCATCTTGTTTGTTTTTAATTTATTCAATTCAAACATGTCATTTTCTTCCAGCATAACTCGTCTCAATATTTCTGTGTAAATGAACAAAAATATCCCATCAGCAAAGAGTACTGCATCTGGAGCTCTATGATTTCTAACTTCAAAATTAAAATCAAGCTATGCTTGTTGTAGTGTGACAAATCAATATCTTTATGAGACCTAATTAAAGTTAAGGTTCACATAATTACAAAAACCAACTTTAAATAACTAACACAAATAGATTAACTTTGAGTATTTTGTCTTCGCTTTTCCAAAATTTCCCTGCGAAGTAGTTGAAAATATTCTTTAGTATCAGGGTCCATTGTGCTTGTGTCTTTCATCATGATCTCAATCTCTTGACTCACCCTCTCGGTCTCCTGGCGCCCTCTCTTGGTCTCCTAGCATGATCGCTCAAGTTGAAGTTTCTCGTTTTTTATACGGTTCGCTTCTTGTGCTTCCAATAGTTGAGCTTGTTGGATTTGAAGAAGCTTTTCTCGTTGTTCGGCATTTGAATTAAGTTTTTCCATTTTCTCCTCATGAGCTTTTTTCTTCTCATCTCTCAACTCAACTAGAACACCTGTAAAACCCCGTTTCGAGTAGAAAACAAAATAAAATAATAATGTTATAATAAAATAAATTAACAGTCACAGTAAGGAGAATAAACAAGTAATAACAGCAGATGGAAATATATATATATATATATGCACATATAGATGTTGGTGCTGGTTAAATCAAGCTTTATTATTTCTGGGAAAACTTGTGGTCATCAGGGTTCAAAAATATATATAAATAAAAATATAATATGGTGGGAATATTCGGCCCCGGGAATAAATAGAAAAGGGGGGGGGGGGGGGCTAATAATTGTAAATCCGGAAAACCCTGCACTAGTGAGGGGTAAAAAGGAGATTTCTAGAAACAAGGGTGAATTAGGTTAAATCCGGGTAGTGTCTATATAAATAGCTAACTCATAGAACTTTTCGGGATTTGGGGAAAAGGTCGCGGCTCTGGAGAGAGTTAGGGTTTCCGTCTGTCTCGAAGTCAAAAATCTCCAGGATGGCCGGAAGCTTGAAGAAAGTCTTAGTAAGGTGAGTAGCACTGTTTTACAACTGGGTTTTGTGTTTTATGTTTCTCGAGCTTATTCTGATGCATGGTTTGTATATTAAGTGATAGTATGATGTTTTCTGGTTTTTCTGGTTTTTCGGAAAGTTACATGAACAGAGTCTCCGGATTGAAATTATAATTGAAAATGAAAGTGTTTAGATTAATTTCAAATATGGTTGGGAAGTCTTCTGGGAGTATTAGGAGTGTACTGGAGTAGTTACAGACCTTCACAAACCGGCCAGTCATGTAGATCTCAAAATAACAGAGAAATGAAAACCACAGGGGGTATCCGCTCACCTCGCGCTCACCGGCGTTCACCTCGGAGGTAGGCGCCCCGTTAAAAATGACCTACCGCCGATCCCGCGCCCACCTCGCGCTCATCTCGCGCGAAGTAGAAAACAAAGCGCCCATCTCGCGCGAATCTCGCGCCCACCTCACGCCCATCTCGCGCCCATCTCGCGCTCACCTAGCGTCGGGTGAGCGGTAGGTCGATTTTGCCCTTTTTCTTCACCGCCTACCGGCGCCCACCTCGCGCCCACCTCGATAGGTGAGCGGCAGACCTATTTTGCTTCCCGAAATGGAATTTCTGATTTGACCAAGAGTATTTGCACTTCTTAGGGGTTAAACCACTTCACTATTCACTTGGTTAGGAACCTGGGAAACCATTTTGCCTATGAAATTAATAGAGGAAAAATTTGTGAACCTCTTAAGAGTTTTTAAGTTGGGTTTAGGTTACTTATGAGTATTGTGCCGGACACCAAACTAGTAAGAGTTACCAGTTACTTTTCCTTGTTCTATACACTGTTTTGATTGAGAAGTTCTTGTATTTCTGGTTTCACTTATTGGAAACTTTATACGTATTGAAAGGTTTTCTTTGGTATGAATGGATTGAGTTTTACTTTCATATGACTTGTGTTACGGAAATGAGAAATTACTGAATGTACTTGAGGTACTGCTTGGTCCAGAGGGACAGGTGATGAATTGTGATGAGTAATTACATGATGTGGAAATGAATGGTTTGTTTTGATATTGAAATCGAGATTATACGATGTTTACTGTTTTGGTCTAGCTTGTCCTGGATCCAGATGTTTAAGCTTAGTATTGTGATGCTTTTATTTTATTGGTGTAATGGCATGGCCATGGAGTGTTGCCACGACTGGTGTAGAGCAGCCAGAAACCCTGAGTAGGCCTGGTTGTCAATGCCGAAACCCTGAGTAGGCCGGCATTGGATGACGAAACCCTGAGTAGGCCGGAACTGTGTACATGGAGGTGTGGATGTCGCTCTGGCATGTTGATTACCCAATTAAATATTTGTATGACATTAACCACGTGGTTTTGTCGTTTACTTATCAGTTAGAATACCTTGGGATACTTAGTGGAAAGTGTCTTATTGAGGCATGGACTATATTATTAATGTTCTCTGAAGCTGATCTGGGTTTTGTTGACCAAGGGATTTCCGATGTTAATTGCTATTAGTTAAATGGTTTCCTATACTCTTGGGTCAACAATTCCTGTCAGCAGAGTACGCAGGCTTCACCGGTTGTTCCTTGTTTTCTCGTCTGATTATTCGATCATAGAATTTTTAAATTTGAAGATGTGTATTCTTGCATGCATGTGCTACTTGCTGAGATATTCGTATCTCACTCTTTTATTTCTGTTGTTTTTCAGATACGTATGGAGAGCCGATAATTGCGGGTAGTGAAAATTTGGTCATGTGAGTTTTCATGTTGGGATTTGTTTAGCGCACTCTATTGCAAAAAAAAAAAAAATATTTAGTTTCATGTTTTCTTTACTCTGGTAGTTTGATCCTGTTAATTTTAATAACCTCTGGATACGAGTTACGGGTTTTCATGTGACTCGGATCCAGGGCGTTACAACACCTGACAGTTGAGCACCATCACCTAGCAAGGTCTTTCCTTGTTTTTGTCTCTCCTTCACAGCCTTTCTTCCCATAGGTCTCTCCCATTCCACAAAACTACTTGGTTCAGATTGGTCCTCGCCTAAATTTGTGGATTTTGGAGTTGAAGGAGAAGATGGTGTAACGGATGTTCTTTTAGAACATGCTTGCTTATTAGGCTTAGACCATTGGTGTAGCGCCCTAGATCCGGGTCTGCCCTATCACAGCATCGACCCATCCCCAAGACCTACTTATGGGCCCAATAGAACCTGATAAACACAACTTCATGGGCAATTAAAATATAACCATCACAGCGCATAAGCTAAAGAAGCATGGAATAAAAATTTTCCATCTAACAAAAGATCATCCATATAATAAACTCCAAAAGATATGATATCTGGATATAAAAAGGCAACTAAGATGCTCACTAACTCTCTTTCTTATGTACAATCATATACAAAAGATATCCCCTAAGAGTATAAACCCAAAAAGATTATTACATCACATTTACAACTCCTCAAGACAAAATATAACATCACAAAGAGAAATACTACTATGGGTAGTAATAGTAGTCCTCTGGCCTGTACTCAAGCTCACCCTCAATATCTACCCCAGCACGTGGCTCACCAAGAGGATCTGAAAACAAATCCGGTAAAACAAAGAACGCGTGAGACATAAAGTCCCAGTAAGTAGCAAACATGCATGCATAGAAAGAGTTTATGCAGTTTTATAATATCGTGACAATATTCGCAATATAAAGTACCGAATGTAAAACAAAGCAATTCAATCGGATATAAAGTGTAATTCCAAGTCAAATATCTCAATCGAAAAGTGTAATTCCAAGTCAAATATCTCAATCGAATCACACATGAAATCAGTTCAATAAAAACAATCAAATACTGCAAGCATGACTTAGTAGGACTCGTGGATTAGTGTGTTTGTAAATCGAGATAACCACCCTTAGCCGGTTTGCCACCTCACTACTTGAAGGTCGAAGTCGCACATGGTCATCACCCAAGTGGAGCACCTACGCATGGGTTGGCATGTTGTAGCTTAATCTATCCCATAAGAAGGCCTCACCGATCCCACATGGTGGTACGCAAATGTGGCCTGGGGTGTTACCTTGACAATCCATCACTAATACACTAACTAGACTTACCATGGATCCATAACCATCTCTATGCCCACTAGACTCAATACAACTCAAGATAAACCAATAAAACATTTTTAGTAAAAACCAATCTCATAAAAGCACCACTTGTCTGAAGTACAAAACCATACCAAGTGAACCTCATGTTCATCTTCCTTTAAACCCCCAGGCTTCACTGCCTCTTGGGTCACCATGGACACTCAACCCCTTTGCATATCCACATGAAGCCTCAACTTCATCATTCAAATCACCGAAGAGTTCTTAACCTCGCTTTCATAAATCCAAATCAATCAAAACTAGTATCTTAACAGCCTCAAAATACATTTTGGATGAGTGGGATAGTCTTAGGATTCCCAAATAAGTCACCATACAAAACATTAATGGATTTCGAGACAAAAAGTTTTGGAACTCGAAAATATTCCAAGTCTGGTTAAAAACGTTGACTTTTCGGTGCATAATTTTTCTAGACAGGTCTACAAGGAATTTCAGGCTCAAATTTTGGTTGTGGTCTATTGGAGAGTAAACAAATCTTCTAAAATTTTCTAGACTTCTGAATCACTCATTTGGGCGTCAAACTCAAAAAGTGGCCTTTTTATGAAAATCGGGAAAACTGGAAATTTAGGCATGAACTGGAAAGTTGACTTTTTATTGGTTGGGAATTGGGCCTTGGGAGTATCTTTCATGTAATAAGGGTGCTGTGTAAAAGGTTTAGGTTGTCTGGGAAAATGTTGGGGAGAAAAAGGATGAAGAATTGTCAAAAACAGGGTCCACGATTAGGTCATGGATTAATCGCCTAGGGGCGATTAGCCCCAACGTTCGGGCGTTGAAGATGGACATTCGTGCGTCCAGGCCAAAACACAACCAACGCACGCGCATCCCTTGTGGACGTTTGTGCGTTCAGGTTAAAACAGGGTTGACGTGCACGCATTGAACCTTCTCCTAATGGACGTTCGCGTTCAAGCTGTGGATTAATCGGCCAGGCTAATCCTGATTCGTGATTAGGATAATAGAGACTGGTTTTTAGGGGTTTTGGCTCAGGATTAATCGCCAATTTTCAGGATTAATTGCCAGGTCGGGTTTTCAAACATTTTTGGTTATTTTCAACACAAAACTCATGCAACTCATTCCTAACCTTTCCAAAACCAAATGGGATGATCATACATCATCCCAAAATACTTAAAAACACTTTCTAAAGCAGGAATCCATCCCAAATCTATAAGAACACAAATCAAATACATGAAACTTCATTTAAAACACAAAATCAAACCCTAATCTGAAATATGATCAATGTGACTGGAAATCCATGGCAAATCAATAGAAAACTAAACAAGATTATCATACAACCAAAACCCTACGAATTTCTGAAATAAAAACCATCATGCAAGAGCATTTCATCAAATAAACCAAACTCTAGAGAGAGAATACGAATTTTGGTAATACATTTTGTTTTGAACGGTTTGCTACTTACTTGTGAAATGGAGAAGCACAACTTCTCTCCTAGATCTCCTTTTCTTCTCCTTCTTCTTGAAGCTTTGAAGCAAGCTCCCAAAACTCTCTCTCTTGTTCTATACGAGCAAGACAAAAGGAAATGTTTTCAAAACACTTAGAATAGAAATTAGGGCACCCTTTTATATGCCCAAGCTTTTAGTCTTTCAAATCTGCCCCTAAACAAAGCTTTTATTCAACTAAAACCCTAGGGTGTACTTAAGGCATACAAGGGGGGTACCTTAGTGTTATTTGAGGGGGTACCTTGGTATTAAGTGGGGGGTACCTTAGTGTTAAGTGGGGGTACCTTGGTGTTTCAAGGGGATTTGCCTTAGCCACTTCAAGGGGTATGTTTTAGGGATGCTTGGGGTGTACCTTAGTTATATGAGGGGGTATTTTAGTTATTTGAGGAGGTACCTTGATGCTTCAAGGGATTTACCTTAGTCATTCTAAGGGGTAAACTTTAGATAAGCTTAGAGGGGTGTACTTTAGTTATATTAAGGAGAGGTGTACCTTAGTTATATGAGGGGGTACCTTTAAGTGATATAAATAGAGTGTACCTTAGGTAATATAAGGGGTGTACCTTAGGTATATTGGAGGTACTTTAGTTAAATAAAAGGGGGTACCTTAGCTATATAAGGGTGTGTGCCTTAAGTAAATTAAGGGGTACTTTCAGTAAAACAGTGGGGTACCTTAGTTATAATAAAGGGGTACCTTAGGTATAATTAGGGAGTACTTTAGGTATTCAAATGGGGTATGTTAGCACCTGATTTTTGCACCCCCCAAATGAAGAAAAATGAAAAGTCAAACTAAAAGTCAAACCCTGAGGGGGTCCAAAAATTGACTTTTTGATTCAAGTAAACTTGGTCATCAAACTTCATCTCATTAAAAAGAGCATTTCGACACGATTCCAATGCAACTGAGTTTGCTGGAATTGGAGTCCAGATGAGGAAATTATGAGCCAGTCAAACTTTTAGGTGGCAAAAAAGTTGATCTTTTGCTCGGCCCCAATTCAACTGCCCAACTTGATCCCAATGGAAAGGTGGTTCCGAGCCGGTTCCAATGACACTAAGTTTACTGAAATCGGACACCGGATGAAGAAGTTATGGCAGTTGAAGTTTCAGAAAAACTACCCATGTGGCAAAAAGGCAGCAAAAAATGGAATAAACCAATAAAATAAATAAAATAAATGTATTTATTAATATTTTAATAAAGGGAATCTCGCTTTATAATAAAATAATCGGAAAAATCAAACAAAATCTTGCAAAAAATCGAATTGAATAAAGGTTTGAAATCCAAACATTTTAAAAACGTTCTGGCCTGTATTTGAAATACGGGCAGGGCAGGCCCATATTTCAAATACGGGCAGGCTTCTAGAAGAGGACGCGCGTCACTGTACGGTGGGACACGCGTCCCGTACAACCGATTCTGCGAGATTTGCAAATGTGCGTTTTTCGCCCGTATTTGAAGTACGGGCAAGGCACGCCCGTATTTCAAATACGGGCACGACTTTTTTGCCTATAAATAGAGAGGCCACCCCCTCATTTGAGCAAGCCTGATCCCTTGGCCGATCCCCCCTTCCTCCCCTGATGTTCCCATGACAAACCTCTGCCCAATTGCCGCCACCCCTAAACCTAAACCTTTTTTGTTCCCAAAATACCCCTATCTCACCAAAACCATGTCCAAACCTTCTCTAATCTTCCTTTGAACATAACCACCTATTGAATCCCTTTCAAACCCGACTTAAGATTTTTTGGAGGACGCGGAAGCGTTGCCGAAATCTTCAAAGAATTACTACATCACCAAATCAAAGGAATAATAGTGTGGTAACCTTTCTAGCAACTTCTCATTCAATATCTATGAATTGTCTCATTTAAGTTTCTTCTTATTCTGTTACTTTACTACTAACTTATTGGCTTCACTTTTTGTTGGAGTACTCCCATGCAAATGAGCATCGTCTTATGGAATAAAAAGAGGATGGAACCATAAAACTAACAAAAGAAAGAAAAAAATAACACATCTTGGTTAATTGGTTGAATTCATAAGTGCAAGAGGGACTTGTCCTCTTTAAATCCTCTTATGTAATCCCCTCCCCATTACCACTTCTTTTTCTTTTATTACATTACCAGAAGATGACATGGTCTAGAAAAATGGAATTTAGTTCCATTCTAGAGCACCAACAAAGGAGGATTTGAAGAAGCAAGTGAAGCAAATGTGCCATGACAGAAGGCACCAGAACCATCGCAGAGGTCGCCAGAGCACCCAAGGAACACACCGGAGTTGATCCCGATCGGAATTGGCACAAAAAATGTAAATTTGGATGAGCCCGTAAACTCAGAACGGTTCGGGCATGCCCGTATTTGCTTCACGGGCGAGCTCGAACCGAATCACATTTACGGGCAAAGGCAGCCTGTATAGCAAACACGAGCCAGTGCAAATATAACTTAAAAAACATGATTTTCCGGTCCGATTGGATCTGTTCCGACCCGAACCAACTTGACCCAATTCCATATGTTGTTTGGGCTATTTTTAGCCCATTTCTGGACTGTAGGCCTAGATGGGCCCACCAAGACCCACCTTGGGCCAACTTGAGTGGCCCACATTTTGACTGGCCCAAAACCAGACCCATTTTCAATAAAATGGGCCCAAGGCCACTTGATCATAGGCTAATGGGCCAAATCCAAGCCCATCAAGCCCAAATAAAAATGTAAATAAATAAAGTTTAAATAAATAACCAAATGGGTTACCTAATAACCCAACTGGGCCACAGGCCCAACCATGGCAACCCTCGGGTCTTCCAACGAGACTCGGGTCCGACCCACTCCATTAAATAAAAAGATAAAATCAAAATAAAAGGGGACCCACACCTTCAGAGGGCCCCGCTAGACCCAATAAACAGCATGCTGGTTTAGGAAGGGTGAAATTGACTCAAAAACCAGGGAGACCCGAGGGACCCGTCAAACCGACGGGGCGGGCCGGGGTGTCTTCAAGATTTCCCTAGACGTAACCGAGGACTTAGCTAGAACTCTGAAAAGCCGCAGACCAGACTTAGACCCGGATAGGGCAAACACCGTGTCTGCCTGCACCTCTCAGGCAGTGGTGACTCCGAAAGTCCCAAGGCACGCACGAACCAACTTGCGCCCCGTGTGCGATCTAGATTTAGGTGCGCATAGGGTACCTTAGGCAAAATAGTGGAGTACCTTAGGTATTCAAGTGGGGTATCTTAGGCAATATGAGTGAGGTACCTTAGGTATAATTAGGGGGTACCTTAGGTATTCAAATGGGGTACCTTAGGCAAAACAGTGGGGTATCTTAGGTATTCAAGTGAGGTACCTTAGATAAATCAAAGGGGTATCTTAGGCAAATACAAGGGGTACCTTAAGGATACAAGTGGGGTACCTTAGGTATAATTGGGGGGTACTTTAGGTAGTACTTGGGTGGTACCTTGGGTAATGCATGGGTGTACCCTAGGCATACTTGAGTGGTATCTTGGGTAATACTTGTGTGTACTCTAGGTATACTTGGATGGTATCCTGGGTAGTATATGGATGTACTTTGGGTATACAATGGGGGGTTTTTTAGGTACTCTTAGGAGTTACTTGAGGTACATGTGAGAGGTACCTTGGGTACACTTAAGTGGAAATTTGGATACACTTGGAAGGTACTTTAAGTATATTTGGGAGATGCTTTGTGGTACACTTAACTCTAATTTTTCAGAATTTGATTTCCAATTCACTAAATCTAATTGAAGGATACCTTAGCCAATTGTAATTAAGACATAACACTAACTAAGCTTGTCTTAATAACTTCAATAAAGTTCAATTTGATTTCCTTCAGTCCTCAAGAATAATCCACATCTACCTCATCTTCATAACACAAGTACTTAATTAGTCTAATGATCACACTTTAGATAAGTAATCTTAATAATTAGGATATAATCCGGGTCAGGGTTTTATAGTTGGTTCCATTTAGGTTGGTCCTTCAAAAGAACGCAACAATGATCATACCGAAAATGTTGTTTGGTCAAAGCATGGAACATTTTTTGAGCTTCTTGAACCTATGAATATTTAACAAAACAAATTAGAAATTTTCAATTTGTAAAAGAGTAGTTAACGAAAAGATAATAATTATAATTACATTGTCTTCCTCACTAACCCCACTTCTATGTTGTGCTTCAACTTGACTTAAGAAACCACAAAACTTATTGACTGCTTGTTGGATATTCAACCACCAATGGCTTAACGAGGTGACTGAGCATGCAGGCCAACCCGTCTTTTTCTCTTGATTATAGCTGTTTTCAATTCTTTTCCAAAAAGTATCCCATTTTGCATTAGTTCCCATTATAGGATCCAAACTAGTATTGAGCCAACAAGAAACTAGTAGTTTGTCTTCATCCGGACTGAAGTTTTGATCACGTTTTTTATTGGAAGACCATACTTCATGAACTTCAGGTGAAGTTTGTTCAACTTGTGTAGAATCCTCATTAAATAATTTGGAGCCATCTTGCAAAGGGGAGCTCATTGTAGAACCTTCTTGTGTTTGTATGTTCATTCCTAGAGAAGAAACAATTAGCTACTTGATCAATAAGAGGGTCATCAAAAAATTAATGTATTATATTAATATATAAAGTGTTATTGGGGCATGTTCCCCTATAAACAATATGCATACAAAGAGCTAGCTAACAAAGAAGAGATAGTTAAGAACATGGTCAACTTTCAAAGAGCTAACAAAGAAAAGATAGTTAAGAACAACATGCATACATAAAGCTAGGTAACAATATGCATACAAAGAGCTAGCTAAAGTGTTATTGGGCATGCTCCTGAATTATCATGGAGCAATAATGCAGGACGTCCAGAGAGAGATAATGAAAAAAGAGCAAACATCCTAAACAAGAGTTCACAGTACCAATAGGATCTGCTTCAATTCCTTGTATATTTACAATTTTGACAATAACATGCAACATATGATTTCTTTCTCTAATGCAAGCCTCCACGAATCCAGCTTGCAGCTTCCTAGCCTAGGTGACATCATCTCTACATCTTTAAACCTCCAATGGTGCTTCCAACTTCCAAATATTTTTGATGCAATAACCCATATGTGACCACATCATCTCCAGCTTCCAGGCATTCTTGATACAATTACCCATTTGTGTTCTTGAAACAACAAGTCCCCAAATAAATCACTCCATTTCTTCATTATCCAATTATTTTGACTCCAAAGCCAGAGTGCATATCAGCTTTACAAGGTTAACCTCCAAAAGTACCTTCATAATTCAATGATAATCATTTTTAGACAACGTCATTCCTCCTTTCTTTGTTTTTCTGCAATATCAATCTCCAATCAAGGGTACGGACATCATCTTCCCAAAATTAAATTGAAAATTGCCTCCAGCATTCAAAGATTTAGATTTAGTTACCATCGATGTTTCCTGAAATTAGGAATTTTATGGAAAAGTTGTTCCAAGCAAAGTGCATAACGACTTCTAGAGAAATGTATCCATGAAATCTCATAAGCCACCTCACAGAACTCCCCAAAACAAAACCTGTTTCACGTTGCATCAAGCACTCAGTAGCCTCCAGATTGCAACCAACGAGGCTCGGGAAAAGGTAAGAAAGACAGAGAAAAGGGGTACGTGACGGACACTCAAAACATTTGAGGGCTTTCATCCAAGCCCTCGTATTTTTTCTTTTATCAATCTTTTTTTTTTGGGTAAAGGGGATACGTCCAAGCCTAATCCCTAAACCAAAATAAAATTTGAAACAATAATAGGTCTAGAACAAAATTAACAAGCAAAAAGACCATGAACAGCTCCGTTCTTTTTCTAGAAAAATGAAAAGCAAAATCGAGGGAGGGAGGGAGGGAGGGAGAGAAAGAGGGAGAAAGAGAGAGAGAGGGGGTTGGGCTTACCGTTGACGGTAGCTAACCGGTAGTTGATATTCGAAGGAGGAGAGCTGTATTCTTCTCTTCTTTCGCAAGCTCTGTTCAGAATCTTCTGCAAGCCAAGCTTCTTTCTGCGCAGGAGGCCTTTTCTTTCTCCTTCGAAGAGTCGCACAAGTCGCAAGCCCGTGTTTAAGTAATGCTACAGTGACTACCTAAATTTAGGTAGTTATTATAGTATAAGTTAAAATTTTAGAATTTAAAATAGGGATGGGTACACTCTTAAAGGACTATTTTTGTCAAAATCCTTATTTTGATTCCTTGTTTTAAGGATGGGATTGCTTATGGGTGAGTTGCTACCGGTCCTCTTAACGACCGCCGCTAAAAGTCATCCAAATCAGAACTCCCTTTTTTTCCGATTATCTCTTTCCCCGACCTGTTCTCTGTCACGCGAAACCATCTTCTCTCCTTCTCTCTCGCCTTAATCTCTCTCTTCCATCCTGTTCTTTGTCTCGCGAAAGCCATTTCTTTCCATCTCCCGCCCTAATCTATCTTCCGACCTGTTCCCTGCCGCATACCCCTGCTAAAGGCCGTCTTCTCTCCATCTCTCTCGCCCTATTTTCTCTCTTCAAATCGCTTTTATGTTTCACTCACGACAGGGGATGCTACATCTCCTTCTTTGTTTGATTTGGTTGGTAAGAGATGTGTTCTTAATTCTTATTCTTAGAATTTCTCTTTTTTTATTTTTATTTGATGATTTTCCGTTCTCTGTTGATAGAGCCCGATTGATTGGAGGAAGAGGGACGCATAGGGTGCTAACCAGGCAGAAGCTATAAATCCAGAGAAAAGGAAAACTGAGGAGAAGGTCATCGATTCCGTCATCGTCTCCGAACTCTCTAAACCACTCACCGCCTACTGCAGGTTCATATCCTATCATCATTTCTCCTTTTTTTCTTTTTTTTTACTCTTCCCTCTCTATGTGAGCTCGAAGGTGTATGGCGGTGTAGGTGCTGGAGATCAGGGACCTTTCCTCTGTCTGATGGCAGCCATGTGAAGCACAACAAGGCTACTGGGGACAATGTTGGCCCTCTACTCGTGAAGAAGCAGTAGCACTTCCTTCGATTCCTATTATGGGCAGTATTAGCTATTAATGCATCTCAAGGTCTTGTATTCTATTCTCTACTTTGTCCTCTTTGTTTTCTACGGTTTTTAAGAAAATAAGGGAATAAATAATTGTGGTTTTTGGATTCCATGGAGCTCTACCCTAATAGATTTATGTTAAACAGATCGTTTTGCCCCTCATTTGCACCTAAGCAGTTCAAGGGAGAATTATTTAGCTTTGAAATGAATAGTTGGAACCTCCATTCTTAAATCGAAGGAACGTTGATTAATGTGTGTCTGAAACTGTTGGAAACAGATGAATGGTTATTCTCTTTAACATAATTAGCTTATATAAGTGTAGTGCATATATCTCCATTAGTTTGGCTTGAGAGATTATGAATTTACATAGAATCACTTCTGAATTTCATGCTTGTTCCATGTGAGACAAGCTTTATCCATCACGAGTGGCCTTATTTGTAGTTCTAACTTATATTTTGTTGCCAGCTTATGGAGGGATCATCTTATAGATCTTGGGTGATTGTTGTGTCTAACTCCAGATGACTACACTACAAAAATAAGGGGTTCTAGCGGCGGGGACTAAGATACCTTTAGCAGCGGTCTTTAAAAGGACCGCCGCTAAAAGTAATCCTATTTTCGACTCTGCCCTAATCCTATTTTCGACTTTGTACCTCGCCCTGATGAGTCTCCCATTCGACTCTGCCGATCAAGCGTTTCATTGAGCGAGCATGTATTTACTTCCTCTTTCGTCTGTGTCGAGGTAATCACCTGATTGATTCCTCCAATGATTCTCTCCCGATTGAGCTTTACTGCAAGCGAGCAAGCCTTCTCTTCCTCTCTCGTCTGCGTCAAGGTAATCGTGTGATTGTTTTTCTTATTTTTTTACAAACCTAACTTTTTTAGTCAATTTCCTTTGTATTTACTCTCAATTCTTCCTCATTGCCTACTAAATCCCTTGTTTGGGCCTGCACGCCGGATGTGGTGACATTTCTGTATGCTCGGCCGATTGTCCCTCCTTTGAAGTTAGTCGAAGAATCTGCAGAAGGAGTCAGTGGGAATACATGGCAGGTCAGCTTCCTTACATGTTGTTTTTCTGATTTTCCTTTTTTTCGGATTGTTAAGGTCTTTGGTTTGAGTCAGAGGAGAAGGAGGTGCGTCTGACATATTACTGTAGGAATTATAGAAAATCTACTTGACTCTTGACAAAACAAAATTAGAAAGTAGGAACTACGTCCCTAATACCTGTGCATGTGCATTGCAATTCTGAAACATAGTTTAGAAAAAACAATAACCATTTATGTTAGGCTCAGACCACACAGTTTTAATCTCCAAACAAAAAAGAGCAGAATTATTGGAATGGATGTACACGAAAATGAGGTAAACCAAAAAGGTTTTCAGTCTACAGATTTGAGATTTGGTTAAAGAGAATTTAACATGCAAGCAGAAGACCATACCAAATGTGCTACCAAAGTTGTTCCACAGTTCAGCACTAATAACCATTTTGCAGTATTACATAGTGTATTAATTTTTATCATTAATGGATTAATTATATATCTAAGTTTCTTACCCAGCTATATACATAGTGTATATTGTTCATTGTTGGGTCTAGTTAGTCACCGACATATCCGGTTTTTTCATTTTATTTTCTGTAAAGCATATGTATTATTTTTTTGGGTAAATCATATTATCGATGTTATGTTTTGCTTAATATTATGCGCAATGATCTCATATGACATTTCTAATATTATGTGCAATGATCTCATATGCCATTTCTAATTTTTGTTTTAAGTTCTGTCCCATAATTCCCAATTCTTGGTTTGCTAGGAGCAGAACATTAATAAAAAACTGTGTGGTCTGAGCCTAACATAAATGTTCTTCCTTAACCAGTGTACAGCTGCTGCTCTGTGTCATGAATTGTTCTTCCTTAACCAGTGTACAGCTGCTTCCTCACCAATATTTTGTCCATCCCAAACCAGGTAACATGCTGTAGAACATCCTACTTACACGGGATACTTATAGCTTTAAAAGTACTGTGGAATCTTCTTGGTTGTTCATCCAATTTAGGTGGTTTCTGTAAGAATAGCATTCTAATGTCTCTCTGCTCTACATTACTTGGATTAATTCGAAATATGGTTGGGCTGCCATAGATGTGGAACTTGAGAATTCTGTTGTCAAGTAATTCTGAAAATCAGGACGTTGTCTTTGGACCATGATTATTCTCTATATCAATATAAAGACTTATGGGAGTGCTTTTTTGTGAATCTAACAATCTTGTTATGTAAAACATAAATCATTGGTGATATCTGAAATACTGATAAGAGGACTAAAAGATGGCAACATTAATCAATAAATCCTAGTTGGCTATCTGAGATGGATCTTATTTTCCCATTTTAAGCAAATTTTGAGTTTGACAGTATGTTCATGTTATTGAAAGAGTGAATTATTAATTATTGTAAGGTTGGGTTTATAATTTTGTTGTTTTTGTTACCATGCTTCGTCCTATCAGCAGCATATATTATTGTTGTGCATGCTGAAGAATATCAAGGTCTAAAAAATTTGCGTTCTGTTAATACTGATCACATTGTTTTTTATTTAATCACAAGATGTTTCTGCCCAGAGTTTTCATTGGTAGGGTCTACCAAATGCCAGGTTCTGCAATTTTTTCAAAGTGAGTCGTGAATGCTGTACAACTAGCTGCTTGTGAACTTTAGCTAATTAGATAATTAACTTCTTTTATTATTGTTTAATAGTCTTTTTCCAAATGGAAGCATGGCATGTGAAAGACTTATTCAAAGTGAATTGTTGGAATTATTGTTCCAATTTCCGAAGATAAAATTTTTGCTTTATCTGTACCATTTGAAAAATTAACATAACATTAATATCTTCTGACCTTACTGATTCCAGATGGAATACTTAAAAGGGATTTGCTGCATTTCTTTATCTTCCTTTATATGTAACCTAATTTTAGTTCTTAAACTATATTAGGACTGCGTTTAATTGGAACTACTTGACTTGATGATCATTATATTGAACAGATTAGACTTGAGTGAAGTGGGAGCTGATATTGATCGATCTTCTTTGAAGCTTGAGGCAGCGGTGGTTTCTCCTTTAAAAAGGTATTTGCCAGTTAAACTCTCACGCAACCATAAATCATTGGTGATCTCCTTTACTAAGTAATTATTTTGATTTGAATCCTACAATTAGATTTTGAATTATACAATTTAATTATATCTGTGAGATTAGGAATGATATTTGTGATGCTTTAATGCAATTCAAATTGTTTTTGTTCAGTTCCATTGAATCTGGTTTAATTCGTGAACTGCCAATGTGTATTGCAATTCAAATTAGTGATATAAACACGTCAGTACTCTCTCTCTCTCTCTCTTCCTATGCCCTGTCTCAACTGTTTTGGATACATAATGGAAATTTTATTAGGAAAGAATTGTTTCAATTTTTGGGCATCTGCTATAGATCTGCAAACTCTGGTAGGATCACATACTAATAAATCAGCAACTGATATGGACAAATAATATCAGCAACAACTTGTATCCTCAGCTCAAAGCTGTCCCACTTTGGTTTTTTTTTTCCTTTTTTGTTTCATTCTTTTTGCAAGATATCAGAAACTTTCATGTAAAAGGGAAGAAAGTCAAACAAGACACCATACAAAATGCAGCCAATAAAGCAATAATAAAGCATAAAGTAGGTAAGGTGGGGCCTGCAAGTAGAATAGTGGACAAGAAAATTCCAAAGTGAACAAAAGAACAAATCAGTCTCAAGGTAGAAGGAGATGGAGGAAGCAATAATAAAGCATAAAGTATGAAGCTGCAAGCTTGCAGCAACTATATAATAGTATTCCTTGCAGGTCAGCAACTATGTGTAAATTAAGGTATTTGAATTGAAAATTTTTAACCACAAACAAGCCTATAATTTAATATTTTTGTATAGTTAATCTCATTTATAACATTAACCACGTCTTGCGCAAAAAAAGGACCCTAGCCAGCTAGAGCTACACACAACTGTAAAGACTACTAAGCCACATGAACCATGCAATTGCAACAAAGTGAAACTGTAGTAGCTTCAAGCTTTGTGCTTGAAAGGGTATAACTTTCCAGATTGAAATTATGCTTTGTTCCAGATTGCAATTGGATTGAGAAGCAATAAATGCCCCTTCAGAGAGCATACCTTTAATGTTAGCTCTTTGAAAGAATGCTCAACATTTTCTCGAGTTTTAGCACTACATTCAAGGTATTGACATCTGAGATCTTGTGCAAGAGCAATTCCCTCTTCTCTAGTTACAGCACTTTCATTTTCCTGAAAAATATTTTATCATTAAATTGAGTATCTCACCTTTTCTAAGTAAACTGAATACTATTTTAAAATAGAGTATGACCTGTGTTTGGTGCTGTGTCATTTGTGTCATGAGATCTATGATCTATCTCTGTTGGTTTTGTTCCTTCTGATTCTTCTATGTTAGATGGCCTAGTCATGTTACATGAATGTCCAGGGAAGGTATGAGGAATTAACCAAAAAAAGGGAAGGTATGAGGGAATGTATGTTGAAGGAATAAAATAAGATATGGTGGTAACTTTGTTTATTGCCCATTAATGGAAATTTTGCCTTTTGATACTTGTATAGGAATTCCTAAGAACACAACAATGAGAAGTTGTAGTGTTCATACCAAATCAGTACCTGCTGATCCTTTTGACAAATATATCATTGGTTTGTAAGTCTTTTATCAGGAAACAAACATCAGTGCTTCTCTTTTCATATAGTGCTCGTTGTTGTTTTAAATAGCAAGTCAATTTTCTACAAGTTCTTCAGGGATTTTATTTGACTTGTGTTCTTTTATAATAACAGCTTCTTGGAGCTTTTGAATGGTCCGGAAATAACCCATTGCCACCAGAGATATGGATAATTCCTTATATTCTCCCATTCCATCCAGGTATAAACCTCATGATACTTTCATTCTGTATCAACTATACAAAGTAGAAATTTTGATGGTAAAATAATAGACATGTTTTGACTTTCGCAATCATATTGTTGAAATCATACTTATGTAGATGAATTTGAAGGTTTGGAGATGACTATTTTCGCAGTGGAGCTTGAAGGTTTGGAGATGGATTTTGAAGCATCAAATCATGGTTGTGAGCAAAAAAAATTTTTTTTTCCTGTCTTTTCTAATAAGGTTTGTAGATGAATTTTGAACCATCAAATGTCATGAAAGAGGTTTTTTTTTTTTTGGGGGCTTGGTACTAATATTGTAATGGAAAGTGTAAGTTTCAAATTAATGTTCTTTTTCAAATTGCAAATTAATTTTTTTTATTTTTATTTGGCTTAATCGTGTAATATAGGCGCTTGCGGATAAGAGAGAAAGAGAAAGAGATGGGGGTTTGGTGTGTGTGTGGGGGGTGGGGTAGGTTGGTGGGGTTGGGTACGGGTTGGGGGTTGGATTGGGTGGTTTGTTCAGGGGGGCGTTGGTGGGGTGGGGTGTGGTTGTAATTAAAAGAAAAACATGAGGTGGGTAATAGAAATTTTGTTTGGGTGGGGTCCGGTTGTAATTAAAAGAAAGACATGGGTTGATTTGGGCAGAAAAAAATAAAAGAAAAAAAGTGACTTTTAGCGGCGGACAACGACCACCGCTAAAAGTAAAAAAGACCGCCGCTGAAAGAATCAGCGACGGACGAATCATCGGCGGACAGGCGTCGTTTGGTAGGACTTGTAGTGCAATATACATATCAAAGGACAATAACTTGATTTAGGTCCTGCTGATGCAGGGTCCTACGAGGAGCAAAGTGATGATAGACCTAATCTTTCTTCTAATATCCTAGAGTTATTGTTGTCCTCAAGTATTCATTTTGGTTATGTGAATCACTTGAAATCTGGTGAGTAGTTTTCTGCGACTCAATTAAGAAATTATTTTTGTGTCTTAGTATTAAGTGGGTGGAGCTTAGTTGCGTGTGCTGCTGTCTTTTTTGTAATTTTCCAGAATTGAATACCTTTTTAGCCCATGTTGCCATGAGTATGTGTTCCATGTTGCCATGAGTATATGGAGTTTAACATACGTGTTCTTACTTACACTGTTTTTGTTATATATATATATGCCTGTAACAATTGTTTGTGTTCCTTTTTTTTTTTTGATGAAATGTTTGTGTTTGTGTTACTATTTATTCTAAATAAAAAATTCTTGTTATTCACATTGTTTATATGTTGAAATTTCATCTAATCCATAGGGCCTCTATCAAGTGTACTGTCCCTCTTTGTCTAACCAATCAACTGAACCCAATTAATGAGATCAGAATAATGGATCCTAAGATGACAGTTCACATTTTAGGCAACCAGGTGATGTAAAAACAAACTTAGTGGACAAGGTTCCTAAAATCCCCTAAAAAATATTTTGTATCTTGAAAGCCCATGAATGAATTTCTCTTTCAATTGACATTTTTTTTGATAAATATAGATATATGCAAAAGATTCAGAACTCAAATAAAAAAGTGAGCTTGAGTTCTAAGTTTCAAAAAAACGATAAGGTATTAACTGCTTTCTGCGACAAATTAACGTGACTGAGATTGTTCCTAACCATTACAGAGAAGAAAAATCACCTCAACAATGTACTTTAGGAACAAAATTCTCATTGATTACAATGACATTCGAATTTATGTACAAAATTCTTACATTGCATCATAATTAATCATTGTCGTGTTTTGATCGGAAGCTCAAACTATTTTCCATCAGGTTTCAATTGGTAGCTCAAATCGGAAGCTCAAACTATTTTCCATCAGGTTTCAATTGGTAGCTCAAATCGACATAAAGGGCATGTGTTCTTCCGCCCCAACCACAAGACTATGCACTCCTTATGAAAAACATGCAAGCAAGGCATCTTTGTGACTTTTTCGCCAAATAATAGCTGCTGCAGGCATATCGAACAGGTCTCCTCCGTCTCTTCTTGTTGCACAAACAGGGTTCTAAGAGCATCAATGGAAGCCCTGGATGCAGGAACAACACCTAATCCTCCATCTGCAGCCATTACATAGGACTCCACTGTCCTCACCTGAACAGCTACAAACAAACTTACAGGTTTACTTTTTCTCCATAAAGAATCATGCACTGCAGTTGTGGCCTTCATAGCGATCCATGTCTTCAGAAAGTCAAGATTCTCAGGTGTAAGATTGAGGATGAGGGATGAAATAATGTTTTCAACACATGTCTGGGTCCTGTTCTCGTCCAGCAACAATGGCAAGCCGATCACATATTCACGGCGGTTTAAATCAGCATCTTCCATGTTGGAGAGGACGACGGCTTCTTCTCCTTCTTCAGCGCTTGAGAGAATTACATGTCTGAGCTTGTAATATTCAATAACAAACACGAAACTAACTTGATCAGTCTTGTTTGAGGTTTCTTTGCTCTCTTGTGATTGAAAGTTTCGAATATCAACTTCTTGATTGATTTGTCGAACACTAAAGTCGTCAGCCATGGTGGATCTACAAAGGAAAAACAGAAATCACAGAATCTCGTGAATAGAAATAGTCAGAGTTCGTGCTTTTATAATAGAAACTCCTAGAGTCCAAGTAGGAATCGAACAGGAACTCTCAAGGCAAATGAATCCGTTGGGATGGGGGATAATGATAATATAATAATAATAATAACCTACAGTTACTTGGCCCGAATACAAGACAATAACTGGGCCAGACCCGACCCGAGTTTCCACACAAAGATGATTGTCGATTCCTAGTTGGAATGTGAGATATTAAAGAGTATCAGCTCATGAGAAGGAAACGCGCGGCACTGAAAATATGAAGTCACAAGGTTCCTTGAGTCCTAGTGAAACTGTATAAAAGTAAAATTATAGGAACCGAACCCTTTCATGGATATAGGGACGGCAACAGCACCATGGGGTTGGTAACGGTGCGGGTCGGGTGGAGCCATATATACCGTAAAACATTGTCCTAGTGAAACTTTATAAAAGTAAAATTATAGGAACCGAACCCTTTCATGGACATAGGGATGGCAACAGCACCATGGGGTTGGTAACGGTGCGGGTCGGGTGGAGCCATATATACCGTAAAACATTGTAATATATATATATACTCTCTTAAGTAGGAAATTCAAGTTAATTATATATTTATTTATAAAATATATATTGTTATCCCTTGTTTGTCCTTAACTTTTTTTTATCTCGTACCCCACTAGTTAAATATCGTGCATTATCGCACATGTACCCCACTAGTTAAATAAGATTCTTCTTTACTAGCTAGAAAAATAGATTATTGGTTTCACGCATGTCTTCATGGCAACACGTGATGGGTGCTGAGAAGATTATTGGTTTCACGCATGCCTTAATATAATCATATTAGTCACAAAAATAATATAATGACTAAATCCCTAAAATATTAAACTAAAGTGATTAATTAGCTTCTATACTATTAGTAAAGTCAATTGGGAGAATATTCCCCCAGATTCTGGCCCTCCTTTTCTTTTTCCCAAAATTGCCCTCCACAACCGAAATAATCCCACCCTATAACCATCACATCCACTGCTCTTTCCACTTCCAAATTAAAACCCCACCCCTATTTCTATGCTACAGTTATTGGGTTCAGAACATGCAGTATGCACGTGCCACAACTAGTAGTAAAAAACAATAATAATAATAAAAAGAACGCAAATGGAAAAAATAACTTAAAGTATAAATGGGTACTCATCAAGTTAGTGGTTTGGGTTCAGGTTGACCCATTTTTAGGTGGGTTGGGAAAATCTTAACTAATATATAAAGAGAACTGCCATGCCCAAATCACCCTTCATAATTTCCATATTTTACCAATTAGTTATGCCACATTAGCATAACAGAACACCATGCGATTTGGACTCCTAGAACATGAATTAAGTTTTTTCTAAATGGACCTCACAAAATTGTTTTGTAATTTTCGTAGCGCATGCAGTCCCCTAGTATATATATACATATATATAGTGTAAGTATCTCCCAAAGAGGAAAGTTTATCCTTTTCGTACTCGTAGAAAAATAAAATTTCAAGGAGAAGCAATATGTGGTAAATTTACACGGATTTGTGTTTATTTTATTAGGAAATCTTGCAAAGCTAAAAATAAGGAGAAAGAAAATTTTATATCTTAGGTAAGAAAAAAGAAAGGAAAAAATTAATTTTCTCACTTTTTCTATCCTAACTCCTAGCGTCTTTCAATAATTGTCTCAGATCCACATTGAGGACATGTGTTCCTCCGCCTTAACCAAGAAATTATACACTCCTGTGAAAATCAATTAAGCAAGGCATCTCAGTAACTAGTTCACCAAAAGATAACTGTTGTAGGCAAATCGAACAGGTCTCCATTTTCTACAAAATCACAATTCTAAGAGCATCAATCGAAGTCTTTCTAATGACATGATCCCGATAAAACCGCTCCACTGTACCCACCTTAATAACCGCACATAATCTTACATGCTTGTTTCTTCTTGATAATGATTCTTGCAATTTATCTCTGGCCAACGTAGCAATCTCTGTCTCCAGAAAGTGAAAATTACTAGGGTAAAGACGGGTGATGTATGAAAGAATGTCTTCAACCCATGCCTGTGCCGTATTATCATCCAATAACAATGACGAGAGTCTATCTGAAATTTATGAAGATTATCTTCTCTCTGCTAGGTGTTGGAACTGACTTCTACTTATGCTTCCATTGACAGCTCTATCTCTTTAATCTCTTTTTTAATAATAAACATGAAGGACACTCGAGTGTTGTCTGAGATTTCGGTGCTTTCTTCGGAGGAAATGTCTCCAATACAAACCACTTGACTTTCTTGGTTGGTGTGAGATCCCGAGTCCTACATTGCTTGGGGAGGAGAAGGTGAAAGTCTATATATGTAGGCTTGTAACTCCCTCAAGCAACGAGGCCTTTTGGGGTAAAACCCAAGAGCAAAACTGTAACGCCCCGGATCTGGGTTACATGGAACAACCATAACACGTACCCGAAGTGTTAGCAATAAACCACAGGATCTACCAGAGTATAGGAAAACATGAAATATCCAAATATAAGTTTACCAATACATGAAATACAAGTTCACTAAAATCCCAAATCACCATCCAAAATGAAGTAACAAAATCTATGAAGACAACTCACAATATCCAGTAGAAAGTCTAGACAACTATAATAAAGTCACTACTCTACGAAATAATCCTCCTCACGATACTCCGGATAGTTTGCCGGAATATCAGCCCCCAAGGTATCGTCCTCGCCGAGATCTGAAAACAAAAGAAAAACGATGAGATACGACTATCTCAGCAAGTAGCATATACATGCAAAGAAATACAGTTATAACAGTTCTAAATCATGCATAGGTTACAATAAATTAATTTTACAATTAATCTCGGTTAATCCGACTAATCTCGAAAATACAGCGACGATAACAATCAGATTCGGAAAACAAAATAGATAGTGGGATTCATGAAGTTTGTCAATTTTGTGTGGCTAAGCACTAGTGTTCCAAACAATCCAGCCGAAAACAATGCAACAGCTTGAACATCCAATTCATCACCCTCATGGTGGAAATACTCGTGTGACCTCACCCTCATGGTGGAAACGGAGTTGTTGCAGCACTTCCCTCATGGAAGGCCTCTCCATCATGGTGGAAACTCATAAAGGAATCCTAGACTTAAATCCAGACAAAAAGTACAAATTCCATTTTCTAACTAGATTGTGAATCCACACTAAGTCTCGCCCTTAATACTTTGAAAAAACTATCATTTAAAGTGCAAGTTTACATAAAACCATGCTTAAAGTAAATCAAGACATTTTATAGTTAACAATATGGAATTCAATTTCTAATAATCACTAAGGCATCCAATAGTAAAAAGTTACAGCTCATGGTACATATAGTGGAAATACTTTACACTTAAAACAAACTGATAACCAGTAAACTTTTGAAGAAAACACAACCAATTAATATTCAGGTCACAACAGAAACCAGCTAAATTCATTGATATTAAAATCAGTTCTAGAATTTCTCTGATAATCAACTCTCTATTAGATTCAAAAATTTTAGATTTGCTACTCCCTTTACTAATTGATTCCATTACTAAATAATCCTTAATCCTTATTGCCAACATAATCTCCATAGGTATCTAACAGCTCTTGAGTCTCAATTACCTTGACTAATTCAGGTGAAGAAATAACACATGATTGAAACAAGATAAAAACTCAAAAGAGATCCATGCTGCAGAAAATCAGGTCATGCATTTGCTATCATGCTTCATAACAAATCTCTCAATCCATTTTATCAATTTATCCACCATAAATTTCTAATAACACTTGAAAGTTAAATGACCCTAAATTAACTTAATTAAATAGGATTAGAAGACTTAAGACTCAAATTATACTCATAGAATTAATCTGCCGCACCTGGTATGAAACAAAGAGAATGCTAAACCTGGCCATCTGCTGCACTTCTTTGCATCTGAATTTCTACTGAACCCAAAACAAACCAAAACAAACAATGAACAATTCTTTCCTAATCTTGGATGAGAAATGACGAAATTCTGATCAACAGGATCAGACGCCCTTCCTCTATGAATTGAGTTTTCTTCACACACGTCAATTCTTCAGATCTGTTTTAAACTCACCAGCAACCTTCTTCTGTTCTAGTTTCTCCAGCAACAAATGAAACTTCAAAAGCCATTTCTCCAGCAACAAATGGAAATCCAAAATCTAACTTCTCCTGCAACTCTCATCGAGAAACTTTTCATGTGCTCAAAACCCTTCAGCTCCCTCCTCATGATCCCATATTGTGATCTCCACCAAATTCCCTACACTAACATTCTATTAGACTTGATTCACCGATTTGCCACTCACCTATATGTAACATCACCACTCAATAATTTCTAATAAAATTCCCAATTACTATTTCTTGACCATTGAAATTATAATATAACCTCACTTACCCTTTGGTCATAAAATTTCCAATTTTATGAAATTCCCAAAAATGTCCTTGCGAAACACCCACCTGAAATTCCACCAAAAAAAATTGAAACGCCCCGGATCCAAGTTACGTGGGTAAAACCGTAACTTATCTCCGAAGGTTATTATATAACCCAGGATAGCAAATCAGAGTGAAGGAAAAACATGAATTTAACAATAACTATAAAATCAGAGTGCACTATAACCCAAGCTCCAATATAAAATACCATAACCGAGCTAACTCACATTAACCAAGCCTATACCGCTGGTGTCGTCCTTACTAGAATCTGAAAACAAAACAAAACGGAAATGAGTGAGATACAAATATCCCAGTAAGCAGTACATGCATGCTCAAATACAGTTCATCCGTTCTAAAATATGATACAGTTGTAAATCATGCAACAGTAGTGATAACACCTTAGTTCCGAATAATCCGAGAAATTCAACAATAATCCAATCAATCAGTATGAGATACAAGAATAATCCAGTTCGTCGAATATATATGTAACCTCAAAACAACAGTTGATAAGTCGCCGCAGGACTCATGAAATAAGACTGCCTTTAACTAGTGCAATACTATGCTCACTATGCCACCTCCCGGCTTAGGAGCGAAGCCGAGCTACACGGTCATCGACTTATTGCGAAAGAACCCATTCAGATACAGTAATGGGTTGGCATGTACTATTCTAAACATAGCCGCAGCCAACCAGATACAGTGAAGGCCTCATCGAGATACACGATGGAACGCGTACGTGAACAAAGTGTTACGACTAGCAAATGACAATCCTTCCCACTATCTAGCTCCTAACATGGATCCATATCGAGCTATGCCCACTAGACTCTAAAATCAAAACCAACAGAGAAATCCAGTAAGCACAACCCATCTCCATCTCAATCATATCATCCCGAGCTACACGGGGCATCTCCGAGATACACGGAGGCAACAGCATCCCGATATACACGGGCATCCCCGAGATACACGGAGGTAAGATAACCATCAATCCATCAAAAGTCCCAAAAACATCATTCAAGTACAATGAGAAAACCAAATAATCACATTTATCCAAAATAATTTGATTTTAAGTCCTTTTTCAAAGTATTGCATAAAATTCTCTTTTTATAGCCAAAGTTTGGTGAAATTGCTCATTTTCGGTTAAACCGGCAAATTCGAATGTTAAAACTAGAATTAAATAACATTACTAAATTCAGACCTGAATTATTTAACTTGTGCCCAAACAGTGGCTCTTTCTATAAATATTAACCTTAGTTTACTCTCTTTAACATAAACCTTTAATGCTTTCTATTAATACTTCTAACTCATCTATGAAGACCCATAAATTTCCTCCTCTTGATTATCTGAAAGTCAGTAATTATTCTCTATTATTTGTCCCAAAATCTTAGATATGATCTGAACCTCAAAATAAACCATTCACTTAGCCTAAACTTGTAATTTCATTGCACCTAGTTCACCCATATCCAAATCTGAAATATTCACCATGCTATTTAGGCTAAAACCCCTCAATTATATACTCATATCAATATCCATTTATCCACTCTAGTTTCCCTTAATTTTCTCTAGTTTATCCTTTAGGTAATTTTCCCCAAATAAGTTTTGCCATGTAAAATCTGTATGTGCTGGAGAGGTTCAGCACTCTAAAAATACCCAAATTCTTAATTAGACCTGTTTTTAATTTCTTTTACTTGATACCATAGATATGTTCTCAAAAACCAGTGTTTCTTAGTCCCAGAAGTCCCTTAATAACTTCTCATGAAGCTCTCTAAATAAACCTCCACAATGATGCTTAACACCAAGACAAGGTTGCAGGTGGTGAGCCGGGCGCCAACCTCTATGTAGGTAGGCACCACTCAGCACCCAACCAGATTAATGAGGTACAGTAACTAATCCAATACTATCCAAGTACCTCAGATTACATCTAAGATAGCTCCTAAAGTAATCCTAAATTATCCCCCCCCCAAATGGGTTTAACAAAAACTTTGCAGTATAATGAAAACATAGGCTGCTGAGAGGGTAGGCGCCCCTCAGCAGCACCCAGCACACTCATAACAATCAGCAACCACTGAGGCATTTGAACAAATTAATATAAAACTGACTTGAACTTAGCCTTCCAAACTTATTTCATCAAAAACCTAACCTTCTATGTGATGTTTTGGTTTCAACTCAGATTTAATTGGAACACCCCCAACAATACCAACAGCCGTAGCTGCCCAACCCTTCTTCCCACACAGTTCAGCAACACTGCTCATAAATCCCATTTCAGCACCTCTAAAACCCACAAGTTACCACTAAAATATACTCTTAGGTGAACTTCCCATTTAATCATTTCTAGATAATCCTTTTAGTAGATCCCAAATTAAGTGCTACAAATTAAAATGTTGATGTGCTGGAAATATTTCAGCACCTTAAAGTTACTCAAAACACCTAACTACACATTTCAGGTTTCAATACTTACTATACCAATATACCCCCATTTTCCAGCATCTATATTTCCTCCAAGATACATCGATCACATATATTTAAGTTCCCTAAGCATAGATCCATTAGTTGAAAATCATGGCCACTACACAATCTAAATAAGAGAGCTGGCCATGTTAGCACTCGAACCAGGTTTTCAGCAACCTGGATTTTTAAAGTCTATTCCACACCCTAAGACTTGAGTCCCTTTTGTTTACCTCAGTATAATACATTCTTATTTAATTTAACTCACAAGTTAAACTCTAAAATAGCTCTAAATTAACCCTAAACAGAAAAATTAAAGAGAGAATGTATTGGGCGCCAACTAAGTCTTCCATCATTTTTCAACAGTCAAAATTTTCTGCTGGAACTACAGCAGAACTTGGCTGATGTGGAAAATTTAAGCCCTGACTTCTATTCAATTTATTGACTTGTATTCAATTTGTGCAACCAGCACAAACCTGGTAAAGTCAGCATTGGTTGGCGCTCAGGTCCTTACACTCACGCACAGATGCTAAATTATTGCTATGATGCAATTTGTCTCGACTGAACTACTATCTTCTCCTAAAATTTAACTTGCATCGATTCCTATTTCTCATGAAAATCTTCTCCACCACAGTTGGGTTAAATCAGCCTTAGATAAATCATCACTTCGAAATTTCAGTCACAATAGATCATAAATGCCAAAATTACATACAGCAGATTTAGATTCAATCTAATATAAAATTTTCGTTTATAAATCTAAAGAAAACGAATGCTACTCACAGTACACTTCATTTCATCTAATAAATCAGCAACCCTACCTTTAAGTTTTATTTGAAACCTATTTAGAGGCTGCTCATGCCCAGGAGCCAATTACTAACCAGAAACAGGGTACGATCAATACTTATTCTAATTCAGTACAACTTCAATTCAAAGTGTCTAAACCAAATCAATTTATGCTACTTACCTCTGAATTTCTGAATTACAACTGCTGGAAACCTATTTGCACAATTCGATCTCTGATTCCTCACTCCAAAACCAAACGAGCTCACTGATTCTGAATTTTGTTTCACCACAACTCAGATTTTGGCTCTCGATCAGAATTGGAAATTGCCGAAATCTGATATACACCTTTTCTCTGACAGTAATCCAAACGGCCACAACAAAATCCTTCGCTCTTCATGAAATCCTCCAAATCAGATCCAGCAACCCTAGCTCGTACATTTCTTCTTCCCGAAAGCTCCAAGGTTCAATTCGTTCCAAAATGCCAAAATGAACTCCACTTGTGTTTATATAGTTACCGCCTAGGGCTAGCTTAAACATGATCCCATGCTATGCCATTCTACCAGGATCCCTACACCAGCAACCCTTATTTGGTCATGACTTCATATTGGTCCCACCTCCAAAACCACCATAATCCACAGATAAAATTCCAGCAATGGCCCTTACCTGATTAATTGAAATCATCCACTCCGATTTGAACCCCCGGTCTAACTATTTGGCTTCCTTCCTCTACAAAATTACTAACTAGCCATAATTTAATTACTAAAATAATAAATTTTAATTCCATTAAAATTTGGGATTTTACAAAAATTATTAAAAATTTACTTAATTTTCTCAAAATAAAAATTAAAAAAAACAAAAAACAAAATCTGGGGTTTTACAAAAACCGTGAGGTCCAGTGGGCTAAAGTGGACAATATCGTTGCAACTAGGGAGTTGGGGCGTGATAGAATGGTATCAGAGCCAGACCCCGACCGTAAATGTTGGACCCAGACATTGATTGGTGCATGTCGGTGGGCTACCATGTGGGCGGGCCCGAGATAATGGCTTGCAGGCAACTGCACAGGGACGTGCAGCCCTTAAGGGGGTGGATTGTGAGATCCCGAGTCCCACATTGCTCAGGGAGGAGAAGTTGAAGGTCTATATATGTAGGCTTGTAACTCTCTCAAGCAACAAGGCCTTTTGGGGTAAAACCCAAGAGCAAAACCGTGAGGCCCAGTGGGCTAAAGCGGACAATATCATTGCAACTAGGGAGTTGAGGCGTGACAGTTAGCCATCATAGATCTTACAAATATATCTTTATCTTCTTTGCCTTCTTTTTCTCTTCTTTGTTGTTTCTACGTTGGAGGGGAATAAAAATTCTAAAATACTTGCACATTAAAGAGAGTGGGATTTAGGATGTTGGATCCCTTTTCCTTATTAGTGAGTGGGCTTTCTATGAGAATGAAGGAGGGGCCTGATAGGCCCAAGCCCATGGTGGTTTTCGATTGATCTGGAAACCCTGCCAGATGGTCTGGTTCATTGGGAAATGGATTGGGAATGGGCAAGAGGGGCTGAAACCCTAATTTTAGGGTTTACTGCATGTGGCCGAAATTATATTTTGACCACACAGGAAACTAGTATAGCCGAAATGTTATTTCGGCTACACTAAAAACAATGTGTAACCGAAATGTTATTTCGGTTACACCAAAAAAATTGCTTGCCCGAACTGTGATTTTGGGCAAGCATAAAAAATTTGTTCTTAGGGTTTTTTGAAATGGGACTTGATTCTTGGGCTTCTAGGGCGTGCTAGGGCCCGTTTGGGCCCACAGTGGTTCATGCTAGTTGGGGGAGGCCTCGTTAGGCCACCCTTTTGGGGACGGACTTTTGCATCAAAGAAGGGGTGAACATGCTACAATCCACAAAAAGCCCAAGCCATAGTCATGGCCAAACCAGACCTAGCCTAACCAGCATGATTCAGTTTGGGCTTTTATTGGGCCTCAAACAGTATAGCCCATTCACTTAGATTATTTGCTTTTTTAGAACAAAGTGAGTTGATTGGACTGGGTGGGCCACGTTGGAAGGCCTACATGTGCTCAAGTTGAACCTCGATCGCTCCAAGGCCCAAGTTGGGTTTTCGGTTGACCCGGAAATCCTGCTGGATGGTCTGGTTCATTAGGAAATGGATTGGGAATGGGCAATAGGGGTTGAAACCTTAATTTTAAGTTTTACTACGTGTGGCTGAAATTTTATTTCGGCCACACAGGAAATTAGTGTAGCCGAAATAACATTTCCGCTACACTAAAAACAATGTGTAACCGAAATGTTATTTCGGTTACACCAAAAAAATTGCTTGCCCGAACTGTGTTTTCAGGCAAGCCTAAAAAATCTGTTCATAGGGTTTTTTGAAAGGGGACTTGATTCTTGGGCTTGCTAGGGCCTGTGTGGGCCCCTGTGTAGGCCACAGTGGTTCATTCTAGTGAGGGGAGGCCTCCTTAGGCCACCTTTTTGGGAACTTTTGCATCAAAGAATGGGGGGAACATGCTACAATCCACAAAAAAACAGCAGCCTATCATGACTTATAAATGACCATGCACATTGATGAAATAGGAAATGAAAGCAGGGAGGCCTAGCATGGATCCTAAGTAGGGGGTTATGCACATAGGTACAAAGCATTCATGGGAAGAAAAAAAAAGGGGAACATGCATATTACTTTATAACAATAGCAAGAGGAAGATCATGGCTAGTGGTGTGGGGGAACATACTAAAAGAAAACACATAAAGAAATCCACCCTAGGTTAGCATGCTTCCTAGCATACAACACATCTAAAAGAACAAGCATGTATTAGAGAAAGAAAACCACTTAAGAGAAGGGATCATGGGGGGTTAATAGTGGGGTACAAGTAATGGTGGAGAAGGATGGAGCATGCTCCCTTACTTGAATGAAGAAGAAAGTAGAGAAACCCAAGGAAGCACATGCAACAAAACCCCCTCTTAAACCATACTATACGACCTCACACCCGCTTTTTTTGTTGATCAACCGACTCCCCTTACCTTGGGAGTTTAAATACCGGATGAAAGGAAGAAGATAGGGCATAAAAGTGAGAAAAACACATGCTCACGAAAGGGAAAACAAGTTGTAGACAACAAGGGACTCCACATGCTCAAAATCATGCCATTTCCAACTATGTTAAATACAAGGCAACAAGGATGCTTACCTTGGGGTCTTTAGCTCCTTTTGAAGTGTGTTGAGACCCTTTTGAGACAAAACAGCAGCTGTACACCCCCTTGCTCCAAGCCAACAGCACCTTCAACTCTTTTCAAGGTGTGAAAAAGCAGAAGGAAAAGGAAAAAGGAGGCTTGGGAGGTTTTTGGTGTGATTTTGAAGGGTTCTTGACAGGAAAGGTTGAAGGAGATGGGTTGGTAGAAGAGGATTTTTTTGGGGAGATGGAGAGAGCATTGGAGAGAGATTGGAGAAAAATGAGATGAGCCAAAGTGTTGTGAGCCCCCCATACGTATGGGGTTCAATGGGGGTTTTATGTGGGGATGATGCATGAGAGATGCATGCATGGTGGAGAGAGAGGGACACACACACATGCATGGATGTGATGATGCATGCATGGGACAAAGAGAGACACACACACCTGCATGTGGTGATGATGCATGCATGGGACAAAGAGAGAGAGACACACACACACACATGCATGGGGGTGATGATGAGGTGTGTTTGGAGGGGTTCCCACATTGGGATTTAGGCACATGGGGAAAAGGGAGAGCAAACATGTGGTGGGGGAGAGAGAGAGAGAGCAAACATGTGGTGGGGGTTTGCTCTCTCTCTCTCCTCATCATTACTTTTTTATTATTATTATATTCAAGATTTTTTTAGATATATTATTATTATATTCAAGATATTTTGGAAATATTATTATTTTATTCAAGATATTTTTATCTGCTGTCCTTTCCGTAGTTTCTTTGCCACATGGCAGATTTCTGCACATTTGCCACGTGCGCAGTTTTCTGCAACTTTGCCCTAGATTTTGAACTGCTCACAGATTCCTCATCTGTGCCCCGATTCTCGCAAACTAAGTTGCGCTGGAACCCAATCGAGATCCTCTATCCACTGGGACAGGGTTTTGCAGCAAATTCAAGTTTTGATCATAAAGCTGAAATCGCGTCCAGAATTTTAATCTGCTCATATCTCCTATATCCGGACCTCGATTCAGGCAAATTTAATTGCGTCAGAATCATGTCGGAATTTTCTTTCTTTTGGGACAGAAATGGCAGTTAATCTGGATTTGATCAGAAAGTCAACTTTTGTCCCCTTACGGTTTGACTTTTTTTTTGTTTTGATATGTTTTATCATTTTTTGGTTTGATCAAAATTTGGGTGCTTACAGCTGCACCCCTTTGTCGAAGTCACTTGTTGATGAACGACAAAGGTTGAAAGAATACCCAAAATTTGCATTCCTCACATCTAAGAAAGCCTTGGAGCTGATTTATGGTTTGTGGGATAAAAAACATTAGCGCGAGCTGGTTACGTGCATGGTACTTTTCCCATTTCTTGTTCTTGTAAATAGGTGGCGTTTTGCACTTCTTTCCGGTTTTGGGGTGCCCATGCATTGCTTTAATGTCGGTACACTGGTTTTGAGTTTTATAGATGTTTCAGCTTTTCAGATTTCAGTGAGGATACAATTTTTAGGTTTTTTTTTGTTTTTTGTTTTTGTTTTTTTATGTATGGTGGCTAGAGGTGGGCCAAGGAACAGAATGAGAGAGGAAGGAGGAGGTGTTCTTGGTGAGGAGGTACTCTCGGTGATGTTCAGTGTCTCAAGGGAACTCACACACGTGTCCTACTCTACTTACAAAAGTGGGAAATCAAAAATTACATGAGGGTCTTCTCTGCCCTTTGTCTTCAAAACACGCCTTCTCTTCTTGTTCTTGAGCTTTGTTTTGGATGGTTCTCCACTGGGGATACATGGATTCTTTATTTGGGAAAGAATCTGTAGGGGACAAGTGAGCTCTCTGCAATTCCCCTGTTGGTGTGCTTTGGATTACCGCATGGCTTTCCTCCGCTTCGCCTTTCTTCTGCATGGCATCTTGCTTTTCTTTTCTTCAGGTTCTAGGATGCCACTTGGTATCCTCTAATCTTCCGCCTTGTATGGGCTTGCAAAATTCTCACCGAGTAATGAGGTATCTGAGATTCAAGCCATAAGCAATTATGGCTTACTGGGTTTTATTGTGTATGTGAGTTCACATGATTGAAATGAAATATTTTTTCAAAAGCTTTTTCAGAAATTTTGTACAAGTGATTAAAAATAAAAGGCAGAACCAGTGACCATGGTGAATTGCCTTGTTAGCTTGAAGTGTTTCGGGATGGTGTGCTCGACACACATTCCCATGAGATTCTTGACTTGTTCCGGAATTGGCCCTCAGAGGTTTTGCAAAGGTTTAGAAGATAAAGGACATCTCAAGGACTGTTCTCCCTTCCCCAGTTTTGATTTCTCTCACCTTGACCCAACCATTTAGGGTGGTTTCGGGATTTTGCAATTGAGGGTTTTTCCTTTTTCCCTTGGGGTTAGTGCCTGCCCCAGTTTGAGATCTTCGGCCGACTTGTGTGCATCATGTCCCATAGATCTATGAGGTCTTGAAATTAGGACAAAACATTGGCTTAGCTTTAAGTCTGAGAAATGATGGGTTATAAGGCTCAAGTTCTTATCTTTTCATTTTTAGGTTTTACTTTGTGTCTTGCCAAAGCTCATTCTTCTTTCTAAATTCCTTCCTTATAGATCTGCATGAATTCAATTATCACACCCTCTGCAATCAAAAAGGACTTTCTGATGGGACGAAACAAAGGCTGAGGTTTTTGGTTTATGAAAGAAAGGAAATACGACTCAAAGTCTTTTTGTAAATGGGTCGAGTCATGTTCTACCCTTTTCCTTTGCTACCTGGGCTTTGCCAATGCTTTTTCACTTTCTTTCCTTTCCTTTTTAAGGCCTTTTGTGACATTTGCTTTTTTCCTCTAGCATTTTTGCTTTTGCCTTGGGGTCTACTTTTGCTTTTTGCTTTGAATAGCATGCCCCAGTGTGTTTTCTGCTTTCTTTTATTTTTCTTTGTTTTTGCTCATTTATGTCTTTTCTTCTTTACCAGGCATTGTATTTAGTGCTCATGACTTAATGCGTAAGAAAGAAAAAAGTTAGGCTCAAATGGTTTAACTAGAGATATGATTTTGAAAATTGGGAAAATAAAGCAAGGATAACTTTTCATCCTTTTGCAGAAGTTGTGACAACTTGGTTGAAATTTTCATGCAAATTCATTCAGGAACTATTCATCCTTTTATTTTCTTTTTCATCTTTTACCCCAGTGTGGGGTGGCTAAACACAACACGGGTATTTGAATAACACGATCAAACCCAAAGTGTTTTGACTAGCAGTTCTTTAAGATCCAGAATGCATGAAGGATGGCTCCTCATCCTTTCTTAAAGACAGGATGCGAAGCCGGCCTCAGCCCTTAGCTGGTTTTGGCACTTTTACCTCTCTTTTTCTTTCTTTTCTCTTCTCTCAAGGACTGCTCTACCCCTGTGTAGAGATAGGTGTGGGAGGGAAATTACGGTTTGGATCAAGGAAGGCTTGCCTTCGACTCTGTCAAGGTTCTCATGGGCACAGTATATTGCACCGTGCTAAAGATACCTTTGAGCAACTCGACATCTTTACATGATCACGGTGATGCCAAAAGGGTTGTGGTCTCAAAATGATGTCATCATCGACCCGAGCACTTGCCATTTTTTTTCAAAAAGTATTTTCTTCTTTTTTTCATATATATTTTTTCCAATAAGGTTTTTTACAAAAGTTTGTATGAAAACAAAAGCATGTAAAAATATTTACAAAATGACCAATCACCAGGAACGGTTGATGCAAAAGTAAATTTTAACTTAGCCTAGGAATGGTGGACTCAGCGTGGGACCGCGTCTGGTGAAGATTTTGGATTCTTGGGAGTTGGTTGCGCTTTGAAACCTTGCCTTGCCTCTTTTCTAGCCCGCCCCCTTGTGATCTGGAAGAGGGTTCAAATTAATGGTAGTAGGTGGCATTTTGACTAGAGTAGGAGGGTCCACAGTGATCCTTTTGGCATCAATCAAATCTTGAATTGCATGCCTGAGGGCTCAACACTGATTTTTGGCATGCCCCGGTGCCTCCATGTGATATTCGCAGGTTACCTTGGGGTCATGATTCCTACCCAATGCTGCATTTGGGTTTGTGGAAATCAACCTTAAGTAGCCTCCCTTCAGTAGTGTGGAAAGGAGCTCACCTAGTGTGTAGGGAAGTGGCGTGAATACCCTATTTCTTCTATCTTCCCTTTATACTCCTTGCATTGACGCCGACGCTGTAGGCCTTGTGCCACCTGCAGGTGTCCCTCTTTGTAAGTGAAGTGGTTGTTGCCCCTGTGCAGAGTCAATACTTGCCACTTCTTTTTGACCTTTAGGCTTCCTGCTTCCATTCATTGGCCTTCTGGACATTGCCCCAAGTGAGCCTGCCTCTATCAATCCTACCTTGATGCCACCATCAACCCTGTCGGCGATCTGGACCAAGGCGCTAAAGCTCGTTGCCTATTTGCCAATCAAGTGGAAATAGTAGGGTTGTCCCAGTGTTGAGATGAATAGACTTGCCATTTCCTCCTCCGTCAGTGGTGGGTGAACCATCATTGCATGTTCGCACCATCTCCGAGCATAATCCTGGATTATCTCGCCTGCCTTCTTGCTTATCCTCATCAGCTCCATCCTTGTGGGTACCACCTCAAAGTTAAACCTGAATTGCTTGATGAAGAGGTGTGCCAGGTCTGGCCAAGTGCGGATCTGTGCAAGGCTCAGGGTGGAAAACCAATGATGTGCTTTCCCTACTAAGGACCTCTGAAACAATTGTATCATCAACTGTTCGTCCCTATTGTACCCATCATGGCTCCATAGTATGATCGGAGATGTGTGGTTGGGCAGCCGGTTCTGTCAAATTTCTCGAAGTCGGGACACCTGAACTTCGCTGGGAGTTGTATGTCAGGGAAGAAACATAAATTGTTAACTGTCATCCTTCTTGGCACTGATCCCCTTCTCAGATCTTGCAATTCTGCTCTGAGGTCATTAATTATGACGCTGACTTTAGGCAAGATGCCCCTTGCCTCGACTCTTTGTCTATGCCACTCCTCTTCCTCTTCATGGTTTATCTCCAGGATATGTGGAAGATGTAGTGCTTCTTTAGGAGGTGGCTGATGCGGCTGCTGATATTACAGTGCAGCCAGAGATGGAACTTGTGGAGGGAAAGCCAGCGGAGGTATTGGATAGACCGGTGCTAGTGGGGCATGTGGTGGCCCTGGCGGTCCCTGCAACAATTGTTGTAGTTCCCCCTGAGGTTGAGGGAACACCAGCTGTGGCATTTTTCTGAGGAGATTTTGGAGCAGCTAAGTGATTTGCCCCATTTGCTGAGTTAAGTTTACAATTACCGACTCATCCTCAATCTAGCGCTGAGGCAGAGGTTACTGCGGTGCTAGAGGTTGTGGTACCGGCAGCTGAGGCGTAGGTGGCTCTTCTGGATTCATCCTCGCATGGGATCTCAGCAGATATGGGCTCCAATTAGCAATGCCTTCAGCGCTTTCAACCTTGGTAAAATAAAATAAAAAGGAAGAACAAAAACAAAAGTCATGTTAGTTTCTTCCGAAAATGGCTTGCTCTTTTGCGAAGGCAGCCGTGGTTTAGAGTGCTGTGTGTGGTGGAAAAGGAATGGACACCGTGACTGGCACGAAGATCAGGGTGAAAGTGCTGCTTTTAACGAAAAGGTAAATTTTGCGCTGTGCATAGCGCTGATGCTGTGAATGGCAAAAAAGAATCTTCGCACTGTAAATAGTGTTGCAGCCGTGTATGGCAAAAAGAATCTTCGCACTGTGGATAGTGCTACAGCCATGTATGGCAAAAGGAATCTTCGCACTATTGATAGTGCTGCAACCGTGTATGGCAAAAAGAATCTTCGCACTGTGGATAGTGCTGCAGCCGTGTATGGCAAAGCTGTGTATGGCCTTCTTGAAGGCTGTGCAATCCCCGTGTTTGGGAAAGGTAGCCCAATGGTGGATGCCGTATTAGGGCCTTCTTGAAAGCTGTTCTATGCCAGGTTTGGCAAGGGTAGCCCAAGGGTGATAATGCTGTTATTAGGGCCTTCTTGAAAGCTGTGCTATGCTGGGCTTGGCAAGGGTAGGCCACGGGTGGATAATGTTGTTATTAGGGCTTTCTTGAAAGCTGTGCTATGCCGGGTTTGGCAAGGATAGCCCAAGGGTAGATGCTGTTATTAGGGCCTTCTTGAAAGCTGTGCTATGTCGGGTTTGGCAAGGGTAGCCTAAGGGTGGATGCCATATTAGGGCTTTCTTGAAAGCTGTGCTATGCCAGGTTTGGCAAGGGTAGCCAAAGGGTGGATGCCGTTATTAGGGCCTTCTTGAAAAACTGTGATATCCTGTGTGTAGGATGCCGTGATTGACTAGTTTCAAGGGTTAGCACTGTGGATAGTGCAATAAATTTATATAGCATATCCTTAGGCTTATGTCATAGATGACATGTGGACACCGTGCATGGTGAGCCCTTGGGAAAAGGCACCGTGAATGGTGCGAGTGCTTGTGAATATCAAAGGAGGATGCACCGTGTATGATGTAGGTGTCGTGGATGTCAAGATGCATTTTGAAGCTTTTGATGGTGTGCGTACCTAAATCTGGCCTAGATCGCACACCGGGCGCACTTTCAGTGCGTGCCACGGGACTTTTCGGAGTCGCCACTGCCTGAGAGTGCAAGCAGACACGGGTTTGCCCTAACCGGGTCTAAGTCTGGTCTGCGGCTTTTCTAGAGATCTAGCTAAGTCCTCGGTTACGTCCGGGGAAGTCCTAAAGACACCCCGGCCCGCCCCATCGGTTTGACGGGTCCCTCGGGTCTTCCTGGTTTTTGAGTCAATCTCACCCTTCCTAGACCAGCATGCTGCCTTATTGGGTCTGGCGGGGCCCTCTGTAGGTGTGGGTCCCTTTTATTTTGATTTTATCTTTTTTATTTATTTAAGTGAAGTGGGTCGGACCCGGGTCCCGTTGGAAGACCCGTGGGCTGCCATGGTTGGGCCTTGGACCCAATTGGGTTATTGGGTAACCCATTTGGTTATTTTATTAAGTTTATTTATTTACAATTTTAGTTTGGGCTTAGTGGGCCTGGAATGGGCCCATTAGCCGGAGTCAAGTGGCCTTGGGTCCGTTTTATTGAAAACGGGCCTGGTCTGGGCCGGTCTAAGGTGGGCCCCACACGTGGGCCCAGGGTGGTCTTGGTGGACCTATCTAGGCCCATGATCCAAAAGTGGACTTAAAGAAGTCCAAATCACTTATTGGGTCGGGTCTTACTAATCTAGATCGGATTTGAATCCAATCGGGTCAAAAAACTAATTTTTTAGTCACTTTTATGGGCTGACCACACTTACTCTGCGGTTTAACCAAAACCACAGTGCATCTGCGGTTCAGGCATGACCGCAGTTGATCTGAGTATGCGGTTTTCACCTAAAATTACATTTTTGCTCCGACTTCGCTAGGGATCATCTTGGTTGGCATCTTGGGGTGTCCGACTTCTTCTGTGGTGGTTCACAGCACTTCTGTCGTGGTATTTGGTTCATTTGGCCTAAAAGGCCTCTTTTCCTCTCCCTTTTGCATCCTTTGAAGAAGCCAAATTTTCATTTAATCTCTCACGGTCTTTGTAAAGAAAGGAAGTAGAGGGAGAGAGCATAGGGTACATCAGATAATTTTGGGAGCCAACTACATCCCCAAGGATATCAAATTTGATGATCAAAATGGGTCACTTTTAATGTTAAAAGTGACCTTTCTTCTCCACTTCTTATTCTTTCATCATTGGTAACTTAGTGCCATGCACAATAGAAGCAAAGAAGGTGAGAGAGAAATGTGAAGACAAATAAAATTTATACAAGAAGAAATTAAATTCAATGTATATAAATTATAATGTTACCATGCCTATCCCTCTGTTGTTACCTTCTTTCTTTGATATACTGGTTCTCCGAGAATTTCGGCAGCGCTTCCGCACTCCAATGGATTTCTCGAAATGGACTTGAAAAGAGGTTCACTTGGTTTTGGTTGAAAGGGACTGAAAATGAGGAGAAAGGGTAATGATTTTGGGGCAAAACGGGCAGCGCTTCCGCACTCCCTTTGATTTCCTGAAATGGATTTGAAAAAGGTCTTGTTGGGTAGTTTATGCACAAAGGATAGTAAGGCAGAGCTTGGGCAAGGTTTGGGGGTAGCCTAAGGGTATTTTAGGCATTTTGGGTTTGGGTTTTAGGAGAGATGGAAGTTGGGCATGGTTTGGACATGGGAAAGCCAAGGAAGGAGAGGGGAAAGGTTAAGAGGGTTGCTTCTCTAGGAGGAAGAGAAAAGGGAGGGGGTGAAGTGAGAGAGAGCTTGTGGGGAGAAAGGGAGAGGTTTTTTCCATGGAATGAATGGGGGTGGCCCCCCTTTTATAGTTGAAAAATGACCTTTTTTGGAATTTTAATCACCTTTTGTGACTGAATTTTTATTTCATATTTCATGTAACTAAAACATAAATATTTTCATTCTTATCCATCCAACTCATCCTTATAATACGTATGTGGTTAATAATTTTTGTTCAATTTTTATTTATTTTAATTGAAAGATTCTTTTAAGTTTTAATATTATTTTATCCTTAAGACTAGTTTGTTAGAAGACACATGTCTTTTGTATTTTTGTTTTTATTTTTGATTTAATTTAATTGTTAGATATTTACAAAATATTATTACTTTATTCTTAGATTTTTATTTTTTTGCCCTTTCTTCAATCTTGCCACATGTGCAGATTTTCCAAAATTTTTGATTACTCATAACTTTTTCATTTGACATCCGATTTCAGCAAACTTGGTGGCGTTGGAATCAGGTTGAGATTCCCTATCCACTAAGCTAAAGTTTGGCAGCAAATTCAAGCTTTTTAGCAGAAGTGCGAATTCGCGTCCCAGAGCCAGTTTTGCTCATATCTCCTTATCCGGGACTCCGATTCCAGCAAACTCAGTTGCGTTGGAGTCGTGTTGACGCGCTCTTTCTGCTGATGTCCAATTGAGCAGCTAATTTGGAGTTTTGCAGAAAGCCGATTTCTGCTATTTCCAGATTTGACCAGTCCATAACTTATTTATCCGGACTCCGATTTGAGCAAACTCAGTTGCGTTAGAATCGTATCGAAGTCCTCTTTCCAATGGTATAAAGTTTGGTGGTCAATTTGTACCCGATCAAAAAGTCAAATTTTTGACCCCCTCAGGTTTGACTTTTAATTTGACTTTTAATTTTCTTCATTTCAGGGGTGCAAAAATCAAGTGTCTACAGATGGTATCGTGAATGACACAGTGACTCTTGAATACTTGGCTCTGGTGCTGTGGATGGGAAAGTGAATCTTGGAAATATTTCCTTAGTTCTGTGCCGTGAATGGCACATGGATTTTTTTGAGAATCTGGTGAAGTGCCGTGGATGGTACGATGTGCTTGAAAGCTTTACTGTGCTGTGAATGGCACTGTGAACTTTGAAATCTCTCTTTCTCTTTTGTTTTGTTCCGTGAATGGCACAGGAGTTTGAAAACTTTATGATTTGTGCCATAAATGGCATATTGAACCTGAAAACTTAAGGATCGTGCCATGCATGGCACATTGATTCTTTGGAAATTTTTGTGAGTGTGCTGTGGATGGCACAAGGATTCTGAAACATCGGTTTAAAACACTTTCTAGAAATCTTTTCTAAGGTTTTGCCGTTTGATGGCGAAATCCGAAATCATACTGTGACTAGCAAATTTTGAAATTAGTGCTATGAAGTATCAAAATTGGGGGACCATTGGAATTGGTTCCAAATGTCATGTTGTGGATGGCATTCCTTCAGTTGAAAAGAATATACCCACAAAAGGGCAATTCGATGTTTCTCCTGGATGACAGCACGATATAACCATGAAGAGTGGTTTATCGAAAGTCATGGAAAATTTTTGGCAAATGTACGTCTTGAAAGACGATTTTGATGTAGGCTCGGAGGCCACTTTGATCTATGCTTTTGAACAGCAATTTGGATGTGCCCCTCAGAAGGCAGCTCAATGTATGCCCGAAGGCAATTTGATGTATGCCCAAAGGCATTTTGATGTACGCCCGGAGGCAATTTGATGTACACCCGGAGGCGATTTGATTTTTAAAATTCTTTTTGTGCATTTTTTCAAAGCAATTTTGACCAAAAGTGTTGGTGTGGTTTTTTGATTTATGAAGTGGGTGCACTTTGATGTGCAAATGGTTTATGCCTATACAGGAAGGTGAGGGCAAGTGTTGCAAGGCTTACCATCCTTTGACATAGTGTCAAGCAAAACACACAAACGGAATTGAAATGTGTGTGCAGCCCTAAAAGGGGTTGGTGCTAGCGAAGGCACAACTCCTAGACGTACTTGTGTGAGGAAGCACATCTAAATCCAAATCAGTCTTTTCTTTCATCTGTTCTTAAGATTCTCTACTGTCTGATTGAAGGAATGCTTACAAATTGCCAGCTAGGGAGAAAATTACATGATATTTAAAAAGATGGAAAATAAATCATCTTTGGGGTTGTTGGGATCAGAGCCCAAAAGAAGGGTACAAGTTGCCCCAAAGGTGGGTGAGCTAAATTCCTAGGTCTAGGGTTTTGTCCCCTATTCTGATCTAGCTTGCTTTCATCTGCTTGAGGACTGACCCAGACTTAGTGTGCTTCTAGCGTACTCAATGGATCGAGGCCCACAACTCACATAACTCAATGTATGGATTTGGGGTGGTTCCCCTGATCAAAGTTAGGTTGGTTTCCTAAATTAGGGCTGAGGCAGCCCTTGATCTAGGGTCTACTCAATTTGATGCAAAAAGGCGGGGGTTGCTGCCTCTGATAGACTCTTGAGTTTTAGATTGATTTTACTCCTCTTGATCCATCATTCAATCACAAAGAGCATATCAGAGACGTGGGGTGGAAGAAAGGATACCCAACCCGAGACATGCACCTACAAAGGTCCGGACCAAGTACTAGACCCTCGCTTACCACGGCAAGAAACCAGTGGCACTATAGGAATCAAGAAACCTGGGGAGATAGGTTTACCTTGCTTTCCCCGGCAAGTCACAGGAGCGCAAGGCTAATACCATCCCAAAAGTTTGTTCATTGGAATCAGAAGGGTGATTGCTATAGAGGTCTAAGTTTTGGTGAAGAAGAGCAGCATTCACAAAACAATTCATTTAGGGTCGGATCATTCACGTAGTCCCCCTCTTGTGTGTCACCCCACGCAGTTATTATTAAAACTGTAGAAATCCATCCACAGTGTAGTGGGTGCTCGTGTGTGCAGTTGGACTGAGTGCTGTGTCTAATTGGGTGAGTTTTTTCTGGATATTCATTGATGAAAGGGGTTCTTACTGTCCCTATATAATGAAGTGAAGAATTGGCACGCAAAATGATGTTCTGGGAGAGTCCCCAGGTAATTGGAGGGGTCACAATGGTCCCGCTTAAAATCCAAAAACCTTAGGCAATTATCTCGACCTTTATGATAGGACTCCCCAGAATACGTATTCGCGTGTATTCTACACCTCAGTAAGGTGAGATAGATAAAAGACTCCCTAAACCAAACTATATCCCTCTTGTGTTGACTCTTTCTAACCAGGGTTCGACTGGGTCGAGCACCTATCCCTAGCGGAGTCGCCAGGCTGTGCGTGCTTTGGGAACACCACACCGTAGGGCGCACGGGAGTGCGTGCCTCCTTTCGAGGTAAATCAAGAACTGGGAGTCGCCACTGCCTGATGGAGTGCAGGCAGACACCTAGGTGCCTAGGTTTGTCTATTAGGATGGTCTGCGGCTTAAGATCCTGTGTAGAGTCTCAATTACGATCTGGGGAAGTCTGTAGACACCCTGGTTTGCCTCATCGTATGATGAGTCCCACGGTTTTCGTGGTTTGAGTTAACTCGATCTATCTCACCCAATTCCTAAGCCAAGACATGCACACTTTATTGAGTCTGGTGAGGACCACCTAAGTGGTGTGGGTCCCTTTATTTGATTTTATCTTGTTTTATTGAGTGATATAGGTTTGATTGAGTGGGCCCCATTGAAAGGCCCACGGATCCCCTGTGGGCTAGGCTTAGCCCACATGTCCCCTGGATGAGCCTTGATCTAATCCTAGAAGGCCCTTCGGGGTTTGGCTAATTTGGTTGATTTTATTTAGGGTTTTAGCGAAGGGATAATTTAAGATTTATTCCTGGTGGGCCTGGATGGTTTGTGGGCCCAACAAGGGTTGCCTTGATGCTTTAATTATCTTGGTTAAGTTTTTTCCAACTGGGCTAGGTATGGGCTTGGGGCCCATAACCTAGGCTTGGGCTTGAAAGCCCAAGGCTTTTTGGGATTTAGGATGTTGGATCCCTTTTCCTTATTAGTGAGTGGGCATTCCATGAGAATGAAGTGGGGGCCCAACAGGCCCAAGCCCATGGTCACAGCCAAACCAGACCTAGCCTAACCAGCATGATTCAGTTTGGGCTTTAATTGGGCCTCAAACGGTATAGCCCATTCATTTAGATTATTTGTCTTTTTTAGAACAAAGTGAGTTGATTGGACTGGGTGGGCCACGTTGGAAGGCCTACATGTGCTCAAGCTGAACCTCGATGGCTCCAAGGCCCAAGTTGGGTTTTCGGTTGACTCGAAAATCCTGTCGGATGGTCTCGTTCATTAGGAAATGGATTGGGAATGGGCAACAGGGGCTGAAACCTTAATTTTAGGGATTACTACGTGTGGCTGAAATTATTTTTCGGCAACACAGGAAATTAGTGTAGCCGAAATAACATTTCCGCTACACTAAAAACAATGTGTAACCGAAATGTTATTTCGGTTACACCAAAAAAATTGCTTGCCCGAACTGTGTTTTCAGGCAAGCCTAAAAAATCTGTTCATAGGGTTTTTTGAAAGGGGACTTGATTCTTGGGCTTGCTAGGGCCTGTGTGGGCCCCTGTGTAGGCCACAGTGGTTCATTCTAGTGAGGGGAGGCCTCCTTAGGCCACCTTTTTGGGAACTTTTGCATCAAAGAATGGGGGAACATGCTACAATCCACATAAAAACAGCAACCTATCATGACTTATAAATGACCATGCGCATTGATGAAATAGGAAATGAAAGCAGGGAGGCCTAGCATGGATCCTAAGTGGGGGGTTATGCACATAGGTACAAAGCATTCATGGGAAGAAAAAAAAAGGGGGAACATGCATATTACCTTATAACAATAGCAAGAGGAAGATCATGGCTAGTGGTGTGGGGGAACATACTAAAAGAAAACACATAAAGAAATCCACCTTAGGCTAGCATGCTTCCTAGCATACAACACATCTAAAAGAACAAGCATGTATTAGAGAAAGAAAACCACTTAAGAGAAGGGATCATGGGGGGGTTAATAGAGGGGTAAATGAGATGGTGGAGAAGGAGGGAGCATGCTCCCTTACTTGAATGAAGAAGACAGTAGAGAAACCCAAGGAAGCACATGCAACAAAACCCCCTCTTAAACCATACTAAACAACCTCACATCCGCTTTTTTCGTTGATCAACCGACTCCCCTTACCATGCGAGTTTAAATACCGGATGAAGGGAAGAAGATGAGGCATAAAATTGAGAAAAACACATGCTCACGAAAGGGAAAACAAGTTGTAGACAACAAGGGACTCCACATGCTCAAAATCATGCCATTTCCAACTATGTTAAATACAATGCAACAATTAAGGATGCTTACCTTGGGGTCTTGAGCTCCTTTTGAAGTGTGTTGAGACCTTTCTGAGATAAAATAGCAGCCGTACACCCCCCTTGCTCCAAGCCAATAGCACCTGTAACGCCCCGGAACCGGGTTACGTAGTAAAAACTGTAACTCGTTCCCCAAGGGTTACTTTTATAAACAGGATCGCTATATCAGAGTAAGGAAAACATGAAATGGCAATAACATAATCAGAGTCAACTAAAATTTTCCCCAACTCACCTAAACCAAGCATAAACCCGCCTGTATCGTCCTCTCTGAGATCTGAAAACAAAATAAAACAGTGAGATACAACTATCTCAGCAAGTAGCAATGCATGCCTAAAATATAGTTGTAACAGTACTAAAACATGTACGATTAAAAATGCACGACGATTAACCACGGTAATCCGTCTAATCTCGGAAATACATCGTCAATCACATTCAGAAAATCATATGTATTGGGACTCGTGAAGTTTGTCTATTTTGTGTGGCTAAGCACTAGAGTTCCAGACAATCCAGTCTAACACTGCAACAGCTCGAACATCCAATATCGTCGCCCTCATGGCGGAAAACTCAAGTGACCTCACCATCATGGTGGAAACGGAGTTGCTGCAGCGCTTCCCTCATGGAAGGCCTCTCCATCCTGGAGGAAACGCATGAAGGAACCCCAGACTTAAATCCCAACAAAATATACAAATTCACTACAACTAGACTGTGGATCCACACTAATTCTCGCCCTAATGTAACTTTGACAAATAGTAGATATAGTTTACAAATCAGCTTATAATCATGCTCAATGTAATTTCATTTACTTTTATAACAAACCAAAACAATTTAGTTCAGAAAGCCGCTAAATCCATTTAATAGTAAAACATAACAGCAATTGGTATATACAGTGAGAATACCTTACTCTTAAACCATACATGATAACCAGTATTAACAAAGATGCCAATTCAGAATTTTCAAATAATATTAGCATTTCAGAAATTTTCAAAGAGATAGAAGAAACCAGAGATTTCAAAGAGAGTTTGAAATTTAGTCCAAAAGAACATTCGGATAACCACTTTAGTTCACTAAACTTACTTTTGATAACATCCTCTTCATATAGATTCTTACTCATAATTCCCTAATTTTTATCGACTAAAATTCATCTCCATAAGTTACTAACAATTCTGGAATTCTCCATTTAATCTCTGAATAACTCAGGTATAATTATAAAAGAAAGAATAAGTTTAGAAAAGTCTCCAATATCTGCTGTAGAAAATTTTACAACACAATTTGGTATTTAGTCTCCCAACATAACTCATAGTGCATGCTATTATTTTTTTTTATTTCCATAAGACTCCAATAAGTATAAGTGAAAAGGTTAACTAGACTTGAACACCAAAATCTGCCCTAAGAACCCAACCACAAGGTGCTGGAATTTCAGATCATAATTTGTCTAATTCTCTCTTAACAGTTATCTCAATCTTGCTGCAGAAAAATTTGATCATGCATTTAGTATTATATCATCCAATAAAACTCTTGATCCATGGTGTTTATTTGATTCCCATAAAATTCTAACAAGCCTAAATGTTAATTAGGGCTTAAATGAACCTATTTGAATAGGTTTTAGAAGTTACAATCTTATTTTTGAACATTAAACGAATAGTCAAACATTTGGGGTTGGTGCTGACTTGGGGCTAACCTAGTGAGGTTGGCACCAGGTCAATTGCTCTTAGCGCCAGGTATTTTTTTTTTTTTGGTCTGGTGCTAACCGGATCAAGCTGGTGCTAACCTGGTGGGGTTGGCACCAGGTCAATTTCCCTTAGCGATAGCTAAGTCTTGAGTCTGGTGCTAACCTCTTGGAGGTTAGCACCAGATACTAAAGGTTGGCGCCAGGTCTTGTTTCAACTCGATAAATTTCCTAAATTGTGGCAAACTCAAGTTCACTTGAATTGCACAAATAACCTTCAATCCAACACCTCTAATACAACATATGAGGTCTAAATAACTCGAGTAAACCTATTCGAAATCAATCTAAACAGTATTGATATGCATTGAAAATCAAATGCTCGAAACATGAACAGGAAATGGAATTTTCATCCAACAAAATTTAACCACTTTATGTTATCTTAAATCCACCAGAAAACATTCTATGATCGATGTGCTAACTTGCATAATAAGAACCTTCTATCTGACCATCTATATTGTTTTAAAATTATTCTAACCATACTTATTATAGCTAAGAGATTAAACACCAAAACAGAACCTGAACATGGTATTTTCGTTGATCATAAACACATGAAATCATGAATCTTTCAAAGTGTTACTTGCCTCTAGTTTTTCTGGAGTTTGACTTCTGCAAAACAGCAATGAAAACTAATGTTTTCCACGACCAACAATCCCTCACAAGGTGGTTTAAAACCTGAGTTTTTTTCTGTTGAACGATTTTCCACTCTAACAGGAGAGGATGTCTTCTTCTTTCTTCTCCAACAGCAATGGGCGACTTCCTCTTTCTTCTCCAACAAATCTCTCCACTCTCTCTAGATTCTTAGATCTGAGTTGTATCCATTACAGCTTTGCCTTCTCCAAAGCTGTAACTGTTGGTAACGCCCGGAGAGGAAGCAAAGGTTACAATCAGCAAACTCCATACGGTTTAAAAAAAAAAACTGTTTGACTTCTAAATTTGATCAAGTGTAGAGCCCTCCACTATATTCCCTACACCAACAGCCTTGCATTCAAACAAATCTCTTTTAACTCCCTCATGATCCACCGGTGCTCCACCACAAAATTTCCTACACCAACTAATATCAAAACCAACTAATAGCTAACCAAAATAATAGCTAACCAAATCAATAAGTAATAACTCATATAACATTTGAAATTTAAACCTAACTTTACTTACTTAAATCTATTTAATTCATCTTACATTATCTATTTAAATATTACAATTATAATATAAGAATCATTCACTTTAATTCACCTAAGCTGACTTTTCTGAAATTCCTAACTTGTCCTTGAGACACAACTACTTGAATTAATTATCCCTCATTATTTATTTTTAATAATATTAACAAATTCCTTATATTAGGCTAATCAAAAATCCGGGGTCTTATAGCACCTTCAACTCTTTTCAAGGTGTGAAAAAGGAGAAGGAAAAGGAAGAAGGAGGCTTGAGAGGTTTTTGGAGTGATTTTGAAGGGTTCTTGACAGGAAAGGTTGAAGGAGATGGGTTGGTAGAAGAGGATTTTTTGGGGAGATGGAGAGAGCTTGGGAGAGAGATTGGAGAAAAATGAGATGAGCCAAAGTGTTGTGAGCTTCCCATACGTATGGGGTTCAATGGGGGTTTTATGTGGGGATGATGCATGGGAGATGCATGCATGGTGGAGAGAGAGAAACACACACACACATGCATGGGGGTGATGATACATGCATGGGACAAAGAGAGACACACACACATGCATGGGGGCGATGATGCATGCATGGGACAAAGAGAAAGAGACACACACACACATACATGGGGGTGATGATGAGGTGTGTTTGGAGGGGGGGTCCCACATGGGGATTTAGGCACATGGGGAAAAAGGGAGAGCAAACATTTGGTGGGGGAGAGAGAGAGAGAGAGAGAGCAAACATATGGTGGAGGTTTGTTCTCTCTCTCTCCTCATCATTACTTTTTTATTATTATTATATTCAACGTTTTTGTAGATATATTATTATTAAATTGAAGATATTTTGGAAATATTACTATTATATTCAATATATTTTTATCTGCTGTTATTTCCGTCCTTTCTTCGTCACGTGGCAAATTTCTACACATCTACCATGTGGGCAGTTTTCTGCAACTTTGCCCTAGATTTTTAACTGCTCACAAATTCCTCATCTGGGTGGCGATTCTGGCAAACTCAGTTGCGCTGGAACTAGGTCGAGATCCTCTATCCACTGGGATAGGATTTTGCAACAAATTCAAGTTTTGAGCAAAAAGCCGAAGTCGCGTCCGGAATTTTAGTCTGCTCATATCTTTCAGATCTAAACCCCGATTCTGGCAAATTTAATTGCGTCAGAATCGTGTTGGAATTTTCTTTCTTTTGGGACAAAAATGGCAGTTAGTCCGGAATCTTGATTTGATTAGAAAATCAACTTTTTTCCCCTTAGGGTTTGACTTTTTTGTTGTTTTGCTGTCTTTTAGCATTTTTTGGTTTGATCAAAATTTGGGTGCTTACACATCCCTTATATATTCTTTATAAAAAATAAACAAAAAAGATGACATAGCGACACCTAATATAAGGGCACTTACAGAAAAGTGTTATTACAAATGTCTTAATATGACATTTTAACAAATTATTTCATAGTGGCATTTTTTCTTACATACCATAAGAAAGTATTTTAATAAATTTTCTATAGCGACATTTGTCTATAAAATGTCTTAAGAAATTATTTTATAGCGCCATTTTCTAAAAATGCTATAATAATTGGTTTTATAACAAAATTTCTTATAAAATATAGTAATAAATTATTTATAGTAGCATTTTTCTAGAAAAAATGCCATAATAAATTATTTTATAAAAATTAAATGCAATATTAAGGCATTTGTTAACGAAACTTAAGTGCCCTTATATTAGGTGTCGCTACATTACCTTTTTTTTTTCCTTTTTTTCTTGCGGATGTCAAGAATTTAACAGTCCGATCAAACTCTACCAATATCAGTTCATATGGGGAGAGTTAACTTGATACGGGTACTTGATTCAATTTTTTTTTTTAATTTATACTACATCGACTAGCACTGAATATATATATATATATATATATATATATATATATATATATATATATATATATATATATATATATATATATATATATATATATATATATGTTCAATCTGAAAAGCTTTATTTGAACTTTTTCAAGGGTAATGCATGGTACGGGCCATCACCAGTGTTGGTTAAAAAAGCGTGTTTTCAAACATTGGATAAGAAGGTTGGAAGTAAAAGGTACAAAAATACTTAGATTTTCTATCTCAAACTCGCGGGTCTGTAAAGATTAATTTAAAGCAATACACAATGGTCGAACAAATCAAATAATTAGAGGAACACAATTTTATGCTGATACCCTTATAGAAAACGATTATGGAGCAGCAGAAGTTTATTTTAATGAACTTAAGCTAATCAGTGAGCAACCTATTCATGCATGGCTAATTGGTTATATATTGAAAAAGTTATACTGACAAGCTGAGTTAATCTATGACTCCAACTTCATCAGTCTGCGTATTGAGTTAATTCATGGCTAAAGTGATCTGATGCCATATTTAGGTGAATCCTGAATCCCACCAAATTCTAGGCCATATGGATTGCAATTGAATTGGGTTTTCTTGCATACATCCCCGTACCGCTATTTTCATAGATTGATTTTAAATTTTGGGCTGCTGGAATCATGGACAAAGTTGCAGGTTAAACCAAAAAAAAAAAAAAATGATTGATAAAGAAAAGAAAAAAAAAAATTACAATTGCACTTATGCTAAATTTTATTGCAGAAAAAAAAAGAAAAAGTTAAAAATAAATTTTCCATTGTGTCTACATATTGAATCTACAATGAAGAAAAGAAAAATGAATCAATTTCTAATTGTTTTCTCCCCTTTTTTTTTCTTTGGCCAGTAAGCTTAACAGTAACCAAAGAAAGGATAAAATAATTTGTATCTTTAATCACCGGCGGCTTTGAATCGGCAGCTCTAATCGACATAAAGGGCACGAATTCTTCTCCTCCAACCATCGGACTATGCACTTTCTGTGGAAAACATGCAAGCAAGGCATCTCCGCAACTCGTTCGCCCAAGGATAACTGTTCCAGGCAAATCGAACAGGTCTTTTTTGTATGCAGAATCGCAGTTCTAAGAGGGTCAATCGGAGATCTAGATGCAGCCATGACAAAGTTTTCCCCACGGTAAACATACTTCACTGTCTCCACCTTGATACGCGCAAATAATCTTACACTTCTTGTTAATGAATCCTTCGTTTCTGTTCTGGCCCTTTTAATAATCTCCATTTTTAGATAGCGAAGATTATTAGGATGAAGATGAATATTGATGGATGAAATAAAGTCTTCAAGACGTGCATGGGCCGTGTTATCATCCATCAACAATGACGAGTCTATCTGAAATTGATGAGAATAAAATTCTCTCCCGCAGAAGTCTTCCCATGTACGCCAGGCAAAAGGAATGCGTACCCGTTTAAACACATCTTCAATGAGAAATGAGAAATACACTTGACCATTGTTTGAGGTTTCCATGATTTCTTCTGGGTAAAAGTATTGAATTGAAGCCGCTTGAGCTATGTCGATGGGCATCGTGAATCTCTGCGGGTGACAAAAAAAGACGCAAAAAGTTATTTATAATAGTAGTCTTCGTTGAAGAGATAATGTAAACAACAGAGACTATATTTGATGCTAATTTGCAGATCATACATGAAATCAACTCAATCGCTGATACAAGCGGAGAAAGGAGAAGGGTGTCTCCCTCCTCTATCTCCTCTCAATTTATAGAACTCTTAGAAACCAAAACTGGGAAGTAAAAAAAACTTTACCAGACTTGGGCAGAATCAAACGTTGTTTCTTCTTCCGGATCCTTTGAACCTCTCGCAGTATGATCTTCTCGAGCTTGATCTGTCACTCTCTCGAACTCTCTTTCTTTAGCTCCAAACTATAATTGCCACACTGTTGCCTCTCCTTAATTTATAACGAGTCTCATGCTCGTCATAACTAGAGTAGGAGTCCTTATTCAAATAGAACTAACCTCTTTTGCATGTGCGTGCCTCAGAGAGTTTCATTTCATTTGGGATCTTCTGACTATTCAATAATTCCGCAATAATTCTCAAAACTTACTACAATGCACAAAATTTATTACAATTTAAAATATAATTATTCCTCCATTCAAAATATATGAGATAATTCACAATTAAGATATAAAATCCTATTAGTAAATACCAATAATCATAATTAATTTTGAAATCAATCTAATAATTAACAGAAAATCGAATACTTATTCCAAGGGATTGGAATAAGTATTCATTTTCACATATTCATTTTCTTTCACATATTCATTTTCTTTCATTCTTATATTTTCAAAATCTCTTCTAAGGGATTGGAGTTTGATTGCTCTTACCTTTTTATGTCCTTGAAACTCTTTTTGTAGTGTCTCCCATTCCGCTTTTGAAGTCTGTACTCCCATGATTCTTGGGAAAATAACTTCTGAAACTTCCCTTTGTATCATTCCAAGAGCTCTTGCATCTTTGCTCTTCTTTTCTTTCAACTCCTTTTGCTGAGTTGCAGTTAAAGTTGAAGAAGATTATGGAATATTGTAACCAGATTCTACCATCTCCCATAAATCTATGGAGAGAAATAAAGTTCTCATCTTTATACTCCAGAACTCATAGTTCTCACCTGAGAAAATGGGAACTTGTACACTACTCTAGTGTAAACTATTAGAACTGGCCATTTTATGCTCCTTTTTCTTCCTTTCTTTTTTCTATTAGTTTTCTTCGTCAAATTTCTGCCCTATCACCTCTCTTACAACCAAGCTTTGATACCAGCTATGTTGGCTACACAGTTTAGAAAGCTAGAAAAACACTTGCAATAACTGAACTACAACACAAAATCAAATTGTAAATGTTGTATTTTTCAGGTGAAGAGCAAAAACAGGGGAGGCATAGCAGCAACCTTTTCTCTCATTCTATTTCAAAATTTGAGCATGATTAAAGCTATATTTTGTCTTGTTGCTCTCTCAACTACTACAAAGACCCTTGGACAGTTTTATACCATTGATTTCTAACATACATCTAACCCAAGTCTAAGAAGTAAACATGGTAAAAGAAAGTAATTAGAGCGGTTGAAAAGCACTGTAGAGCAGTACATTAACTTGCAACAAAGCTCTTAAAACAGTGATTCTACAACAAATAGAGACCTATTCGGTTCGCTTGCAACTGTTACTGTTGGCTGAACAAGTCACAGATGCCTTGCTTGCATGTCTTCTCCATAAGGAGTGCATTGTCTCATGGTTAGGGGCCTTAGGGCAGAAAACACATGTCCGATATGTCGATTTGAACTGCCAAATGAAACACGCTAGTGACTAAAGATGTAAATTATTGGGTTCCTTTTATGATTGCATCAGATTGGGCAAATTAGAAGTTTATTCTTTCTTTTTTTTTTCATCCAAAAATCAAGTTGAAAATTTTGAGTAAAAACCGTAAAAGTTGTTTCCGAAGTGTTTGTACAGGACTTTTGTTATTTTTCTTCAACGTTGGATTACAACAGTTCCCAATTAATGGTATTTGCGTAGGACTTTTGAAGTTTGTTTTAAGGGTATTCTCATAGTTTTTAAAGTAGTTCAGATAGATATAGATTTATATATCTTTTATAATATTGTAATTGGGCGGATTTGAATAATATATAGCACGTTTTTAGAAAGAATGCTCAAATTACAAATCCAACATAAACTATAAAAATATCTAAAACATGCATGATCTATGGTATATATAACGCGAGGCGCCCCTTCGGAAGTGTGCCAAACTAACTGATTTTTTTTTCTAAAATAACCTTCTAATAACATTTTGCCTTATATGCTGCACTAGGCAATGGGGAATTCTTTCCTCTGTATTTGCTTTAAGTTCCTTGGGTTTGAGTCCCAAAAAGAAAACAAAGACACCCATAGGTTAAACACCCTAGCTAGAGCCATAGCAGGCACAAGTTGAATTGCTCTAATCTATGTATAGCTATATAAATCCTTTTAGATTTGATGATGAAAATTACTAATATAGATGCCTCTAAAGTTTACATTCATTCGATTTTGCATACATTTTTAATCTTGTGTTTTAATTTCAATTTGTACACAATAGCTTCGGTTCCATTTTCATAAATTATTTTTTTCTTTTCGAAACATCACCTCCATTACTACGCTATAGGAGCCCTTCACATTTAATTTTTGGATGCTCATTTGTTACATTATCCTGTGCCCCCTCCCTATAATTCTCTCTCTCTCTCTCTCTCTCTCTCTTTCTCTCTTTTTTATTTAATTTTTTTGGTAGAAGCCAGGATTAATCATTCTCATTAACATAAAAAATATATATATATACATCTGCAACTCTCATGGCCTGATTAGAACAATATAGCAAAAGATGAAAAGAACAAAATTATAAAATTCTAATTCTCTGTCCTCATAAATAAAATTATAAGCCATAATTGACTGTAGACATTTTAAGTTTATGTGCAAAATTACCCAAAAGGGGGAATGATACTGACCAGAATAAAAATAAATAAAATAAAATAAGAAAAAGGTAAAAAAATAAAATAAAACAAAACAAAAATTGTAAGGACATGCGCGTTCAATGCAGATCACCATTACAATAGAAGTCCCAATTGAAATAAGAGAAAATTAATTTTTAGTGGTGCTTTATCAAATTATTTAAGACTTAGTAAGTAAAGTTTTGAGTTTTAGCTTTTATTGCACCTTTATCAAAATAATTAATTTTTAATACCATTTTACTATTACAAATCCGATATTTCAAGAATGCCCTTATATCACTCATCCTCAAGAATGCCCTTATATCACTCATCCAAATGACTTGTACAAGTCTTTTACTGACTTGTACAAGCTAATTTATTGACTTGTACAAGTCATTTTATTGTTTGTACAAGTCCCGGAAATAGGTTGTATAAGGGTATTTTTGGAAGAATTCATTAAAAGAGTTAAATAGCACTAAAAATTAATTATTTTGATAAAGATGCACTAAAAGTTAAAACTCAAAACTTTGTTGACTAAATCTTAAATAATTTTATAAAGTACAACTAAAAATTAATTTTCCCTTGAAATAATACCCCAAAACCAAGAAAATATGATAATAAATTTTCCACTCTATCTAGATACTGAATCTACAATCAAGAAAAGAAAAATGAATCAATTTCTAATTGTCTTTTCCACCACTTTTTTTTTTTTTTTAAGTAGTTGGCAGTAAGCTTAACAATAACCAAAAAAGGATCAAATAATTTGTATCTTTAATCACTGGCGGCTTTGAATCGGCAGCTCTGATCGACATAAAGGGCAGTATTCGTCTTCTCCAACCATCGGACTATGCACTTTCTGTGGAAAACATGCAAGCAAAGCATCTTCGCAGCTTGTTCGCCCAACGATAACTGTTCCAGGCAAATCGAACAGGTCTTTTCTGTCTGTAGAATTACAGTTCTAAGAGCGTCAATCGGAGATCTAGATGCAACCATTACAACCTCTATCTCACGGTAAACATACTTCACTGTCTCCACCTTGAAGAAATTGAACGACTACCATATATTGTTCTGATTTCTTCACGAGTGACTTCAGCTTATATATCTTTCTGATATTAACGATATTCAGAGCTAATTTCATATCCAATAACTAGCTAGTCACATGCTTAGTAATAAGGTTATAATTGTTGGCAAAGTCACAAGGGTTTGAAATCAGTTATTGCATAATATGCTATTAATTTTATTTTTTTACATCATGGTATATTTTAGCAATTAAAGAGTGGGAAATTTTAACAAGACACTAAAATCATCTCAACAATGTACTTTAGGAACAAAATTCTTACATTGCATCTTAATTAATCATTACCATCAGGTTTCAATTGGTAGCTCAAATCGACATAAAGGGCATGTGTTCTTACGCCCCAACCACGAGACTATGCACTCCTTATGAAAAACATGCAAGCAAGGCATTTCTGTGACTTTTTCGCCAAATAATAGCTGCTGCAGGCATATCGAACAGGTCTCCTCTGTCTCTTCTTGTTGCACAATCAGGGTTCTAAGAGCATCAATGGAAGCCCTGGATGCAGGAACAACACCTAATCCTCCATCTGCAGCCATTACATAGGACTCCACTGTCCTCACCTGAACAGCTACAAACAAACTTACAGGTTTACTTTTTCTCCATAAAGAATCATGCACTGCAGTTGTGGCCTTCATAGCGATCCATGTCTTCAGAAAGTCAAGATTCTCAGGTGTAAGATTGAGGATGAGGGATGAAATAATGTTTTCAACACATGCCTGGGTCCTGTTCTCGTCCAGCAATAATGGCAAGCCGATCACATATTCACGGCGGTTTAAATCAGCATCTTCCATGTTGGAGATGACGACGGCTTCTTCTCCTTCTTCTTCAGCGCTTGGGAGAATTACATGTCTGAGCTTGTAATATTCAATAACAAACACGAAACTAACTTGATCAGTCTTGTTTGAGGTTTCTTTGCTCTCTTGTGATTGAAAGTTTCGAATATCAACTTCTTGATTGATTTGTCGAACACTAACGTCGTCAGCCATGGTGGATCTACAAAGGAAAAACAGAAATCACAGAATCTCGTGAAGAGAAATAGTCAGAGTTCGTGCTTTTATAATAGAAACTCCTAAAGTCCAAGTAGGAATCGAACAGGAACTCTCAAGGCAAATGAATCCGTTGGGATGGGGGATAATGATAATATAATAATAATAATAACCTACAGTTACTTGGCCCGAATACAAGACAATAACTGGGCCAGACCCGACCCGAGTTTCCACACAAAGATGATTGTCGATTCCTAGTTGGAATGTGAGATATGAAAGAGTATCACGAAACGCGCGGCACTGAAAATATGAAGTCACAAGGAGGGATTATCAAAAAAAAAAAAAAGAAGAAAATATGAAGTCACAAGGTTCCTTGAGTCCTAGTGAAACTTTATAAAAGTAAAATTATAGGAACCGAACCCTTTCATGGATATAGGGATGGCAACAGCACCATGGGGTTGGTAACGGTGCGGGTCGGGTGGAGCCATGGGGTTTGGTAACGGTGCGGGTCGGGTGGAGCCATATATACCATAAAACATCGTAA